>VDFB02000017.1:118427026-119101655 GCA_007258455.2 Sequoia sempervirens | reverse complement strand
AGCCCTACACTCTTTGTTTGGATTTAGCCTATTTCTGGAAACTCGTAGGCTAAAGCTGAAATGAAAATTAGGGTTTCCACTTTCAGAGGAGGTTTTGAGGTCTTGCATGCGAGAGTTTCTAACGCATGTCTGGTGAAGCTTTCTGGGTTTTTGGAGAGCTTCGCAATGAGGTTACATGCATGACAGGATATTGACTTGCGTTCTCGGCTGCTTTTTGGAGGCTTGCATGTTGGACTTTTCTAGTTTGGCTTCTGGATTCCTTCTGGGTTTTCAGAGAGCTTCGCGATGGTGTGACATGCAACTGAATCAGATGACTTTTCCGGACTTACTATTTTTAGTAAGTTGCGACGGCTACTCAAAATGTGGAGAAAATGAGTTTGGAACAACTTACTATTTTTAGCAGTATGCTATTTTTAGTAAGTACTATTTCTGGCAATGCTATTTTTAGCAGCAGTTCAGCAGTTCAGTGCCATGGCTATTTTTGGCAGGTTAGCTTGAGCAGTGGTCTCCAGCATTTTGAGGTGATTATTTTGGCAAGTTTGATATTTAATGAAAAATAATGTTTTAAGTGAAAAATATTTGGTTAAGGCATGGAGGACGATTTGGAGAGATAAGTGATTTTTTATAATGTTTATTAATTAAACATTTTTGGAGGCCTTATTTGATGAATTAATATTTAAGTGAAATATGTGCTAAGGCAAAAGGGGACGCCTAGCTTGGAGACATTTGAGTTTAATTAAATATTTCACTTAAATCCTTTAGTGAAATATTTGCAAGTTATAGAATATTTCACTTAAGTCTATCTTGGATGCCTTTTGGTGATATATTTGCATTTTATTAAATTATATTTCCACATATGGGTTGGAAATGAAATGCAAATGAAATTTGGAGAAAAGGTGAAAGTGAATTTCATTTAGGCACCCTAATTGGAGGGAAAAGAAGATTTGAATTTGGAGACAAAAAAGTTATAAATAAGAGACTTGGCCTTCAATTGGATTATCTATTGTTGCTTATTATATTGTTATGCTGTTGAAATGCTTTTAGAGCTTGCTTCGAGGAATGCATACCTTCTAGTTCTTTCTCTTGGTTTCGTGCTTGAAAGATAGCACCTAGCTGAGTTTCCAGAGACTGCTTCTCATCCAGACTAGCAGACAGAGCATCAAGGTTGAAGATTCTACAGATTTGTCAGTTTTGCATTTGCTGGTTAGGGTTTTGCTGAAATAGAAATCTGCTCATAAGTCCATGCACGATTTTTTGGTGGTTCTGGGTATTGGCCCTATGCTTTAGTCTACCTTGGGCGCCCCTCCTTGCAAGTTTTCAGATTTTTTAGAGGTGTCTTGGATTTTATCTTGCTAGTAGAAAATTTCTGGAGGTCGTACCTTCTTTGAGGTTGCATTGGAAAGCGTGCATAAATAAATCACTGCTATTTGGAGGAGTTTCTTGGCTTGGTCTTGGTTGTTCAACTCCTAGCTCTCATTTGCATTCAGTTCCACATCATTCAGAGGTGTTTTGACGAAGTTATGAGCATTTTGGTGATTCTAGGGCTTGCTGGTATGAATTTTCTGATTGCTGCAATTTTATATCAGACCTGATATTTTAGTCCCTTTTGCTATATTTCACATGTTGGATAGCTTGTACTTGTTTGGAGTTCATTTCCTAACATTTTGGAGATCATTGGTTATCTATATTTCATTGTATTTGCAGATTGTTCATCATATTGTAACGCTGAATCAGTAGTACTGATCAACTCTTTTACTTTCTGCACTTTACATTTTGTATCCCCACTTTAGTGGAAGAGGATGGCTATGCCACCTAGTTTACTTTCAGTTTAATCACTTTCATTCCCACGGTTGTGGATGAGACTAGCCCTTGCTCAGTCTACATTGTATTTGCTTTCTATTTCTCCGCCATATGATAGCACCTTTCCCACTTCGGGTTAGGAATGCACATGCTTGGCGTTGAGATTATTTTACTTGCATAGCATCTTTGTTAATAGAATCTCCACCATATGGTAGCGCCTTTCCCACCTTGGGTTAGGAGTGCACATGCTTGGCGTTGAGTTACTTTCCAGTATTGCATCATTTACTATTGATACTCCGCCATATGGTGGCTTCTTACCCAGCTTGAGTCGGAAAGCACATTCTTGGCGTTGAGGCTCTTTCCTTCAGTTGCTGGTTTGATTTGAGCTAACCCTAACGGGTACTTTGGTGCTGTTGTGATCATCTTCGAAGTTTGAAAAAATTTGGGTCAGAATTGGTTCGGTTCATTACAGCATTGAAAGTTGCATTTGGTCTTCGGAAGACATTCTATACAGTTGCAGCAATGAAGGCTTGGAAACTCTAGATTTTAATGATCATTTTGACATATTGTAAGTTGTTAGTAGTACTATCAGCCATACTTCTCTTATCTCGCATTTAATCTATTGTACATCCCCACTGAACAAGTGGAAGAGGCTGGCTTGCCGCCTATTTGCTTTCAGTTGAGTAGTTTAGGGACCCTCTGACCATATGCTCACCATCACTCGGCGCCATTCTTGGTTAGGGTTACATTCTGTTCATCTTGCATTGATCCTCTGACCATATGCTCGTCTGCACAGGCGCATTCTTGGTTAGAGTTCCCTTCAGTTGCATTTGCATTAGATCCTCTAACCAATGCTCACACCTTGCCCACATCGGGATCTTGGTGTACATTCTGGTTAGAGTTACTTTCCGCATCGTTTGGGTTTAGTGCTAACCTTAACGGGTGCGTGTTGAATTGTAATCTCATTGCAAAAAACAAAAAAAAAAATTGGTCCAGTTCATTTCATGGAACAAGGGCTTTCACCTCAAATTTCTCTCACAGAGAAAGATGCATTAACAAGGGCTTGCACCTCAAATTTCTCACATAGAGAAATGCATTAACAAGGGCTTGCACCTCAAATCTCTCTCACAGAGAGAAATGCATTAAAGCAAATCATAGAAGATCACTGAAGCTGAGTCTCCCTCTCAGCTAGGGCTTCACTCTCCATAACTCTAAGCTTGTCTTGAAAGTACACAAACTTTATTCTGGAGAGAGGCTTGGTGAGAATATTGGTCGTCTGCTCATCAGTGCTAATGTATCTCAACTGGATTGCTTTCCTCAATACCATATCTTGGATGTAGTGATATTTGATCTCAACATGTTTTGTTCTATCATGAAACACAGGATTGACAGAAAGCTTCACACAACTTTGATTATCACAATGAATGACAGTTGACTCCAATGATTGCCCGAACAAAATCCTGCAAGGAGCTTTCGAAGCCACACTACTTCTCGAGCTACCACAAGAGCTGCAATATACTCGGCCTCTGCGGTGCTCAATGCCACTGAAGACTGCTTCCTGCTGCACCAGGAGTAGCAAACCCCAAACTGAAACAAGATCCAGAGATGCTCTTCCGATCAGCAACACACTCTGCCCAATCAAATCAAAATATCCCTGCAACTCCAAGTCCACACCAAAAGAATATCTCAAGCCATACCCAATTGTGCCACGCAAGTATCTCAAGATATGCTTTGCTGCAACTAGATGTATTTGCCTTGCTTCACACATGAACTGACTAAGTGCACTCACTGCATAGTGTTGTACCCAAACCAAATTTTTTGCTTCATCAAGGCATTTTGCTTCAAGTAGTTTTAACCTTGCTAAAATGATGTCAAATACAGTTTTTGGGCAATATCAAGCATGGAGTTTTGTTAATGTTTTGTCAGTCAAAGGCAGTTTCATTGATCAAAACCTGAATCAAAGACTCAAAACGAAGCATTTCACAATGGAGGAGCATTTCACGGCGATACTTATACTTTTATATGGTCATTTCAATGGCTAAAATGATGATTTCAATGGTCAGTTTTTGAAGATATTTCAGAAAAGCAAAATAGCGCACCTGTAGCCCAGGGGCGCCCTTCTTTTTGAAGGTCAAGATTTTGTTGAAAATGCTCATAAATATAGTCAAACTCTTCAGAATTGGTCTACCTATCCAATGAGCTATCCTGCGAAGCTTTCCGAGACCTATAACTCCGGCAACTGGCGGCAGAAGTTGAAATTTCCAAAGTTCCACATTGCAGAAATCCTTTTCCAACAAAAGCGCGCCTGTAGCTTGAGGGCGCCCTTCTTAAAGGGGTGTTGGATCTTGGTATTTTTGATGATTGATGCAGTCAATCTCTTCAGAATTAGTCTGCTTATCCGAGGAGTTATCAAACGTAGTCATCCGAGTCCCAGAGCTCTAGCAGTCGACGTCTGAAGATGAGCTTATAATAGAGTTTTCACATCCTTGAGCTTCTTCATTGTTTTTCCAATGCAACTATAGCTCAGGGGCGCTTTTCAAAATGACCCTTAAGATGATCCAGTTTGTTGATGAGGTCGATGATCCAGTTTGTTGATGAGGTCTTCCTGACATCAGTACTACTCTAGTCCAGCTTCACGTTGCACCAAGTTGCTTGTCGATCTGACATTCTGAGTGGTCGTGACAGCGTTTCTACCAAGCACGTAATTTCACGAGCGGACTGGCATAAAATATTCATTGTATTTCCATAGGTCAGGGGTGCCCAGCTTTTAGGCTTATCAGATGAGGTTGTTCGTCATCGAAGTCTTCACGGGACTTGAGCGTATTTACATTATCTATCTAACGAGCCTAGCTGTCAGCCTTCGGGATTTGGCAAATGCTCATACGTGCGAGGTCTTTGTAAAAAGCTGAAAAGTGAAGACATACGGAAAATGGCTAAGTATGGAGCGTATATTTTAAATAAAATACGCACCTGTATTTTTGAGGTCTTAGAAGCAGTTTTCTCGCTTCGTCACCTCCAAAGACATCTCTTCTCAATGCTCTTAGCTACTCATCGAAACAAGTAGTGCTCCAATTGGGTCATCCCAGCTCCAGATATCAAAGATCAAAGTAGGGCATCTGGATGAAAGTTCAACTTTGGTCAAAATGGTGTCAGTGCAACTGTAGCTCACGGGCGCTTTTACTTTTCAGGCCCTTAATGTACTTTTCAGATGCCGTGTGTATATCCATTGGATGCAGAATGCTTCTAGTCATGCAATGAGCTCGGTTGCCTGTCAGCAGGGTTCGCCGTTTGCCGTCAACAGCTGTTTGAAGTGTCAGACGGCAATTTAGGAAAATGGTTGTCTGGCACCTGTAAATGAATTTAATCAAGGGCGCCTATTTTTTTGAGCTGTTAAATGATGGATTTTACAGTAATGACTCCCAGCAGACATTTCTTCCTTGTTCAGCAGGCTTCGCAATGAATTTACCAGTTCAGTCTCGGCATCACCCGGTCACTCAGAAATCGGTGTCGAAGATGGCCAGTTGTAACTTTGTAGTCAGCTACAAAGTAGGAAGTTAATAAAAAGTGCAATATCTTGAGCAAATGGACGCCTATGAGCTCAAATGATAACTTTTTGAAATCAGTGAAGTTTGCCAATGAATCCTAAAGCTTCATTTGGTTTGTCAACTGAAGTTAAATAATTTTTAATATTTATTTTGCATATTTTGGCATTAAAATGGCGAATTTCTATAATTGGCGCCTTTTGCAAATTGCATAATGAATATTTTATTATTTCGAACTTCAAGATAGTGTCAATGTAACTGGAGGGGGTCCAATCAAAAGCCTTCTATTTTGGTTAAGGTTTTAAATCTTGCAGTAAACAAGATGGTGCGAATTTGCCTTATTTAAACATGGCGCCATCATTATTCATTCTCACAACTTCAAGGAAATTCGTAGTTTCTCAAGACAAAGGTGAATTTTCAGAGCAAAGGCGAATTCTTCATCAACAGTCAAAGGCGATTTCATCAAACACTTTCTTTGTAGGTACAAGTCAGAATTATTAGTGAATTTCAAGACAAGATGGCGATTTTTAGCAGAAGCAGAGCACTAAAAACATCTTTCTTCTCTCTTAAAGTCTTCTATTTCTCATCTTAAATTCTTTCGCATGTTTGAAGAATTGGCAAATTTTGACAAAACAAATCATCTGGGTTGATTCAAAATAGCTTCCTCGGGAAAACCCATGTGCCAGAATTTTTCAGGAAAATTTACTCCAGAGCATCAATTCTCGAGTTTCTAATTTTCTCAACTGAAAATTTCTTGCATGGTCGAGTAAAAGTCAAATTTTCGCATTTATGACGTTCTGGGTTGTCTTAGAGTCTTTTTCTGGGCAAAACCCATATCTCAAAATTTTTCGTGAAAATTGCTCTCTGATAGGCTATTTTTAGCTTTCCAGAAAAGTTGTCAGAATATAGCCGTGTTCACAGTCAACAGGCGAGTTTTTCAGAGATAATGGCCATCACTTCAGTTACGGAGCCGCCAAAGTTACCAGTCAGTGAAATGCTAGTTTGAGTATGCAAAGATTGCCAAGATTGCTCAAGTTGCTGACATTCAGATGCTGATGCAGTTAACAATCTCGTTGAGGGATTGGTTGCTCGAGATCAGAGCCAGTAGACTTCAATTCCCACCTCTCAGGATAGACATTATACACAGGAGTTAACTTGACGTTATCTTTTCAAGTTAACTCGCTGTCCTATCTCATGCATATCTATTTTGAGATCAGCTTTACACACTTGGAGTTTCTTTTAGGGTTTTTCATTAACTGATGGTAGTGTTCCAGTTAACATGCTTTCAATAAGGACATGCATGATTGCACAATTGTCCATTTTTAGATTAGATGTTTCGGTTAACTGATGGTAGTTTTCCAGTTAACTGTATAGTTTGCTTTATTAGGGCTTAGCAATAAATCTTGCATGCATTGCAAGACTGTAGTTGACTCAAGGTGATTTTAGAGTTCCCTACACCTTTCGATGTCTATAAATAAGAGTTTTTGCTCATTTATACATAACTTTTGCACGAGAGAGAAAAATATATTGTGCCTACCTTGCCCTCAATATTACTCTTTTTGTATCTGTTCATGCGTTTTTGTTGTTATAATGAATTGTTATGCCACATAGGGTTTCATGCAATTATAATGGTGAATTCTTTCCTTAGTTAGATAGATCTGTTTTGTGTTCAATAAACTTGTTCAGATTGAGATGATAGTTGTGCCACCTTACCTTCAAGTAGAGAATCTGCACTTGGTTATCGTGTGTTGTTGTGAACAATAAACTTATTCGGATTGAGCTGATAGTCGTGCCACCTTGCCTTCAAGTTGAGAATCCGTATTTAGTTTATCGTGTGATGTTTCCAATAAACTTGTCTAGATTGAGCTGATAGTTGTGCCACCTTGCCTTCAAGTTGAGAATCTGTACTTAGTTTATCGTATATTGTTGATTCCAATAAGCCTATTCAGACAAGCAGATAGTTGTGCCACCTTGCCTTCACGTTGTGAATTTGTACCTGGCTTATCGTCAGATAATCATTCCTGCTCCATTTCCTCATGCTCTGTTTTCTTGAGGAAACTAGATAGATTTAAAGTAGTTAGCTTAGTTATAGTTAATGATCTGCGAAACCAGAAAATCCTTAGCTGCAACGTTCTTGGTTTTCTTAACCTTGTGCCTCTTCCAGCTGAGAACAAAAAGATAGGACTTAGATTACTTTTCTTTTCCACGCATTCCAGCACTCCGAGGGAGCTTCCCCTCCTAATTTGAAGAGCACTCATTATGCAGTGTGCATAGCTATCCGTACAAATCTGCACTTCAGAGGTGTTAGTTTTTACGCCAACACAGCAAATATTTGGTCTAGTATTGACTAGATACATCAATGATCCAATCAACTCCCTGTACAAAGTAGGATCCACCAGATCTGAATTAGCTACAGACTCTTTTAGCTTCTATAGATTGGTCTCCATCGGTGTAGACATGGATTTGCAATCCATCATACCAAACCTCTTAAAGATGTCTATTGTATACTTCCCTTGACTCGGAATGATCTTATTAGGCCTCTACCATACTTCTAAACCAAGGAAGTAATGCATGTACTTAAGGTCCTTCATTTCAAATTCAGAGTCAACCCGTTCTTGCATTTGATAATGAGGTGTTCTTCTCTAGTAAGAAATAGATCGTCAACATAGAGAACCAAGATCAATGCCTCACCATTAATCACCTTGAAGTACAGGTTTGAATCAGCATCATTCTTGGAGAAACCCAAGCTCAATAGATAACGATCAATCCTCTCATACCAAGCACGAGGAGCCTGCTTAAGGCCATACAAAGCCTTCTTCAATCTACAAACATGAGACTCTTTCCCATGAACCTCAAATCCATCAGGTTGCTCAATGTATACCTCTTCTTCAATTACACCATTTAGAAATGTTGTCTTCATGTCCATCTGGTGTAACTTCCATCCTTTAGTTGTTGCAGTAGCAATGATAGTCCTGATGGAGGTATAACGAGCAACTGGAGCAAATGTTTCCTCATAGTCTATTCCCTCTTTCTGAGAGAATCCTCTAGCCACAAACCTAGCCTTGTACTTCTCGATGCTCCCATCAGCCACATGCTTCATCTTGAAGAACCACTTGAAGGATACAACAGATTTTCCTTTTGGTCTAGGTACTATATCCCAAACATCGTTCTTGAGAATAGATTGATACTCTTCAGCCATAGCATCTCTCCATACTTGCTGACTTGAAGCTTCCTCAACGTTGGAAGGCTAAGATTCAATCATTTGGCTCATCAATGCAACATAGCTTGAAAACTTGTGAGGTCTTTTGCTCTCTCTGAATGTTCCTCTCAGGGCTGCAAACTTTTCTGCCTCTTGCATTGTTTGCCTAGCCCAAACAGGTCTCTTTCGACCAATAACAATGTTTGTAGGCCCATCAGTAGGTTCCAAAGGCTCAACTGGATCATCATCTTCTTTAGGATCAGTAGCCTCCCTCCTGAAACTCAGAATGGTCAACTTCCATGTCCTAAGGAGACTCTTGGTCTTCACTGTCTATCTCCATGTGAGTGCCCTTAGATCTCTTGAATGCAACATCTTCTTCAAATGTAACATCCCTGCTGATCTCTATCAATTTCTGACCTAGAATGTAAACTCTGTAGGCTTTTGAAGACTCACTGTAGCCCACACATATTCCCTTCTTGCCAAATGGTTCCAATTTTGTCCTTTTATCTTTAGGCACATGAACATACACAGGACAACCAAAGATTCTCAAATGACTTACTTCAGATTTCACACCCGTGAAAGCTTCTTCAGGAGTCATGTTCTCCAAGATACGATGAGGGCTCCGATTCTGAACATACACAGCTGTCCTAGATGACTCGGCCCAAAGGAAGGTTTGCAGATTTTGATCATGGATCATGGCTTTAGTTGCTTCTAATATAGATCTGTTCTTCCTTTCTGCTACACCGTTTTGTTGTGGATTGTAGGGGACACAAAACTCCCTCTTAATTCCTGCCTCAACACAAAAGTTACGAAAGCTTCCAGAGATGTATTCTCCTCCATTGTCAGATCTCAGAACTTTGATCCTTTTCCCGGACAAGTTCTCTACTTGAGCTTTAAATTCCTTGAATCTCTCAAGTACTTCCTTAGATTCTTTAGTCTTTAAGAAATAAATCCAAGTCTTTCTAGAGTAGTCATCAATGAAACTTACATAATACAAGAAACCACAAAGAAGCAACAGACATTGGACCACACAAATCAATATGAACAAGATCTATAATACATTTAGATCTACTCTCACTACTATGAAATGGACCTTTAGTATTCTTACCCAAAGCGCATCCTCAACAAGTGCCTTCATGCTCCTGGTTGAGTTTAGGAAGGCTCGTGACCATCTTCTCCATGGATGGAAGTGCTCTAAAGTGAAGGTGAGCAAGTCTTCTATGCCAAAGCTCACACGAACTTGATGAATCATGCAACAAATCCTGAAATAGACAAGTGGAAAGTCTGTAGAGAATCTCATGACGAACTCAAATCACTCAGGCAGTCTTGATACTTAAGTTCTTTGGCCATGCAAGAACTTTTCCTTCGGAGAATGCAACTTGATATCCCTTGTCCTCCAAGGCTGAAATAGAGAAAAGGTTCCGCTTGATGCCTGGTACAAATAGTACATCACTCAATTGCAAGGAGATGTCGGAATCTAAGTGAAGAGTGGAGGTCCTAACACCTTTAACAAAATAACATGCATCATCTCCAATTATGACTTGAAAACTTGAATCTCTTTCCACCAAATCAAATAGATGTTCTCTAAAACCCGTGATGTGGCTCGAGGCACCACTATCAATTAACCAAGTGTTGTTATCTGTTGGAACATTGTTTGATAAGGCAGAATAGAATAGAAAACCACTTGAATCCTTCTAAGGAGAGATCTCACCCACATCTGCAATTGAAGCCTATTGCTTAGGTCTGGTTGGACAATCTTTTGCATAGTGACCAAACTTGTCACATCTCTCAAGCATTGTATGCGGGAGAGGTCCTTCTTCTTCTTAGATGCAAGGGCACCATCTGATCCTTTATCTCTATTCCTTTTGAAGTTGCCTTTCTTCCCTTCTCTTCCTTTCTTCTTTGAAGATTGAGCGGCAAGTACATGAATGTCTTCATTTGTAGAACTTTGCCCATTGCCTCTCACAGCCAATCTTGATTCTTCTTGAATGCAATCTGCCCTCAAGCAATCAAACTTAGGTAGTTTTGATCTTCCACTGATACCTTGGATAAATGGCTCCCAAGATTGAGGAAGACCATTAAGCTCCAACATAGCCAAATCCTTATCATCAACCATATGCCCAATGGTAGAGAGTTGATCTCTCAATTCGGTGATCTCCATGAAGAATGAGATGACGGAGTCTCCTTTCGCCATCTCGATATAATGTTGTTGCTTTAATGCAAGAGCTCGGCTTGTATTGTTGATCTCATACATTTCCTCCAAGGTCTTGAACATTTCCCTTGTTGTCTTTAACTTGGAGATAACCGGCACAAGGTAGTCCTTCATGGAGTCTACCAAAATCTTTTTTGCCTTAGTGCAATTTTTTCTCCATTGACATTTCTCATTCTCATCGAAAGGTTCGGGAACTTCGCCCTCCACGAACTCAGCAATCTCATTTTCTTCCAATGCAAGCATTACTCTAAACTTCCAAGAGGTGAAGTTGGAAGTACCCTCAAGTCTATCTTCGATCTTGAGCCCGTTCACCATCTTTGACGATAAGATAGATGCAAGAAGATGAGAACAAGAATGGATGAAAGCGTTGCTTATAGAAATGTGATCACGGTCTTCTTAAACCCGCTCTGATACCATGTTAGTTTTTATGATCAAATGTGAATAAGCAGATTTTAATTCAAATTCAAACACATAGACATAGCATATACCCTGGGAAAACCCTCCACTTGAGGGAAAAACCCATCAACAAAGATCTCTTATATATATATATATATATATATATATATATATATATATGGAAACAATTCTCTTTACAATGAGGCCAATCACAAGGCCAATATCCAGCACCACACGAACTGAATAATTCGCACTCCTTGAGTAAATTCGCACTACTGTAGAAGTGATTCGCACTTGCAAATGGAGTGATAGACGGACTTGACTTGATGCCTTGAATGAATGAAATGAACTTGTATATATACAATGTGAGCAAGAGGTCGCACCTTTTCATGAACAAGGTCGGCCACATATGGAAAATATAATTACAAATAAATGGTGCGAATTACAAGGAGGCTCGGCCCAATTAAAATAAATATAGTTGCCAAGTGAAGCGCCTATTCACTTTGATTAATGCAATAAATGAATAGTTGTTAGGCTATATGAATTTATTGTTCACAACATGGCGGAAGTATGTAGCCCACAGCTACAACATCAACACAAACAAGAAGTCTTTTTGTTGTTGAATGGTCGACCTCTTTCACCAATCAATGTGTCCCTTTAGTCGGCCTTATTTGAATAAAAAAATATTATTTGAAGAGAGGCGCCACTTCACCAAAGTCGGCCTCATTGAATTATTTAATATATTTCGAAATTATAGGAGAAAGAAATCTCCCGCCGCTACTACACATCAACACTCCCTCTTAGCTAGGGAGATGTCTTTCCAAATATCTATGTCATGGAGTCTCTCAACATGACACCCACAATAGCTACACCCATTTGTGGAAAAAAGTTCATCACAGAGTCACTGAACGTGAATCGTCATGGAGTCACTCAACATGACGTCCACCATGGCTACTCCCATGTGTGGAAAGGAACATGTGCACAAGTGCCCATCATGGAGTCACTCAATGTGACGTCGTCATGGAGTCTCTCAACATGACGTCCACCATGGCTACTCCCATGTGTGGAAAAACACAAGTACAAAGGATTCATTACGGAGTCTCTCAACGTGATGTCGTCATGGAGTCTCTCAACATGACGTCTCATCTCAATCTTAGAGATGAACAAGGGCTCGCACCTCATATTTCTCTGTCTCAGAGAAATATACACTACAAGGGCTTTCACCTCATATTTCTTCGTCTCAGAGAAATATACACTACAAGCGCTTTCACCTCATACTTCTCCATCACAAAGAAATATACACTACAAGGGCTTTCACCTCATACTTCTCCATCACAGAGGAATATACATTACAACAAGTCTTCATGATGATGTGACTCCCTCTGAAGCTAGCATCAACCTCCTGACCTCCTCGTCCAAGGTTGCCTCCGTTGGTATGTCAGACTCCCTCTGAATGTTATTTCCTCCTCTTCGAACAAATTGATTGACTTTAGAATAAGAACCCTTCTGAATTGACTTTAGAACTTGGTTCCTTCTGAGATGTCCCTAGATGAAAAGTTGACTTAACTGCTTAACAAATCTAATCATATCTTTTCTTAGACCCGCTCTGATACCATGTTAGTTTTAGGACCAGAAATGAATTAAGCAGAAATAAAACAAATATGAACAATAGAACACAGCATATACCCTGGGAAAACCCTCCTCGAGGGAGAAAAACCCAACCAAATTTATCTCCTATATATTGAATTGAATGAGCAAAAATCTGCTTACAATCTTAGGCCAAACTCAAGGCCAATATGAAGCAATAATAAATCTCACCTCTCTTAGATGCAAAATACACAATGATAATAATCTCTCCTTGATATTGATCTGCACTAAGCAATATTATACTCTGTTGTAGAAGTACAAACTCCTGATGTCATGCAAATGTCTTGAGAATTATAATTGATGATCTAATGAATGAGCAATGCCTTCAATATATACGGTGAGATGGCAATTCATCTTGGGTCGGCTTCTTTCTTCAAACAAGAAGTCTTTTTGTTGTTGAATGGTCAGCCTCTTTCACCACTCAATGTGTCCCTTTAGTCAACCTTATTTGTATAAAAAATATTATTTGAAGAGATGCGCCACTTCACCAAAGTCGGCCTCATTGAATTATTTAATATATTTCAAATTTATAGGAGAAAGAAATCTCCCGTCACTACTATACATCAACAATTAAATGAATTGTTGAAGTAGCATATGAATTGGAGCTGCCATCTACAAGCAAAATTCACGATGTTTTCCATGTGTCATGCCTCAAAAAGGCTCTTGGACAGCATGTGACTCCTACAGAATTGCCTCCCATGGATGAAGAAAGTAAATTGATACTCATTCCAGAAACAATTTTGCAAGTGAGAGAGAAAAGGTTGAGGAATAAGGTAATCTTTGAATATCTTATCAAATGGAAAAACTTGCCTTTGGAGGATGCAACATGGGAAGGATAGGAGATTCTTAAACATCCTAGTCTACAAATGCTTGAGGGCAAGCATTCTTTGAATGAGGACTGTAATATCCCCAACTCAAACCATGAGGATTAACAATGTATTGGTTGTCCTTTCCTTGGATTACCTAAGAGGAAGAGGACTTGGAGCATCATTGGGTAAGTATTGAAGTCCTCGGCTTGTTCTCAATTCTATTCTTAAGTTATGTGCACATCCTTTTATGCAACTTAAGTGAACTTAAGTTATTTTAAGTTGAGGGCATGCCTTTTTAGGCAACTTCGGTGACTCCTAGCCAAAAGGTTTAAGTTGTCCCCTTTTTATGTACTTTAAGTGACTTTTAAAAAGCATGTGACAAAAGGGAAAAGGAGGCATGCTTATTGGATCAATTTGTTGCAAATATGAGTATTTGGTATTGTCATTGATGTCAACAGGCTTATGTTTGTGTTGTCATTAATGTCAATTGGTAATGGTTGAGAAGTCGTGTTGGTGCTTTGATTAGTTTCATTATGTTATCATTAGTAAGTGCTACTGGTTTTAACCTCTAGTGTTGATTTGATAAGCCTCTCTTGGTGGATGCTGTTGGTTTAGTGATGATGAGGAAGTGTTGAAGATGATGAGTATATGTCTCCGGTGCTTGGTTTACAAGTGCTTTTGAGAAAATTTGAATAAAAGAGAAAACAATGTGTTGCAGAGGTGTTCTAGTGTACAGTGTGGTGATCTAGTTTTGCTCCGCATTTCTTCATGGTTGAAGATCTACTTATGCAGTTCGGATATGTTGGTCAAAGGTGTTTAGAGGTTCTATATCCAAAATTTCTTGGTTTGGATCGTTGTGCAAAAGAAGTTGTGTTCACCAGTGTGTGAACTGTGTTGCAATGGTGTCTGGGAGAAATGGTTTTTCCCCGCATTTCTTCGCAGTTTGGTTTCTATTCTTGTGGTTTTGGAAGTGTGTTGATAAGGTTCATATCTACCTTCAGTCGAAGTTGTTTGTGGTCTGGTGCTCCACAAAGTGATTTCTTGAGTTACAGTGTATGGAAGGTTGTTTGAGTATACTGGGTGTGTGCATTCTTTAGATGAAAGTTGTTGCGAAGAAATTTGTTGGATTTTAGGGTGTTTTTGGAATTTTCCAGATTGTGTTTGAATGTTGTGTGTGGTTTGCGAGTCGTCTTTGGATTTGAGGAAGCGTGTAATTAAATGTTAATGGTGTTTTCACTGGTTTGGCCAACCTTGGGTGTTTACACTAAATGTGGATTTGCTTCGATGATTGTGGAAGCGTGGCGTGATGTACATGTATGATTTGGGTCTGAGTTAAGATGTGGTGTGGTCCACTTTCATTCCTTTCCACTGCGGGAATGCTTAGTGCCGACATAATTTGAATTTGCACGATTGAGGTGCATAGCCGACCTTGGAGAATGTTTTCAAGGTTGAAGAAGGTATAAATAAGTGTTGAGTTGATGGAGAATTATGTAGAAATGTGTGTGATGCGAATTGCAAAGTTGTGAAGTGCAGTGTGGGCTCAATGAGTTAAACCACTGGAAGCAATGAGCAAAAGGTGTCTACAATCTTCAGAAAGGTTGTGAATGTGTTGGTGATGTTGTGGTGGATCTTTCTTGTTGCATTGAGATGGATTTCTCACTGTAACATTCTTCATTCTTCTTTTCTATAATCTGGCAATGAGCCCTTGGAATGGGTACTTGGATGCCCATGATAGAAACCTCCAATAATATTGTTCACATCTAATAGGATAAGAAAATCTGAATTTTTCAATCTTTATCAAACATTAAACATCAAACTTATGTTAAAGCCAATTTGGGAAAAGTGTTCAAACTAAAGACATGTTAAATGGTGATAATTTTCAACCTGCATCAAGCAGGCATATTAATAAGATTTAAGATGCAAATGCATTTCAAACTGCATCAAAGCTCGATTATGTTAAGAAAGTTAAGAACATGAAGTATTATAGATAAACTAAATCTAAATCTGCAGCATATAAACACCCTCAATATCATGAAGGTGCTTAACTCTGATGTCAAGTTCTAATGACCTTAGCTGCAATTACAGGAGATATATATGAACTTCAAATCAATTGTACTATAGTCACTAGAATGTGAATATCAAATTATGATTTCATTTAATGTCACTTAAAGATGATATTCAATGGATGGATCCTGATTCAAAGTGTTGCTACTACAAAAGCTTATCTAAGATCAGATCCTTTACGAAATTTTGGTTTGAGCTCAAATATTTTCCAACATGAGGGTTATACTGTTTACCTAAATGCATTTATAAGTCATTGACAAGTTGACTATTATCTTTCTATAGTTTGGATTGGTTCGAATGGAGAAAACCGATGAGAAGGCCATGGCCTCCTCAACAGAGGGAAGATTTGTGGATTGCAGATCTGACAACATGATTTTAAGATCAATAGATGGATAAGGAAACTGAAGAGATTTCTGAATGGCTGGTAGAGCAATTGTAGGAATATATGTTTAACTAGAGAACTAAACAGTGAGAATTTTAAGTTTTATTGTAAACTAAGACATAAATACATCCATGGAGCAAGTGTATCCACAAAAGAGCTACCTCACAATCAATTTGTAGCTTGCAATGATATAGGTGAGCTATAGGGGATGTCATGACGTCAAGTATCATAAAAACAGATTCCAAAAACAATACCAGAAGAAAGATAGAAAATCTTAAAGAAGCTCAGTTAAAGTCACATTCAAATGTCAGGAAACACGGGATTTTGTATTGCTTGGCAACAGTCAAACTTTACATGTAACAACTTGTGTGTTCCCTATCATCCTTACAGAAAACATGAGAATCAAATAGATCAATACCTTTGATGAACATCAACTGCATTTCCATCCACCGCTGAAAACACCTCATCTGTAAGAAACAAAAAATAGTTTAATATTGGAAACAGAGAAATATGTGCATAGATTTAGAAACAAATAGCTACTTGGTTCCACCCATCCAGAATTTATTTCTAGTCTGAACATATAGCTTAAACCCTCATGTTCTTACTGCTCTATTAGCAGTTTGTTTACTTACATCCATATGTTTGCCAAAGTCAGAATTTGCTACA
Source organism: Sequoia sempervirens (assembly GCA_007258455.2). Lineage (NCBI taxonomy): Eukaryota > Viridiplantae > Streptophyta > Pinopsida > Cupressales > Cupressaceae > Sequoia > Sequoia sempervirens. The sequence goes on along the minus strand of VDFB02000017.1, from coordinate 119,084,938 downwards.
TATTTATACGTAGCAAAAATTTATCTAAATGGCAATGTATGAATCACTTCCCTTAAGTTCCTAAAGGTTGCATAATAAAAATCTCACAAAAATTAATATCAAATTCTTGTGATGTTGTTTAAGAGGCATTGTCAATTATTGGATGTCACTGAAAGTGCACCCTTTGTGTCAGATTTATGTTGCTTTGTTTGATCATCAAGGAAAGTTATTTATTATGTCTATCGATCACCATTACAGTTGAAAGTTTGTTTCCAAAATCTTGCTGAAATTTCTAGCATGTAAGGCAAAACATCAATAGTAATCTCACATAAATTAATATTAAATAATTGTGATATTATTTAAGAGGCACTATTAATTATTGGATGTCTCTGAAAGTGTACCCTTATATCAGATTCATGTTACTTTATTTGAATATCAAGGAACACCATTTCTTTTATGTCTATCAATCACTATTACAATTGAAAGCTTGTTTCCAAATCTTGCTGAATATCTATCTAGAGATCTCCCAGTACTCCACTGTTGGTAATATCATTCTTTTGGGTGACTTTAATGGTCATATGAGAACACATTAAATACCCATTTATGATCTTCTGCAGGATGAGTTATGCCTTCATGAGAAGGACCTTGAAGAGTTTGGTTTACAGTGAGTATCTACTGATGGGAATAATGTAGTCACAGCCTATACGAGGCACTGTCCTCAGTTGGGGGAATCTTAGAGCCTCCACATTCTCAATGGGCTCCCTTGCTTCCCTGACTCTAATAGGTTCACTTGTTTCCCAAATGGGAGTGGTATGAGCTTCGTGTATTATGTTCTCACTAGCAAATCCCTTGTCCTCCACATTTCTGATTTCCTTATTTCCCCTCAGCTCCCACTTGCTAACTATGTTACCTTGAAGTTCAACCTCCTCACTGATTATTACCCCTTTCACCCACACCCTCCCCTACCCCTCCAAATCATTAGACACCACACTCCACTTTGATGATGATTCTACCATTAACTATGCTATCCATCCTTCCTCTCTTTTGTCTAAGTTCTACTCCCTCCCTCTTCCCACCATCAATTCCTTGTATGAGTTCTTACCCCAAGCCCTTTGGGATGATGCCTTGGACTCTTGACCCCAAACTACACATTACTCCAACTCACCTTGCCCCTATTGATCCTACCCCATGAACCGATGGTATGATGAAAAATGTAAATTCCTTCATTAAATACTTTGGTTTTCTTCACCCATGACCCTCCTTCTGGACTCTTCATCTTGTAGGTGATGCAATCAATTTATCATATTTCTAAAATATTCACTTATAAGATCCTTTAGCCCCAGGTTATAAAGTTGAGCTAAAATAATCAAGTGATACTTAAAGTTAAAAATAATGGCAAGTTGGGCCAATTAACAAGAGCAGGTAGAGCTCTGCAATGCTAATGAGAGTAATCCACTAGGAATCTCTCAGGCCAATTAAAGAGAAATATTATAAAACTTGTTGCAAACAAAGTTAAACCTTAAGATATAGATTGAGTCCTATTTTATTCTATCACTAACTACTTTCTATGTTAGCTTTGTGATTTGCAAGAAAAGATCTTTTAAATAGATAAAATTAAAAATCAACGTATGAGTACAAAAAATAAGAGATTCATTTGTTTACTATTTCCTTATATTCATGGTAGATCTTGAATCATATAATTGATAAACAAGAGATTCTTCATTGATTAAAAGGTTTGATCAATAACTATCTAATAGTGGTGCCTAATTCTTTGGAAACAGAATCAACAAAATGAATTATAATTTGTACATAGAACGTTTAAGGCGTTAGTTTCAGATGGGCTAAACAATTGTTTTGTCTTGCAAAACTTGAACCCTCAAAGAGGTTACTAAGTAACTCTTAAAAACCATTCTTAGTAATATAACTGTTTATCATAATACTCCACATATTAAGAAAGAAAGTTATCATAATCACCTTGATGGAATACTAGACACTTGTCAAATTGCCTAAAAATATTGAGCAAACAATGGAGACAATATGTAACTTGAAACAAAGGTACGTTTTTTAATTGATTTTGTAAAAGTTGACAGTATAACTCTATTAGAAAATAATCCAAATTACAACACTACTCTAGACTCGCCAAGGGTTTATTAATGGATATTGTACTAAGTATTGATCACTATTACATAAGAGATAAATGATATATATAGTAGAAGGGTAATGCTCATCTCACTCGGATGATTAACACTTGTCCAACTTGCCTTACAATCATGAAAGAAGATAGAATGCAATTATACTAGAACACTACTCTAGACTTGCCAGGGACTTATTAATGGATACTGTACTAAGTATTGATCACTATTACATAAGAGATAAATGATATATATAGCAGAAGGGCAATGCTCATCTCACTTGGATGATTAACACTTGTCCAACTTGCCTTACAATCATGAAAGAAGATAGAATGGAACTATACACAAAATATATCCTAGAACAAAACTAAAACAGTTGCAACAGAGAAATTCCCACCTTATACTTCATGGGAGAGTAGGAGAAGCCAACCATGCAGTAAAACTTGCAAAACACAACTACACAAAACTTCTCACCTAACTGAATCTGCTCTTTGAGATGTTAATTCGTGAAAAGACAAAAAGAATAAAGAATGCAAAAAACCTTTTGCATAGGCATAAGTATCAACCCAGTGGTCCCACTCTTGGTCATCGTGGATATTCACTTGGTACAATATCCATGTTTTCCAAATTATTCTCCCATTTAGCATCTAATACCATAGTTTGAAGACTCGGCGAGTCCCTACAAGGACTCGGCAAACTCGCGAGTCCTAGGCTCGCCTGAGTCGACTCGCCATTGACTCGTGAGCCGATACCTAGTGAGTCCTAGGCTCGGACTCTCAAGTCTTGGCGTGAGACTCGTGTAAGTCCTAGGCACGAACTCCCAAGTCTCGTGCCTAGACTCGCGTCGCAGCTGGAGGTGGATAGTGAGGCTTTAAAACATCATTTTTTTTAATTTTTTCTTTCATTTTTCTGCTCCTATTTGCCCAAAACAGGTTTGCAAGTCGAAATAGGGTTGGAAGAAGCGGAGAAGACAAGCGTACGAGATCAAATTAGAGCCAAGTAAGTGATTTTTATTCTCTTTTCTTTTGTTTTCTTTGATTGAAAATCAGAAAAATCATGAAAAACAAGGGGAAATGCTAGCAAAAAATTTCTATTTCCCTTTATAGCCTATTTCCTAGTATTTTTAGCTTGGTTTTGAATTCTTATTTTTTTCAAATGATTGATTATCATTTATTTGCTGATTTTTTACCAAACCCTACTAACTTTTTACAAAAACCTTGCTGTTTTTTTTTCATGTTGGAACAGCAATGTTAGCTTCAAACTCAAGGCAATCTAGAAAAGACCCTGCATGGAAGTATGGGATACCAAGAAATACAAAGGGTGAGATCACATGTACCGAATTCAATAAATGGATGACAAGAGCAATCAATATATTAAAATACCACATTGTCAAAATACCTAGACAAAATGTGGACATATGCCCTTCATCAACTCCAGAGATGGTTAGAGAGATGAAGGCCCTTCTTGTTGAGTATGAGTTGAAAAAAGATGAAAGACAAAAAACAAAGGAAGCACTAGCAGTAGTGATGAGTGGAAATGTATCCACTTCTACACCATCAAGGCCCCAAGGTTCCCCAAGTCCAAGCATCCGTCAGCCACATTCAACTTTTGGTGAGAGTCTTGAGGGTTTTTTTTCTACTGCTAGCTAGGGTCCTTCATCAGGACCAAATTACTTTATTCCATGCAATGTTCCAGGAGCACAACCTTCACTTGAAGGCACCGGTTGGAATAAAGAAAAACATCATTAAGCTAGGATGGCAGCAACAAACTTTTGGTACTACAATAATTTACCTTTCAATGTGGCGAACAACCCATATTGGGAAGGTTTGGTGAAAGCCCTTACAGTTGCAAGTAAGGGGTTTAAGACCCCAAGAGCTAAAGATTTGAGTGGGCCATTGCTAGAGGAAGTTGTAAAGAATACACGGCTTGTGGTTGATGAGCAAAAAAAATTTTGGCGAAGAAAAGGTTTCAGCATCTTATCTGATGGGTGGACATATGGACGGAATAGGACCCTCTTGAAATTTTTAGTGGTTTCTAATGGTAGATTGATGTTCCTAAAGTCTATAGATTCCTCCAATGAAATCAAAAATGTTGAGACTTTGTGCAATTAATTAGACGGGATGATCCAAGAGGTTGGTGTTGAGAATGTTGTCCAAATTATCACGAACAATGCAGCTGCATATGTAGTTGTAGGTAGACTACTTATGGAGAGGCATCCCACAATTTCATGGACTCCTTGTGTTGCACATTGCTTGGACTTTTTGTTAGAGGACATTGGGAAGATTGGATGGGTGAAAAGTGTGGTTGAAGATGCCAAAAATGTTACCAAATTTATCTACAACCATACTTGGGTGCTTTCCTTGATGAGAAAATTCATAAATGGCAAGGACCTTGTGCGAATATAAGTGACACGATTTGTTAGCCACTTCCTCACATTGCAAAGCATTCTTGGTGCCATTGCTCATCTCAAGCAAATGTTTGAGTCTGATGCTTGGTTGGAGTCCCCATTTTCCAAAAAACCTGAAGGGGAGAAGATTGTAAGCATAGTTTTTAATGACACATTTGTCAAAAATGGAGAGGAGTTGATCGAGGTAAGTAACAAACATAAACATAAAATTTATACAAGATAATCTATTTGCTTTTTTTTTTTTTTGAGGAGTTAATTTTGTAATAATTTAAAATTTGTTTTCATTTTTTTAGGTGATAGAACCTTTGGTTAGGGTTCTTTGTATGGTGGATGGAGAGGGCATGCCAATGGGTTTCATTTATGAGGCCATGGATAGGGCCAAAGAGGCCACTTCACATTACTATGGCGGAAACAAGAGAAAATGTGAAATCATTTGGCACATCATTGATCGTAGATTGGTTAAACCAACTCCACCAGCCGATGCATGCCTTTGCCTACTTCTTGAACCCAAAATTCTACTTCTCTGAAACATTTAAGGCTGATGAGGAGGTCATGGCAAGTCTTGTCACATGCATCGATAAGATGGTGCCTAATCGTGACTTGAGAGACAAGGTGCTTGATGAGTTGGAGATGAGATTTGCTACATCTTATTTATGAATTTGCAATGTTGACTATCTAGAAACATCCATTTTACATACATAAATTGTAATAAGTTGATAACTAATTTTCTATATTTGAAAATTGATTTAATTTTATTTTTATCTATTCAAGGTCTAATTTTATTTTTATCTATTCAAGGTCTACAAGGGTGCAGAGGGGAGACTCTTTTCCTCACAACAAGCAATTGAAAGGAGAGAAAAACAACCAGGTAAAAAAAATTGTTCAATACTACAAGATGAAATTAGAAACTTGATTCTTACAATTTTTACTTTATTCTTGTATTTTTAAATGTGTTTTTGTAGACTTATGGTGGGAGAATTATGGTGCTATCATGCCAAATCTTCAAAAGCTAGCCATCTATGTTTTGTCGCAGCCATGTAGTGCTTCTAGGTGTGAACATAATTGGAGCTTATTTGAGAACATTCACACAAAGAAGAGAAACAGGTTGACCCAACAACACCTAAATGATCTAGTCTTCATTCGGTACAACCTTTACCTTTGAACTAGAAAGGTGGAGAGTGTTTCACATGAGTCCATCAACTTGGATGATATTGATCCATTCGGTGAATGGACTATCGATGAACAAAATGATGATGTTGATGTCTTCCTTACTAATGAAAATCTTGCTGAATTGGAGAGAGCAACAGCAGCAAAAGAAGCAGCAGCAGAATAGGATGCAATGGTGGAGGACGAAGACACCTTTGAAGATCAAGAAACCACTCCTCATCATTTGGATACTGTAGCACCTTCTAGTTCTAGGCCTGCAAATTTGAGTTGCAATAGGAGGGGAAAGAGGAAGATGTAGATTTTATTTGGTTGTTAATGTTTTCAGTTTTTCTCATTTTGACATATCATTATATGTAAACATTTATAGACTTATGATGTTGTTATACATTTGAAAGTTTGAAACTATGAGTATGAATGATGAAATTTCAATTATTGAGTGTTTGAAGATCATATGAAATGTGTAATATTTGAATTATGACAAATTGAGAATCAAATTAGGCTCTTATGTTCTCTAAATGCATTAATTTCTTTTTTTTTGTAAAACTACGGTTTTTTTTTTTTGCAGAGTCCTAGCCGAGTTTTTTGTCAAGTCCCGAGTCTGAGTCCTATTTTGGGCTGTCGAGTCCAAGTCTTCAAACTTTGTCTAATACCTTCCATGCATCCTTAACAAATAAATCTACTTTTCCCCCTGAATAACATCTTTTCAGAAGTTGCATTGACTATGTCAAAACTCAATTGTTTGTCCTAGACAAGGGGATCAACAGAGAGAGAAGGTAATTCCCAAATTTCTCTTTCCAAATCATCACTACCTTGAGGCTACCCTTATCATGCTTTTCAAAAGAGTCTTTTAATTCTACTATAGCCTGGAATTCATCAATCTTGCCCTTTAAATAGATTTATATTTTATCAATATAAGCAAAGGTGTCAACAAGAACCTTGTGCATGCTGTTAGTTGTTTAAATCTTCTCAAAGCCTTCATGTTTGGTATATCTTGTATTGGCAAACATCACTTTAATTTGAAAGACCCTTAGAGTCCACTTGTCCCTTATTTCCATAACCTTATTTCTCCTGTTGTACTCCTTATTAACATTATTCAAGGATTCCTACAAATTTTCACTTGACTTGGTAATACTACCATAGATAATCTTTTTAATCTTTGCCTTGGCTTCCTTTACTTTGGTTCAACAATGTTTCCAGCTCTTTTATGCTCTTCATAAACTCTTCATCTCCCTAAATAATGATTGCTAGTTGACAAGAAGGCAGCAATGCCTTTTGTCCATAGAGTTTTTTGTAATGAGCCTTGCTCAAACTGACCACAATTTGCCCCAATTTGCAGACTTGTAATTTCTTCAAACACTTTGTATGCAATGTGGAGGTGGCTGATATGTTGTTTTCAGTTTGTTGTTTGATGCAAGAACGAATACCGAATGATTTTGGAGGCTAAATAAACTTCTGTCACTATTATGCAGGCTTTAAGATGAATTAAAATGCTACTATGCAATTCAAATGCTTTCTAATGACATGCATCTACAGCCATGAGGCATTTTATCAAATACTTGCTATGCAATATAAATGTTGACTTTCAGCTAGAGGCATTAAGACAAACAGTTGTCTTACAAACTGAAAAGAATGCTACAGCCAACTGCACAAAGACAACAATGATATACAACTTATCACTACTTTATTTGATATGCTGACTCTAGTACAATGTTGAAGCAAGTGGCCCAGACTCTTGACAACAAATGTATGGCAGCGCCTTATGATCTGATACAATATTATTATGATCTGAAATAAGCATTACAATGCAACTAAATGACCTGTGTTGAACCTGATTATGACGTCCTCCAGATCGGTGAAGAGTTAGCAACCTTATCTCATGCAATGTTAACTCCTTGATGCCAAATCGATGCCCAAAGGTAGCCGCCCCTGTTTCAGACCTGAAGCTTCATACAATAAATAATTTGCAGTCCCTACACCTCCTATTATGCATCAAGAATGATCGCCTAAACCTTAGGAAGGCAGCACCCAAGGTAGCAAGAGAAATCATTGAACATTATGCTCCCAATCTGCAAATTGATGAAGCCTGATATGGAAATCGATGGCTGCCAATGGACTGATGGGAATGTCTGATTTTTAAATCAGAAATTTAAATAATATACTGCCTCCAAGTTACTTCTTAAGCTCCAAAAACCACCATAAGAAGTCCATAAAGAGAGCGCTCCAATTAGAGAAGAAAATTGCTGCACACAAGAGCCTCCATGAATAAATTCGATGGCACCTCCCAGCTGCTACGAAATCTGGAAATTACTGATATTTAAATCAATCTATGCAAGAAACCAATTCCATCTTCAAATGCAAATCGATGAAGACTCATTTCATTCCAAAATGTCTCCAATGCAAGTATCAATCAAACCATACAAAATTGGCCCTTGGCCACTAATTTTGTACCAATGAGAAGTCTGAAGTAACCTCTCCCACAGCTGCAATAATTCAGGTGATATTTCACACCCTCAAAATTGCTATCAATAGGAAGTTTTCGTTTCCTATGACAATGAAGTAATCTGCAGAAACCCTAGGCTCCACAAGATGATACAACAACAGCAACATCCAAATCTGCCTGCCAAGAAGGGAGCCCAAGATGTCTATTTATTCTTTTTCCCCAATTTCTCCAGAAGCTTCTAGAATATTCTTTTATTTTCTTTAAGTGACTTTATAAGATATTTTATAATTCAAATCACTTTATTAAATTAATTAAATATAAGGTCACCTTTTAATTTTAATTTATTTGATAACCTTATAATTAATTAACTTAATACCACTTGATGATTTAATTAAAGTAACTAATTAGTCATCCTCTTGAAAATCATTATTTTGAACAACTTAATTAATTAAATTAATTAAATCAAATTACCTCCAAAAATGGGGACATTACATTGTTTTTGAGGAGTTTATTATTTAATGATGTGGAAAGGAGTTTATTCTTTAACACACTCAAAGATATTGGGAATTTGACATTTGTGAGAGAGACCCCAACCTCTATTTCTACACTAACCATATGTCCCATCATCTAGAAAGAGTGGGTGAAGTTGAACACCTCTCCACACATGGTTGCATATGTTTTGAATCCAAAGTAATATATGGATAAACCTAGCAGAGTTCTTCCAAGTGCCAACCACAAGGTGAGGAATGGCCTCATGATGGCCTTCAAGAAAATGTATATTTGAGAGGAAGATTCACTAATCAAAGTTGAGTGGATTAAGTATACAAAACAAGACGGCAATAAGACTTTGGCAAGGATTGACAAGCAAACTTTGGCATAGGCCCAACTAGCTAGTGACAAACTCATGGACCTCTAGTGTCATGCCTCCTTCTCAAGGTTGAGGACTTTTGTCTTTTTCTTGGGGCCCAATTATTGCTACATTTGGGAAAATTAGTGTCACTTTATGAGCCCATCTAAATTGGACTTTATTGCCTATGTATTTGGTTATAAAAAAAGGTGCTTTTATTATTTATTACAAGGGAAAAACATTATATAGGGCCCAAATTTGTAAATTCCTATAAAGGAAAAACTAACACCCTATATTGGTTACCCATGATTGTCATTTGCAGAAGTCAAATTTTCAAATTGTGCAAACAAGACCCTTGGCTGCAATTTCCAGAGGACGAATGAAATATTCTGAGCCAATTTTTTTCATTTTTTCAAATTACAAATTACAACCAATGCACCCGTTAAAGTTAGCAGCTAAACCAAAACGATGCTGAAGCAACTCTAACCAGAATGTACACCAGGATCCCGATGTGGGCAAGGTGTGAGCATTGGTTAGAGGATCTTAATCAAAATGCTTATGCAAGAACTCTAACCAAGAATGGCGCCGATGATGGCGAGCATATGGTCAGAGGGTCTTCTACACTAAGTACTGAAAAGGGAACTCGACACCAAGTATGTGCTACCCAATCCAGTATGGAGTTGAGGCGACCATATGGCGGAGTATTACAAATTACAATGCTTGAAAGAAATAAATGTAATGCTGAAAGTACTCAACACCCAGAATGTGTTTTCTAACCCTGAGTGGTAAAGTAGCTACCATAGGGCAGAGATAAAGTAAATACACTAGCAAATACTGAAAGTAGAGTGAGCATTACAAATTGATAGAACAAGATTATAACTGTTGTCAGTACTACTGCCAGCTTACAATATGTTAGACAATGCCTTGCTTTCAATACAAATCGAGAAGTAAATAGAGCTGAATAATGAAGGTTAAATCAAAAACTGCAATATTAAGGCCAACCTGATAATCTGATTTTTGACAGTCCGGATCTTCATGAGCACGAACAGCAGCCCTGTACTTCACAAATCCACTCACAACTTGCTCAAAACTTAACCAAATTCCTCCAAACGAAATGCAATATGAACCTAATAGGATGGCGACCAAGACAAGACACTGAAAGCTGATCAAAGATCTCTATTTAATTTTTGCACGAAAACCAAGACAAAACAGAATAGTACGGCCCAGCAAGAGGGCGATTTTACTTTAAAAATTGAAGGCAGATCTAAAAAATCTGAAACTCTAGAAACTAGTTCGCCCTTCACAGACAGTTGGATTTAGACAATACCCAGAAGAATAATTTTTGTATTTTCTGACATATGAATGAAAAAGACAATCTGCTGTAATAAATGATGAAATTCTAGAAATCCTCAAATATGCATAAGCTGAACTAAATAGCCACAAACTGATTACAATGCTCAAATCCCAATGCAACTCACAATCTACACTAATTCACCACTAGTCGCTATCTTTCAAGCGAGAAGCAATGCCTAACTAGGAGGCTTACATTCCTCGAAGCAATCCCAGAGCCAAACTGGCAGCATAACATTCCTGTAGACAAAAGATACCAAAATGAAGACCCAAGGCTTTCTTTTATAACTTTTGAGAAGTCCCTCCAGAAGCTTCCAGAAGGTGCGCCCTAATCTCAAGATGCTTTTAGGGTTTGATCTAACCAAGCCTTCCTTCAAGATGGCGTACTTTTCACTTGATTGATTTAAAATAATTAAAATCTGACTTTCATAAAGGTTGGCGTCCCTTTTTACCACTTTATTCTTCAACCTTTGGAATATTAAAATCCATTTCCAAATGAGGCGCCACCCATCAAAGTCCCTCTTTTTAAAACAACATAAAGTTGTTTCACTAGGCCAAGGGGTCATATCATTAATATAACATTATTATAACATTAATATAACATTATTTAAATAAATGAACTTATCTCTCCATAATGCACCCCAAGGCCAAAATTGATCAAACCAACTGAACTGACTGAGGGGGGAGCCTGCTGAGCTGATGTTGACCGGACCACTGCTAAAAATAGAATTTACTAAAAATAGTAAATTCAGGAAGTTGCTCAGAATGTAATGCAAGCGACACCTTTGCGAAGCTTTCTGAAAACCCAGAAAGAGTCCGCAATCCAAAATCCCAAACTCCGAGTGTAGCCGTCATAACTTACTAAAAATAGTAAGTTCGGAAAGGTTGCCCGAAGCCGTTGCAATTCATACCTCTGCGAAGATTTCTGAAAACCCAGAAGGAATCCAGAATCCAAACATCCAAACTCCAACAAGCAGCACCCTGAATCTTCCAGAGAACCCATCAAACAGCTGGAAACCCTAATTCTGCCATTGACTTGCCGACAGCACACTGGGAATAGGCGACCAATCATTGAAAGGTGAAGTGCTAAAAACGGGGACATTACAGTCCGCCCTTCCCAAAATTGGTTGTCCTCAAGCAATACCTCCATAACTCCAGAAAACTCAAGACTGATCCATACCCAAACAAGTATGATCCCAGGTTCCCAAACCCATCTCAGGAGGGACCCACCATGCCGATGCCGCACCACTCTGATCACATCCATGAAATCATCATGCCTATGCTGCACTAACCTTCCTTGTAACCCCAAAGTGTTACCATCCATGATACTCAAACTGAAAGATCTTAAAGGAGGGAGATCAAAATCATGCAATATCTCATGTCCACAATGCCCCGAATTAACAGTATCAACCAAACTACTGTCCATCACAATTCTAATCAATAGGAAAGATAGTCTACTCAAATCAAAATCGAACTCCTCAGCATACCTCCACATGGTAACAAACGAAACCATGACTGCAAATGTGACATCTTCAAATCCTCTTGCAAGGAGGAAAGCAATCCTTTGCAAGAGCTCAACGAACTCATACTCATGTCTCCGCATGGAGCTACTATGCCTCATCTGAATTATACTGACACAACCATGAAGACTACAGGAAACTCTCATAGTTCCAACCCCATGAGTCTCAGAATGGTGAACCAAAACATGTGAGAGACCGCTGTCCTGAATCAACACTGAGAGTAAACTGTCAAAGTTTACATCACAAACCATCATAAGATGAATTTGGAGAGTAGGAAAGGTGTGAAGGAACAAATAATTGCTGCTGATCAAGGCTGGGATCAGCGTAGTGCAATCTGATTCTAAAGTCCTACACAAAGGAAAACAACAACACCAATCAGAATCCCAAGTGTGAGCATGTGAGATGACCATCGAGCTGCAAGGTGACACCCCCAAAGTGGTTGGGAAACACGCTAGATCCATCTCCATGAGAAAACTACCACTTCTTTGATCAAGAGTGTTGAACCAACTCTTCTGAATGAGAGAAACGCAACATGTAAGGTGGCTGGTCTGCCTCAAACCAGCAAGCTCAAGTCTCAAAATCTGTCCTAGTCTTAGCCGAGAATCACTCTCAAGAGCAACCAATCGTTCATTTCTCCAACCCATACTCAAAATTCCTCTCCAACCCCTTTGTTGATGAACAAATAAACCCATCAATTGGCGGACAAAGAAAGGAACAACATCAACAAATTTGGAAATTTGATCCTTATTCCTCCAATAGCCCTTCCCAAAAGTAATAAGCTCTATCAAGCCAAGTTGAGAACACCAAGCACGGATACCCAACTGAAAATGATTTTCAACACAATGCAAGGTAATCTCAATGCATCCCCAAGAGCTAGTAAGGATCAAGTGTATACTGAAGAGATTGATGCCTCTTCTATTGAACCCTTGAAGCCTCTCCATGAAAGTTTCAACAACAATGCAGCATGAAATATTAAATGACCTCAAATCCAACTCCAAAAATGGACTAATAAATGCCAAAGCATCATTCAACCAAAGGGATGGATTGACAAGCATACAAACACCAAGTTCTAGTCCATCTTTCTTCCCTACTTCATGAGTAACAAAACTGAAATCTTTGCTCCTTGCTGCTGTAATGAAGTTACCAGCAGCTACCAAGTCTTGCTTTGTTAACACCTTGGTGTCGGAAATGTTGAAATCTCCTCGAATCAACACTTCCCATGTAGAGACTCCATCCTCAAACCCACTTATGCATTCATTACTAATCAACATACGTGGCACATCCCCATGGAGTGATAGCAAAGCACCCTTAGATTGGAGTTCATGCTTGACCTCAGGCTTGGTCACTTCACTTCTTGACTCATCTTTCAAAACAAAGAGAGGATTGTCATAAGTTGCTTCAGCACCCACTTCAAAGAAGGGATTGTCAAAGACTTGGAAGCCATTCCTTTCGTCTCGCTGCCCCAAATCTGCACATACAACTTCTGATTTCCTTGTGACGCTTACAAGATCGAACTCCTCTTGAAGACAATCAATTTCTCCAATCACTTGCTGGATTTCTTCAGCTCTTTTTACATTCACTTGCTTTGTGAAAAATTTGGAATCAGCAGACTGATTTTCTACCTCTGTAAATGCCATTTGAGTTTCTTCTAGCATAACTCTTGCTGATTCAAGTTCCAGAGAAAGTTCATCAAACTTCCTCTCTCTATCTTGAGAAGCACAATGGTCCTTTTTGCGACTTCAAAGGCGTGATCACGATCTTCAACCAAGTGCATGTACTCGGACTTCAAGGTTACCAAAGAGTTTCTGATAAGTTGCAGATTGGGAAGAGCAACTTCATCCTTAACTCCTCTTCTTCTCTCTTCAAGTTGAGCCTTCCAATAGAAATCTTCAATCAAACTGAGTGTGTGATCAAACAGGGATAGAGCTTGCACTTCCTTGTCGACGGACACCATGAATTGTCTGTCCCGATCATGAGAATTCAAAGATGATGAACCACTGATAGGCTGCAACTGAAAATCAGACCCTTGCCCCTTGTCTTTGCTGCCCTCAATGCTGCTCCAACATCCTTGTACTTTACCACCCACATGCGGATAATGCTCAATGCCATGGAGATGATCATTCTCCATGATTTCTACGACTCTATGTTTGCAATCAGCTTCATGAATGGAAAAATCATACTTGTGTTTGTAAACCTCTTTAACTCTTTCCCCTTCAAGAGCCGTATGGTCTTCTAGCTTTTCTTCTTCATCACTGTCTTCAAACATTATAGCAGCATCCAACTTGTTCAAGGAATCAAAATCATCCGTTGTTCGGAAGGTTTCCGTAGAAACATTTTCTTCTTGAGTGGCTGCAACCATTTCAAAGAGATCATTATGGAGCTTCTTTGAACACTCTTCTTCTTCGATGACAACTTCCTCTTCAATGGCCACCTCATAGTTTTCCATGCAATCTGATTTTTTATCTTCATCTGGATCAAAGGGGAATTCATCCCACAAAGATTCTTTATCATACCTTGGTGCCAACACACCTGGATCCCAAATGCCAAGGGGTTGATTGAGGTGATCAACAAGAAGAGGTTTTTCACGCTTCACTGGAAGTATTGACTCAATGAATAAGTTAGATCCTGAATCTCTTAAGCTGATATCTTCAAAAACATTTTCTTCCAATGGTTTGGTTTGCTGGTCAAACCCAGGTCCAACAATGTCACCACCAAAATGAAGTGAAGATTCTTCGATGCTGCTTGTTTCAAAAATTTCACCTTCATTATCTTTTATGGAATCATCATGATAAAGTATGTCGCTGATTTCTTCATGTGGAACTTCTTGGGGAGTTGAGACAGCAACAAAAGTAAAACTATCCACCACCAATTCTTCAACACGAGGTGGTACAGTCATGTTGGAACCATTGCCAATTTCATCACTTTGGCAATGCTTATAGGCTGATTCAACAGGACCATCAGTATTTCCTCCTACTTGCTTTTCTTCAGCAAACTCATCCCATACAACAGTACTACTAAAATCTTCAGTGAAGCCCTTAGCTTCAAGACCTTCATAGGTTGAATCCTTATTAGGATTCAAGAATGTCGTTCTGTTCTTTTCACCAATCTGATCTTCATCACTTCCTATTACAAGCAAGTCAAGGGAAGTAATATGGGACTCTACCCTTAACTCTTCACTTGCCACAGTATCTTCATCAAGCTCACAATCATTCTGATGTGGCATGTGCACCTTTCTATCCCGACTTTCAGACTTAGCATAAATCATTCTGATTCCCCACTTTATGTCAGGATCCTTCATTAGCGCAAACAAGTCATGCATTAACTCAAGTAGTGCCTTCTCTGTAGTCATCTCTTTCTGTACGTAGTGTCTGGTATCTCTGTCACTCATCTGTCAAATGAACTTTGTTGGACACAAGATGGCAGGATCTTGGCTCTGATACCACTGAAATATTCCAATTTTTTTCGTTTTTTTTTCAAATTACAAATTACAACAATGCACCCGCAGCTAAACCAAAACGATGCTGAAGCAACTCTAACCAGAATGTACACCAGGATCCCGATGTGGGCAAGGTGTGAGCATTGGTCAGAGGATCTTAATCAAAATGCTTATGCAAGAACTCTAACCAAGAATGGCGCCGATGATGGCGAGCATATGGTCAAAGGGTCTTCTACACTAAGTACTGAAAAGGGAACTCGACACCAAGTATGTGCTACCCAATCCAGTATGGAGTTGAGGCGACCATATGGCGGAGTATTACAAATTACAATGCTTGAAAGAAATAAATGTAATGCTAAAGTACTCAACACCCAGAATGTGTTTTCTAACCCTGAGTGGGAAAGTAGCTACCATAGGGCGGAGATAAAGTAAATACACTAGCAAATACTGAAAGTAGAGTGAGCATTACAAATTGATAGAACAAGATTATAACTGCTGTCAGTACTACTGCCAGCTTACAATATGTTAGACAATGCCTTGCTTTCAATACAAATCGAGAAGTAAATAGAGCTGCAACAATATTTATTGAATTCCGTTCAATGAATAATGAAGGTTAAATTAGAAACTGCAATATTAAGGCCAACCTGATAATCTGATTTTTGACAGTCCGGATCTTCATGTGCACGAACAGCAGCCCTGTACTTCACAAATCCACTCACAACTTGCTCAAAACTTAACCAAATTCCTCCAAACGAAATGCAATATGAACCTAATAGGATGGCGACCAAGACAGGACACTGAAAGCTGATCAAAGATCTCTATTTAATTTTTGCACGAAAACCAAGACAAAACAGAATAGTACGGCCCAGCAAGAGGGCGATTTTACTTTAAAAATTGAAGGCAGATCTAAAAAATCTGAAACTCTAGAAACTAGTTCGCCCTTCACAGACAGTTGGATTTAGACAATACCCAGAAGAATAATTTTTGTATTTTCTGACATATGAATGAAAAAGACAATCTGCTGTAATAAATGATGAAATTCTAGAAATCCTCAAATATGCATAAGCTGAACTAAATAGCCACAAGCTGATTACAATGCTCAAATCCCAATGCAACTCACAATCTACACTAATTCACCACTAGTCGCTATCTTTCAAGCGAGAAGCAATGCCTAGCTAGGAGGCTTACATTCCTCGAAGCAATCCCAGAGCCAAACTGGCAGCATAACATTCCTGTAGACAAAAGATACCAAAATGAAGACCCAAGGCTTTCTTTTATAACTTTTGAGAAGTCCCTCCAGAAGCTTCCAGAAGGTGCGCCCTAATCTCAAGATGCTTTTAGGGTTTGATCTAACCAAGCCTTCCTTCAAGATGGCGTACTTTTCACTTGATTGATTTAAAACAATTAAAATCTGACTTTCATAAAGGTTGGCGTCCCTTTTTACCACTTTATTCTTCAACCTTTGGAATATTAAAATCCATTTCCAAATGAGGCGCCACCCATCAAAGTCCCTCTTTTTAAAACAACATAAAGTTGTTTCACTAGGCCAAGGGGTCATATCATTAAAATATAACATTAATATAACATTATTTAAATAAATGAACTTATCTCTCCATAATGCACCCCAAGGCCAAAATTGATCAAACCAACTGAACTAACTGAGGGGGGAGCCTGCTGAGCTGATGTTGACCGGACCACTGCTAAAAATAGAATTTACTAAAAATAATAAATTTAGGAAGTTGCTCAGAATGTAATGCAAGCGACACCTTTGCGAAGCTTTCTGAAAACCCAGAAAGAGTCCGCAATCCAAAATCCCAAACTCCGAGGTGTAGCCGTCATAACTTACTAAAAATAGTAAGTTCGGAAAGGTTGCCCGAAGCCGTTGCAAGTCATACCTCTACAAAGATTTCTGAAAACCCAGAAGGAATCCAAACATCCAAACATCCAAACTCCAACAAGCAGCACCCTGAATCTTCCAGAGAACCCATCAAACAGCTGGAAACCCTAATTCTGCCATTGACTTGCCGACAGCACACTAGGAATAGGCTACCAATCACTGAAAGGTGAAGTGCTAAAACGGGGACATTACAACGAAAACCCTTGCAGCATATTGGTAGATTTGGGGACGAAAACCCTCATATCTATTTGGGAAAATTCCACTTCAAAGATCACATTTGTATTCAACAATCCAGCTGGAATTGCAAGAAAATTCATGTTTAATCTTCATCTAACTATTGCAATCTTGTTGGTTTTATAGTGCCTAATTAGAGGGTTCACATAATTTTTTTTGGGGTAATTTATTGCTGTTGCAGGACTGTGTATACCTATTTTGCAAGGGCTGATCAATTCCAAGGGTGGCCGCCATAAGACCAAACCAGAGCTGGACCTTTGGGAGGACCGACCACCTGATTTGAGAGCTATATAATTTTTATTATTGGATGGTTCAATCGCTGTTAGCAGGCCATTGCTGCTTAGCATATTTTTCATTGTTTCTTTGCAGGGATCATTGATAATCAGCTGCTATCCCAGCCATTAACCTAGCTGTGGTTCATTCAAGACTGATTGCCCACTTTGGGGATGGTTTGGAGGGTGGCTGCATCACTTAGCAAGACTGATCTGGCTGCACCAACTTAGAACAGGGATGTTCACTACCACGTATCTTACACGGTCAACTATATACCTCTATGTTGGATATTTATTCTGTCAAAACCACTAACCCTGCTGTATTAAATGCTGTAGCCTTCAATCTTGCTGCTATTTTGGTGAATTTCACTTAATTATTGTTGCTAATATGTTGCTCTAATATTATCAGATCTAAACACTCTTTACTCAATTATTATCAATCGCTGAGTTAGACTGAAACTAATCTCTGAATTTTGTGTTAGGGTTTGGCAATATTTAGTGGTTATCTATTTATCTAGGGTTTGCTCATGTTATTTAGTGTTTACTTTCAACACCTGCTTTCCTATAAATCAAAAAAACCTACATAAAATTGCGTACATTCTGTAAATGAGGGGATTCGCTACCCTTAAGACACGGAAGTCTCATGGAGCAAATAGCCCTTGATTTCCTCAGGGATCAAAGCTCAAGTGACAAGATAAAGAATAAAGAGTATTTGCACAACTTAATTGAATAAAAGCTAAACTACTAAGGACAAGAATGATAAAATCACTTAACTACAGAAATTAGTGACAGAATCAAAATCTCTAGTATACAGAAATGGAAAGTGTATAAACCAAAGATTTTACCCTCAAGAGGATTAAGCCTTGGCCAGAGACGATAGTGCGCCACGAGGATGTCTATGCCCCACACTATCATCTCTAGTAAAACAGAGAATAAAAGACTTAAATCTGCAACACCCAATTTATCAAATCCATACATCTACACACAAAACAAAACTGACCACGATGACCAAGCAGAGGGACCAAAGGGGTGCGGAGCTCCTCTCTACACTCACCAAGAGAGATCAGGCCATGACGCAAGCTAAGAGTGTCGAGGAGGCACATGACACCCTGCAGAGCTAGGTTGATGACCTCGAGAGGCAATTGGAGGTTGGTAGGACAGGACCCACTAACCCTCAAGTGTAGCAGCTCAAAGATGAGTTGCAACAAGCCCAAGAGTAGGAAGCTTCACTAACAAAGCGCGTTGCGTCATTGCAGGAGCAGATAGCCGAGCTGCGATGGTAGATATGAGGATTGTGGTCGCGAAACATGTCCGTGTCACAATCTCACCAATCTCACTCATATGCGTCCATTCAAATGTGTTAATGAAGAAACGTCATAGCGTAACAAACTAAGATCCCCAAAAAAGGGGACGAGCGTCATGTCCATGCCACATAGACCTTATGCATAGTATCGACAGAGATGCATTGCATTGACCGGTTCTTTTAGAGGAGTACCATCCATAGACAATAAACCATATGCACCAGAACCATACACGGAGGTGATTATGTAAAGACCTAACCAATTAGGGCTGAATTTCCCTTTTTGATTTGGTGGTGCATTTACATTTCTCTAGTTCTCATAGAGAATGAGATCACCTACCTTGAAAGTACAATAAAGAACACCTTGATTATAATACTTGGAAATAGATTTTTGATAAGCTTGAAAGTGGTCAAGGGCCTGTGATCAACACTCATCAAGCAACTCAAGCTAGTTTAGACGTTCAGCATGGTATGTGTCATCATCAATTAATCCTTTAAGGGAAACAAGCAGAGATGAAATTTTCAACTCTGAAGGCATAATAGCCTCAACACCATACGCAAGGTTATACAGGGTTGTACCAGTAGCCGTACGAAAACTTGTGCGCTAGGCCCATAAGGCTTATGTCAATGCCAATCTTTACCATTTTTGTTTACCATTTTCCAGAGAATTAGCTCAAGAGTTTTGTTAGACGCTTCTCCTTGGCCATTAGACTGAGGATAGTAGAAAATCAATGTTGGATATCAAACTTTTCTAAGAATTGCTTTACCTCTTTGTTCTTAAATGAAGTACCATTGTCAAAAACAAGGGTAGAAGGCAATCCAAAGTGAGCAATGATATTGTTCAGAAGAAAACAATAGATTGTTTCAGCGTTAGTGGATTGAAGTGGAATAACTTTGACCCATTTTGTAAACTAATCAATAGCTATGATGATGAAGGTATGTCCCTCAAAAGGAGGTGATATTTTTCCAATAATATCCAAGCCCCATTTTGCAAATAGCCAAGGAGAGGTCTGATTTTGAAGTTCTTGTGTAGGAGCTCGAATGAGGTTACTGTGTTGTTGGTATTGAGGACATTTCTTGACAAAGGAAAAGGACTCTTGCTCCATTGTTTGCCAATAATATCCCCTATGAATCAATTTACGTACTAAGGATTTACCACCGAAATGTCCACCCCCAGAGCCCGAATGAGCTTCTTGAAGGGCAAGGGGTATTTCAGCATTAGTGAGATAGCGGAGAAGAAGACCATAGTAAGACTTTTCATAAAGAACATTAGATAGGATAATATATCGAGCTAAAAGCTTTCGTATCCGAGTGTGACTGTTTTTAGTTGCATCATCGAGAAAGTTTCCAGTCTTCAAATAATTATAGATGTGAGAATACCATTCCCTTGAGTCTATGTGAGCACACACTAGACTATCAGGTTCAAGTTGATCTAAGACAATGGGAGAGCAGAGAATCTGAACCACAAAGTGATACTATCTACACCATCATTTGAGGGTACAAAGGAGATTGCGCTCGCCATTACATCCGCGTGGCGATTTTCACTCCTAGGAACACTATCTATTGTAAAGGAAGAGAATTGATCAAGCAAGGATAAAGCGAAATCCCAATACTAAGACAGCTTGCTCTACTTAGCTTGATATGTTCTCGTGATTTGATTTACAATAAGTTCAAAGTCACCATGAATGCGGATATGTTTAATGTTTAGCGTTATCGCAGTACGTAAACCAATAATGAGGGCTTTGTACAATGAAATTCTAATCAGAAAGATAGAGGAACAGGCTTACCATCAGGCAAGATTAAAACTACACATGCCTCGAAGCCAGTTTGACATCTTGATCCATTGAAATACATTTCCCACATTGGTTCATGATCCAATGCAAATAGATTTTCATCCAGAAACAAGTCCAAATTAGGAAAGTAATGAGATGAGGGAGCTTCTACCCATTGATCGGCAACAACTTGTCCCTTGATTGCTTTCTGAGTTACGAACTTAATGTCGAGCTCAGAGAGCAACATTACCCATTTCGCTAGCCTTCCCGAAAGAGTAGTTCTAGTAAATAAATGTTTACGAAGATCACACTTTACAATCATATGAGTTTCTATATGGAGAAGATAATGTCATAATTTTTGCGTTGCAAATACGAGAGCAAGAAATTGTTTCTCCATGACAGAATATCAAATTTCATAATCAACCAAAATACGGCTAATGTAATAGACCGCTCTTTCCTTACCATCATCATCATGTTGAGCTAGGAAAGCTGTGAAGGCATGAGATGACACGGAAATATACAGTAAAAAGGGTCTATCCCGCATAACCGACATCAAGATAGGAGGATTGGCCAAATAACTTTTGATAAGACTCAAAAGCTTTGTTGCATTCGTCATCCAATTAGAAACAAACATCTTTCTTCAATAAACGTGTGAAGGGAAGGGTACGATTAGCCAATTGAGATACAAATCTTCAAATCGCATGAATCTTCCCTTGCAGACTACGTAATTGAGAGATATTCTTAGGGGAGACATGTTAACAATTGCATCAATCTTATTTGTGTCAACTTCGATTCCACGATGAGAGACAATAAATCCTAAAATTTTGCCAGCATCCACGCCAAAGACACACTTAAGAGGATTTAGTCTTATCTTATAGTGCCAAAGTCTTTCGAAGATAAGACGAAGATTCTCAATGTGATCTTAGCGAGTTACAAACTTGGCCAAGATGTCATCAACATAATCCTCTAGGATCTTGTGAATAAAATCATGAAAGATAAGAGTCATCGCCTGTTGGTAAGTTGCTTCAGCATTCTTTAGTCCAAATGGCATGACTACATAACAGAAGGTACCCCAAGGGGTAGTGAAGGTTGTTTTATATTGATCTTTGGGTTAATATGAATCTGATTATAGCCTGAGAAGCCATCCATAAAGGATAACAAGGCATGGCATGCAGTCGAGTCTACAATCATATCAATATTAGGCAACGGAAAATCATCCTTAAAAAAAGCCTTATTAAGATCACAAAAATCTATACAAATGCGAATACAACTATCAGGCTTGCTAATGGCAACGAAATTCAATATCCAAGGTGAATAGCCAATAGGACGGATAAAACCAGCTTTTAAAAGCTTTTCTATCTCAATCTTGACTAATAACACAACCTTGGGATTCATTTTGCGGATCTTTTGCTTGGCGAGCTTGGCATCGGGACATAGAACGATATTATGAACCACCACGGATTCATCAATACTAGGCATGTCCTCATATGACCAGGCAAAGATATCAGGATGAGAATGCAATAAATCAATATGTTGTTTAGATTCTTCCGAAGAGAAGCATTTTCCAATCTTAATCACTTTTTCAAAAGATTTAGGATCCATGAGAACATCAGAGGTATCCCCTTTAAGGAGAGTATTGCAGTCCTCAAGATGAGGTATAGAAGTAGTTTCATCCATTATTAACTTCATAACATAACTAGCAACTTTTCAGCATGAAGGGTTGATAAAAATGCTATTAAGAGGAGTTGTCTTTTTACAAATGTCTGACCACTTTCATTAATCATATGCTAAGAGAGTTTGACCTTACATGCATAATTATTTCCATGCTCAAAACAAAAAAAGTACCTGGTGGAAGTGGCCTGGATCTCTTCAGTGATGTCAAAACCTTAATCCCCAGACCTTGGTCCATCCGTATGATCTGCACTTTAACATGCAAAGAACAATAACTGAAAACATATTCCTTATGATGTAAGAAGCAGAAATTTGAAATACAGCAAAGGTAGTTAAGAATAAGTAACAGACCCAAGCCAAATGTTTCAAGACCAGCCTGTGATCAGATGACTCCTCAAGAAGGTTTGCTGCCTCTGCAGCAGCTGTTAGCCGATCAGGTGTCAACCCAGTAGACTCATTTCCTTTTTTCCTTGCAACAGCAGACCCTTCCAAAGGCATTGTCAAATTTCTTTGCGCTAAAATCTGCCAGATTTCCAATGCTTGTGGTTGTAAACCTTTACTTGAATACAAAAATGCAAGAGTTCGTAGATGCCCAGATTCCTTTAACGAAGCTTCTAATTCCTCCTGCACTGTCCACACAAGCCACAGGATCATACTCACAGCCTCCTCAAACAACGTTTATTCCATGCAGTATTCAAGCTTCTTATAGATCCACTTATATCTAAAAGATGCTGTGCATGATATTGAGGCCTCTAGTCGCTAATCTGGACAGTAAAACCACAATGCATTTCCTTCATTGGAAGGCTGAATTAAAATGCATTCTAATCTAAGAAATGGCACATACCAAAGCATACCAAACAAATAAAGAAAGTGGCATACCACAACACAGCTGTTTTCAAAAGATGCAAGCTACTCCATTTCTTCTGTAAGTCCAATAAATCTGTATAGGTACATAAGAAGTGTATCAACACCCTCCTTCATCACTGGGGCCAGACTCTTGTCTCGAGAAGCTTTCAGATACCTGGCTAGCACCCAATTGCAACCAAAGAGTTGAATTAACATGTTTGTTATATATGAAACAAAATTCCGCAAAGAAACATTTTGGCTTGAAAAGAATTGAATACTTTCATTAAATTCTATTACATGTGGTCGGATCCTAGAGAAGTATATTCCTACTCCATCAGTAGGGAAGGAAACGATACATTTTAATTTTTTCTCTTTTGAAACTAGGAAACAAAGACACTTTGGTGCATATATTACATATTGTTTGATATTGTTAGATATTACTGTTTGCAAGTTGATATGAGGTTGTACTAGTGTTGGTTGAAAATTTTGTATTCTTGTGAAAGCATACAAAATTGTGATTTCAACCACAGTACGTGAGATTAAACTCTCCTAATTTAGGGAAGGCTCCCCCTTTAACTAAACAAAACTAAAATGGGCAGGACAGCAATCGTTCCTCTTATTTCAGGAAAGATTATATTCTTTTCTCTTCGCAGAAAAGAAACAGCAAACGTTAATAAAACTTATTACAGTGGTTATGCAGTGAAATCTAGAAAGAGGAAATAAAGTTTCCTGAAAGCATAAAGACTTCCGTCACTTCCTCCGGGACGGGAAAACAACCAATAAGCGCAAAGTCTTGAGGAGTGAGATCCTATCTACCCTTTTTAGAATGATTACTTTATGAAAATATACAACATAAAATAGCACAAAGTCTGTAACTATGATGTATCTATTAACTACTCTAAATGAGAACTATTACGAGCACAAAGTCTTGCAATTCTTCTCAATTTTTAATACTAACTACAAATTCAACTTTCAACATTTACAGCACAAAGACTACAATATTTAAATTGAATCTCTCTTCAGCAATATTCCACAATTTTCAAGTAGTCACAAAATGATGCTCCAAAATGACATAAGAACATGAAGGATGCAAAGTAGGATTTCAACTCAAAGTTTGAAATTCCAACTTCTTGATATTACTTGAAAATTCACAATTAATAACTATAAAGCTCAAAGTCTTTATGAGTACCAAATTCTGCAGAGATTTCTTGCTTGCTAAAAAGATAAAAGATTACAATAGACCCCCTCAAGTATTTATAGGAGAGAGGTCTGGAGAAAAAGGTGGGAGGATCTCAACAAACTTGAGAAAATCTCTCAACCGATAACTAATTGCAATTGACTTATTCAAAATTACAATCCAAATTGTGATTTGTTTTGTAAGAACTTACATGTAATTACATTTTCCAAAACTGCAAGGAAAGAACACTTGCAATTGCAAAACTTGTTTTTACATATACTTTGTCGAAAGTAAAATACATAAAACAACCTAATATTTTTTAATTTGTCTCATTCCTATCTTTGAAAGATAAGAACTTGCTGATAATTCCCTGCAACTCATTTGGATCGGGGCCCAGTGTATTTCTAGCAACAGCCACGGTCTTAATGATAACATCATGATCTCTGACTGTGACCTCTCTGTGTTCTTCGAAAGCACCTTGCATCTTATCAAAGATTGTTCGATGATTGACGAACTTGTGGATTGAATCCATAGAGAACCGATTTGAATCGAGCTCCTAGTGAAGATTTGCAGTAATCTGAGAAACGACATCATCGGTTGCAAGCAATTCTCTTTCATGACTTAACACTGTGCAAGGGATTTTCTCAAAGTTTCAAAGAATATCTTGTTCAACTTTCAAGCCTTTAAGCATTTCGGGTTTTTTGATGACTTTAGCAATTTTACATTTTTGCAATTTTTATAATTGCAATTCTGGTTACAAATCCCAACTTGCATACTTTGTATCAAAAACCCGAAAGGTGGGCCAAGGTGTAATTTTGCAGAAAATGGCAAAAAGAGGATTTGATGTTTGACAAATGTGAAATGCAAGAAGCGGATTGGTAGATGAATGAAAATGGAAACATTCTTGCTGAGAAGATGACATGAAGATGAGGAAAAACGCATTTTAAAGATGGTTCCAAGAGATAATTCCAAACTTAGAAAAATCGCGATTTCCCTTTTAGAAAACACGTTTTGCTGAGATAATGAGAAAGATGCATGAATAAAGAGCAAAAATAAAACGACGCTCCACAATAAAAGATGTGTTTCACTCCAAAGAAGATGTTTGCGAAAGAAACATATGATGTTTTTCACAAATACCCAATTTCCCAACCGCGAATGAAACGCCATGACAAGGGCAAAGAAAAATATAAAAAAGGAAAGAGACGTTTGAACAAACAAAATCACGTTTTTAATTAAAAATAAATAAGAAAACGATTCTTCCTTTGCAAAAAACGTTTCTCATGAATAAGACAAGTCAAGAAACAGGAAATAAAAAGGGAAGAAGGTAAACAACATACCTGCAAATGAGAAGCACGAAAATGAATAGAAAACCCCAAATGCTTTGCACAATCTTCAATCAAGAGAGGATTAATAAACAAGCTAAGGAGGTGATTTAGTTGAAAGCTCCTCAAAAATAGGCAAGCAATCGAACTAGAACACAAACACCTCTTGAAAATCTGGGCGAACTTCTTCAAATCGGGGTTTTTTGGACATTCAACAAGCAAAAAGGGCAAAAATCGGGTTTTCTAGTTCACTCAGCAACTTTTTTATAAACTATGAGTAAGATAGGAACTTTTTATCACTTCAACAATTTTATTTTTTGTCAAATAGAAGAAATCGGACCTTTTAGCTCATTTGACAATTTCATTTTGATAAAAATAGGTATTTTTGGACAACTTAAGCAAAATCGGAACTTTTGGAAGTTTTAGCAATTTTGCTCTTAGGCTTAAATTTCCCTATTCTGCTGAGCTGCCTAAAAAACCCGATTTTGGTCAAAAAGACAAGGAAAAAGACTCAGAAATTGATAAAAACGGAAAAGAATGAGAGAAAAAAAAAGGTAACCCAAAGGATTATAAACCTAAAACTGAGATTCGCTAATCTTTGCACCTCGAAATACGTGCCTTAGAGAAGAAAATCTTCAAATTTTATCAAAATTTTGATTGGTTATCCAAATTTTTAAACAAGTCAAAAATTCAGGATAACAACTAGTATTGGAACCAACATGTTATTTTAGGTCATTGATCTTTATGCTATTTGCCTGGCTATAAATATCAGCAGTCTTGCAATGTGAGATAGAACTCATGACATAAATCTTAAATGGTATCAGAACCTCTTTGAGGCCTCAGACCTTTTTGAGGCCTCAGACCTTAAATGCATGTGTATATGTGCTCTTATCTCATTGAACCTACCCAGTGGTTGTCAAATACATTGTTGACTAGGTGCCAAATTTGAAACGACAAGAAATGAGAAGGTAAAGCTGTTGATGTTGATGACAACCTGCTCACAAGTCATTTGACTGCCACTGCTGCAAATGTTCTGCTGAAAAGGGGTCTATTGCCTTCTCCTTAGACAATAATCACATGAGGTAATGAAAGCATTGATGAAACACCACAGCATTCACACTCCTTGCATGAATGCATGGCCTGCAGTTATTGTTCTTTAAAGCTCCTTGTTATAAGAATGAGGTCCCAGTATCGATCCCTCGTCATTGCACAGTATGGTGATTTTGTTAAGGAAGAAGAAGAAAATGAAGAATATCAAGATATGTAGATTTTGATGAGGTTGAAGGCCTAGAGCAACATGTATGCTTTTCTTCTGCCAAGCAACGGCAGAAAAGAATTTAAAGTAAAAGCCACAGCTGCTGCCCAACTGGATTTGACAGTTTCAAGGCCATATGTTCCTATTTGTTAGAAGCCACAACTCATTAAGTGACAGTTATCTTCAGCATTCACCAAGGGTTCAGATGTGAGGCATATGCCCATAGAGGCATATGTCAGATTGCAAAACATTGTCCACAAGGTCGACGGTATTATTGGTGCCTACAACAGGGGAAGCATCTATTTGATGTTGACTCCATCCTTGCCAAAGCAAGAGAATTTGCTGAAATCGATACTCAAGAAGAAAACACATTTTAAACTAGGAAGGATAATGTGCAAAATTAGTATTATATCCCAAAGACCAAGAAGATTATGAAAAAAAAATTACACAAGCAACAAGGCAAAGCCTATGTTTGTTCAATTTATTTTGGAACCTGAGTGGATTTGAAACCTTACTTTTGGAACCTTGGTGACAATGAAATGAATTTACTTTGCAAGACTTCATCTCCTAACACTCAATTCATCCTATGAAGTCTACTTCTACAACCTTTTTTCATTTGGAAAGTCTTCTTGGCTCTCTTGACACTGCCTTCAATTCTTCTAGCTCCTTGCACACTCGTGCTTCCTTCATCTGAGATTTTCACTTGCAAAGCAGCCAGATTGTAAAGGCTCTATTGAAGATCTATAGCTGCAATCTCTTAGAAATCCTTTAGCAAATCCTTGAGCATCCTCCATCACCTATTTTACCCCACTCACAAGCACTATACACACCTTTCCCAATTTGGCAACCTTCTAGGGCATCTCCAACACCATTTGCACACATCACTTCTACCATTTCCACCCTGGGAAATCACACACCAGAGCAATTACAATACTTGGGCTGAAACATGCCAAATAGGTGGGGGAGGGGGGTGAATCAGTATAATACAAACTTTCACTTTTCCAAACTCAATCAATCACATCAACTACACATATGCAAGATTTAGCAATTAAAAACACAATGAGAACACACGATTTATGTGGAAACCCTTTCAAGAAAAAACCATGGAAAAATATTGCTTATATATTATAGATTTAATCTTCTTCTTCTTCTTGTAGGCTCCAACCTACTAGACTCCAATCTCCACTTGACAGAAATATGGGCTCCAACCCATTGGAGGCTCCAACCCCCACACAAACTGAACTTCAACCCAGCAAGAGGCTCCAACCTATTTAATTCTTCAATGCTGATATAATAAACTCCTTCACCAAATCTGATATAAACACAAATCTGATCCAACTACAACTTCTCTTCCTTCTCAAATCTGAACACACACCATGCAATATTCTTGATCACATTTCACACAATAAACTTTTCTCACACATCTGATCACAAATTACAAGTCTAATCCAAACACAAATCTGATCCATGCTCAAATGTTAACCTTCCTTCCCAAATCTGATCACCATCATGCACAACAGCTCTCACAAATCTGATTCAATCTATGCACCAATTCTATTCACGCAACTGATCATAATCATGGCAATATTTTCACATAATTTTCTGCATTACCATCTTGCTCAAATTCACTTCACAATCTGCTGTTACTCTTCACATAAATTCGTTAGATTTGCATTTATCATTCATACATGGGCTGCATATGCACTCAAAACAAATCTGAATTACACTTCATATTTCTGCCCTTTTATTTCTTTTTAATCTGCTCTTTTTCTAATAAATCATTTAATTGTTGCTTATAAATCCACAAATCTCCCACCCTTTATATCAATTCAAGGAGGATGACTTTACCCAAAAGACATACCCAATCACAAAGGAGGCAACTTTTAATTTTTATAGACCTTTTCAAAGGTAGGCACACACCATGAGGGGTCGGCCCCTTTTAAGAAAATATAAATTTATTATTTTTTAATTCCCAATTGGGGCACTTCTACATGGGGTTCAGCCTCTATAAGTATTTAATTTTAATTTATTTTTCTTTCCATAAAGGTCGCCCTGCAATAATAACTATATTATTATTTCTGCCTTGCACTCCTTCATCGCTGCCATATTGTCTTGATTCTCTTGAATGTATTGCTGCCTTTTTGGATATTACTCATAGAGAATATTAATCATTGCTTTTCTTTTTAACACATTCATTACTCTTCTTCTTAATATGTTTGACCCCTCATACCATTTGCTATCCATAATTTTTGTCTTAGACAAATACAAATCATTTGCTATCCATAATTATTGCTTCTAACATCAATGATAATCTCGTCCATACATCTTTGACATCAATGACAATACTGCCAACAAAGCCTTGCACATCACACATTTTGATAGGAAATAACACTTATACGAGTGTTACTAGGAAAGGATCCAGAGATGTTGATGATGGCACATTTCATGATGTACTTTGTGTCCCTTCATTATCTTCCAATTTCCTTTCCATCTATCAGATTGCACATAGTGGGGCAGGTAAGACAGTAGAGTTCACACCAGATTTAGTGCTTATCAGAGACCTGCATAGTAGAGAGATTCTTGCAATTGGGATAGTAGATCATGCCTCTCAATTGTTACCTTCTCTCATTTTTCTCCAAACGAGCTAGCACTACCATTGACTAGTCCTCACTCTCATGCATCTAGAGTGGATCGGATCTATGAGGAGAAGTTTGGTCACTTGAATCTATGTGCACTTCCATCGTCCACCTTAGTTCATGAGACGTGTTGAGGTTCCTCCTCCTACACCTCCTACATCTTTAGAGATCACTTCTTTTCAACAAGATGTTTACAGTTTTTCAGTTTTGTTATCATGGAATCTAGCAGCGCTCGATTCACGGATAACCCCCCTACGAAACTTGTCTGTTTCCTAGGTTCGTGAAGTTCAAGCACGCAAAACGAGGTGATTTTCAAGCCACCTCGAAATGCGTTCCAAAGCCTCAAACAGTCAGTTTGAGCATCCCCCTATATTCACCTCGCGAAGACCTTTGAAACGAGCTCCTTCGCGAAGTCTCACTGATCATACTTAGTTAAATTGTGAAAGATGCAGTTGCGCCAAAAAAGTGCGCTCTAACTCATCCAAATTTTTGGCTAAGTGTTGAAAGTGCAGTGGCGCCAAAAATCAGCGACCTTGCATAAAAAGTGATTTTCCAAAAATGTGTATAAGCACTAAAAAAGTGCGCTCTTACACATTGTTGCCAGACTTAGCCAATTTTTGGCTAAGTGTTGAAAGTGCGGTGGCGCCAAAAATCAGCGACCTTGCATAAAAAGTGATTTTCCAAAAATGTGCATAAGTGCTAAAAAAGTGCGCTCTTACACATTGTTGCCAGACTTAGCCAATTTTTGGCTAAGTGTTGAAAGTGCAGTGGCGCCAAAAATCAGCGACCTTGCATAAAAAGTGATTTTCCAAAAATGTGTAGAAGCGCTAAAAAAGTGCGCTCTTACACATTGTTGCCAGACTTAGCCAATTTTTGACTGTGGCATTATTTTTCACACCTTTGCACTTTTTCCAGACTTAGTCATTTTTTGTGCAATGGTGCTGAATTTTAGCATCTTTACACTTTTCTTCCAGACTTAGCCAATTTTTGACTATGGCGTTATTTTTCGCACCTTTGCA
Organism: Sequoia sempervirens; assembly: GCA_007258455.2. Classification (NCBI taxonomy): domain Eukaryota; kingdom Viridiplantae; phylum Streptophyta; class Pinopsida; order Cupressales; family Cupressaceae; genus Sequoia; species Sequoia sempervirens. The sequence goes on along the minus strand of VDFB02000017.1, from coordinate 119,054,259 downwards.
CTTTTTCCAGACTTAGTCATTTTTTGTGCAATGGTGCTGAATTTTAGCACCTTTACACTTTTGGTAGTTTTTATCTTAGTCTCTTCAAACTTGCTCTATTTCCATTCCGGACCCCGTTTCTTCGCTCCCACATCGTTTTCTGTGCCTAGTTGCTCGTTTCACGCTTGCTCAACATCGTTTCTCGCTTCACGCTTCCCAATGCTACTTTTTCTGCTAACGTCTATTGATTCACCATCCTTGCAGTTTCTCTCCAGATTTCATCAAGTGATCCTAAAGGTGACATCTTCTGATCCAGTGAACTATCCCAGATCTACAAAGAAGCTATTATGCAACAAGTTGAGGATGATAGTTTTTCCCAAAGCCTCAATACATATCATTTGCGATATACGGCTGACACTCGATAATCTCAAGACGCATCTTCGCGGGTGCAAGAAAATCCATTCATTTGCCAGAAGGCCGATCACAAGAGCTCACACCCTTGTAGATTACACAGTCGGCCTAGATGATGCGTTCATACAGGAGACCAAGAAGAAGTATGAAGACTCCGCGCCCAAAGCAAGGAACCATGAAGATTCTTGATCTCCGATGTTGAACATTTTGATGCATCCTTTTATGCATCTTGTAAATATTTCCTGACATCTTATATGTCTTTTTGTAAATTGTAATTGCACCAAGTTCGAAGATGTAATCTTTTGAAAACAAATTACACTTTGACTTTGGTCCAAGTTAGGTGAGATCTCCTAAAATCGCTCACCCAACTTTCCTTGATTTCCTCAATTAGATTCCTAATTTTGCTCATCCCTCTTTCTATATAATGTGAGGGATTTCCATTGTAAAGTTTCGCCAGAGTATTTTGCAACGAAGTGCTGCCCTTTTTGAAGCAGAATTGTGAAACTTTGTGTTCATGCTTTGTGAATGAAATTCGATCAATAAAGAAGAAGATTGCAAACCAGACTTTGTGTTGGATTCGATAATCTTACAAATTGATCTTATTTGGTCATGATTAGGTGATGGAATCTGAAGGACTCTAAGTAATTTATGTAAACTTTGTGTTGCATCTATTATTTAGATTTGCATTTGTGTTTTTGTTTATCTTTCGGTTGAATAATCTACAAGACTTTGTGCTTGTAATTATTCACGCTCTTTGGACACTATTGTTGAACGATCTACAAGACTTTGTGCTTGTAATTGTTCATGCTTTTTGATAATTTGGTTGAATGATCTACAAGACTTTGTGCTTGTAATTGTTCATGCTGTTTGAGGAATTGCTGCGTCTAAGAAGACTTTGTGCTTCTAACGTGACAAACGATACACTCTTCACAGATCCACCATTGAAAAAGCTACGGAACGACTTTGTGCCTTCGTGAGCTTTACCTTTTACTTTATTTGTTTATTGTTAATTGCTTCTGGTATCTCTACGCTTTGCTTTGACAAGATAGAGGTATTGGTATTACTGCTAGTTGATCGTTTAAAGTTATTAAGAATTGAGAACTTCCAACAGTGAAGCATTGTAAACATCTTCTCTGAAAAAAGAGAGAAGGATGAATGTAACACACCCCCCCCCCACTTTGTAAGTTTTGTGTACATTTTGTAATTACTTGTTTGTTTTACTATTGCTTCTGTCAACAGTAAGAAGGGCGCCTCCCCTTTCCGAGAGGAGAGATTTACATCTCACATAGCTGTGGCTGAAGTCCAAGTTGTGTAATCTATTGAAAAGTTGATTACATAATTTTCACCCAACAAGTTTCAACTTTGTGGGATGACTACTTGCCAGACATTGCAGAGTTATTTGTTGATTCTTACATTGTAGATATTGGGGACACACTTTAGTATATTCACTTCCTCTTTGACGATAGCTACGACCCACTAGTCATCACATCAGCATTTCCTTTAGGGTTTGTTCTACAAGTATCTTCACAATTGTTTGGATTTGCTTCAATTGATTTAGTTTCATTTGATTCAAACATGTGGACCCTTGAGCATTCTTCCATGGCATCCATCATGAGACCATTTCTCCTTAGAGAGTTTCTTCTTCATGCACCATTGGATGTGTTTCCTCCTAAGGGGAGGAACAATGTTTGTCGATTTTGGATCATCTTCAACATTCTTCTTCATGCATTCACTTTTGGCAGAGGAGCTTCTTCCTTCTAAGGGGGATTCATTATCTCATCCTTTCTATCCTATGGGAAGGATCTTGATTGTACTTATGTGACCGAAGCAACACTAGAGGGGACCTTTTGAGTCCTACATTTCTTTCACATGTATGATTTCATTTATTTTATCTTTCTTTTGGAGAGGAGTTTTTTTCATGAGGTTTTCTCCTTTTTCTCCAATTATGAGAGATTTTAGTTGCTTGTTCATGGGTACCTCATCAAGCCTTGTAGCTGGGACCCATTTTGCATTCATCTTAGCTTCCTTTATCAAGTGTTTAGATTCTCCCTAAGTTGATCTTAAGGGGGATGCTGGAGTAAATAGGTCATTACTTGATAATTAAACAATCTTAATTAATTATTAGATACCTTTTTACTTTAATTACTTAATCTAAACTTAGGAGTTGCTTTTTTATATTAGATTGAGCTAAATATAGGTCAAGTTGTCTCATAGCATAAGCTTTCAGTTGCTTGTCACAATCTAATCAAAGCCTCATCTAGGGTTTTTTTTTTTTAATGCTTTTATAAGCATTCACCTTCATTGTAATTATTCATTCAGGTTATTGCATCAATACAATTTCTCAAGTTTTTGAGCACATAATCTTGCTTAGATCTCTTTTTTGTGATAGGATAATTGCTTGCAGGGGATTCTTGGGAGCTGTGGGGTTCAATCATCAACTCCAACAAAAGTTCAAGCTGAAGCTGAGGTTGTTGGATTTCATTGTTGAAGTCATGACAGAGAACTTTTGAAGTTGGTGCTGAAATGTTGTACTCGTAGGCATAATTGGCCTTATAACAAGGGTATAGATTATAATGCAAAGAGTCTTTGCAAGTAGGCTAAATATTGTCAGATGTGCAGCATAGAGTAGTTGGGTTCCATACATTTTGGAGTGGCCCTTAGGGCATGTAATACTTCTAAATATAATAGAGAATGAGTTTCTAGGTTATTTGTCATTCTTCCTTATTTAATGCTTTTAACGTGTAACTTTGAGTAACTAATAGTTGATTGTTCATTTGGCACACTTGCAGATTGCATCATATGTAAAAGCACTCATGGATAAGTGTAGACTAGTGGCGTCTAATAAAGGATGTGGACCTAAAGTATGTCCTTGAAAGGACACAACTACAAGGACTAGAGCAAAGTGGTGTTGCCATGTAGTTAGTGATGGAATTTCCATCACTTGGCATGTTTTTAGAGAGATTGAACATGACATAGACAAGAATAGTAGAACTGTCAGGGACAAGTGGTCCTATACAATAGAGAGATCATAAAAGAATACCTTCAGGCATTCGACCATGCTTTTGATTTGTTGTAGAGGAATTTATTAAATGGATGTCCTAATAAATTTGAAGGTTGCAAAGAGATGTCCTAACAAACTCCAGGCACTAAATTGTTGGATCATCTTGGGAGTTACATTCAATTAATTTTATTGAGCTTAACTAACTCAATATGAATATATAATTTGTGTAAAAATTGATCAGTCTAACAACAAACAGGTGAAGAATGAAAAAATCTAGACAAATTCACAGAGACTGCTGGTGAAATCATAGGAAAGTGAACCCAATGTTCAGCATCAATTCTAGTTTACTTGGCAGTCGCAGAAACTAGTTACCTGTGCACTCTAGTGAGATGGACTGATGAACATAGAAACACTTAAAGATGATTGTTACCTTTGCAGTGGGATTGCACTTTGATTAGGTTCATGTTTGAACTTATCCAAGCTCTTCATACCTCATATATCATGGCTTCTTGTTCTACATAGAATCAGATTGCCAACCCAAGGACTAAACCATTTAGATCTGGTCATTAAGGGGTGTTAAATATTATTCCATACTTTTAGATATTATTGTTGAAATTTGTAGGAGGTTGTACTAGTATTGAAACTAAAATGTTATTTAAGGAGACGTTCTTTATGCTTTCACCTAACTATAAATACAGGCAGTTATAACATGAGACATAGCATATAAAAGAAATCTTATAGCATATAGGCACATGCAACTTTTCTTTTGCTGGCATAAATAACTGTATATTCCTCAAAATCATTTCATATTGCACTAGCCATTTCTTCCCAATACTATAGACAGTATTAGCATGATTATTTAAGAGTAGCTAAAATTACAAACCTGATGATATTTTGAGTGGCCAACTCCAATAAAGCACTGCGACTGGAAGGACTTGGAGGTATAGTCTCACCTACCGAATATATTCCACTAGTAATACCTGCCTTTTTCAGCAAAGACCCTCTTTGAATATTTGATAATCCTTTTTCAATAACTTGCTCTATATGCTGTGGAGGTGGATGCAGACCCCAATAACGATTTCTAGGAATCTCACATAGAAAACATACTAGTGTAGCATAAAATCATTTGGTAAAAATTCAAAAAGAATAAACCATGCAACCATACAATATAAAAGCAATGAAGAAAACAAATGGTACCATATCCCAAGCAGTAAGCACCACAAATTACAAATTACCACTGACCAAATCAAATTACTATTTCATCTGCATCCTCTGTACCTGTGCACATATGCAAGCATTCACATGCCACATCATACATAAATGAAGGCTACCTCACATATGAGGTCTCAGGGAAACCAACAACCATTCAAGAGAAAATAATGCTAGATATTTTTTTTCTCTTTCCTCATAGTAGAACAGATCAATTATGGAATCCTAATCCACCTTGATGGAATCCTAAGAACTACTATAGAGTGAATTGGCATGGGGAAGAAAGATTCTAATAGCAGACCACATCCAATGATTGCATTAAGTGTTCATATGCAGACTATATTATGCATCCATTTTTAAAAATATTGAATGCAACTTTGTTTTTCCAAATACAGACTGAGATTAACCTTGAGAGATGTATTAACCTTATGGATTCTGTTGTCACCAACACATCCAGAAACTCTAAGATAGGGTGATTTCTTCAACTTAAGCAAACATTGTATTCTTCTAAAGTTGGCCCAAAATCTCCCCTTGTTTTATTGATAAGTGTGGTGACTTTGTGAATACATCACCTTTGTTTTTTGTGAATAGTCTTTCAGTTTTTAAATATCCAGGGTGTTTATTCATTTCAAATGCCTCAAAAGTCTTTGCAAAATGCACAAAGTTACAATCAAGAGGAATTAACAGTATACAGCACTTGTTAACATCTCATAAAGCTTTGAATTCATGAAAAACATTAACTAAATAAAGTAGAAAATTGTCTCCACCTGTTGTTCACTCAACTCTGCACCTTTTTAAAAGGGGGCGCTTAGAATATAAACAAACTCAACAGAAATCGTATCATTAAGAGTTCATGAGATGGAAACACTTGTATCATCCAATGTCCTCTCTTTTCTTTAATAAAGGCAAGCATATATTAATAAAAGAAAAAAGACATTATGATTTCAGACCATCCCTTTGCCATAGTCAAGCAACAGGGTGACAAAACCAACAAATATAAGATTATATTTTAAGGTTTCACCACTCAGCACATATTCAAAGAAACAGTTAGTACAATATAGGTACTCTTGAATGCTAAGATGCAAGATTTTTAAAAGCAAAGAGTAATACATAATAGTATTCATCATATGTTTTCTCTCAGCTTAATCAAATCAAAAGTCCTCTACAATATAAATGAGAACCTATGCTATGCTTTTAGAGCTGAACGAAATTTGTAAAGGTATGTAAGGAAAAATTAGATGGAAAGAGACACAGGCTTGCCCAAGACACCATTGGATCCACTGATGTTGTCCTTAGATTCAGAAACTGATTGGTTAGACTGAGGACAAATCCCACCCCATCCTTTAAAGCATTTCTAAACTCTGCACCAAGCAAAGGGCACGAATGAAAGATTGTAAAGTCACATAGGATTGCAACAAAAATTGTAGTCCTACATATGCACACAACACAAGAAGCATTAAAAGGAACAACACAGCCTCACTTTTCTTGTGAGAGCAAGATGCAGCATGATTAGGACCTAATCACCCAGTACATTTTCACCTAGGACACAATCATTCAACAGAATACCCATAAATCAATACAAGGTAAAGATTTTTCAATCTGATGTGAGACATGCCAATATACCCATGTTTGCCAAAGACACAATGCAAGTGGATCAAATTTGGGTGCACCTGCTACATAAAATCTGAAAGAATAGCATTGTATTTAAGTGAGCAGAGGTTTTTTTTAATTTATCCAGAGAAAAGAATAGAAGACTATATGGCAAGAACTCCAAGGTTCTGTATGGCCTCATACGGGATTGACTGCATCTGTAGAACTATGAACTTCAGTCGAGAATTAGTTCAGCCTCAGACCTCATACACAACAGAGACAATCCATTAATATTGTTATATGTTTTTTTTTCTTTAAATTTGGTGAAAAGTGTACAAAAATTGCTCCATTAAGCAGCTGGAATGCAAAGCATTGCTGCCAAAGAGCAAATATCCAATGTCATAGTAAGCAAACACCGCACACAGGGAGCAAGAGAAACCAGCAATTACCTTGATTCCAAGATTGTATATCCCAATATTTAGAAAGAGTGAGAGAGATACAAATCAGGTGTGTTTATTCATTCCTTTAACAGCTGTCTTCTGTCCAAGGTGTTCAAAACATGAACCACCTGCCTCTCAGCAAATTTCACCCTGTACTCCACGCACCCTTTAACCTACAATTTGTGCAGGCACTAATATGAACTGAAGCATGAATAGAGCAGGCATCATCCTCCTCATCAGTAGAAGGATTAAAAGGAGCATTAGTTGAAGTATCAAAACTTTCCAGAGAATCATCCTCCTACACGTGAATTGGCTAACCATCACTATCATACATTTATAGGGGTAACAACATCCTCCTTTCTCTTATGACCAAAAGGAAAAGGAGTACCATCTTCAATAAATCTTCTAACTTCTTCAAGATCCCTGTCAATCTGAAGACTCACCTGCAAGGAGATCAGGGAGATTGTGACTTCTCTAGAGAAGACAGTGAGATCCCTTCGGTCACCTTGGAAAACATCTCTATTTCTTACAAGCAAAATGAATTATAAATTTCAGAGGAAAGATCCACCTCAACTCAGAATGAAATTTTGATGATTTAACATCACAGGTAAACCAAATAAAATGTCCCATCAGCTAATAATATCCGTTTTTGAACAACTAATTCAAGAGGGCCAAAATTTATTCTAGGCTCAGAAAAAGGACATTCATACAAAAGATGAATGATAGACTCACCACAGACCAGACAAGGGCTACCATGAGAGAGTTTACACTCATACTCAACACCAAGTGTCTGATGAATAAGAAGCCACCTACTAATGGACTTCTTAAGCTCAAAATAAGAACACCAAATCAACATTAATCTAATAGACTAACAGTCAAAAGAATCAATCACTCCCCACAGTGAACTGAGCTTACAGAAAAGATCATTAGGAAAAGAAAGCAGAGAATAGGCATATTCAGAAGAAGTGGACAGCAACTTGCACCCTCCTTTCACTCCACATCCTACCAAGAGTCAACCCCAAACTCATTAATCCTATTATGGGCAGCAGGCAGACACTGCCTCTCACTGAGGTGCTCCCAAGAAAGTAACCCTTCCAACCCAAAATCTGATCAAAAATTTTGAGACCTTTGGAAAACTAGAATTTAGCAAAGCATTCCCTAATAAGAGAAAGGAGCTTGTCATTAAATCTAAGTTTCCACCAAAATATAAGGTCATCTCAAAATCTGGACCACTTTTGTTTAAGATATGGAAGAGGTGCATCCTCACTTATCCATCAACTCTCGCATGCTTCACTGTCATGCCTCTAAAAGATTTTCGATTAGCCTCTGGATTGAATACTGAGTTTTCATAACTCATTATTTGTCATATTATAGCCTTGTAAGATGACTTTGATTTAATGACCTTATCATAATTAAACCATTAAGAACTGATTTTCATCTATTCAATCATTCATTCTCGTGTTCTTAACATACTAGTTACTGTTAAGACTTTGAGTTTAACCAACTCTAATTATGTTTGCTTTAGAAATTGTTGATGTCTCTTTCTATATTAGACATCTTAGATTGGAGGTGTTAACAGTCCCACTTCCTTTCAATCAGATTTGTTGTTATTTTAAACACGAGTCAATCCAAGATCATTTCCTGTCCTCTAGACTACAAAATCATTAATTCAGGTAGTGCACAGTTTCAGCAAGCTACCATACAGATTGATAGGTATTAAGAGCCTTGATAATAGTTTTCCACTATAACGCTTCTCTTAATTCCCTATACAAGTGCAAGGAAGTGATACCATGTGCACCTTTTCAATGTTAAGTAACACCATAACCTTCTACAATTCCAAGGGACCAAACTATTTGTAGTCCCAAGTTCATTGAGGTTATTGATCCAATTTAAAATATCTCTTCTAACAAATCCAATGGTATTTCTGGTATGATACATGGATGGAACCTCACCCTATGTCTATATACATGATACCATCTCATGTACACTAAGCAAACTAAATGGTAGTATGTTAATGCCAGTTACCGTGCTAAGTATAACTGACAAATTGATCAGAGGTAACTTATTTGCAGAACCACTAATAATGGCTTAATAATCAAACTTTACTGATATACAAGAATTCAGAATTCAACTCAATTTACTGTCTGAGTATCATTTCTCAAGCGAATCAAATTGTCAACACCATTATCTTGTTCCCTCCCTAGGTACTTAATACAGAATCATGTTTACCATCTAACCACTTGTTACATTCTACATATCATTACAAGGTAAATAACATTCCATTTGCTCTTACATATCAGACTTGGAATTGCTTCCTTGCAAGGACATCATTTCAAATTGCATATATTCAATTTCTACATAGTATGACATCATCCTATCAACATTAGGGTTTCTTTTTCTAATAGAATATCTCAATACGCTTAAAATCCATTCATAAAGACCTTGCTATCAATTTGACAGACTTCCCATACATTAATTTACCAAAATTGCAGTGGACTTCTAAATAAACATTCTGCCATATTGGTATTTCATATTTACAAAGATTTCAAGAACAAACACTCTTTAAGGGTTTCAATACAAATGCTACAAGTCATACATTGCATTCATTAGATTCCTTGATGTCCCAAGTACTGAGGGCCTCTCATCGGTGTCTCTGTCATACATTCTAACCATTTGACACTGATTACTTCATATACCAGGTACAGCTTTGATGGCTCTTTGGAACCATTCATAAATGATATGGATTCCACTTTCGCTTTATTATCAGAATCTATGTGACCTAGTACACTACTTGTCCTAATAAAGTGTAAGATTTCCTACATTATAGGGCAAATAACAAGATACAAACCCACATCATCGTGCAGTAATAAGCCAAAATTTTAAATAACAATGCCTTTCTATACAATGATTTCACACATTAATTCAACCTTTATTCTTGCAGTTTCTAACAAATTTGACTTCAAGCCAGGTCAGATTCCAACTACTAATACAGTACAAGGATTACTCACAATCATAAGCTAACATTATCTTACACAGTTACAAGTACTTATTGTGTGGGTATTCGATTTAGGGTTAAAATCAACACAGATTTTTCTCTAGGATCTCAGTCACTATTAATCATAGGTAACCTTCAATCCTTGATGGTATATAAACACTGTCCCAAATATTTATCAAGATAGACCTTCCAGGTAACCGATTGATAGACACAATATTTCAGCAAGAAACTCCAGATTCATTAGGGTGAACGTCTTGATGGTATAGAGAAGCTTCAAGCAAGCAAATGACAATCCACAAGTTACAGGTAAAATCCTAGACTCAACCTAATTCCTCAAGTCCATCCATCATGGACTGCCCACATACCCCTTCCCAAGAATCAAGGGAATGTAGCTCTCCAAAAACAAGGGTTCAACAACAGCCTTCCACTTTAACTGTGATCAAACCTTAAGCACAGCATTACATGGTAATAACATTAAACAATCCACCCCAATTAGCATGGGATGGGAATCCCAACCTACCCGAGGTCAAATATAATAATTCCATCTACATATCATACATCACACATTACCCATACATTCTCATTCAAAGTCAACACATAGATGTGCACAGTCAATGTCATATCCAATCAAATTTGAGTGATAAGCCCTGGTTCCCTTGTACTCCCATCCTTCTGTTCTTCTTGCAAGAACATTATGATGGCAGTACAAGGTTAAATATCAAAAGTTTATAAATAGAATGTAAGTAGATAACTCAAGCTCATTGTACAAATTGATATATCAATTTCTTGGTGTCACTTTACTACATAACAATAAACATCTATATCTTTCGCATACACCTAAATGACTACAAAGGTTTACAACCAAGGGTACTCATTCCCTATTTTATACACAATCATATCCATCTTTCAAAATTACATCCATATTCTGCCATTCAGTCAACATGTCAAGTCATTCCCAACAGAGAGTAAGTTCACAGTACTCCGAACTTAGAACAATACTATGACTACTAAGACCAATTTTGCCAATCTCAACTAAAATTTTACAATTTCTTGCAGAACATAGTGAAAAAGTCATCAAGGGCTCTTGCATAACCCTGTTCACACTTCCCAAGAGTTAGCAGGCAATTATTTAGCAACAAAGATCTTTATTGTGAGGATTACTATGCCACAAAAGCAAGATTAATAGATACCAGTTATTGAACCACTAACAATGATTCCATAACACTTCTCAACTTTCATTCAATTCACCTGCAGTATTCACTCGAAAAACCTAATCAAGGGTTTGAACTTCAAACCAACATTATAGCGTCAAACCCAGAAATCATTTAGGCTTGAAATATATATAACTCCTGTCACTCCAAATATTTACAATGTCGGGCTTGATATGGTCCTACATATTCAGTGGCACCCTTTCTGTCACCATTACCTGCTAGGTTTAAGACAATTGCTAAGGCAAAGTCCATGATGTTAGAAACAGATATTACATCATACATTCACACATTGTAACAATAATAATACTATTAATGTTTGATATTGTTATTATTGTTAAATGACAATAACACTCATTTGTAATAACAATAAGAATAATAGGCATATTTTATTATTGTTAATATCAGTGTTTATATTTGACTGACTATGGAATTGGTTGGTGGGTGGTTAAGGTTGGTAATGGTTAGAATGTAACCAACCATTCCTTGTGTATTTATACAACTTCCATGTCAATAAACAATTTCTTACTGATTGATTCAATTATCATCTAATTTGGTATTAAATCAACGTACATAATATGCCTGTGAAGCACAAGGAGCACCCAATGTTACAGAAAACTTGAAGCACTGTCCCTGTCAAATCCAAACGCTGAAACTGTCTGAGTGCTGTATTTTTCATATGTTTCCCTTTCTGATCACAATTACCTGTCTCCTTTTAAAGACTAATTGCTAAGGCATGGTCCATGATGTTATGAAACTATTACATGCAGACATTCACTACAATGTAACAATAATATTATAATATTAATGTTTGATATATGTTATTATTGTTAAATGACAATAACACTCATTTGTAATAACAATAAGAATAATAGGCATATAGATCTTATGCAGTGTTTATATTTGACTAACTGGAATTGGTTGGTGGGTGGTTAAGGTTTCACATGTTTAGAATGTAACCAACCATGTGCAACTTCCATGTCACCAATTTCTTATGTCTGATTGATTCAATTATCATCTAATTTGGTATTAAATCAACGTACATAATATGCCTGTGAAGCACAAGGAGCACCCAATGTTACAGAAAACTTGAAGCACTGTCCCTGTCAAATCCAAACGCTGAAACTGTCTGATAAACACTGCCACCCCTGCTGTATTTTTCATATGTTTCTTGTATGAAGCACCATTAATTTCTGATCTCTTCTTTTCAAATGCTGCTGCCACCCATTATTATAAGAATGTAAAGAGGAATGCTGGTTCTTTTATAAAACAGTCCGCCCCCATCATTGCTAGAGGAGATTGAACGTGGCCAAAGAAGATAAAGGTCTAATTATCTGATTTGTCAAAAATTGTTGTTTGCTGCAATTCAAATAAACCCTCTCAAAGCCATAATCAATCAGCATGATTTAATCGAGCAATAAGCCTGGGGTTTGAAGTTTTTATTTCAACAAAAACAAAAATCTGTTATCAATTTTTGGATTGTTGCTTTTCATGGGTCTCATTTTCAGTGTTCGCAAGATTCGAAGGAATATGGGAAGCATTGTAAATGTCTTTTTTTTTTCAAAAAGTGCACATGATATAGTTAAAAACAGAACCATCTATTTTATTTTATTTTGTTGCACTATGAAAAAAAAATCTTTCTTTTAGTGCATGGTAAAAATTATAAAATTTTAGGCCAATATTTTTGTCATATTACATAACAAACATGCAGCATTCAGTATAAACAGTGGGTCTAATTCAAACTTATGGGTAAAGCCGTCATATCAAATTACTATATCTAACATCTAAGAAAGTTGCAACAACAGCATCTATGGCATTGACCCTCTAAATTGCAAGAGAAATAAGCATCAAACAATTTAGAAATTTTCACTCCATTTCCCATCCATCTATGCATTATTGTTAGTCTATAAAAGTCGAAGCATGTCATCAAGAAGTATATCACAAGCTTTCCCTTCCACATACGAAGTAACCTGCTAGGTTTCCATTGACAACATAGATCCCTTTCACATACTATCAACCACACTACTTTCATGTGCCATCAGGTCTCTTTCACATACCATCAAGTGTATAGAAAGGACTACCTTTTCCATGTACCAACAAGTATATCGAAAGGGCAAGTATATCAAGAGGCTTGCTATATCAGTCAAGCAAGTATATAGAAAGGGGAGCCTTTTTTGGAGAGATTAAGAACCCTCATATGCAGCAGAAATAGCTTCAAATACTCCCCATATCATGCTTTTGAACTCTTAGTTGTTGAGTGGTGATAACTAATCTATATGGAAAACTAAGGTCCAAACTCGATTGAAGTTTGATGACCTATGGGATATTGTGAATGACACTATCATAAGGCCTCCAATAGATAAAAATGTGCAAAGAAGATTTGATTAAGCCAAGTTGATCATCCGATTTGGAGTCACCAATGAGGTCCAGCCTCATATTAGAACATCCAAAAGTGCGAAAGATGCATGCTATAAATTGGAAACAATGAATGAAGTGAAGAATCAAAATCATATTATTCATCTACAGAATCAGTTGCATTGTTTGCAAATGCAAAGAGGTGAAAATTTGGAAGGATTCTTCAAAAGAGTGGCAAAATTGAAAAATCATTCCAAGCATTCAAGGAAACCATCTTAGATGACTTTTGCACCAATCAACTTGAGAGAATTGTCCCTTTCCTTTCAAGTGATTGACATGTCTCAATGTGGCTAGTAGAAAGCCCTCATTTCAAGAGTTGATGAATTCGCTTCAACATGGAGTAATTCAAGATGAGACCCTAACCTCCACAAACAATCAAATTCTCACATCACAACAGTGAGGAAAGAAACCTAATTGTTAGAGTGGTCCATCTATGCACATTCTCCAAGAACCATCCTTCTTTCGCACCATCACCATGGGTGACCAACAAGATGAAGTGCTAGGGTGAATCAACCCTAGCTCTAGTAGCTACCTCTTGACCTCATTGCTCTCAAGTAAGGACTAACAATACAAGATGATGTTTGGTAGAGGAGATTTTGGTAGGAATTGAATCATGTTCTCCACTTCCTTCTTGGTGGCAACCCTTTTTGGTTCTACAAACACTTCTTGAAAAGATGACAAAGACTTAATCCAAGCCTTCCAATTTTGAGTTAGTCATGATAAAAATGTCAATCCCATCTTCATTCTTATCTTTAAGCATAATGTAAGCAAAATTGTTTAGTTTCTTGATTCGATATGATTGCTTGATTAGCACTTACCATAGCTACTTTGGCCCAGTTCTAGTGCCCTTTGATTATATATTTGACCCCATCCTTGACCCACCTGTACTTATTAGCCCTTCTCAAGAATATAGCATCTCAAACATAAAGACAAGGCCTACCAAGAACATTACCAAAAGCATCAAGGGTGATAACATTAGCCTCTAACTCATCTATGTATTGTGCATTTATCCCAAATTTACTTTGCATTTTTTATCTAATTGCATCTCTACACCTCTTTTAACCAATCTAACTGGGTATGGATGTGGCTGTTCCTCTGTTTTAAGCCCCCAAGCCTTTTAATAAAAAATTTTGAAATAAGATTGCATTGTAACCCTAGATCTACCAAAGCATTAATTCTGTTATTTTTAACTTGTAACATCAAAACAAAAAGTTAGTTCATATCTTCAAGTTCAATTTCCTTAGTGGCCATGCATCCAAGTTTGTCATCAACATTTGAACTATCATCTATTTCTATTTCACCTTCATGAATGGTCAGCATAGATTTCTTTGTATCACTTTCTTTACCATTATTCTTAGTTGTTGAGTGTTCAATTTGAAATGCAATTTAATCATTTTTTAAAATTCCTTGCTTTTGTTTCATAGTATTTTGTATATATGTGCATTTGCTACTTATAGAGGATAACTGAAGAATGAAATCTAGGTTTCTTGAAATGACCTTTGTCTGAACTTTTGTTTGTTGATGTTCAGCCAGGGGCTCCTTACTTCCCAGCAGCGATTACATTAAATCCATAATAGCCGTTGACTATGCATTTAATATGAGACGATTATTGGCATTATAATTTATATTTTATTCAAGGCCGACACCTCTTGATATTCATCACTTTTGTAAAATCGCACCTCTTCACTTGAGGCCGACATTGTATCATGAAGAGACGCATTCATTGGAGGTCTTCTCTTCGCTTGGTATATATATTAGATGCTGCTTGTTCATTTCATATCATATTCATTCATAGTTCGATTTCATAGAAGTGAGAATTTATTCAAGAGCAGATCGAAGTCATCTAAGAAGGCCGAATTTATCATAAAGGAAGAGCGATATTATTATCAGAGGTTGCATCAAGTTTGGTGCTGATATTTGGCCTTGTGATTGGCCACATTGTAAAGAGACTTGTTGATTATTATTCAATATATAAGTGATATATTGTTGCTGGGTTTTTCTCCCTCAAGTTGGAGGGTTTTCCCAGTTTATATGCTGTGTCAAATTGTGTGAAATTGTTTTAATTCTGCTTATTTAATTTCTGATCCTAAAACTAACATTGTTATCCAGGAGGAAGTCGATAATCTAATGAAAAATGCATTGGGTTGTTGCTTATGTAGACTTATGTCATTTTTGCTAGAAACTGTTTAATTTTTATATTACAATCTTTACATGCTCCATAAATGTTCAAAAACACTTAATGTCTCTGCATTTGCTATTTATAGAGGATTACCGAAGAATCAAATCTAGTTTTCTTGAAATAACCTTTGTCTGAAGTTTTGATATCCAGGGGAAAGTCAATAATCTTTTGAAAAATGCACTGGGTTGTTGCTTATGTAGACTTATGTCATTTTTGCTAAAAACTGTTAAATTTTTTTTATTGCAATCTTTACATACTCATTAAATGTTCAAAAACACTTAATGTACATCTCCAAAGCCATATTGTGGACAAGTTTTATTTATTTTTCTTAAATTTAAGAACTCAAATTTCACTTCAGTTTTAGGCTTAGAGATAACCAAACCATGCTAGAAACAGAGGGTAACTACACCTTTCTTTTGCCCTAAATATTTAGTACAGTCAACAAACTGGAATCCATAATTAGGCAATACTGGCATTAAGAGAGCTCGTATATCAGCTAGCTTATTTAAGTACATGCCCAAATAAGCAAGGTAGTTCATGAATTCATAACTAGATGACCTTACTCCTGATGATAAAGGAGAGAAAAGCTCACCATGTACTTTAATTGATCCATCCCAAATTTATCAGACAAGGATAGGCATCTCACAGTAACTATGCATTTGACAATAATGCATGTATGCTTGTAGGAGATATCACATTATCTCATGTTTCAAAAACAAAGCAACCTAGATCCAAAGCCCAAAAGGTGTATATATTCATATGCTAACAGTCAATTCGACGCACGATCAGCAATTTTGATATGCAACATGCAAAATCCAATGTATGACAACAATGTAAAGTAAAAGCATGCAATGATTTAAAACTAAGTTACTGGTTCGGGTTCGGGGACGGGTTCGGGTACGAGAACCCGGTACGTGGGTACGGGCAAAATTTTTTTAGGGGTTTGGGTACGTATGGGTACGTGTGTATATATATATATATATATATATATATATTAATAATTTAATATATTATAAATCTATATATATGTATTATATATACAAAAAAATAAGAGAAATATAGAGAATTGTAAAACTAAATCATTTCATAGTATGATACTTGATCATTGATCAATGCCAAATGCCAAAGATAAATATTAAATGCCAATTCTAACAGATCTTGCCAACAAGTTTTCCAGGTCTCAGGTCTCTTAACCAAAGGTATTTTTAGAAAAAAGATATTACATTTTGAATATTTGATTCTCAGCATTCTTTGTTTTTCATGGTTCTCCAAATTTCTATATTTATTTGAACTTCCTGAAAATTTTGTCAAATTATCATTTTTGGAATTGGTATTTAAGGGTCATTTAACCTAGTTCTTCTCTATTGCACTACTTATTCTGTCAAAATTCAAGGTTACTTATAGGCATTAACATGATCTGTCTCACTCTTTATTTCTGATTTTTTTAACTAATCAGATATATGCTGTTTCATCTATCCCTGTCAATATGCCACTAGATTCACCTCTAATGAGCCTAGAGATTCTCTTGTTATTCAGAATTTTTAGGTGAGCTTCTGCTTTGGATTTGAATGCAGAACTTTTGCACTTGACCGGATTAGAACAACATCCACAGAAATCTTCAAACCAGGGCTGCTTCAGCTTGAATGCTCCTCCTCTTCTGTTTATGCTAAAAACAGAGCTTCTGTGCAGCTCTTAGCAAATTAGAATTCCTGTATTCATTCACCCTCTGTGTTATACATCACAAAAGACTACTTCTGTGCAAAGCCACTAGCCTCATACTGCCACTCCAAACTTTTTGTGCAAACCAAGATTAATCTACCGCTCACAAAAGACTACTTCTGTGCAAAGCCCACTAGGGTTCATTTTTAACGCACAGCGTGCCCAGCACTGTGGGTTCGCCAGGGTTCGTGGGTGCACGAACCCTGGCGAACCCACAGTGCTGGGCACGCACCCTGTGCGTACCCAGCACGAACCCACAGACGAACCCGAACCGGGTGCGTACCCGAACCGGGTTCGAGGCCTATGGGTACGAATCCAGTAACTTAGATTTAAAAGTAATTTGAGTGACACAAAAGCTTAAGTCTGCTGACAGGACTTGCAGAAGCCTTTTAAGTAGAACTAGATTCAAAGTCTGTACTTTGCAGACCAATAGGCGATAAAAGTGAAAAACCATACAAATCAGACAAGAGATAATGTTGGCTACAATCTCTCTCGGTATCTTAATTAGAAAGGGTTCAAAGAGTATCTTGATAAGAAAGGATTTTAGTAGCCTTGGGCCACAACCCATTGACCAAGTTGAAAGGGTGATACTCAATTCCTTATACTTGGATAATCCAGAAGCAATAGCAGTTGTTACAGGAATTAGCTGCACAGAAACCTGAGTTACATGTATTAAGTGCTTCTGTATTGTTCCTCCAACCTTTATACTGCCTATATTGTCTCAATCCTTATATAGATAAATTGCACTGCATTGCATATATTGTTTTTAGTAGCTAAACTGTATTGCTTTACATATATTGCTTATAGTCTGCCTACAAGTTGAAAGTTGACAGCAAGACCCTGTGCCAAAATTACAATGACTAGTAAAAATTATAAAAGTTCCTGCCCTGTTTCTTTCCCTATTAAAAGGGACCACAATAAGCTGCAATTTATGAAACTTTTCAAGAACTAGAGGACCTCTAGATGTCAATAAAAATGGTAGATACCTATTCAAGCCCCACACAATGCTGTAATATTCAAGTGAATAAAACCTGCTAAGGGAGATAGTATGCACACCATGGATGACCAACGATTTGGATAGGGCATTATAAATGGGAAAATCTCTGCTGGCTGCATTACTTCTGATTGCAAGAAATGATCTACTGCTTCCTTGAACTGCAGATCAAAAAGCAACTGAAAACCTGCTTGAGCGTGAACAAGAGAAAGCCTCTCTTTGGCTTCGCTCCCTACCCCCTCTTTCACACACTCCTCTGCAAGACAGACTGCCTCATCATAATCCTTCTTCCTCAAGAGTTCCTTTAATTGTTCTTCTACAGGTACTTTCAGCAGGCAACTCACCTGCCAAATATAACATTCCACATTGGTTTAAGATCATTTTGTGTTTAAAATATACAAAAGCAAGGATGATTTGGTGTTTTGGAGTCATTTCTCTACTTTGTAATAACAGCAAAGATACAAAAGCTGCTTTATTGAATAAACTGATGAACTAAAGCATCGATGGTCCTTTAACCTTGTCAACAATGATATAAGTAAATTGCATCAAGGAAGAGTAATTGCAAGACAACAGAAACACAACACAGATCTTGGTGCAATTGTGGCTAACTTTTATTCAGTAAAATAACATGTAGCTAATGACAGTAAATTGCACTGGCTGACTATGTACTATCTGACAATGTTATGACACCAAAATAAAATGGACTTCAGCCAATGGAGTGATTAGAAATTGTTATTCTTTTACTTTTGCTGGTTAATAAAGTTTTATTGTACTTATTGTTAGTTAACAATGTTTTAGGTAAAAATTAATTATCACATGCATAGAGTCAATAAGTCACAAAGGGAAAAGCAGTTATTAATTGGCCTTTGGCCTTAATTTGCTTCTGTGTTTCTGGGAGAGCAGTACTTGGGGATATGTCTGAAAGCTTGTTTTCTCCGAGACAGCATCCATATTATTACGCTAGGTTTCACCTGAATTGACATCCAACTACACAGAAAACATGCCTTTCTATGCTTTGTGAGATCCAGTTTTCCCACAATAACAAAGTTGTGTAATTTGAACTTATCCAAAAGAAAAAAATGTAAGATAAAAGTTCAGTTTCTGATATCTTCAGGCAACTCCCAGACTTTTATTATTTCTAGTTGAAGCAATTTTAAGATTTTTTTTCAGCAGCATCTGTAAAATTTCTAGTCTTTTCTCAGTTTATATTTTTCAGTTTTAAAGAAGGCTTATAACAGTGACTTTAGAATTTTGTTGAAGTTCATTATTTTCGCTACAGTAATTTCAGAATTTTGAAAGTCATTATTTTTAATATTTTCAGAGTTACATTTTGGGTACCCCTACAATTTCTACCCTAGAATTTACATCAAATAGTCAATACTACTGTTGGATTCATATGAGTAGTTTAACAGCCACTTTCTTGGATGCATCGGCAGACTTGAACCAAGCCTCTTACTGCCACCCATGTTGCCCAAACGAGTTCATGAAAAAAAAAGTAAAGCATGATTAAGTGAAAGATTCCTTCCTCAATCTGATCTGAATTTTCTGATTTTGGTTTTTCTTGGAATCTTTGACCGGCATATAGAATAGGTTTTTGTTTTGTTTGTGTTTTGTGTCTTTTCTGAGTTTTATGTGAAATGCACAACATGTACAATGCTGATAAAGGAAAAATAACCAAGCATGCAATGATTCGATTAATTAAAAGACCGAAATTACATAAATATGGGCCAATTGCAACATACCCATTCATCCAAAGACAAGGAAATAATTTTTTACAAGGCTGCAACTGAAATTTCAGGTCTGATATAACCCTGATACAACAAATTTGAACTCTCCCAGCTCTACAAATGACTACCCGCTTCATTTCTAGGTGTGAGAGGAGTTGTGCCACTGCTGTATGAAACTTCTCAGCTCCAAAACTTCAAAAACTTCACCTAGCACTTAGGGTTTGAAGCCCAAATACCAAACAAAGGTGCGGTTGTTTGTGCAATTGTTGAAAGATCGTAGAAATGTCCTCTAAAAGGACTGATCTGCAATCTGATGCGAATTTATGTCCTCAAAATGGACTGATCTGCAATTATAACCCCAAATAATGCTGCCAACTCCACACTGAAGCTAGATAATGTTGAATCTTGTCACCAGGAGAAATGGGTTTTCGTCCAAATCTCCAAATTCTCCCAGAAATTTGCGTTCCTGGAAGCTCCAAGCTCTTCAAACTCTCAAGTTTGTTGTTGCTCTCAAATTGAAGTCATAAGAATGAATCCAAAATAGACAAAAATGCTTTTTTATTTTCACCAAGAGGGGTCAACCCTTTTTGGGGTTACTATTTGGCCTAAAAATTCATAAAATAACATTGAGGGTCTAATTTTACATTATGAACTTGGCCCCCTTTTAAAAACAACTTAAATTCTAGGATGGGGGTGCACTTTTCACTATTCACTTTCTAATTTGTTGTTACTATTCACCTTTCACTATTCCATTAAGCCAACTTTATTATTTCCAATTTATCCCTGGCTTAATCAACTGAACTTGACTTTAAAAGGCTCGAACAGCTCCTGGCAAGGTTCCACACCCTCAAAATGGGTCCCCTATCCATACTGCTGACCTATGGGAACCCTCGTAATAGGTCAACCTCTGCATCAGATCTGAACGCCTAAGGAAGGGACATTACAGTCCTCCCTTCCCGGGATTGCTTGTCCTCAAGCAATCGCATGCCAGTCCGCTACACCACTCTGATATACATGCCATATAACCATAACTTCTAAAGCAACTCACCACGATCACTGAGTACCAATGCACCATCAATGTCAATACCTGGATCCCAAATCGTCCTACCCATTCGGCTATTGGTGAGTTGGTTCAATGCGGATTGTGATATGACATTGGTAAGGTTGCCCAATGAGGTTTATGTTATCCCATTTGTGATTGTACCATGTGATTATGTGTGTTGGATCCATCTTGAGTTTTTGGTTAAGTGTTTTGATATGATGTATATGTTGATTGTATACTTCATATATGGCGTGTGCATAAGCCCTCTCCCATGTTTTGTGTGAGTGTTGTGATTGTGGCCCATGTGACCATCTCCTAGCACAGTGGGAATGGATTTTTTCTATTCCATGACGTCAGGTGGCATGGTAGCCACCATTAGGGACCGGAGGATCAAGGATTAGACTTGGTTATGGTATCATGTTGTAATAAGTTTAATTTACATTATTAGTACTTCATTCAAATGTAAAATGTAATTGGAAAGGATGTTTTGAGTCCTAATTGATGTAAATTGTAACCTTGGATTTTGGAGTAAGTGTAATGGCTTGTTTACTTGTCTCGGTGTTGGTGTCAAGCACAATTTCTTTATGAATTTATATATCATGATGTGCAATGGCTAAAACGAACTTAGGAACATTTCGTTTGGTGCTTAAAATGAATTGAAGAGTCATACTTCATAGTTGGGCAGCCTGGTCCTATATCTAGGTGGCCCTATCTTGCTCAAAATTAACCCAAGTTGACCAAAATTTGGCTAAGCCTAGTTGGGCAGCCCGGTAGTATGTTGAGGCAGCCTGGTATTCAAGGGAAGCTTTGTTTTATAGGCTAGAAAACTCAGATTTTTGCCTAAGTGTGTTGGGGTGGCCCGATAATGTGATTGGACAGCCTCATCCCCATATAAAAACTAGAATACAAACCCTCTTAACCATTGTTAGATAGAGGTTTTCTAAGCCTAATTGAAATGACCACCCCCTAATTTTTCTTTTTGTGTTTGTTGTTGTGGATGATAGTTTGCAGGTTTGTTCTTGTCTCAAGTGCTTTCAATACATCATGATAACCATAGAAAATATTGCAAAGAAAGGAAATCAACATAGCATTTGCACTAACATCACAGGGAATTCTTTACATATCATTTAGCAATGAACTATGTTGTACCCAAAATAAATTTTTGGCATTCTGCTTAAATTGAGCTAAATCATATAAAAATGTTGTCAAAAGTATGTTTTAGGTCAAACCAAACATAAGCTCTTTGTGGGTTTCTATCAAGGAACATATGTGCAAATTTTCAAAAAATTGAAAATTAGGGTTTCATACCCCTATTTTCAGGTAATCCCCTGAAAATAGGACCTTCCCAGAAATGATTGAAAATGATTTTGATAGCATTAATCGACTTCATGATCACACTGATCAAGTCAGAATCATCAAAACACATATTTTACTCTGGTGGGTCTATTTCTATTTTTCAGGAACAAAGTTAGGAGGTCCGCAACCATTAATGGCAAATTGGCCAGTACCAAGTGCTGAAAGCTAAGCTTCAAAAGCTTCAACGATGCAACCATGGCGAAAAAGGATGAAAAAGATGTTGTTTGACGAAGGAGATTCTCGAAACCGGAAAAGGCCAAAATTTGGCGAACTTTGGAAATGCTACGAAGGAGAAACCAACTCAAAATGAAGAAAAGCACCCTTTCCAGAGAAAGGCACCCTTGAACTTCAGGGGTCAAATACAGTCTTTTGAATCATCCAAGGTAGTCATCCTTGGCATTCTCCTGTTGGCTCGACAACGAAACATTTAGTGAGATCATCTGATAAGGTGGTCATCGGCAATCGTCGACAGAAGGCGAAGAGGTTGTTATAAAGAACATCCAAAAATGGCAGCTTGTCTTGAAAAAGGCGCCCTTGCTGAAGAAAGGTGCCCTTTCTTTTGGGCACTCAGATGCTAACAAAAGGCTGAAGGACTTCCAAGATGACCTTCTCTGTTTGGGTAAGCCTCGACAACGAAACCATCTATGAAATTTTCTAACAAGGCAATCAGCTAATTACGAAGATCAAACTAAGACAAGAAATAGCTAATCAAAAGAGCAAAAGTGCCTCTAAAGAAGAAAGGCGCCCTTGCTCGCCAAGGCCTTAAACTGACTTTCAGGAACTGAGACACCAGCCATCCTTTTTAGGATTGAGCTGGTCACCTAATGAATCATCAAGTGAGATTATCCGACTTATCAGTCAACGAGGAGATCAAATCAGAGCACGGGAGGTCTAAATAAAGAAGTTGAAGAACAGACACTGAAAATTGACTAAGGCAAGTGCAAAAGTGCCCTTGCTAAAGAAAGGCGCCCAATTTTCTGGAGCCTCAAACTCAGTTTTCCAGCTTAGGGTTTCCCAGGCACATCTCTTTAGCACAGATCCAGCTCAACAGTGAATCTAATCAATCTGGAGTGAGGATCAAACAGAGGTTGTTCAACAACGAAAAATGATGAAAAAGCACTCAAACTCAAAAGGGACACCTAAAAAGGTCAAAAGTAAGTTTGTTGACTTCAATTAAGATATTTTGGAGGAAAACTTGGCCAATTCACCCCACAATCAGTGGAAATCAACCTTTTGAACTCCAAATCAGGCCAAATCAAGCTTAGATCATGAGTTAGGCGCCCAAACTTAAAGGATTCAAGCTTGAGTCTACATAAAGAAAATATGGGCGTCCTTTTTCATTATTTCTTTGCAGGTTGAAGATTCAAAACAGCAAGAAGTTCTCAAGGACACCATTTTTAGATATGGCAAGGGTTTTCAACAGTTCTTCAATATTTCTTGAAGATCAGAGGCAGAGGAAGATTTATAATCAGAGGTTGAATTCAGAGACAGATTTTCTCAGGGAGTCAAATTAAAAAACTTCCAATCCATCTTTTGTCTACTTCCTCTTTTCTTGTCTTAGGTATTCTTGCATGTCACACAAATCAACAGGCTACCAC
The DNA here is from genome assembly GCA_007258455.2 of Sequoia sempervirens. Taxonomy (NCBI): domain Eukaryota; kingdom Viridiplantae; phylum Streptophyta; class Pinopsida; order Cupressales; family Cupressaceae; genus Sequoia; species Sequoia sempervirens. The sequence continues at coordinate 119,030,396 of VDFB02000017.1, read as the reverse complement.
AGATCTGATCAACTAGGCAGATTCGGAATAATTTTCCAATGAAACACATCTCGTCACCCATCTTGTCAAATTTTCCAGAATCAGCAAACTTGCTGCCCCTATTTTTGGAGGTTTTTCCAAAAAAGTTTCAGAATCAAAATTTTGAGGAACTAGGTTTGTTCAGCATTGAAGCACGAATAAAACCCATGTGCCAAATTTTTTCCGGAAAAATACATCTCAACAAGGCGCTATTTTTAGAGGTTTTCGAAAATTGTCATAACAAAGTCAAGTGTGCAATCAATCTTTAAGTTATTTAGGATGCAGTACTCTCAGGTACAATACAAGACCAAGACGGCCTTGTACCATGATTACCTGAAAACGACTGACACAGACTTACATCAAGTAAACCCAATGGTTGATAAAGAAGACTTGGAGGGCATGAATCAAATCACGTTACAAAACATAGAGGAGTCTAGGTTGCTTCAAGCTGTGTCCATCCCCATCACATTACAGAGTGTTGAGCTTGTAATTGCTTGCATTAAACATTACAATCCTACCACGAGAGAAATCAGATCAGTGGATGGGAGGAAAATCTACAGTTTAAAGCCAAAGGAAATTGAAAAATGTTTTGATATTCCACCATGCCCTACCAGCAGGGTCATATCAGTGACAGAATGCGACAAAGCATTCAAGGCAGCCAAGAGGAAATGCCAAGGAATAATGGCAGAAAAATGGCTGAAAGTGAAAAAGGCTAACTTGCCTAAGTTGGCTGGGTGAGGACAATGCAAAGATGAGTATGCAGTGTTAATCACTCTACTCAGCAAAATCACTGGACAGAAGGATGGCAATCAATTTCAGTCGTGGATGTATTATGTCATTGCGAAAATCATCAGCAAGAGGGAACATTACGACTGGGCCACTCTGATCAGTGATACACTTCACCAACAGATTACCGAGTTTCTAGAAGCTCATAGGTTCCACATGTGTTCTTACCTAGTGTACTTGATTGCCTTCCAAGGTGAGTTCAGGATATTAAACAATGTGGGAACCTTAGGTGTGCAGAAGGTTCATGAACACTTTTCGTGTCTTGAGTTTACTCAAGCAGAGCGACACTTCAGAAGGACAAGTGACCTCTTCATCATGCACACTGTACAAGATCTAGACCATGAGATGCACATACATATTTCACAAGCAACCAAGGAGGCAATGGTGGACTGGGCGGATTGGTTTATCCAATTCCCTACCTTCACCTACATACACGTGTATGGCTACATTGGTCACCCCGCCATGATGCCACGCTACCCTTCAGATAGGGTAGTTTTCATAGAATTCCTAAGGCAGTTATCTGAAGTTCACATTCACTTGCGCTTGAAGAAGAAGCCAACTGTGAACTTTCCCGTTGAGATAGGACTCTATAGATGCAGGTCAGCGGCAGATGCCAAGTTAATGAGCCAGGAAACGGTGAGGCTTAACCTCAAGTACCTCATTGAAAGAAGGTCATATGATCCCAGAGGCCTCTATGCGACGCATCTCGAGCAACGCTCATCACATGAATCTTCTATGGAAGATTACTGGGTCAATTGTGACAATGAGTATGAAGTGCGAAGAAGGAATTATAGCAGGTTCAGGCTCTCGCAAATTGCTGACTTTATGTTAGAAGACATCGAGGGCTTATCTGATGATGAAGGCGAAGTCATTCTCCTCTCATTCTTCGTAGATTCAGTTAACTCGCAACCACTCCCAAGAGTGGATTGGTATGCAAAGGATAACCCATCTATAGAGGAGAGGACGAGTAGAGTTGTCAGAAATAGTCAACTCTACCTCGACAACAAGAAAACAAGGAAGGTGGTACCTCCTAGAACAAAGCCGCCACAGGTTCAATCTACACCACCTTCCACGTCAAGAAAGAAGCCTAGGCAGAAGCAGTGGTGCAATCTCCCCAAATGGATGAGAATGGCAGGGCATACAAGGCCAAAACACAGGGGATACATGTGGAGACAACCACACATAGTCCCGAAATAGTCATGGGTATTGCTGCCCCAGAGCCAATAATAGAGATGGTTATTGAAGAGACAGCAGCATAAGAGGCAAAGCCAATAGCAAAAGAAGCGATAGCAGAAACGGTGCCTGTGTTAGAAACAAAGCCACCTACATTACCACCATCACAGCAGTCACAAGTCCCCATCGACTTGGACTCGCCACCAAGAGATGTCACTCCAGCACAGTCTCATACTTCGGTCATTCAAGGGCCTCATATTCCTCCTTCTAGCGAAGCTAACCAAGATTCCATCTTGCTTGAGGGTTTCCTAGGCAGGAAGAGGGAAAGGCCCTCCTATGAGCTTGACTTCACAAAATTCGACCATGTCCCACAAGACATGCCGACGAAGAAATTGAAGAAGCAGGTTCACGTGGAAAGGAATGCAGAATGTGAGTTCATCATAGAGACTATTGCCCCACCAGAAGATAAAAGCATACATGAGGTACAAGTGGAAGACTTCACAATGTCTAAACTTAACCTTGGAAAGACCACACGACAGGTGGAGGCAGACCTTCTCGAAATTGCCTCAATGACTACCCAAGAAAGGATGGCCAAGGATGGAAAAGACAAAACAGCCTTAAAGGCTGAGAACCAATAGTTGAGGTTGTACATTTCCAGCTTAATGCACGGCACCCCAAACATCTCGGCATTACCACAAGAATTGTTGGATCTTCCTGCAGAGCAAAACCATCAACAGCTGATGACATATGGAAAACACTTGAGAGATCAAGTGGAGGAGTTTGTTCTCAAAGGGCGATGTATACTGGCGAATCTATACCAGTTACAGGATAGAGCACATGGACTTTGTGCAGAGATTCAGCAATCAAAGCAAAGAATAGCAAAGAAGAGGCCAGGAGATGCAACCACAATTGCAGACTTGCAATTGGCATATTAGTTAGCCTACTCTGAGAAAAACAAGCAACATCTCTTTGCTTGGAAAGAACAGCTGGCATACAAGGTGAAAGCCTATGATGCCCATTCAGTAGAACTGATTGACTACCGATGAGTGGTCGCAAATATTATCAACTTCGCAAGAACGTTGGTAATATCCTTCCCTCACATAGAATATCAGCGCGAGGGAGGAGAATACATTGAGATGGTTATGGTGCAGAATCAGTTCAGAAATGTCATCTGCAGCACCTTCCTTGATAATCTAGATGGTTGCAAGTTGGCCAAAGTGGCCGCTTTCTCTACCAAGTTCGATGAGGTAGCTGCCCAGTGTATAGACTTCCAACATCAGCTCACGACAGGCGAAGTAATGCTCAAGCGCCACGTCATCATTTTGCAAAACATTAACTATCCAGAGGCTGAAGAAGTCAACGAATGGATAGAAACATTGTTGACTAGTGGTGAGTTGTAAAGGCACCAAAAAGGACATCTTACCCTCCAAATGGCATTTATGATACTTGAAGTTGACTTGATCCCTCTTTCCAAGTCAACTCAAGAAGACACTAAATGTCATTGGAGTTAACTTGATGCCCCTTTCCAAGTTAACTCCACATCCCACAAATCATGCATTGTCAAATCCCACTAATTAAGGATGTCTAATTGACTTCCATCATTTGTGGATCCCAGATCTCCACTAAACGTGGATGTCTATTTTGGAGGCATACTTTTTTTTTTTTTAGACTGCAGGAATCGGGTAGCACGACCCCCTATAAACTGCAGTGCGCCTGGTAAACTTTTTAACGTGACCGGCGGCGCTGGCGCGACACGCCCTCCGGTACCACGGGGGTGGGGGAGACTAGACCTCGTGACCAACCTCCTGCAACAGGAAAGATTTAGCCAACCGAGCTAGGGCCCCAACCCCTATTTTGGAGGCATACTTTGTATTAAAGTTCACCTTTAGTTTAATTTCAATCCAGTGAAGTAGTTTTCAATTGACTCTTTGTTTAGTTTCAGTTAACTAAAGTAGATTTCCAGTTAACTGTTTGTTCCCCCTTTTTAGGAAAAAATCTTGCTTAATTGATTGGCAAGAATTGTTTGTTAACTCAAGGAAATTTTAGGGTTGCCTACTCCTTTGAGGTCTATAAATAAGACCCTTGGCCTTGTTATCATGGAATCTAGTAGCGCTCGTTCCACGGATAACCCCCCTACGAAACTCGTCTGTTTCCTAGGATTCATGAAGTTCAAGTACGCATAACGAAGTGATTTTCAAGCCACCTCGAAATGCGTTCCAAAGCCTCGAATAGTCAATTCGAGCATCTTGCCATGTTCGCCTCGCAAAGACCTTCGAAACGAGCCCCTCGCGAAGTCTCACTGACCGTACTTAGCGAATTGCCAAAGATGTAGTCGCACTGAAAAAGTGCGCTCCTGCTCTCAAGCCAAATTTGGCTAAGTATGAAAAGTGTAGGGGCACTAATTTTTAGCGCCCCTGCATGAAAGTGAATTTCCAAAAAATGTAAGAGCACTGAAAAAGTGCGCTATTACACTTTTTCTTGACACTTAGTCTTTTTCTAGCTTTGGCGCGTTTCTTCATGATTTTCGCATTTTTTCGTCAATAGTGCCACTTTTCGTGCCTAAATTTATTGCTCGACTTGAGTTAGGTTTTTGGTTACCATTTACTTAAAAGTGTTTTATTTCGCCATTTTCATTGTTTATGATCTTTGTTCTTCCTCTCATCATGATGGGCGAGTTCTCCTCAAACTGCAATCACATTTTTTGGAAATTCGAAGCTTCTCTCCAGCATTGTTTGCGTTTCATCCTGGTAAGTCGTTACCCTTGCTTTCTCTTTATTCTCCTTTCGTTTTTGTACATATCTAAGATTTACATGTGCGTTTCTCTACATTTTTCTTCCCATGCGTATTCTTTCTCTTCATTCGCGTTTTTGGTCTTGCGTGTTCTTCGCTTGCCTCCTTTTCATGTCGTTTTTGCGTGGCTTTCTCCTCTTACTCTCACATTTTTCCTCTTACCCTCACGCAATGGAACTCTTGCGTTTTGTTTTCAACGCATTTCTCTTGCTATTCACTCTAACGTTTTTTGTGCTAACATCTTTCCTTGTCGTCCTCTCTATAATGCTTTGGTGAATCTCTTGTTTTGTAAGAAGGTTTCTTTGGCTCTTATACACTTTTACAATGGTGATGAAACGAATTTTAATTGACACTCTATGCAGACAAACAATTTTAAAACCCCAAGCGCCGTTTTCATGCACCATTACATATGTTTTCCAAAACCATGTTTCAGATGCAGAGGCGCTGAAAAAGTGTGCCCTGTCATTTTGAAATAAATTCCAACTCTAAGAAATGCAGGAGCGCTATTTTTCAGCGCCCCTGCATCAATGCCTGAATTTCCAAAAGTGTAATGGCGCTGAAAAAGTGCGCCCTTACACTTTTCACAATTTTTTCCATATGAACTTCAAACTTGCCTGATTTACCCCTGAACTTCTTTCCTTCCATTTTGTGCATTGTTTTGTGTGCCTTGTCATCCGCTCCACGCTTTCTTATCATCGTTGCTCATTTCGCGCATCCCCATGCTACCTAACGACTAATGTTGTTCTGGCTCACAACCTTGCAGTCTCTTTTCAAAGATCTTCAAAGTCTGAGTGATCATAGTTCCAGTTGTTTCTGATGACTGCCGGTAAACCTACGTCTTCTTCGAAAGCAAAAGGCAAAATGAAGTACAAATATCAAGGTGTCTATCCCCCAACTGTAGTGGTCTCCAAGGTGGAAGAGATAAAAGATACAGAGGTTGGCCATCAGGACTTGGTAGATTTTGCGAAGCAAAAAAAGACGAAGCCTCTTCCTGATTAAATGAGAGCAATTGTACATAGTAACCTGCATTTGGTAGCTATGTTCCCTACGGCTGCACATAATACGGAGTTTGTTCTTCAAGTGGCATCTCACTACATCAGAGAAAGTAGAAGTGTGATCGATTCTTTTGGACACGAAATTCTAAGGCTCGACCCTGATTTCTTTGACATTGTTTTCAAGGTTCCTCATATGGAAAAATACATTGATATTTCTATTCAAAAAGCACAAGAGGTCTTTGACGCTGATCCCAACAAGGCTAAAAACCTGATAAATGCTCAATGGTTAAAGAAGCCTAGGCAATCTGTTTCTAGATGGCCAAAGGGACTCCTGCGAAGCGATTTCAAGGATGACGTCAAAGATATGATCACATTTTTAAGCAGAGTAAAAGGCTTGCCAGAATCATCCACTTTTCACGATTGGATGTATGAATACATCAGGATTATAAGAAGACAAAAGGTGCACATTGACTGGGGCAAACAGATCAGTGATGAAATACATGAGCAGCTGATCAATGCTCCTTCCACATTGAAATTCTATATGACTTCTTAGCTGGTGTACGCGGCAGCTGTAATGAGACAATTCCCAGGTCTATCTACAAAAGCGAATCGGATGATGGTACCCGTGTACAGATTTTTCTATCAATTGGAACTGAAGGAAAGCTTTCATCACTTCAGGCGGGTCACAGATGCTTTCTTTGCGACTTTGCTTTTCAATTTTGATCCGGCTCTTGAAAGGAGGGTATATGATGAGGCTTATAAGGTGGTAAGTAAAGTTGGATGCCTATTTCTTCAATTCCCAATGTTTACTTACTTGAGAGTAGGGTGCTACACTGGCTGTCCCTACATGCTGCCACGTTATCCTTCGGATAAGTGGGTTCTCATGCAGACATGCAGACAGTTGATTTCAAAGCAAAAAGAACGAAGAAGCAACCACAAGCGTCGATTCAAGTTCCCACTGACCATTGGCAGATATACTATCCCAACTATACCAAAGGCTAAGTCTATTTATGCTGAAATGCAGATCATGACATTCAAAACCTACAGGTATAGGTTTGATTTTGATTACCGAGATGTCAGAAAAAGGTTACAAAAGGGTCATCATCACAAGTACCATTTTGAAGACATCTGGGCTGATTGCAGAGATGAAGAAGCCATTCGCAAAATGGATTATTGCAGGTTGACTGTTCAGCAGATCAGAGACCTTGATATTGCCGACCTACCAGAGGATTTTGCAGATCCTGGTGATATCATGAATGCTGTCTATGATGAGCAAGAAATTGCTAAAGGGTCGTTGCCTGCAATTCAATGGTCTAGGAAAGAAATTACCAGCATAAGAGAGAGATTGAAGCCAATCCTAGCCAACACTGCAGAATGGTTACATAAGCATAGTTATGAAATGAAAAGTTTCATAACAGACTCGGAAGGAGAGAATCCGAAGCAAAAGCTCGCCAACAGCAAGAACTCCGCAACAAAAATAAATCAGCGGCTGTTCCCACTTCTTCATGAAGAGGTCCCAGGATCAAGTTTACTGTTGGCAAGAAAGATACCCAGTCTGTCCCAGAGGCAGAAATCACGAAATCCAATCCACCTCGCTCTAAAGGTAAAAAGTCTATCCCAGAGGTGGTAGATTCCGATGAAGAAGGAACTTCAAGTGATCAATCCGCTGAAGATGAAGACTCAGAAGAAGTAGACTCTGATGCATAAGAGGTTTCTGAAAGCGGGCAAGAGTTTGAAGAAGATTCTGAAGAAGGATCTGAAGGTGATTTTGAAGGTGAACCAGAATCGGAGAGACAAGAGGGTGATCAACAGGAACCCGGGCATGATCAAGAAAGAACTACTTCTCCTCCTGAGAATGAAGTTGAGCAAATTCCTAGAATGTCATCGCCTGTGACTTCCAATGTTCCTCATACCCCTCCAAATTCAAGAACTCCTCCACCTCCTGTTCCCTTGTCACCTATTCCTACCACATGCATTCCTACAGCTGAGATATCCACTATCCCTGCAGCATAAACCTCGCTTGATACTCCCTCAATGACAAGCATTCATACGGTTGATATACTCTCAAGTCCTCCATCGTCCATTCCTAGCCTGTCTTCACCAACATATGATATCACTTCTGAAAATGAATTCAATTGTTTCATGAATGAATCAATGCGTGATCAGCTCAATGTGCAAACTACAGGAGCAATGATGACAAACACTTCTCCTATTGTCACGATACCCATGGTAACTTCAGACGTGACAATAACTTCAAAAGTAACGATGACGACTGAATTGACAGTTGATCCAGAAGTTCACACCTTCTTTCTTCCCCCTTGGCTAATATCTCAAGTGTCGAAGCAGAAAAAGCAAATGATCTCTCCGGAGGAGCTCGACCTCGAAGAGATAGTCCTTCCAAAGGCTAAAGGGAAGAAAAAGGCAAAGGTATACTCAAGGCTGAACGTTGATAAGTCTGGCCACAAGTATGCAGAGATTGGCATACCACCGCATGAAGAAGGTGATGTCAATATGGAAGACTACACGGTGACAAAGGTCTAGCTTGGCAAGGTTACCAATGAAAGTGCAAAGGCCGATGCGCAAGTGACATTGGATATCTTGGCTGGAAGACTGGATAAAGTAGAGCAAGCTCGCAATATGTACAAACAGAGGGCAGAGCATTATGCCACTGTTGTAAAGAGGCTTGCAGGATCTCCAAGTAATGCACAACCACTGACAGTGATAAGTATTGAAGACCCAGCTGTCAAGAAAGCTAAGAAGTTCGCCTCCAAAGGCAGAGTGTTGTATGATTTTGTTGAGAAGATCATAGAACACAGATCTCAGATCATAATTGCTGCGGACGAGAAAACTACCTTGTTAGCCAAGCTCACCACAGAGCTTGATAAAGAGAAAAGTGTACTTTCCCAGGAGCGCAGAGACATGGAGAAATGCCTGTTGTCATGGTCGGAGATGAAACAGGTAAAGCTCAGTAAATTGGTGGAAGTTGGGGTAATTCCTGACAAAGAAAAGTTTGTTGAGGTAAGAGAATCCTTGAAACATCGAATTCAAGTAATTCAATCCTTACGGAGGATCTCCACCAAGTACAGGAAGATGTCGAAGGACATCGTGCTATTCTTGAAAAAGGTATCAAAGAGTTGCCTGGTCAACTTCTTGAGGAGAATCGTATCTTCCTGCCGGCCACAGAAATATTTCAGATCTTCAAAGAAGCCATCATTAAATTGATTGACAGTTCAGACTTTTCAGAAGCCTCACTAAACGTCATTTTTGATACAAGGCTCACATTGGATAACCTGAAAACGCATCTTGATAGGTGCAAGAAGGTTCACTCATCTGCCATGAGATCGATCACGAGAATTCACACCATTGTGGATTACACCGTTGGTCCAGATTAGAAGTTCGTGCAAGAGACCAGGAAGAAGTATGAAGACTTCCGCGCCCAAAGTAAAGAAACATGAAGAAGCTTCCTGTTCTCCAGTGTTTGACATTTCCGGTGCATCCCTTTATGCATCTTGTAAATATTTCTTGACATCTTAAATGTCTTTTTGTAAATTGTAATTACACCAAGCTCGAAGATGTAATCTTTTGAAAACAAATTACACTTTGACTTTGGTCAAAGTTAGGTGAGATCTTCTAAAATCGCTCACCCAACTTTCCTTAATTTCCTCAATTAGTTTCCTAATTTTGCTCATCCCTCTTTCTATATAATGTGAGGGATTTCTATTGTAAATTTATCCTTTAGTATTTTGCAACAAAGTGCTGCCCTTTTTGGAGCAGAATTGTGAAACTTTGTGTTCATGCTTTTGTGAATGGAATTGGATCAATAAAGAAGAAGATTGCAAGCCAAACTTTGCGTTGGATTCGATACTTTTATGAATTGATCTTATTTGGTGGTGATTAGGTGATGGAATCTAAAGGACTCTAAGTAATTTATGTAAACTTTGTGTTGCATCTATTATTTAGATTTGCATTTGTGTTTTTGTTTATCTTTCGGTTGAATAATCTACAAGACTTTGTGCTTGTAATTATTCACGCTCTTTGGATACTATTGTTGAACGATCTACAAGACTTTGTGCTTGTAATTGTTCATGCTTTCTAATAATTTGGTTGGATGATCTACAAGACTTTGTGCTTGTAATTGTTCATGCTGTTCGAGGAATTGCTGCGTATAAGAAGACTTTGAGCTTCTAACGTGACAAACGATATACTCTTCACAGATCCACCATTGAAAAAGCTACGGAACGACTTTGTGCCTTCGTGAGCTTTCCCCTTTTACTTTATTTGTTTATTGTTGATTACTTCTGGTATCTCTACGCTTTGCTTTGACAAGATAGAGGTATTGGTATTACTGCTAGTTGATCGTTTAAAGTTGTTAAGAATTGCGAACTTCCAACAGTGAAGCATTGTAAACATCTTCTCTGAAAAAAGAGAGAAGGATGAATGTAACACACCCCCCACACTTCGTAAGTTTTGTGTACATTTTGTGATTACTTGTTTGTTTTACTATCGCTTCTGTCAGCAGTAAGAAGGGCGCCTCCCCTTTCCGAGAGGAAAGATTTACATCTCACATAGCTGTGGCTGAAGTCCAAGTTGTGTAATCTATCGAAAAGCTGATTACATAATTTTCACCCAACAGTTTTTTGGCGACTCCGCTGGGGAACGACATACGCAATCTAAGCCTCAGGCTTTTTGATTGAAGTAGATAAGTTTCCTCTTTCTTGCTGTTCTTTTGTATATTGTTAACTCTATAACATCCATCGTATTCAGATCTACATTCTAGCGGACCGGATATATACACGAGGATTGAGGGCTCAAGGTGTAGCAGATCCACTTTTTGAGGAGTTGTTGCAAGGCGATTTTCCATTTACTCTCCCACGAGTAAGATCACCACTGCAACGTGCTATAAGCTATCCTCCACGTAGCCAAAGATCTCCTCTCCCAAGTGTTTGGTCGGTTTACCGCAGATGTTCTGTTCAAGTACCTGTTGTGCAACCAGTCATGGCCGCACCACCTACAAGACCATGGGGAAATGCTTTTGGTTTCCTTTGTTTGGCTGCACCTTTTCACGAACTGCCGCGCGTATCTAGGAAGCATCTCCCGAAGTTTCAAGGTGATGGCAAACAACACCCCGATGAGCACATATCCGCATTCTACATCGTTTGTGGCGTTCTCGGCATTGAACATGAAGATGTTTCTGTAAGATTGTTCATTGAATCCCTTCAAGTGGTTGCAGCCGAATGGTTCTTTACTCTTCCTAACACCTCCGTCACCAATTGGGCCTCTCTTTGCACTAAATTTGAAGAAAGATTTAAGCCTGCTGAAGATTCACATGCTCTATTGGCGCAACTCACCACCATGCGTAAAGAAGCTCATGAGCCTATGGGCGAGTTTGTGGCGAAATTCAATAAATTGGTGACGCGGATCCCAAATGATGCAAGACCAACGGATCACAACCTAAAGTGCTTCTTCATCAACACACAACTACCCAAGGTGAGTTTCTACTTACGTAGGGAAAATCTTGTTAATGTTGAAGCGGCCCAGCAATTGGCTACCAGCCTGGAGGACGACATGATCCTTGCTGGAGAAATCAGGATGGGAACTAACGGAAATAAAAGGATGCAAGCCTCAGGGTCTTCGGCATCCAATGTTAGTACTCCCACTGCCAGCTCAAATTTCACAGATCCCATGGTCCAAAGGCTGGCGAATGAAGTTTTGTCTCTTAAGAAACAAGTTTCAAGCAATAACAACAGTAACAATTACAAGGACGTCCCTAGGAGGACTTTCCCTAATTATGCTGGCAACAAAAATCAGAATCGTCTCCCAGCACCTCCAAGAAGGCTTGCTCTAGAAGCCCCGCCCGCTAACAATGTTGTGGGATACTATGAGACTGAACAAGATGATTATGCGCAGCCCGAATACCCTGAAGAAGAAAATGTCGATCTCTTCCAAGAAGAAGAAATTGAACCGGCTGGCAACTCCAAGATTAGCTATTTGCAAATTATGGAAGAAGAAGAAGAAGAAGAAGAAGAAGACGACTTGGTGATTGACACTTACGCTGTTTTTACGCGGCATCAACAAAATCAGCTTGATAAAGCTCAAGCTGATGCTGTTCCAGAAAAAGAGAAGCCACCAGTAACGATCGCCAAAAGAGGATCTCCCCTCCCTTGGCAACCTAAGAAAGTAGCAAATCCACAAGTAAGTGCACCTCGCTCTCCTTCATCAACTCCCATTATTCCTAAAGCTAATCCTCTCGTTCCAAAGACTAGTGCACCTTTTGTGAAACCAATCGGTGAAGTTACGACTTCCAACCTACAAAGTTCTTTCCAAGCTTTCGACATTATTGACCATGCCAAGAAAACCAAGGTTCAAATGTCTGAGGCTGAATACCTCAAAGCCAACCCCGACCAATTTGACAGGCTTGTCAAGTTCGTCAATGATAAAAGAATTTCCCCAAGTCAGGATACACCTCCCGACATCCCAGTTACTCCTAAACCCAAGATATCATAGAGTAACCTTGTATCTAATCCTCCAACTGCTTCCGGACGCATTGATCCGTTTTTCATCTCCCTACTTGTAAATGGTTTCAAGCTAAGTAACTGTGTAATAGACTCTGGTGCATCCGACAATGTGATGCCCGCCAAGGTAGCTACTACTTTAGGCCTTGAAATGACCAAAACTTTCAGCCGTTGTTTTTCCATGGAGAATAAACAAGTGCCATTAATCGGCCAGATCAAAGATGCACAATACGCATTCGCCGCATACCCGGAGAAGAAAATAAAAATGACGGTCCTCGTGGCCGATGTAACAGCTTCCTATGGAATCCTCCTCAGACGCAATTTCTGCAAAGATGTTGGAGGAGAACTAAGTATGGATATGTCTGAAGCAAGAATACCAGTAAAAGGTGTGATGCAAAAGCTGATTCCTGAAAAAGAATCAAAGTTTTCAGTTGCCAAGTCAGATGATCCCAGAGCTCAGATTTTGTTCGAGTCCTCAAGCGTGGGAACTTACTATCTACAGACAAATGAGGTAGGAGAATCCTCAACTCAAAATGAGTTAGAAAATGATGATATTTCCTCCACTTCAAATGAAACATCATCAGGTGATTTGTCTATCTCCGACCATGAATCCTCATCAGATGATGAAGCTTTGGACTTCGACACTGTTAGCATTGGTGATCCCAACGGTGTCTGGTTGCTCGAATTTGATGGTAGTTGCTCTTCGACCGGCTCTGGAGCAGGAATGGTTTTTATTTCCCCAATAGGAAAGTTTTTCCCTTTCTCCTTCAAGTTGCAGTTTGATAACACCAATAACACTGCCGAGTATGAAGCCCTGTTGTTGGGAATGCAAGTCGCGCTGAAGAAAGGTATAAAAAATCTTCACGCACAAGGTGATGCCGAGCTGATAGTATGTAAAGTGAGAAATATTTATCAAACAAAGAATGATAGACTCAGGCATTATCGTAATCTAGTATGGGATTCCGTTGAGGAATTCGAAGCTTTTGATATCTCTGTTGTTCCCAGAGAATACAATACTAGAGCTGATTCCCTCACAATCTCTGCCACGCTCTTGGTGCCACACAAAGACTTTCAAGGTTCTACCGACACCATAGAGTTGGTTTTCCACCCAAGTGTCCCTGACAATTCAGAGAACTGGCAGATTTTCAATGACGATCATCAAATCATCGCCTTTCTTGAGAAAGCAGAGAATTTTGATGAGTTGTATTTTGAGGGCAGCGATTCTCCGCCTCGAGAATCTGTGTCCAATATAGATCATGTCACGGGTGAAGAATATTTGCAACTAAAAGGGAATAAGATTCCCAAAGGATTGGTATCCTTGGAAAAGCTTTTTGATAAGCATGATCGCCACGTGAAAAAGCAACTCTCAGATTCCGACTCATCTAATGAAGTAGAACAGATTAATTTAGGAACTGAAGCCAACCCTAAGATGGTGAACATTGGAAAATGTTGCACGGCCGAAGAAAGAAGACAGTTTGCTCAGCTACTACAGGAGTATATTGATGTCTTGGCATATTCATATGAAGATCTAAAATCATTTCGGCCTAAAGAAGTGCAACATGATATTCCTCTCAAGGTTGGAGCTTTGCCTTACAAACAAAAGCAGAGGCAGTACAATCCCAAGATCTCTGGAACAATTTTGGCGGAAGTTCAAAAGATGCTGAATGCACGGATAATATTCCCTATCCATCATTCAACATGGATAGCCAATATTGTCCCCGTTCGTAAGAAGAATGGAGAAATCTGCATCTGTGTAGATTTCAGAAATCTAAATCAATTGTCTCTCAAAGACAATTACCCACTTCCAGTGATGGATCAAGTTCTACAAAATGTAACTGGATCTGAGATGCTCTCCATGCTAGACGGATTTTCCGATTATAATCAAATTGAAGTTAATTCAAGCGATCAACACAAAACCGCTTTCACAACGCCATGGGGAACCTTTGCATATCGCAGGATGCCGTTTGGTTTGATCAATGCTAGCGCTACATTCCAACGTGCCATGGATCTCACTTTCCGCGACGTGATGGGCAAGTTCATTGTGGTGTATCTTGATGATCTCACAGTTTTCTCTAAGCAACGTCATGAGCATTTCTACCACTTGAGGCAAACTCTTGAGAGATGCCGTCAGCACGGTATTTCCCTAAATCCCAAAAAGTCAACTTTTGGGGTAACAAAAGGTAAACTTCTTGGTCATGTTGTATCTACAGAAGGAATCAAGATTAACTTGGAAAGAGTCAATGGAATTAAATCTCTCGCTTTGTCGTCAAGCAAGAAAGTTGTTCATTCTTTCTTCGGCAAAGTAAACTTCTTAAGGAGGTTTCTTCCAGACTTTGCTGAAAAGACCCGTCATATTGTGAATATGATGAAGGGTAACGCCACTTTCCATTGGACGGCCGAAGGCAAAGCAGCGTTTGATGACATCAAGGAGGCTATTGCTCATGCGCCTGTGTTGGTCTACCCTAACTACACCAAAGATTTTGTTATGTACAGTCATGCTTCTGAGCATACACTATCAACAATTTTGGTGCAGGAAAATGATGAAGGCTTTGAATCCCCCATTGCATTCATGAGCTGCCCCCTGAAGAATTATGAATTGAAATATTCTCAAATGGAGAAGCACGCTTTCGCAGTTGTAAAAGCCGTCAAGCATTTCCGGTTCTACATTCTAAGCAGTCATGTGAAAGTTCTCGTCCCAGATTCGACTGTTAATCCTAACACAACAAGAATTTGGAACAAAAAGAGGCAATTGGATTGCCAAGATTCAGGAATATGATCTGGAGATTAAACCCACTAAGTTGATACGTGGACGTGGCCTTTGTCAGCTTATTGCAGAAAATAGTCCAAATGAAGAAATTTCAGAGGATGAAGAAGTTTCAAGCGAGGAGGAGGTTGATCCTAGTACACTTCCAATGGTACTATTTGTTAGCACCACTGACGAATGGTATTCCAACATCGCTCACTTCCTAACATACGGAGAATGCCCTAATCACTTGACTCCAAAGGAAAAGAGAACCATCAAGCTGAAATCAGCTAATTTTGTCTTATGGGACAACAGCTTGTATAAGCGTGCGATGGACGGGACATTTCTCAGATGCGTTGATAAGGAACAACAGCAAAAGTTGCTGAAATCATATCATGATTTGGCATGTGGTGGGCATTTCTCAGCGCCAGTAACCACTCACAAAATCCTGAGAGCAAAGTATTATTGGCCCACACTTTTTCAGGACACGTACTCTTGGGTGCGTAAGTGTGAATTGTGCCAACAGTTTGTCGGCTGTCCCAGGTTGGCATCTTTGCCATTAAAACCTATTGTGATTGAAGAACCTTTCCAGCAATGGGCCATTGATTTCATAGGTGCAGTTAATCCATCATCAAGTGCTGGACATATTTATGTTTTAACTGCTACTGACTATTTCACCAAATGGGTGGAAGCGATACCTACCAAGCGTGCTACTTCAGAGGTAGTGTGCAGTTTCTTAAAAGAAAGCATTATTTCCAGGTTCGGTGTGCCGAACAAGATTGTTGCTGACAATGCTTCCGCCTTCTCATCAAACGAGATTACTGAGTTTTGTTTTGAACACGGTATAACCTTGTCACATTCTTCTGACTATTATTCGCAAGGTAATGGTCAGGCGGAATCTAGCAACAAGAATCTGGTGACTATAATCCGCAAGCTGGTGGACGAGAATCAACGTTTGTGGCACAAGGCTTTGTTTGACACTTTGTGGGCAGACAGGATAACTCCGAAGCGAGCAATTGACATGTCTCCTTTTCAACTCTTGTATGGGTTGAATGCCGAGATTCCTATAACCTTGGAACTACCAGCCCTCAAGCTGGCTAAGGCCATTGAAGATGAGACTTTTGACAATTCTGTTGATAAGCGCATCATGTATCTCTCTGAATTGGAAGAGAATCGGGTTCAAGTGGTTGACCGCATCGCGGAACACAAGGACCAAGTGAAGAAGCTGTTTGACAAAAAAGCTAAGTCTCGAGAATTTCAAATTGGTGACCTCGTTCTCCTGTGGGACAAATGAAGACAACCAAAGGGTATGCACGGGAAATTTGACTCACTGTGGACAAGACCTTTCCAAATACATCAGTTGCATGGTGAAAACAGTTTCTTGTTAGCATACGGAGATGGAATGCCATTTTCCCTTCCTCACAGTGGGCAACATCTCAAGCACTTTACACAGTAAAGAAGTTGGCGTTGGTATGTAAATACTTTTTATTTTTAAGTCCTTTTGAGTCTTTATGTTTTAAGTTTTGTCGTCGTTGTCGCTTGACTCTAAGCCCAATGGATGGATAAAGGCACTTGAATTCTGGAATTCTTCTTCCTTCATTCTTTTCAAAG
Organism: Sequoia sempervirens; assembly: GCA_007258455.2. Lineage (NCBI taxonomy): Eukaryota > Viridiplantae > Streptophyta > Pinopsida > Cupressales > Cupressaceae > Sequoia > Sequoia sempervirens. Next base: position 119,013,768 of record VDFB02000017.1, on the reverse strand, counting down.
AACGACCGAAGGAAGATCCCCAGCAGGAGCTAGCTGTTATCATGGAATCTAGCAGCGCTCGTTCCACGGATAACCCCCCTACGAAACTCGTTCGTTTCCTAGGATTCGTGAAGATCAAGTACACATACCAAAGTGATTTTCAAGCCACCTCGAAATGCGTTCCAAAGCCTGGAATAGTCAATTCGAGCATCTCGCCATGTTTGCCTCGCGAAGACCTTCGAAACGAGCCCCTTCGCGAAGTATCACTAACCGTACTTAGCAAATTGCCAAAGATGCAGTTGCACTGAAAAAGTGCGCTCCTGCTCTCAAGCCAAATTTGGCTAAGTATGAAAAGTGTAGGGGCGCTAATTTTTAGCGCCCCTGCATGAAAGTGAATTTCAAAAAAATGTAATAGCGCTGAAAAAGTGCGCTATTACACTTTTTCTTGACACTTAGTCTTTTTCTGGCTTTGAAGCGTTTCTTCATGATTTTCGCATTTTTTCGTCAATCGTGCCACTTTTCGTGCCTAAATTTATTGCTAGACTTGAGTTAGGTTTTTGGTTACCATTTACTTAAAAGTGTTTTATTTCGCCATTTTCATTGTTTATGATCTTTGTTCTTCCTCTCTTCATGCTGGGCGAGTTCTCCTCAAACTGCAATCACGTTTTTCAGAAATTCGAAGCTTCTCTCCAGCGTTGTTTGCGTTTCATCTTGGTAAGTCATTACCCTTGCTTTCTCTTTATTCTCCTTTCATTTTTGTACATATCTAAGATTTACATATGCATCTCTCTACGTTTTTCTTCCCACGCATATTCTTTCTCTTCATTCGCATTTTTGGTCTTGCGTGTTGTTCACTTGCCTCCTTTTCATGTCGTTTTTGCGTGGCTTTCTCCTCTTACTCTCACGTTTTTCCTCTTACCCTCACGCAATGGAACTCTTGCGTTTTGTTTTCAACGCATTTCTCTTGCTATTCACTCCAACGTTTTTTGTGCTAACATCTTTCCTTGTCGTCCTCTCTATAATGCTTTGGTGAATCTCTTGTTTTGTAAGAAGGTTTCTTTGGCTCTTATACACTTTTACAATGGTGATGAAACGAATTTTAATTGCAACTCTATGCAGACAAACAATTTTAAAACCCCAAGCACCATTTTCATCCACCATTACATATGTTTTCCAAAACCATGTTTCAGATGCAGAGGCGCTGAAAAAGTGTGCCCTGTCATTTTGAAATAAATTCTAACTCTAAGAAATGCAGGAGCGCTATTTTTCAGCGCCCCTGCATCAATGCCTGAATTTCCAAAAGTGTAATGGCACTGAAAAAGTGCACCCTTACACTTTTCACAATTTTTTCCATATGAACTTCAAACTTGCCTGATTTACCCCTGAACTTCCTTCCTTCCATTTTGTGCATCATTTTGCGTGCCTTGTCATCCACTCCACGCTTACCCATCATCGTTGCTCATTTTGCGCATCCCCATGCTACCTAACGACTAATGTTGTTCTGGGTCAACACCTTGCAGTTTCTTTTCAAAGATCTTCAAAGTCTGAGTGATCAAAGTTCCAGTTGTTTCTGATGACTGCCGGTAAACCTCCGTCTTCTTCGAAAGCAAAAGGCAAAATGAAGTACAAATATCAAGGTGTCTATCCGCCGACCATAGTGGTCTCCAAGGTGGAAGAGATAAAATATACAAAGGTTGGCCATCAGGACTTGGTTGATTTTGCGAAGCAAACAGAGACGAAGCCTCTTCCTGATCCAATGAGAGCAATTGTACATAGTAACCTGCATTTGGTAGCTATGTTCCCTACGGCTGCACATAATACGGAGTTTGTTCTTCAAGTGGCATCTCACTACATCAGAGAAAGTAGAAGTGTGATCGATTCTTTTGGACACGAGATTCTAAGGCGCAACCCTGATTTCTTTGACATTGTTTTCAAGGTTCCTCATATGGAAAAATACATTGATATTTCTATTCAAAAAGCACAAGAGGTCTTTGACGTTGATCCCAACAAGGCTAAAAACCTGATAAATGCTCAATGGTTAAAGAAGCCTAGGCAATCTGTTTCTAGATGGCCAAAGGGACTCCTGCGAAGCGATTTCAAGGATGACGTCAAAGATATGATCACATTTTTAAGCAGAGTAAAAGGCTTGCCAGAATCGTCCACTTTTCACGATTGGATGTATGAATACATCAGGATTATAAGAAGACAAAAGGTGCACATTGACTGGGGCAAACAGATCAGTGATGAAATACATGAGCAGCTGATCAATGCTCCTTCCACATAGAAATTCTATATGACTTCTTACCTAGTGTACGCAACGGCTGTAATGAGACAATTCCCTGGTCTATCTACAAAAGGGAATCAGATGATCGTACCTGTGTACAGATTTTTCTATCAATTGGAACTGAAGGAAAGCTTTCATCACTTCAGGCGGGTCACAGATGCTTTCTTTGCGCCTTTGCTTTTCAATTTTGATCCCGCTCTTGAAAGAAGGAGGGTATCTGATGAGCCTTATAAGGTGGTAAGTAAAGTTGGATGCCTATTTCTTCAATTCCCAACGTTTACTTACTTGAGAGTAGGGTGCTACACTGGCTGTCCCTACATGCTGCCACGTTATCCTTCGGATAAGTGGGTTCTCATGGAGACATGCAGACAATTGATTTCAGTGCAAAAGGAACGAAGAAGCAACCACAAGTGTGGATTCAAGTTCCCACTGACCATTGGCAGATATACTATCCCAACTGTACAAAAGGCTAAGTCTGTTTATGCTGAAATGCAGATCATGACAATCAAAACCTACTGGTATACGTTTGATTTTGATTACCGAGATGTCAAAAAAAGGTTACAAAAGGGTCATCATCACAACTACCGTTTTGAAGACATCTGGGCTGATTGCAGAGATGAAGAAGCCATTCGCAAAATGGATTATTGCAGGTTGACTGTTCAGCAGATCAGAGACCTTGATATTGCCGACCTACCAGAGGATTTTGCAGATCCTGGTGATATCATGAATGTTGTCTATGATGAGCAAGAAATTGCTAAAGGGTCGTTGCCTGCAATTCAATGGTCTAGGAAAGAAATTACCAGCATAAGAGAGAGATTAAAGCCAATCCTAGCCAACACTGCAGAATAGTTACATAAGCATAGTTATGAAATGAAAAGTTTCAGAACAGACTCGGAAGGAGAAGAATCCGAAGCAAAAGCTCGCCAACAGCAAGAACTCCGCAACAAAAATAAATCAACGGATGTTCCCACTTCTTCACGAAGAGGTCCCAAGATCAAGTTTACTGTTGGCAAGAAAGATACCCAGTCTATCCTAGAGGCAGAAATTACGAAATCCAATCCACCTCGCTCTAAAGGTAAAATGTCTATCCCAGAGGAGGTAGATTCTGATGAAGAAGGAACTTCAAGTGATCAATCCACTGAAGATGAAGACTCAGAAGAAGTAGACTCTAATGTAGAAGAGGTTTCTGAAAGCGGGCAAGAGTTTGAAGAAGATTTTGTAGAAGGATCTGAAGGTGATTTTGAAGGTGAACTAGAATCGGAGAGACAAGAGGGTGATCAACAGGAACCCGGGCATGATCAAGAAAGAACTACTCCTCCTGAGAATGAAGTTGAGGAAATTCCTATAACGTCATCGCCTGTGACTTCCAATGTTCCTCATACCCCTCCAAATTCAAGAACTCCTCCACCTCCTGTTCCCTCGTCACCTATTCCTACCACATGCATTCCTGCAGCTGAGATATCCACTATACCTGCAGCATCAACCCCGCTTGATACTCCCTCAGTGACAAGCATTCATACGGTTGACATACTATCAAGTCCTCCATCGTCCATTCCTAGCCTTTCTTCACCAACATATGATATCACTTCTGAAAATGAATTCAATCGTTTCATGAATGAATCAATTGGTGATCAGCTCAATGTGCAAACTATAGGAGCAATGATGACAGACACTTCTTCTATTGTCACGGTACCCATGATAACTTCAGACGTGACAATAACTTCAGAAGTAACGATGACGACTGAATTGACTATTGATCCAAAAGTTCACACCTCCTTTCTTCTCCCTTCGCTAATATCTCAAGTGTTGAAGCGGAAAAAGCAAATGATCTCTCCGGAGGAGCTCGACCTCAAAGAGCTAGTCCTTCCAAAGGCTAAAGGGAAGAAAAAGGCAAAGGTATACTCAAGGCTGAACGTTGATAAGTCTGGCCACAAGTATGCAGAGATTGGCATACCACCACACGAAGAAGGTGATGTCAATATGGAAGACTACACGGTGACAAAGGTCCAGCTTGGCAAGGTTACCAATGAAAGTGCAAAGGCCGATGCGCAAGTGACATTGGATATCTTGGCTGGAAGACTGGATAAAGTAGAGCAAGCTCGCAATATGTACAAACAGAGGGCAGAGCATTATGCCACTGTTGTAAAGAGGCTTGCAGGATCTCCAAGTAATGCACAACCACTGACAGTGATAAGTATTGAAGACCCAGCTGTCAAGAAAGCTGAGAAGTTCGCCTCCAAAGGTAGAGTGTTGTATGATTTTGTTGAGAAGATCATAGAACACGGATCTCAGATCATAATTGTTGCGGACGAGAAAACTACCTTGTTAGCCAAGCTCACCACAGAGCTTGATAAAGAGAAAAGTGTACTTTCCCAGGAGCGCAGAGACATGGAGAAGTGCCTGTTGTCATGGTCGAAGATGAAACAGGTAAAACTCAGTAAATTGGTGGAAGTTGAGGTAATTCCTGACAAAGAAAAGTTTGTTGAGGTAAGAGAATCCTTGAAACATCGAATTCAAGTAATTCAATCTCTTACGGAGGATCTCCACCAAGTACAGGAAGATGTCGAAGGACATCGTGCTATTCTTGAAAAAGGTATCAAAGAGTTGCCCGGTCAACTTCTTGAGGAGAATCGTATCTTCCTGCCAGCCACAGAAATATTTCAGATCTTCAAAGAAGCCATCATTAAATTGATTGACAGTTCAGACTTTTCAGAAGCCTCACTGAACGTCATTTGTGATACAAGGCTCACATTGGATAACCTGAAAACGCATCTTGACAGGTGCAAGAAGGTTCACTCATCTGCCATGAGATGGATCACGAGAATTCACACCATTGTGGATTGCACCGTTCGTCCAGATGAGAAGTTCGTGCAAGAGACTAGGAAGAAGTATGAAGACTTCAACGCCCAAAGCAAAGAAACGTGAAGAAGCTTCATGTTCTCCAGTGTTTGACATTTCCGGTGCATCCCTTTATGCATGTTGTAAATATTTCCTGACATCTTAAATGTCTTTTTGTAAATTGTAATTACACCAAGCTCGAAGATGTAATCTTTTGAAAACAAATTACACTTTGACTTTGGTCAAAGTTAGGTGAGATCTCCTAAAATCGCTCACCCAACTTTCCTTAATTTCCTCAATTAGTTTCCTAATTTTGCTCATCCCTCTTTCTATATAATGTGAGGGATTTCTATTGTAAATTTATCCTTTAGTATTTTGCAACGAAGTGCTCCCCTTTTTGAAGCAGAATTGTGAAACTTTGTGTTCATGCTTTTGTGAATGGAATTGGATCAATAAAGAAGAAGATTGCAAGCCAAACTCTGCGTTGGATTCGATACTTTTATGAATTGATCTTATTTGGTGGTGATTAGGTGATGGAATCTGGAGGACTCTAAGTAATTTATGTAAACTTTGTGTTGCATCTATTATTTAGATTTGCATTTGTGTTTTTGTTTATCTTTCGGTTGAATAATCTACAAGACTTTGTGCTTGTAATTATTCACGCTCTTTGGATACTATTGTTGAACGATCTACAAGACTTTATGCTTGTAATTGTTCATGCTTTCTAATAATTTGGTTGGATGATCTACAAGACTTTGTGCTTGTAATTGTTCATGCTGCTCGAGGAATTGCTGCGTATAAGAAGACTTTCAGCTTCTAATGTGACAAACGATACACTCTTCACAGATCCACCATTGAAAAAGCTACGGAACAACTTTGTGCCTTCGTGAGCTTTCCCCTTTTACTTTATTTGTTTATTGTTGATTATTTCTGGTATCTCTACGCTTTGCTTTGACAAGATAGAGGTATTGGTATTACTGCTAGTTGATCGTTTAAAGTTGTTAAGAATTGCGAACTTCCAACAGTGAAGCATTGTAAACATCTTCTCTGAAAAAAGAGAGAAGGATGAATGTAACACACCCCCCCCACTTCGTAAGTTTTGGGTAAATTTTGTGATTACTTGTTTGTTTTACTATCGCTTCTGTCAGCAGTAAGAAGGGCGCCTCCCCTTTCCGAGATGAGAAATTTACATCTCACATAGCTGTGGCTGAAGTCCAAGTTGTGTAATCTATCGAAAAGATGATTACATAATTTTCACCCAACAGGCCTCATTATTTGTTTAACCTTTACTTGCTATGCAAAATTGTTGCGCCATTGTTGCCATCAGCTTTGGAAGCGAATATTTGTTCACTCTTGGATGAGAGTTCATTGGTTGATCGTAATTGTGCATGATTTCACGCCTTTGCTGTCCCAATCTTTGTTATTCGTTTAGAAAGCTTGAAGAAAGAAATCAAAAGGCACATGCAATTTGATCTAAAGATTTGAGTTCTTCCATAACGTCTTGTGTTTAAATAGCTTGTTGTTTCATTTCCCTCCTCGAATAGGGGTTCCTCCTCCTTGGATATTTGTTATTAACAGTTGTCGTGTGATGTTGTTTAATGGATTGACTTTCAACCTATACTTCGGACAGGGGTTCCTCCTCCTTAGCAAGTTTGTTGGTCAAAACATCGTAATTTGTTGTTTCTTGTAAGTTGTTTCCTAGCCCATACCTCTGATAGGGGTTCCTCCTCCTTGGCAGGTCTCAGATCCAACTTAATGTGAAGAGTGTTTGCTTGTATAAAACCTTATCCTAGCATATATCTGAGAGGTCAAAGCCTCGGCCATATTCTAAGGAGACAGCGGATTCAAGTGATCCAACCATCCATTCCCGCTCCTATGCCCTCATGCTCTATTTATCTTGGGGAGATAGGATAGATTAAAAGGTAGTTTAGTCGTAGTTAAGATCTACAGAAACTAGAGAAAAGCTTAGCTACGGCACATTGTGTTTGTGCACCCTTGTGTGCTACTGCTGAGTACAAAAAAATAGGAACCTTAGTCTACTCTACGCTTTCTTACACATTACATCAGCAAAGAGAGATCTTCCTCTCTATAATCCGAAGGAGCAATACTAAAACACTTGCAATAGCTGACTGTTTACAAATAGCACTCCAGAGGTGCTAATTTAAACGCCAACAAACTACAATAGAAATCAGACTTAAGAAACTACTTTCAGAACTGATAACAATTTTGAACCAAGCTTTAACGGCCATATAAAATCATCATTACATTTCAAACTTTTGTCACATAGCAGGTATGTTCACACACGAACCATCTACAACACCTTCCCTTTGAATGGCAGCTATTTCAAACCCCAAAAGTGCAGATTTCAAACTCCTGTAACAGCAGGCCAGAATGTTGCTCAATCCCAGATTGGCACAGTTCCCTAGGAGGGGCAATTTGCTCCCTAAAAGCAATACTCCTTCAAAAAAAGCAAATGAACACTTGAAATGACATGCCGAGCTATGATGAGTCTTTTGGAAAACTACCCATAACCAAACTTCGAACACCCACTGAGCTACGAACAAATCATCACATCCAACCACTGTGTAAAATGGATTTCCAGAATTCTGGAAATGAATATCAGACCTCTGTTAATGCGTCTTTAACACCTCTAATCATCACCCAAATAAAGAAAATCAACAAGCACACCCAAATCTTCGAACCCACATCAAAACACTAAGAAAATCTTCATATTAGAAACCCTAGAATGATCAATCTTCTTAAAACAATGGTGATTCTTAAGGTAGAATCACTCCAACCAGCTAGGGTAGGTCTTTCACCACTGAAACCAGCAACTGAAAGAGAGGGTTTTCGTCCTCAACTAGCAATGTATAAGTTTTGGAAACAATCCATCAGAGTCTCCTGAAGTTGTTAAATCCTCCATATGCAAATGAGAGCTCAAACTCATATTTATAGAGTGAGAGAAGAATTAGGGCAACTTGCATTTGAATTTGAATATATTTTCCCTCTCATTTCACTTTATGAAATGACATGAAATTACCCCAAGAGGGGCGTCCAACTTTTTGCCTCCAAAATTCCACTTTTAATTTTCTATTTAAAATTGACATTAAGCCCAAACTAGGCGTCCCACCTTATGAGGCATAACATTAGCCTTAAAAAATGATAAATAAACCTATTTTCTAGGCATCCACTTGAAATACATTGTCCCCTTTTTTACAACAGCGTTGATCAACTAGGCCAAGGGCAGGGGGGGCGCGGGGCGGGCTCTTTTATAACGTTATAACATAAGTCATAAAATCACCTTTTGAAGACTTTAATGAATAATATAACAAAACATTAGAACTCGTCAAACAACTGCCAAGCACTGCCCAAACTGGAAACCCTGCACAACACTGCTACTAGGACCAACTACTAAATATAGCAATTACTAAAAATAGTAAGTGAGTTAAAAATCACCAAACTGGCCCAAATAAGGAACACCGAAAAAGGGGACATTACACTAATGCCACTGTCAAATAATTTTTATGCCTTGTAATTTTCCCGTTTTGATCGTTTTGGTCATTGAAACCCTCGAAAACCTAATCAAGTTTCCCTATTTCAGGACTTGATCTTTCTTCTTTGTTTTGAGGCCTTGTATGGGAAAAACCATGTAAACAAAAGTTGTTCCTCATGGTCCCAGGGGTCTAGTGTGTTGTGTGCTTGTCCTTTTGGGTTTTCATTGAGAACTTGTGGCTTCTCTTGCCCCGTTTAGTGTGCCTTCTTCTGAAGTTGCACAATTGTCAAACCTAGGGTTAGGCAGATTGTGCACCTAGTCTTCGTGGGAAGGTTGTAAGCCTTCATGGTTGGCCTTGTTGTCATCCTCCATAATTCTCATAGGTCATCGGATGTTGTGGAGTAGTTCTTCCACTTGTGTGTTGTCACATTGCGACGAGATGTTTGTGGAAGCGTGAGGTTGTCTAGAAGTGACTCGTCGTCATTCCTATTTGTGGTGAGTTGTGCCTCTTTGTAATGTCCCCTCCTTAGCCAGTTCCAGTTGCAAAGTGGTTAGCCTATCATCTTGACCCTCGTAGGCTAACAATTATGGATAGAGGGTCCTCAAAGGCAGTAACTCAATAGTTTGGTGACATTACTTCTCTTCAGTATTCAGTTTGGATCAAGATTGGGCCTTTGCAGAGGTTACAGAACTCAGTTGTGCAAGTTACTATTTATAATAAGTCATCTATCCAAAGTTACTATATTTAGCAGGACACCTGGTCACATGGTGATTGGCAGTGTTGACCTCCATTTCAAACGGCTTGTCAAAATAATACGTATTTGAGGAGATATTAATATTTTAATGACTTAAATGATATTATTTATTCAAGTTATATTATAAAGTTATAAATTAACTTTATAATAAAGTGGGGCCATTTAAGTCTTAATGTGTAATTAATATCCCCTTGGAATGTACGCCTAACTTAATGAAATATTCCTAAGCCAAGGAGAGCAAATATTAAAATAACATTTAAATGTTATTAAAATGCTTTTTGGGGGTCGAGCCATTTAATAGAAGTATATAAGAGGCTCCAAAGCAAATTGAACCCATTATTGATGATCATTTGAATTTGTCTTTATTTGTGAGCTTTGGGATTTGTGAGAGAATGAGGGTTTCTGCAAATTTTCAAACATTTTCATACTTTGGAGAACGAGAAAATCTTCATAGTCAAGCAATCTGAGGTTGTGAAAGACAAGCTGAAGTTTACTCAGGGTTGGCTTCATTCCAAAGGTCAAATTGTGCTTTAATGGTGAAGGAAATATCAAGGGTTTGAAATCAGAATTCGTTTGGAAGAGCAGATTACTTTGTGGCTGCATTAAATAAAGTGTGTGACAGATTTCAAGGTCGTACCATTGTTGTACCGGCAGGCAGTACATCTCCAGCTAAGGGCGTCTTCTTCCTAGGTCAAAATGCCTTCACTTTGGAGCTCATATCTCTTTCTTTGGTGGCGTCTAGGCTAGAGGAGGTATAACTGATCTGATTTGAGGTGGAGAAAACAATGACCAAGGCTGGCCATACATTCTAGTGTTTCCCAAGTGGCTGCAATAAAATTCCAGATTTTATTAAAAGCTTCATATCTTTATTTCCGGGTATGCCCTATTGTCAAATAAGCTTTGTATATATTATAATATCAAATAAAGTCATTTGCAGCCTCTTCATAGATTAGTTGTTTCAGTGGTTGTGTATTTCATTGCATTTCCTTTTGCCTAGCACATTATTCAAAAAAATACAAAAAAATCATATACATTCAAAAACACAAAAAAAAAACTACAAAACCATCAAAACAAAACAAATTCACAGCATTCAGTATTAGTTTCGGGGGTTAAAGACACCAGGTCTTTTACAGTGGTATCAGAGCAGTGTTCCTGCCATCCTGTGCAACAGTAGATTTCATGAGCAGAAATATTATATTTTATACTAAGGGAAGAGGAACAGGGTCAGAACATTGGGAAACACCATAGGTTCTAGAGGATGATACAGTTTCAGGTATTTTGGGTATTCGCAGGTTTAACTCCAATAGTAGTGAGGATAGTATTACAGCACTTATGGTAGATAGAGAGGTTTCTAGGGAGTCACCTAAAGATACAGGAAAAGAGCGTGCTAGAGCAAAGAGTCCTGAGACAGAGTTTAGGAGGAGGCATGATAACATGATGGATATGATGTCTCAGCTTATGGGTACGATGAGGCAGATTATTCCACAACAGCATGTGTTTCAGATAGGACAGTCTAGTGGAACTGCAGGGGTAGAGCAGCCACAAGTGACAGTTCAGCAAAATTCTTCTTCTAGCATTCTTGAGCATAGGCCCGGTCAGCCTACTTTTATTACTAGGGAGGTTCCTCAAGTCCAGCAGACAGAGCAGCAGGATCCTCAACCTGAGATTCAAACACCCCGTGGTCTTACAGTGGCAGATGTGACTAGACACTATGCCGAATATATGACGCTATCTCCTAAGATCAGACAGGCGTTGTGTCTACATGAGTTTCTAGATGCTAAGAGACCCAGAGGCAGAGGTAGAATTGAGCATAGAGCACCTCAGCCACAACCACCACCACTGCAGGTGAACAGAGACCTCCAGCAAGTGGTTAGCAAGATTACCTTGCTGCACTTTGATAGTACTGATAAGTGTTCAGCTAGGTCTTGGGTTCAGAAACTGGATAATTATTTATCTTTGAGACCCATGCAGGAGGACGAGGCTATAAAGTTTGCTACTTTGCACCTTGATAGTTTGGCGCATGACTGGTGGTATCATGGGATGTACACCTTAAAGCATCATTTGGTTAATACCTATCAGGAGTTCACCAACAGGCTCATTAAGCGTTTTGACAAAAAGGATCCAGAACTCTATTTCAAGGAGTTTGCTCAGCTTAGGCAAGGGGGTAGCTTGGAATCATATATAAGTGAATTTCAGAGACTTTTCATCATGGTTACAGGGATTTCAGAGAGAGGACTTGTTATTCTGTTCATAGAAGGTTTATATGAGCCTATGAGAGGTTGGATTAAAGCTTTTGATCCTCCCACCTTGCAAGAGGCTATGCGGAAAGCTCATAGCATGGAACTTGCAACACCTCGCAACAAGTTTACTTTTGGATCATCATTTTCATCGAAGCCCAGCAAATCATTTTCCAAAAAGAAAGAGAAATCAAATTAAAAAAAAAATTTGCAGCACCTTTGGATCGAGATACTCTTAATGATTTGCGTAAAAAAAAGCTTTGTTTTTATTGTAAGGGACCATACGATGAAAAACATGATTGTCCTCTAAGACCCAAGGTGAAAAATAAGAAAATGGAGTGGTTTTATGAGGGTGAAAAAGTGGCTGATATGACAGACAGCAAGCTGATCATGATGATTCGGGTTCTGAAAAATCAGAAAGTGAAAGTGAAAGTGATGGAGAAGTGAAGTTACAAGAGGCACGTTTATCTAATATACAAAAAGATGGTTTTTTCAGGTTGCGTGGGCTCTTGGTTGGTCAACGGGTCATCACATTACTTGATATAGGTGCAACACATAATTTCATTGATGCATGACTGGTCGAAAGACGTGGTATCCAAACTAAGGAATTTGAAGACATAAGGGTCAAGGTAGCTAATGGATACACTCTCAAGTGTGAGAAGGATTATAAACCTTCCTATGCGCCTTAATAACTATGAGTTTAAGGCTGATTTTTATGTAGTGAACATGGGTGACACTGATGTGGTTCTTGGCATGACATGGCTGCCTGATATTGGTGAGTTTACACTCAACCTGCGTGAAATGGTGATGAAGTTTAAGGCTAATGGGAAGTCACATGTTGACAACCATCAAGGAAAGTAATTTGAAGATGATAACTCTCAGACAGATGGAGAGACTCATTCGACATGGCATGGTTGAGTGGGCTGCTAAGTGTAGGTTGATGCCATCACAAGAGGAGCAGCAAAAAGTAGAGTATCATCCGGATATACAAGAGCTTAGAACTAAACATTCTAAGGTGTTCAGTGACATCCCACTAGGTAGACCACCAAACAGGGGCATTGAACATATTATTGAATTGGAGGCTGCGGAACCCGTTATGATTACTCCCTACAGGCACCCAAAGCGGCTTAAAGATGAAATAGAGGAGACAATTAAGGAGCTGCTCGCTATGGATCATATTAGGCCGAGTAAGTCACCCTTTGCTTCATCGGTTGTTCAAGTTAAGAAAAAGGATGGTTCACTTAGGATGTGCATAGACTACCACATGTTGAATACAAGGACAATCAAAAGTAGGTACCCCATACCTCGCATAGACGAGTTGATTGATGAGCTCCATGGGGCATGTTACTTCTCAAAGATAGATTTGAGATCAGGGTACCATTAGATTCGAGTTCGAGAGCAAGATATAGAGAAGACTGCATTCAGATGTCATTGTGAGCATTTTGAGTTCTTGGTTATGCTGTTTGGTTTAACCAATGCACCTGCCACCTTTCAGTCCACGATGAACAGGGTCTTCTAGTCATAGCTGTAGAGATATGTATTGGTCTTCTTTGATGATATTTTGGTCTACAGCAGATCTTGGGAGGAGCACCTGGCTCACCTAGATACAATGTTGGGCATATTGGATAGGGAGTCCTTGTACACCAAGGAGTCCAAGTGTACTCTGAGAATGTCTGAGTTGCTATACCTCGACCACATCATCAGTGCAGATGGAGTTCGCATGGACCCAGATAAGGTCCGAACTGTTATTGAGTGGCCTACTCCAGAAAATCTTACGCAACTCAGAGGTTTTGTTGGCTTGCGTGCTTTCTATCGTCGGTTTGTTAGTGCTTTCTCAAGGCATGTTACACCACTTACAGATTTGACGAAAAAAGGTGCTTTCGTGTGGACTCCTCAGGCACAGGAGTGTTTTGAGAAGTTCAAGGTTCTGATGACTACTTGTCCAATCCTAGCACTACCAAATTTCACAAGACCCTTTGAGCTTCATTGCGATGCTTCTAGTGAAGGCATTGGCGCAGTACTTATGCAAGACAAGCATCTGATTGCCTATGAGAGTAGGAAGTTGAGGGGTTCAAAGAAGAGCTACAACATATATATGACAAGGAGATGTTAGCCATCATGCACGCGTTGGCTAAGTTCAGGCAGTATCTTGTTGGCAACAAGTTCAGTGTGAGGACCGATCATAATAGCCTGAAGCATTTCCTTGGATAGCGGGACTTGAATGATCGCCATCAAAAATGGGTTAGCAGATTATAGCCATATGACTTTGACATCTCCTATGTCAAAGGATCGCAGAATGTCATTGCTAACGCCTTGTCTCGCAGACCTCATTTGTGTTCCTTAGTTGAGATTGCAGAGGATTGGAGGCATTTGATAGTTGCTAAGTATGCCAAGAATCCATGGGCTTCTAGTATTATTGATGGGACAATGCAGGATAGCAGGTGCTCCATTGTGAATGATTTAATCATTTACAAAGGGAGAATTTTCTTGATTCTAGGTTCAGATGTGAAGAACACAGTTTTGAGAGCCTTCCATGATTCACCTACAGCTGGTCATCCCGGTTACTTCAAAAGTTATAGGCAGATACGAGAATGATTCACCTGGAAAGGACTCAAGGCAGATGTTCTTCGTTATGTGAGAGAGTGCCCTGCTTGTCGGCAGAACAAATAGGAACATACCTATCCTGCAGGGTTGCTTCAGCCACTTCCAATTCCCAATAGGAAGTGGGAATGTGTATCGATGGATTTTATTACGAGCTTGCCGAAAGCCCAAGGGAGAGATTGTATATATGTTGTTGTTGATCGGCTGACGAAGTATGCCCACTTCTTCCCGATTACAACTACATATTTAGCTACACAGGTTGCAGAGTTGTTCTTTCGAGAGGTATTCAGATTGCACGGCTTACCTCAAAGCATTGTTAATGACAGAGATAGTTGGTTCATTAGAAACTTTTGGTAGGAATTATTCAGACTATGTGGAACCAAGCTTACTCCGAGTACCAATTACCACCCGCAGACTGATGGCCAGACAAAAATTGTCAACAAATGGGTGGAGGAATACCTACAGAATTACATAGCAGGGCAGCAGAAGGCTTGGGTAAAGTGGATATACCTGTGTAAGTATTGCTATAATTCCACTTACCACATGTCTATCCAGATGACACCTTTCATGGCACTATATGGATATGAGGCGCCCAACTTCCTTGATTTAGTGTTGAGTGACAACAGAGTGCCTAGTGCTGGGAATCTTCTACAGGAGAACCAATACATTATGAGAGCTCTCAAGGAGAATATTCAAAAGGCACAGAATCAGCAAAAGCAATATGCTGATCAAAGGAAGGTTGAGCGATCTTTCGAGGTGGGTGATATGGTGTATCTCATGTTTCAACCGTATCGACAATCCACTCTTTGGAAGAGTGGTGCACAAAAGCTTAAACCACAATATTATGGTTCTTTGAGGATTATTAGGTGGATAGGTGAGGTGGCTTATGAGTTGGATCTATCGGCGAATAGTAAGGTTCATAATGTGCTCCATGTGCCACGCCTCAAGAAGGCGTTAGGGCATCATGTGGTTCCCTCTTCAGTCCTACCACCCCTTGATGATGAGGGGAAGTTGATTTTAGTACCTTAAGCCATCCTGGATGTCAGAGAGCGTCATCTTCGGCAACGAGTTATCAGGGAATATCTGATTAAATGGAGGGACTTGCCGGTAGAGAATGCTACATGGGAAAATGAAGATATTTTACAGCATTCAGAGTTGCGATTGCTTGGGGACAAGCAATCTCGGGGAGGGCGGACTGTAATGTCCCCTCCTTAGCCAGTTCCAGTTGCAGAGTGGTTAGCCTATCATCTTGACCCTCATAGGCTAGCAATTATGGATAGAGGGTCCTCAGAGACAGTAACTCAATTGTTTGGTGACATTACTTCTCTTCAGTATTCAGTTTGGATTAGGATTGGGCCTTTGCAGAAGTTACAGAACTCAGTTGTGCAACTTACTATTTATAGTAAGTCATCTATCTAGAGTTACTATATTTAGCAGGGCACCTTGTCACATGGTGATTAGCAGTGTTGACCTCCATTTCAGACGGCCCATCGAAATAATAAGTATTTGAGGAGATACTAATATTTTAATGACTTAAATGATATTATTTATTCAAGTTATATTATAAAGTTATAAATTAACTTTATAATAAAGTGGGACCATTTAAGTCTTAATGTGTAATTAATATCCCCTTGGAATGTACTCCTAACTTAATGAAATATTCCTAAGCCAAGGAGAGCAAATATTAAAATAACATGTAAATGTTATTAAAATGCTTTTTGGGGGTCGAGCCATTTAAGAGAAGTATATAAGAGGCTCCAAAGCAAATCAAACTCATTATTGATGATCATTTGAATTTGTCTTTATTTGTGAGCTTTGGGATTTGTGAGAGACCAAGGGTTTCTGCAGATTTTCAAACATTTTCAGACTTTGGAGAATGAGAAAATCTTCATAGTCAAGCAATCTGAGGTTGTGAAAGACTAGTTGAAGTTTGCTTAGGGTTGGCTTCATTCCAGAGGTCAAATTGTGCTTTAATGGTGAAGGAAATATCAAGGGTTTGAAATCAGAATTCACTTGGAAGAGCAGATTACATTGTGGCTACATTAAATAAAGTGTGTGCACAGATTGCAAGGCCGTACTATTGCTGTACCAGCAGGCAGTACATCTCCAGCTAAGGGCGTCTTCTTCCTAGGTCAAAATGCCTTCACTTTGGAGCTCATATCTCTTTCTTTAGTGGTGTCTAGGCTAGAGGAGGTATAACTGATCTGATTTGAGGTGGAGAAAACAATGACCAAGGCTGGCCGTACATTCTAGTGTTTCCCAGGCAGCAGCAATAAAATTCCAGATTTTATTAAAAGCTTCATATCTTTATTTCCAGGTATGCCCTATTTCAAATAAGCTTTGTATATATTATAATATCAAATAAAGTCATTTGCAGCCTCTTCATAGATTAGTTGTTACAGTGGTTGTGTATTTCATTGCATTTTCTTTTGCCTGGCACATTATTCAAAAAAATACAAAAAAATCATATACATTCAAAAACAAAAAACAAAAAAACTACAAAACCATCAAAACAAAACAAATTCGCAGCATTCAGTATTAGTTTCAGGGGTTAGAGACACCAGGTCTCTTACACTCTTGGTTAGACAACCTCTTGTGGAGATTTTCCTCAATGTTTAGAGTTGTTTAGTGTGTCTAGGTGTGGATTGGAGGTTGATGATTCCCTCATCCTATCTTAGTGTGGTGTTGGGAGAGAACGCGACCGTGGTTAGGTAATTGATCATCGTGTAGGTGTTGTCCCCTCTCTCTCTCTCTCTCGTATGTTCATCGTGGTTGATTTCCCAGATTGGTTAGTCTTCTGTTGTTCCCACCTTGCTTATGCAATGGTGAATTTGGCCTCTTGTTCTTGTCATTGTGTCATTGTGACACTTGTGTGCACATTGTCGTGCAAGTGCAACATGTCATTGCTGCATTATCGGTGGTGGTGTTGTTGTTTCAAAAAAAAAATTGTTTCGTCAAGTTTTGTTCTAAGAGTGCTGGCTTGGCACATTACTGATTTGGAGGAATCAAGAGGTGCAAAATTTCTTTTTTGCTCTAATCCATGCAAAGATGATCAAATAGAAGATGAAAAAAGGAAGGAAACACGAGATTTATACTAATGACTGTTGATGTTATAGCAGCTTCAGTCTTGTTACTTCCAGCCATCTCCTTACATTAGTTGATAAATTAAATAATAGCAAAAGAGGCTATTTAATTTATAAGCTTCAAGAGGCACGATTTTATTTAATGGAGAGTTGCATTTCATGAGGCCGACCTCACACTCCAATATTTGCAATTCTTCATCTAGGCACGATTTTCTATGGAGAGACTTCATTTACTATTGGTGGCCAACTTATTAATTATTTGTTATATTACTTATTAAGGCCAACTTGAAGATACTTGAAAAGGAATGTCTCATCTCCACTCATGTATATATACTCAATGAGTTTCATTCATTCCATCATCCAATTCAGTTCATTCATATTCAGTCTGAGTTCTTCAAGTGCGAATTTGTATCTAGAGCAGATTGATAGTTGTGAGATCTTTATTAGCAGATTACTTCTATCAGTTATGTAATTACATCAGATTGTTGGCCTTCTTATTGGCTTTTTGTAAGGAGACATTCTTATTGTGCTTCAATAATATAAGAGATATTATTGGCTGGGTTTTTCTCCCTCAAGAGGAGGGTTTTCCCAGGGTATCTGTTGTGTCTTGTGTTATTTTTGAATTAATTTCTGTGCATTTCAATCTGATCACTAAATTTAACATGGTATCAGAGCGGGTTTGAGAAGATCGTGATCAGATTTGATACTATAGCGATACTCCATTCTCTTCGTCTTAATTCTTTGTCTATCTCTACCTCAATCAATATGGTGAACGGATTGAAGATCGAGGATAGACTCGAGGGAGCATCCAACTATACATCATGGAGGTTTAGGATAATGCTCACCTTAGAAGAGAATGATTTGGCTGAGTTTGTGGAGACCAAAGTTCCCGAACCTGAAGAGGAAGAAGAGAAGTTGCAATGGAGGAAGAAAGACATCAAGGCAAAGAAGTTGTTGGTTGATTCCGTCAAAGACCATATTGTTCCGATTGTCTCCAAGTTGAAGACTGCAAGGGAGATGTTCAAGACATTAGAGGAGATGTACGAAATCAACAACACTAGCCGGGCACTTGCGCTGAAGCAACAACTTTACGATGTGAAGATAGCAAAAGGAGAAACAGTGATTGCCTACTTCATGAGGCTTTCAGAATTGAGAGATCAGCTCTCTACAATTGGTCATGTGGTCGATGATAAAGACTTGATGATGCTTGCTCTCAACGGTTTGCCATTATCATGGGAGTCCTACATTCAAGGAATTAGTGCAAGATCCAAACTTCCGAAGTTCGATCACTTGAGGGCCAATTGCATTCAAGAAGATTCAAGATTGGTGGCTAGAGGCGTTGGTCAAAGTTCATCTAATGAAGATATTCATGTTCTCGCCTCCCAAGCTTCGAAGAAGAAGGGAAAAGATGGAAAGAAAGGATTCTTCAAGAGGAATCAAGATAAAGGAAATGATGGTGCTCCCCCCTCCAAGAAAAAGAGAGATTTGTCCAAGATCCAATGCTTTAGGTGTGATAAGTTTGGCCACTTCGCTAAGCATTGTCCAACTAGACCTAAGCAACAAGCCACCGTTGCAGATGTTGATAATGCTTCTCCGCAAAAGGATTCAAGTGAATATTTTTTCTACTCGGCATTGTCAAGCAGTGTACCTACCGACACCAACACTTGGTTGATCGACAGTGGTACTTCTAGACACATCACTGGTTTTAAGGAGCACTTATCAAGCTTGGTGGAGAGAGATTCTTCCGAACAAGTCATCATTGGAGATGATGCTAGCTACTCCATAAAAGGGATTGGGACCTCTACACTTCATTTGGATTCTGGCATCACACTTTAGTTAAGCAATGCCCTTTATGTTCCAGGAATCAAACGCAATCTCATTTCAATTTCAGCCTTAGAAGATAAAGGATATCAAGTTGCCTTCTCCAAAGGCAAAGTACTTGTGTGGATGGAGAATTCTAGCTTCAAGGATGCTCAAGTAATTGGAGTTAGACATGAAAGTCTTTACAGGCTTTGCACGCGTCCTCTACAAGCGTTGGTCCATGATTCTTCAAGTCTATGTGATCTTTGGCATCGGAGATTGGCTCACCTACACTTCCGAGCCTTGCCTATCATGGAGAAGATGGTGTCGGGTCTTCCTAAGTTCAATCAGGAGCATGAAGGAACTTGCAAAGGTTGTGCATTAGGTAAGAATATAAAAGCTCCTTTCCATAGTCGAGAAAATAGATCTAAGTGCATTTTAGACCTTATTCATTCTGATTTATGTGGACCTATGTCTGTTCCGTCTTCGAGTGGATTTTTGTATTATGTTTTGTTTATTGATGACCACTCTAGAAAGACTTGGATTTATTTTTTGAAAACTAAAGAGTCTGAGGAAGTGTTAGGAAGGTTTAAGGAGTTCAAAGCATTGGTAGAGAATCTTTCTGGTAAAAGAATCAAGGTCCTCAGATCAGATAATGGTGGAGAATACACCTCTGGCAGCTTTAGGGATTTTTGTATTGATGCAGGGATTAAAGGGAGTTCTATGTCCCCTATAATCCTCAACAAAATGGTGTTACAGAAAGAAAGAACAGGACGATCGTGGAAGCAGTGAAGGCCATGATCCATGACCAAGATTTGCAAACCTTCTTATGGGAAGAAGCTTCCAGGACGGCTATATATGTTCAGAATAGAAGTCCTCACAAGGTCTTGGAGAATATGACTCTGAAAGAAGCCTTTACAGGAAAGAAGCCTGAAGTCAGTCATTTGAGGATCTTTGGATGTCCTATCTTTGTTCATGTTCCAAAGGAAAAGAGAACAACGTTGGAGCCTTCCGGCAAGAAGGGAATATTTGTTGGCTACAGTGAAACATCAAAAGCCTACAGGATATACATTCCAGGACAGAAGTTAAATGAGATCAGTAGGGATGTCACATTCGAGGAAGATGTTGCATTCAGGAGATCCAAGGGCATTCATATGGAGATCAATAATGAAGAGTCTCCTTAGGATATGGAAGTTGACCATACTACTGAGATTCAGAGGGAGCCTTCAGAACCAAAAGAAGATATTGATCCTGTTGAACCCTTGGAACCTACTTATGGGCGTACTGACATTGTTATTGGGAGAAAGAGACCTCTATGGGTCAGGCGTACTATGCAAGAGGCTAAAATTTTTGCAGCTCCTAGAGGCACAATCAGAGAAAGTAAAAGGCCACATAAGTTCTCCAGTTATGTTGCCTTAATGAGTCAGATTATTGAATCCAAGCCTACCTGTGTTGAGGAAGCATCTAGTCAATAGGTTTGGAGAGATGCTATGGCAGAGGAGTACCAATCAATTCTCAAGAATGATGTTTGGGACATTGTTCCTAGACCCGAGGGCAAGTCTGTGGTATCTTCAAAATGGCTCTTCAAGATCAAGCATGTTGCAGATGGGAGCATTGAGAAGTACAAGGCAAGATTTGTGTCTCGTGGTTTTTCTCAGAAAGAGGGAGTTGATTATGAAGAAACATTTGCTCCTGTTGCTCGCTATACTTCTATCAGAACCATCATTGCTATTGTTGCATCTAGAGGATGGAAGATTCACCAAATGGATGTGAAGACAACGTTTCTGAATGGTGTGATCGAGGAAGAAGTTTATATTGAGCAACCTGATGGATTTGAGGTTCATGGGAAGGAGTCTCATGTTTGCAAGCTGAAGAAGACCTTGTATGGTCTTAAGCAGGCTCCTCGTGCATGGTACAAAAGGATTGATCGGTACCTGTCAAGTTTGGGCTTCTTGAAGAATGATGTTGACTCTAATCTCTACTTCAAGGTAATCAATGGTGAAGCATTAATTTTAGTCTTATATGTTGATGATTTGATTCTTACTGGAGAAGATCACCTGATTCTCGAGTGTAAGAAGGAGTTGACTTCTGAATTTGAGATGAAGGATCTTGGACTCATGCATTACTTCCTTGGATTAGAAGTCTGGCAGAAACCAGATGAGATGATTCTAAGTCAACGGAAGTACACCATTGATATACTTAAGAGGTTTGGTATGATGGATTGTAAATCCATGTCTACACCCATGGAGACCAATCTACACAAATTGAAGGAGACTGCAACTAGTTCAGAATTGGTGGATCCTACCATGTACAGACAGTTGATTGGGTCCTTGATGTATCTAGTTAACACTAGACCAGATATCTGTTATGCTGTGAGTGCACTTAGTCAGTTCATGTGTGAACCGAGACAGATACATCTCGTTGCAGCTAAACATATCCTAAGATACTTGCGTGGCACAGTTGGATATGGATTGAGATACTCTTCAAATGCAGACTTGGAGTTGCATGGCTATACTGATTCTGATTGGGCAGGGTGTGTCACTGATTGGAAGAGCACCTCTGGATGTTGCTTCAGTTTGGGTTCTGCGATGATATCCTGGTACAGTAGGAAGCAATCATCTGTGGCATTGAGTACAACAGAGGCAGAGTATATTGTAGCTTGTATGGCAGCTCGGGAAGCAGTGTGGCTTCTTAAGCTCCTTGCAGGATTGTTTGGACAATCAATGGAGCCGACTATCATTCATTGTGCTAATCAGAGTTGCGTGAAGCTTTCTGTCAATCCTGTGTTTCATGACAGAACCAAGCATGTTGAGATCAAGTACCACTATATTAGAGATATGGTACTACGAAAGGCTATACAATTGAGGTATATCAACACTGATGAGCAGACGGCAGACATTCTCACGAAGCCTCTCTCCAGAATCAAGTTTGTGTACTTTCAAGATAAGCTTGGTATGGTGGAGAATCCAGCCTTAACTGAGAAAGAGTCTCAATATCAGTGAGCCTATTTAATGAGTTCTTCTCTATGAGAGAAGTTCGAGGTGAAATCCCTTGTTAATGAGTTCTTCTCTGTGAGAGAAGTTCGAGGTGAAATCCCTTGTTAATGCATTTCTCTTTGAGATTTGAGGTGAAAGCCCTTGTTTCCACCCTCTGAGAGAGTCATGGTGAATGTCATGTGTGTGACTCCATGACAACATCTTGTATTTGTGTTTCACCCTCTGGGAGAGCCATGGTGAAAGTCATGTTGAGGTGACAACATCACGCAAGTGATGAACACTTGTACACACCATAGCATGGTTGTAGCCATTATGGTTGATATCGTGTTGAGGCGATATCTGATATCACGATGAGGTGATATTCTTCTTTTCCACATTTGGTTGTAGCCAATGTGGTAGACATCACGTTGAGGTGATATGTCTTGTGCAGCTGGAAGTACTCTCCCTAGCTGAGAGGGAGTGTTGATGTTATAGCAACTTCAGTCGTGTTACTTCCAGCCATCTCCTTACATTAGTTGATAAATTAAATAATAGCAAAAGAGGCTACTTAATTTATAAGCTTCAAGAGGCACGATTTTATTTAATGGAGAGTTGCATTTCATGAGGCCGACCTCACACTCCAATATTTGCAATTCTTCATCTAGGCACGATTTTCTATGGAGAGACTTCATTTACTATTGGTGGCCAACTTATTAATTATTTGTTATATTACTTATTAAGGCCGACTTGAAGATACTTGAAAAGGCACGTCTCATCTCCACTCATGTATATATACTCAATGAGTTTCATTCATTCCATCATCCAATTCAGTTCATTCATATTCAGTCTGAGTTCTTCAAGTGCGAATTTGTATCTAGAGCAGACTGATAGTTGTGAGATCTTTATTAGCAGATTACTTCTATCAGTTTTGTAATTACATCAGATTGTTGGCCTTCTTATTGGCTTTTTGTAAGGAGACATTCTTATTGTGCTTCAATAATATAAGAGATATTATTGGCTGGGTTTTTCTCCCTCAAAAGGAGGGTTTTCCTAGGGTATCTGCTGTGTCTTGTGTTATTTTTGAATTAATTTCTGTGCATTTCAATCTAATCACTAAATTTAACAATGACAAGACAAAGTGTTGAAAATGATGATGACGATTAGCATTTTCTCCAAAATAATTTTCCCTTAAATTATAATCAGACTGCATCACCATTGATTAGCACAAACCCTTAGTTTAATATCATTTTCATTTCTGGGATATATCATCAGGGCGCCAATAAAATTTAGGAATCACTAGTCATGACAGTCTGTGGACCTGTGTCTTGGTGCAGTACCACTAGATCCACTTTTTTACATAGCATTTATGTCATTATGTGTTCGTAATTTGTGTTGTTGGGAACCTGCATATACAGCTTCTAGGCAGGGAAATGTCTAGGTAACTGATTAAAAAACTGTTGCAGTGTCAAGAAGCCGTGTAATAGCCTCATCCATCTAAAGGCAGGCTTTATTATTAAAATGTTAATTTCTAATTTGACCTGGCATTTAATTATCCATTAATGATATCAATTTTCCACAATCCATAATGTAGATTTCAATATTGCTTCTGGATTTGATTGTGTTGGTGTTTTTTCATCAACGTTTCAGATCACACTCTGCAATCCATCATCAGGATGGTAGAGAGCCAGAGGAGAAAAAATGTTTGATTGTAGACTAACACTAGATAAAAAGAGTGAAGGGAAAGGGAGGGGTAGGGGGCACATGGTTCAAGGAACCAAAAAGAAAAAAAGGAAACAAATAACCCTAAAAATAAGACATAAAAAACCATAAAAATGAGCAAATCAATAAATGGAAAAGAACCTAAATAAGAAGAACTGAAAATATAACTAATACAACTAAAGAGAAGAGAAAATGGAAAAGAACAATAAAATACAAAGAAAGGAAAATAGAACAAAAGAACATGCAAATATACATACATACATGCATACATGCATACATACAAACATACATACATACATACATACATATATATGTATGCATGTATATAAAAAATAAAATCATAAGAATAAAACAAATAAAATAAAATAAAATTCATAAAACTACTGAGAAAAATAAAAACACAGAGCAAAACAACAAGAGCAAGAATAAAAATAGAATGAGAACAAAGAATAAAAAGTTAAATGATAAAAGAAGACAAAAACAAATAAAAAGGTAAAAAACACAAATAACACAAGAAAAATAAAAAAGTCAAGCAAATTAAAAGAAAGAAAAGAAATGAATAAAGAGACTAAGAAGAACCAAGAAAGCAATAAATAAGATTAAAACATCAAGAACTTAAAAAGAAGGGAGAGAAAGAAATAAGAAGGAAAACCCTAAGAGAGAATAAAGAAGAACCATAGATAAAAGGATTAGATAAAAACGAATCTACAAAACTACAAATAAATAAAAATTAAAATAAAAGAGAAATAGTAAAGTCTAAAATAGAAAAAATAAAAATAAGAAAACAGAGGAGCGAGATTGAACCAAAACACAAAACTAAAAAGGGGGGGAGGAAAAAAATTGAGAACAAAGATAGAATAAAAATGAGAAAATATGTGAAAGATTTAAAAACACATAATATCAAGCGATAAATACATAGAAGCAAAGACAAAAGAATAGGCTAATAAATCTATTTAAATAAAGAAAAACCTAAAGAACTTAGAATGCACCAAAACCTAAATGAGACTAGAAAAGGAAAAGAAACAAGGAAAGCAACAAACGACAAGCAACAAAGAAAGCACCCTCCAGGGGAAAGACAAACAAAGCAAAAGAGCGCAAAGAGAGAAGGAAAGAGAACGCCACGCCACCAAAGAGGCAAAAGGAAAATAAGGAAGGACCCCAAACAAGCAAGACAAAGGGCAAAGAGAGGCAAAGAGGAGGGGGAAAAAAAGAGACTGAACGGAAGGACACAAGGATAAAGGGAAAGCCAGGGAGCTAGGAGAGAAGACCAAGCTAGGCATGAGCCTGGTTTTGAAGGTTAGAAAGCAAGGGTTGCCAAGCAACACTAAGACTATAACCCTCGTCACGATTAAGGTTGGAAGGGTGGTTATTAATATGGATGGCTTTCTTCAACTTTCGTTTGAAGAAATTGTCCTCTTTGCATAAGACTTGCGTGTTTTCTAAGCAAATGTGGTGCTTAGTAGACGAAGAGTGATCTGCAAGAGCAGACTTGAAAACGCAATCATGTTTGATGTCAGCGCTATGCTCTTTTATTCTTGTGCAAAAAGAACAACCAGTTTCACCAATATAAGGGATACCACAGGAGCAGACCACCTTATAAACCCCCGACTCATGTAAAATGTCTCTCGTATCCTTAAGAGAGGGGAGACGGTGTTTGATGGTGGAAAAAGGTTTGAAGGAACAATGGAGCCCTCTCTTTAGAAGAATCTTAGCAATCTTTTGGGAGATGCCTTCAATAAAGGGAAGAGAAGCATTTGGGAGGGACTCAGGCTTAGAGGTAACCGAGTGAGAGAAGAAAATTGACTTGGCATGGTTCAAGGCTCGAGAGATCTGCTTGCTTTTGTACCCATTTAGGATGAAGACTTTACGAAAATAAGACAACTCTTGGTTTAAGTATTCTTCATCACATATCTGGTACGCTCTCAAGGCAAGGATTTTAAGGACCCCACTTTTTTGGCAAGGGTGGTGATGAGAGGACGAATGGAGGTAGAGGTCAGTATGGGTAGCCTTGCGAAAAACCCAACGACCAAGGGAACCATCAGATAATTATCCGTTATGCATAAAATATTATACTTTCATGCTGCTATTTTTTGAGAATATTGTAGACCAATTTCATTAATCACAAATTTTCCCATTACAGCACAGTAGAATGCTTCTACACAAAACGCTTGAGAAGTAACCTGTATCTCCATATTATGTGCATGGGGCATGATGCTATCAAGTATATATATGTGTGTGTGTGTGTGTGCATGCGCGTGTGCATGTGTGTTCCAATTTTAAGCTCTCACAATGCCACTTGAAAATTTGAATCCTCCAACATAACAGATACTGAAGTTCTACTCATGATTTTGTTTATTCAACCACATCTTGTAGCATAAGAGATAATGTACCATCTATAGGTGATTCTTTTGTGAATTTTTTGAATAGAAGAAGATGATATGAGATTGGTAGGGAGCAGGATTTTTGTTCATTCTTTTGCCATCACTTAATTTTGAAGTTGAACGGACATATTCCTCCCAACTTTGAGATCTGGACAAAATTCTACTGAGGTTATTTGTTTCCTCTCGTTTCGCTGTAAAATATAATTTTCTTTGAAAATTTATCGAACTTGTCTACATCATATGAAATTTTACTAAAATTATTGAAGCATTTCATTCCCAAGCTTAACATAGTGGGAATATTTTGAAACTTCTAAAGCTGTAAATTTGTTTGATATTTATGTGGAAGATTCCTGTAAAACATTTGCAGAATGTGAGTACAATGAAAGTACCTTTGACTGAGTAGCAATGACAACGAATTTTCCGTCGATATCATCTGCAATGACTGAATGGCCTGAAACTGTGAGAGAAAGCGACTGCACTCGAAAGCCTGGTTTCCTGTGGTAGACTTCCAGCTGCCCATTTTTTGCCATCACCACATAGGGACCAGTTTTCCCAATGGAATCTGGACTGACTTTGAACACCATGCTTCCAGCCGTAGGCTGCCCCGAGACATTGACAGCAATTCCCACATTGTCCACAATGAGAAGTAGCTCTCTGTCGCCATGGAAGCATTTCAGCATCGGAGGGGGGGTTGCATTGGGCAAGGCAAATATGGGACTGAGATTGGCCCTGCCCTTACCCTTGCCCTTTCCCCTGGCCCTGCCCTCTCCCTCTTCCTCTTCCTCCCCTAGAGTAATAAATGCGTACCCATCCTGTGTCCCCACAATTATGGAGTTGTCAATCCATCCCATGCTCACAACACCTTCCGGGCATGCAATTTCTCTCACAACTATGTCCCTCTCCCCCTCACTCTTCTGCTGTGAATCGACCTCGCATAAAAATAACCTTCTGCCTGCAGCAACAGCCAACTATGAAGTTTGTGATTTTCTCCCGAATCCTACTTTTTTTGCAGAAACTTTCCGGCTTGTCCTTCCAATCTTGTGAAGAAAGCCGTGGGCCAGCCTTGATACCTCTCCTTCTCCTTCCTCTCCTTGGCCTTCTCCTTCTCCTTCTACTTCTCCTTCTTTCTGCCCAGTGCAGAGCATTCTGGTGGTCATGGCCGAGGCCCCTTTGGTAAAGGGTAAGGGGCGAAGGGAGTCCTGCAAGTAACCATCCATCAACAAAACAAATTCACCTGCAAGCACGACCACTATATTCGATTCCTGGAGAGGATAAATGCCCTTCACCGCATGGCGTCCCACGGCTCTGCACGCTAATAGCACACTGTCAGATGAACATGGATCCCATGATAGAAGGAGGATTTTTCCATTTTCTGTCCCAATGTAGACAAGAATTTGGTTGTGCGATAATTTACGTAATGCTATAGAGCGAAATTGGCAACCAGGAATGCCCCCTGGAATTGTTGCTATGTCTATCTCCGTGCCAATCATCAAAACGCTTCGATCCTTGCCCATATTAAATGGGCACATACCTTGCTCTTCCCACTGGTTCCAAATTGTTAGCACATTTTACTTTTAGGGATTCGCAGTCACAATGTTTTGATACGCAGAAATCATCATCTCCTCGCCTCACTACGCTGGCTTTCTTTGTTTTCTCTTGGGTATTTGCCCTCTCACAACTTTTCCACAAAAAACTCCTCGATTTGAACTGGGGGATCCGTGGTCTTCCATCATTTTGATGAGAAATAAATTTAATTTAATTTAAGTTTTTGGGTTTTCACATAATGTCTTAATTACATTGATAAATGGTGTATTTTTATAAGAAGTCAAGTTTCTTTTTTTTATATTTCACTTGTGTCTAATTCTACATATATTTATATATTCAATCTTAGTTCCTCCCACATACAGGTATACTAATGCATTTATCTAGTTTTATTAGCTTGACAAGAATCAACCAATTGGATCCAAGAATTAAATTGTGTTGACTATATTTTCTAATGTTTATATTTGTTTCATATTTTTTTTACTATTAAAAAACCATTTTGCTTCAATTCTATTGGATAATAGTAGAGTATAATAATATTTCGATGATATAAGCATTTTGAATAATGTTTGATTTTTGTGTCCCAATCATATACAAATACTATTCCACAATAGTGTCTTATTATTCCTCAATAGTGTCTAAGTGAATAATTGCAATCAACCAATACTATCCAAGCTAAAAACAAAGAAAAAAAGCACAAGCTTCTATTTGATAAGTGTTGGCATTTAAATTCGCAACTCTAGAATGCAAATTAGAAACGGACAGCTATGTGCATAACCTCTCTTCAAATTAGGAGGGGAAGCTCCCTCTTTGTTGATGTTGTTAAAAAGAAAGTAAACTAAAACTAATTTGCCTATCTTTTTGTCCAGTTAAGAGCACAAGGTTATAAAACTCAAGCGCCGCAACTGAGATTTTTGGTTCTAGAAGTTCAACTACAACTAAGCCTTCTCTAATAACATTTCTAACTTCTCAAGTAAATGCAAAGCAAGAGAGTTAGAAATGGACAAGGAAGGATTCTCTGACATAAATACTTAAATAAACTTTTCTCCCAACGCACATTTATTTACTTTCAATGCAGGCTAAAATTTAAAGATCATTTAAGCATAACACAATAAACGAAAATTTGAGACATTATATCAAGGCAAAATAGGAAAAAGACTTTATTTCTCGAATCTCAAGAACAAAGATTACACAAAACACATGCACTGAACAAGAACTTGCAGCTAAAGAGGCTTGCAAACTTGCTCTTACACAAAGTGAACCGACACTGAATAACAACTTGTTGCATTACAGGCTCACAATTTGCTATTACAAGCACCGTTAAGAAAAACAATGAGCAAACGCTCTTATTTATAGACAAGCAGAGGAGTAGGGAACCCTAAAATCTCCTTGTTTTTACAACTAAGACTTGCCAAGCAAGCAAGCTTTATTTATAAAACTAAAGAAGATAACATCTAACACCTAATCAAGTAGGAAAAACAATAAATGTCAACTATTACATTTTATCTTCTTTCTCTTCTTGAAAGAATAGATAAGAATTGTTTTGAGAATAGAAAGAAAGCTTCTAGAAGAAAGTTGCTTTAAATCTTGATCACATCTGCCAAAAAGTTGGAAATTGTGTCCTTGTCAAGTGCATTAATACTATCAATAGAAAAGTTTTTCTTTTCTAGGGTTTCCTCTCCATCAACAATGAAATCTTCATTCTCATTGGTCATTTTCTTGAACCTCGTTGGCATCATTGCAATCTAACTCATCCTCCTAGTTGTGAGGTCAGTGCTACCACTGCCACGAACAACACTTTGAAACTCTACTTGGAATGTGGTGCAAGTCTGTCTTAGTTGTTTTGATGAAGTCATGAACTCAGTGGGAGTATACTCCATATTGCAAAACTTGAAGATTGACTGTAATCTTGCCTATATTAAGACAAGTTCTGCACACTTTCTATTTTTAGATTGCTGGTTTTTCTTTTTCAAACGGATGAGATATGGGTTTTGTTCAGAATTTCGTTACAAGACAACCTAGATCGTTCATTTTTGAAAATTTCGAGTTTTGACTAAAAAAACAACAAACCCTAATTTTTAGGCAAAAAAAGTTGGTAGTTGGGTTTTGTGTAGAAGAGTATTTGAGAAGGACCTAGATGATTAGATGTTAGAAATTTTGAGTTTTAACTGAAAAAGCAACAAACCCTAGAACTTTATGATTTTCTAAAAAAGCTACCACTTGGGTTTTGTTCGGAAGAATATTTGAGGAGGACCCAGATGATTAAATTTTGAAAATATTGATGTTTTATGGGACATGTGAAGAAAAAGCAGCTACTGTAACTTGAAAAATTTCTTCAAAAATTGTTCAAAGTGATGAGTTGAGATGACCCATATCACTGAAAATTGAAAACCTTGACCTTCTTTTTCAAAAAATTGAGGTTTTGAGTGAAAAAGCAAGGCCTTTGTGTTGTTGGTCTGAAAATTGATGAACTTTGAAAAATCAGCAAGCTATGGCTCTCAAATTAAGAAAAGAAAAACTTATGTTTGTTGCCCCTCTCCAACTTGGATGCCACCTACAAGAAAATATGAAAAATGAAAGAGGACTCCTTAAATAAGTTTGAGGATGAAAAAATCTGCTTTCTTCTTCTTTTTTTGCTTTCACTCCTCAAACCCCAGCCTAAGTTTGTTCATTGAACTTAGACATTTTCTTCTCCATGAAATTTTGAAATTTTGAAATTTTGGCTAAGGCATGGCTTCTTGGGCGCCCTTCTTGACTGAAGGTGCCTATCCTTCTCAGACTTAGTCATTTTTTTGGAGTTTTCAACTTCTTGATTTTTCAACCCTAGTTTGATCCTAATTTTTGGCTTCCAAATTAATATGACAAATGAGCTAAATGTTTCATCATAGAACCTAAGAGAATCTGAATAAGTTTGCTTGGAGTCAACTTTTGATAAAAACTTTGTTTTGACCTTCAAGATGATGGGCGCCTATTTCCTCCAAGGGCGCTCATCTTCCTCAGTGTTAGCCATTTTTGTGGTTATCAAGTTCTTGCTTGTTTTCTAATCTTCTGAAGAATTCTCGATTCTGGGAGCTAAACTGATCAGATCGGCTGGCTAACTGCTTCGTTGGATAGCTTGGCAGAATCTGACGAGATCATCCTAGAGATTGCAACTGTTGAAACTGCCATCTGAGGCCTCAAAATCTTGGGCGCCCTTCTCCTAGTTGGGGCGCCCAACTTCACCAGACTTAGTTTATTTCTTGGATTTTCCACTTTGCTTTTGACTTCAGATATTCAACCTAAATTTCTCCTCCTATTTTGTATTCAATATCTGATGATTGCCAACTTCGATTGACGTGTTGATCGTTGTGTTGTCAAGCTGCTTCAAAACTAATGAGATCATGTTAGAGGTATCGTTGGCAAATTCATTTGTTTGGACCTCCAAAAGCTTGGGCACCCTTCTTCATCAGGGGTGCCCATCTCCACCATACTTAGCCATTTTCACCTAATTTTCAACCTTCAAAGTTGATCCTTCATTTTGTGTCTTCTATTCAATCTGGATTTGTCGGCGATTGCCAAGTTTGTTGTTCCAACGAAGGTATCCACCGTGAAGTTGACAAGATTCTAAAAGGATTGAACACATTTGCAAACCCTACCAGCTAGATTTAGGCTTCCAAAAGACTAGGCACCCTTCTTGACCAAGGGCGCCCAAGTCCTCCAAACTTAGAAAATTTTATGATGTTTTCTTGATTTGCATTCAACTTCCTGGTTTCAACCCTCTATTTGACCTTGATTCTTGGATGATTGGTTGATCTAACAGCTGAGTTGATGGAATCACTACGGAGCTGGAAGGAATCTGATCAACATCCCCTGGGAGCACAAACCTTAATTCTATCATCTAATGCCCTGAAAAGAGGAGCGCCTATTTCCTCCAGGGGTGCCCATGGCTGACAGTGTTAGCCAAAATTTAACCATTTTCAACTTCTTTCTTTGTTCTTCATTTTGCGTGCACGTCCA
Source organism: Sequoia sempervirens (assembly GCA_007258455.2). Classification (NCBI taxonomy): domain Eukaryota; kingdom Viridiplantae; phylum Streptophyta; class Pinopsida; order Cupressales; family Cupressaceae; genus Sequoia; species Sequoia sempervirens. The sequence continues at coordinate 118,982,085 of VDFB02000017.1, read as the reverse complement.
ACGTTTGAATGTTTGCATCTAGCACCTAGCAACTGGTTGGTCTCCATTAATGGCTTTAGAGCTCCTGAAATGCTTTTTGAAATTGAAAAAGCATAATAGACCCACTAGGGCAAAACTGATTTGTTTGTGATTTTGATTGCACCAGCCTGATAAGGAAGTATTTTGAGCCAATCAAAATTAGTCTCAACCCTAGAAGCCAAAATTTCTATTTTTAGAAAGTTTTGCCATCTGTTTTGAAAGAAACCTAGAAAAAACCCAAAAAAAGTTCCTATTTTTAGAAAGTTTCTAAAAATAGCAATTTTCCTAAAAAAGTAGGGATGAAAAACTAAGATCTAGGTTTTGTTGATTTGGTTGCTCTGAGCAAACCCAGATCGTCAAATTTAGAAAATTTCAAGTTTTTACCCCTCATGCAAGACATGTAAACCCCAATTTTAACCTTTTTTGACAAATTTGACAAGACTCTTACTCATTTCTTCAAAATGCCTAAGTGTAGCAAAAAATTTAATTTGTGATACAACAATAAGATATTAGCATATTCCTTGTTGATATGGTTAGTGAGGCAACTTTATGACATACCCATGTGAAGAAATATTGATCACAAGTACTTAAGTCACACATGTGACTAACCAATAAATCCAACACACCCAAGCATCATACTACAATACAAAAAAATTGAAGGCCATGATGAGCATCGCAAGCTACAAGAAAATCCACCCCTCTTTGAATTAGTTGTTAAATGTGGATAAACGTAGTGGACAATTATGGCCATGGCGAGTGAAGAGTGGAGAGAAAGAGAAAGAACAAAAGATCTAAGGAGGCTACCATCATTGCCAAGATCGAACAAAAGTCTTTCCAATTAGAGCACTTGCTTACATAGTAAGTAACCACTACAATTCACTCACTCACTTTTCCATAACATGATTGTGTATGTACTCATTCTCTATATTTTTTGTTTTCATATCTGGATATACACAGGCTCTAAAAACAACTTTGGAGGATCCTCCTACACAACTCACCAATGAAAGGTGTAAGGTCAGTATGGCTTCCCTTTCCAATTCATAGGCAATTCATTTTTCTTTTGAGTTAGAATAACAACAAGAGCCCAACTTATTGACATAATGTGTTTATGCTTAGATATATCCATAAAAATCATACCAAATTACTACAGTCTATGCCAACTTGTATGACTGCATCAACCAAAGTCGTTAATTTTAGCTATTTACTTTTCCATAATGATTTCAATTATGTACTTGTAGTTCTCCATGGGAAGGGGGGCATATAAAATTCCTCATTAAATTGTAAGAGCAATTTGCTTGAATATGATCTCATAACAAACTTCTAGCAATTCCTTATATAGAAAATCAGGGAACTCCTTCACTTGCACCTTCGTATGGAACGATGGTCTCTATGCAGCCTCTTAAACCACAACACTTTCCAAGGCCACCACCTAGCCAACCGCTTCATGGGAAACCTCCTCAATATCTTCTACCTCTGCCTCTTAATTTCACTAGCGCTTATCTCCCTAGTCCTCCTGTAAATATCCAAGCCCCACCTCTACCCTTGCGTCCTAACTTTTCTTTAGTATTGCCACCACAAAATCACCTAGAAAGCAGTTATCTCAAACATTTACACCTTCACACATGATACCCCAGCATGTGCCACAACCACCTTTTCTGGTAGGGGAGGTTTCTCAGCCACTTCCACCTTTAAATACATTACCTAAGGCTCTAGCTCAACCTCCACTACCACCCCTTGCATTCAGTGTTTGTCATTCATCCTCCTCTTTACACACACAACAGTTTGACCTGCCAGAGTTGATATAATCACAACCGGCGTTGGGGACTTCTCAAGCACCTCTGGCTTCAACGGATATGTCCAATCCACTTCTACCCTCACACTTGATGACTCTACCTCTACCCCCACAGAAGCCAAATGACATTGAAATTGTTCAGAATATTGAGATTCTTTCTAAATTTATTGTTAAGAATGGACCCGAGTTTGAAAATATGGCACATGGTAGGCAAGCATGCAATCTAAAATGTGCATTTTTGTTCAATGGAACAACTAGCACTGATGTCGTTGTTGGATATCAATACTTTCAATGGATGAAAATGAAATTGGAACTACAAATGAAAAATAAGCAAGGAGCAGAGGCCCAGGGTCTCTACAGAACAATCAAAGCCACCACTATATACTCATCAAGGTACAGATCTAATGTTTGAGTGACATGCAGTGTCAATGTCACCTGCATTGTCAGACGTGGATATGGAAGGTCGGTAATTTAACTCTTAATACTTATTTTATGCAGTGATCTCTTTACAAGTCAAAAATTATAAGTCATTTTTTGAATGTTGTTTTTTATATTAATTGATGTTATGGTCTTGAATTTTGTTGTTTGTAAAGGTACCATAAATGACCATACATTTTCTTTAGAATGAAAAGAATTTCCCTATCCATAGGGTCACGTGTTTCAAATAAGATTTTATTTCTACAATTATGACATTTTTAAATTTGTCAAATCAAGTTGATTATCATTAATGTAATTTGTGATTGTTGGATTTGAATTTCAAAAATTGGTTGGGATTTAAGGTTCAGTAACATTTCATACGTTCATTCTTATCAAAAACATTTCATACATTCAGTAAAACCCATTTTTCCCTTTATCAAAAACATTTCATACATTCATTCTTATCATTCATAACATGACCATGTTATAAGCCTTTTGCAAGTTGTGGGTACTTCTTTAGGAGGAACTAATTAATTGCCTGGAAAGGACTAAATATGAATGGATTTTGATGGTGAGGTGACATGTTAATATTGGATGTTTAAACAAACTTTTAAATGATATTGTGTGATAGCCTCATTGACAAAGAAACTCAACACATCTGAAGTATTCAATTTCATTTACTTTTTCTATGGTCTTTCTAATTGTACTTCATTTAAAGATTTTGGAAAACTATTGTTAGTTGTTATTCGTACTATCCTAACACAAACAAGAAAATTGAATTTGGTAAACCAATTTAGTCCTTCTAGGGGGGATTAAAGGAAAACATTGAAAGAGTCCCTGTTGTCCATAAGATTCGACGATGAGCCCTATAATTTCCAGGGGATGACTCAGAGATATGAAACATGTTCATTATGACCTTCTATAGAAGAGGATGGCTTGGAGATGTTATAATCACATCCTCCTTCTAATCTCAAAGGAAATGAAGAGAGACACCCCTAGCTCTGAGGACACATCCCCAAGTACTACTACCAAAGGATAGCTTGAGTATGTTTCAAATTTGAATTGTATCCTCCCTCTGATTTACCAATGCACAATGGGAAAAGACACCCCTATCTTGAGAACACATCCCCATGCAATAGTACCAAATTATACATTATGAATGTTTTGATTGCACCCTCCCTGTGATCTTGTATGGAAACAAGGAAATGTACCCCTATCCCTAAGGATGCATCCTTATTTAATACTACAAAATCTTGTTTCTCTTCTAACATCAACAATCACCTTAAGTTCCAAGAGATCCATAATTAGCGCAAGAAGTATGTTCATTCTTCACATAACTTTGTCGACACACCTTCCCTTGGTGAACCTTCCTGCTACATAATCTCCTATTATATGATTGATTTGTCTTGTGGAGATCATTTCCCTCACTTTGCATTTTATGAGCCATGTTGTCACCTTTTAGCTTTTGGTTATTAAATCCATGCTATTTTCATCTGGGAATTTGATACCAATTTTTGTGATGTGTTGGTTCTAAATATAGTTAGCAAATTCGATAGTGGTGCATTGTGTTTTAATGGCATGTAAGGATGTAGATGTTTTGTTCATGTCTTTGGATCTAGAGTATTATGACATCCTTATGAAGTAAGTCTTATGCATTCGCTTATTGATCATGGTACCATGATCATTACATTTAATTATTTTCAAGGCAAACTTGTTAGAATGCAATAGGTGTAGGTAGATTGGCAAGCTTGAATTAACAATTTCCAATACAGCTAGCATGTGCTTGTACTATTCATAGATCACAAGGGCTTACAATGCAAGCATTATCATTTAATCCATCAGGCATAAACAAACATGGATTGGCATATACAACACTTTCACGCACAAGAACAATTGACACATTGTTTTTGTTAAAAGCTCTTTCAAAAAATCATTTCAAAGTAAAAAAAAAAGTGCTTACCAAAATGTCACGCATACTATCAACAATGAATTAGGAATTTGAAAATGAACAACTACAAAGCATTAGCAACAAACATTTAGTATTAGCCACATTAAATACTCATAACCTAGCTCTACATATTGAAGACATACTTAATGACCATGATCTAATGTCATTAGATATTATCTGTCTACAAGAAACACATATGCAACTATCTAACCAAAATAATCAATTCCAAAATTTAAATTATGGTGTAACAACTTTTACTAAAAATAATCTATTGATTTCAAAATCAATGCAACATAGAACAAGAAATGTAGAAGCTATAACAATAACAATAATGTTTCTAACTTATTAGAAGAGATAACAAAATAATGTCATTGGGCGGGAGTGGGAGCAGAGGGTAGATTTTGAAATCTAAGGAGGACGAGGGCGAGGAAAGAGATGACGATGATGTTTTGATGAGGAGGGCAAAGGAGTTGGAGGGGTCATTTTTCTGGATGATGGTGTGGTGCTCTGGCTGGTTATTGTTCCTCAGGGGTATTCTTGTCTTTTGTACCACTGGCTTGGTGCTTCCAATGTTGTTTCTACTCTCGACTTGGGGCCTTTTTCTCAGGTGTTTTGTCTTTGGTTTGAGTTGTTCCTTTGTTCGAGGTGTGGCTCCTTTTGTGGAGTCTCTCCTCTGTGTTTTCTCTATTGGTTGTGCCCACAGTCTCTCTTTCTTTTTTGACTTTGTGATGGGCGGGGGCTAGTCTTTGGGTTGTGGTCTCCTGTGATTGCTTGTGTGGCGCTAGGGGTGGTGTTTAGGGTTCTTGTTAAGGGGTTGTTTGGGGAGAGTGGTGGCCATTTATCAGACCTTGACTGAAATGTAGGGTTGGAAGTTGATTTTACTTTTTGTGCCTACTCTCTTCTCTTTCCATCTATAGGTTTTCCTGGCTCTCTCTTGCCTTTTTTGGGCTTCAGTGCTTTTGTATGGGAGCTTTCTTTGATTCAGGTTGAGGTCTTTGGTTTGGCTTCGGTGGAGTTGTCTATGGACAGTTTTTGGCATGTTTCAGACCCTGACTGGCATGTAGGGTTGGAAGTTTCTCTTCATTGTCTTGCCTGCTCTCTACTCTCTTTGTTGGGAGGCTTTCCTTGCCTTGTCCTTCTCTTTTCGGGTCCCATTAGCTCTTCATTGGTGTTGGTTGTTTTTCTTGGAAATGAGGTTGCTCCTCTTTGGGTCCTACTTCGTTGCAATGATGTTTCTCTTTCTATTCCCTGTGGGGAGTGTTTCTCTTGGTGCTAGGTGTTTAGTATGGCCTTGGTGGAGTGGTTATTTTCCCTCGTTTATTTTCTAGTTATGTTTCTTGGAAGGCTGAAGTGGTTGGTGGTTGTTGTGGCTGCCATGGTTTCTTGTTGTTCTCTATTGAGTGGTTTTCTCTCAAACTGCCAGTCTTGTATGATGATCTCTGTGCTCTCCCCCTTTTGAGTCCTATTGTTCATTTTACAAAATGGGGGTGTGTGTTTTTTTTAGTGTTGAGCTCCTTCAAATGTACTGGTTTTTGGCTCAATTTTTTCTTCTATCATGGTTGTTGGCTGAGGAGTGCTATGCTTTTTTATTGGTGTTCCAGTTTACTACTATGCCAAAGGATGTTATGGTGTTCCTTTCTATGGGTGTAGTTTCTTCCCTTCATTTTTTATAGTTATGGTATTCTTTGGAGGTGGAGACTGCTCCTTCAGAGGTGGAGCCCTCTTCTATTAAGGTGGAGAGGTGTGTTGTGGATCGGGTGGGAAGTTCTATTTTCTATGGTTTAGGTTCTCATTTCATCATCTCCTATAGAGGTGAGCCCCCTCCTATTGAGGCAGAGGTTGGGTTGGTATTTTGGGTTGACTGGTGTTATGTGATTGTTGGGGCTCTTCTGTGTTTTTATCTAATTTTTAACTCTCCTATTGATGTGGGGAGTTTGGTTTCAAGGGGTGTTGTTGATAAGTGTTTTGTTGCAATCTAGTTGTTACAGGCTAATGGTTTCCTAGCTGTCTCAGGTGGTTATTGGGTTCATGTTCCTCGATAAATCTTTGTGTTGGGTTTAAGGTTCCTATTAAAACCTTTTTATGATTTATGCATATCTAGGTAGTCATGTTTATTTAGTAATCTGCTATTGGTTTGTTGTTGGTTGTATTATTGTGCAGCTCATTCTTATTGTGTGGGTTTCAGGTCCCTATCAAAACCTGCTTGTTAATGGTTTCGGGTCCATTCAAAACCTGTTGTAAATGGTTTCGGGTCCATTCAATACCTGTTTTCCCATTTAATCAAAATAATAACAATCACTTTTGACAACTGATCAAGTCAACATATGTAATCTATATGCAAGACCTAATACACCACTAATAAAAATTATAACAATAAAAAATGAAGTATTCTCCTATGTAAATATACCATCGACCTTGTGTGATCCCACAATAGTGGTTTACACTTTTTGGGACATCCTATTTTTTGTTGAAATCACATATATTTTAGAAAATATAATGATTTAAGCCTTGAAAAGTTCCATTTAAAGGATTCCAATTGAAGAGGGTTTGATCAAACCACCTTAGATCAAACCCCATTGGATAGAACCCCACTAGTTTTAAACTATACCTATAACAGGGTCTCCTTTACACCTATCAAAATGTTGATAAAAAACCACTTTTGATTTACCCTTTGGGGATCAAATTAATTCATTTAAAATTTATTTTTTGTAAGTATGTAGTCCTTATTATAAGCTTCCCAAAAAGTATAATTTTAAATATATTTAATTTGATTATTATATTTATTTTTTATTTTTTGTGAATGTAGGTTTTTCACCAAAAAATCAAGCTCTTTGTTTTGCACATGTGGAAAAATAGTAGATTACCAAAAAAATAATCTGAAAAATATGTCTGTGCTAGATATTGATGTCCTTGATCCAACAAAAAATAAATAAATTGAATTTTGATACATACAAAAAAAGTTATGTTGTATACAGTTTGCCTATGTCTAAATTGTAATTGGTTTGACTTCAAAACTAAATTAAGAAAAAATATCCAATAAAACACTATGGAACCAAATGAAAGTGCTAAATATCATATTTAGAAATATAAATTCAAAAAAATTAGGATTTTATCCTTCATAGAAAAAAAATTATGTTGTATACGGTGAACATCACTCTTTAAAAATGGTGTTTACTGTTAAAAACTAGTTTTCGAAGGAGAAGGAAAAAGAAATGCAATCTGATTCCAATTTTTTTTTAAAATATATATTTAGAATCTATAGACAAAATGTCACAAATCACTAGCTTGCATCATCTTCAAATTCCTCGTGGTTTAACAGCTATAGGTTCCCAAAAGTGAAAATTTAGTTAAAAAAATTCAGTTCAATGTCCAATTTGGCCAAAAATTGTAAACTAGTATTATGGAATCACTATATATTGTAGGCGACTTCAACATTGGCATGGCTATTGATAACAACAACAAAAAAAAATGTTATTAGGGTGGGTGCATGAAGATGGGTAGCCAATTTTTGGCCACTTTTTAAAAAAACAATTGAAAACTCATAACGCGAGCGCGTTATAACGCGCTCGTGTTATAGATTGGTGTGTCGAGCTTAGGCTCGGCCACAATGAGCCCATAACGCGCTCACGTTATGACCTATTAAAAGCAAAAAAAAAATGAATTCATTTTTCACTTCTCATTGTGTTTTTTTTGTTGCTCGTGGTCAAAACCCCATTATTCTACGCTCACATTCTAGGAGGAGCTATTTTGTGAAATTCTTCATGAACGATTGTTGTTTCATCGTTAGGATACCACCACGTCAATGAGGAGGTAAGCGAGGTAAGGATTGTTTGTTTTTTGTTTTGAATTTGTTAGTTTTAGGTTGTATTTGATATTTATTTTTTGAATTTGTAGGAGATGTTAATCAACTTGCAAACCCTCCTCAAAATCCTCAAGTTAATCAACCACAACAACAACCTCCTCCACCAATCCCTCAAGACCCTCCTAGCACTCAACAAAATTTAATGAGTGAAAATGAGAACAATAAAAAAAAAATTGAGGATTTAATCAGGAGGTTGAGTGATCCAAACGGCTCAACAGCAGAAAGAATGACCCTGACAACTTCACTGAAAGAAATGTTAAAAAATATAGATTCAATTAGCAAACAATTAACTGGATGGAAAGATAGGAGGCAAGCGGTTAGGGCTTATTACGCGAATAAATTATCATTTAAAGATGTAAAATATTTAAAAATTACAAAAGGTGATTTGTGTTCATTATTCACTGACCCACGCATAAATGAAAATCTTACCCTCAATGTGAAGAGGTTTCCTATTCATTGGTGCCACCACCAATAGATTAGGAAAAAAAAATTATGATAGGTGGTACATGGTTTTTGATTACCCACCGTGTGAAAATTGTGAAGTCCCACGGTATTTCCTTAGGAAACTATACTGTGAGTTCATCTTGAACAAAATCCCAAATTATTTTGATATGAGGGACTTCCAAGGGAGAAGTGGGGGGTTTGTTCAAGATAGACCTGGTGCACAATAGAATCCTACGCAGCAAGGGAAACGACCTCTCGCTAGGCCGCCTCATGAGCACGTCGTTATCCCTTCTGTCGCGAAGGAGAGTGTCGACGTAGAGACTTTGCAAGTGATCAACTCTTTGACCCAGAGTGTCATCCAACATGTCAACCCTATTCTACAGTGCCATCTACGGGAGTCTTCAAGTGGTGGCCTTCAAACCCATTTGTGTCAATCTTACGGGGTGACTTGTTCATATGACCCCACTGACACTCAGGAGGCTACTACGCAGGATCCGTCTGCAGCTATGGAGATGGAGAGGGCAGCTGGCATTTTAAATGAGGCGTATGGCATTGATACTCAAGTAAAAGTTAGCATGTTCATTGAATTTAATTTATTAAATTTTGAATTTGAAATGTAAGATTAACTAATTTAGTTTTATGATTTTAATAAAATTATAGGGTCACAATGTTGATATTGGACACACCGGCCCTACACCTGCTTATTTCTCCACTACACCTACCATTGAGGTATGTAACTAGTAAAAAATTATAAATTTATTACATGTTAATAGCATTGTTTGATGAATGGTATGTTAATATGTGATTTTCGATGTTGAATAAATTAATATTGGAGGTTTCGTAGGAACACCTCCCAGTGCCAGTGGATTTAGTCAAACCTACACGCAGGCAATAGAATAAAGAGTTTAAGTAATGAATTGTACTTAATAGATTTGTGTAGTTTATATTCATATCGTTGATTATGTTGCATTGCACATCTTTCAAACTCAAAGCATTACTTCACATTCCATAACTAATAACTTGATGTTGATAGATGACATAATTTCAACTACAATATAGTTGTTTAGAAAGTCAACATAAGCAGTGATGCAATTACTTCACATAGCATAAGTAATAAATAGGAGCAACTTCCAATTGCATTTGCTTGTCATGGCATTCCATGAGACCAATTTTTACTGAGGAATCTTTTCAAACAGTTCATTGCCTTTTCTATGCTATGGATGTTTGGAAGGAATATATGAAAGAATAATAGTAAGCATAGCACTGACAAGGCAATGAGTTGTTTGAAAAAATTCCTCAAAGAAATGCGGGAGGCACTTTTTCAAACAACTCACTACCTTTTCTATGCTACCACATTTTCCATACATGTCTACCAAAGAATTTTATCAAACAGTTCATTTCCTCACTACTATGGCTAAAAGCTTAAAAAAGGTGCTTTCTAACAAACTATGGATGCTTGGAAAAAATCTATCAAAGCATAATAGTAAGCAATAGCATAGACAAGGCAGTTAGTAGTTTGAAATAATGCCTCGAAGAAATGCGGGCCCATGGTCATGAGACCACATTTCTTTGAGGCATTTCTTCAAATAGCTCACCACCTTTTCTATGATACCACATTTCCCATACATGTGTACCAAAGCATTTTATCAAACTACTCACTTCCTTGCTGCTATGGCTAAAATCCTAAAATAGGTGCTTTCCAACAAACTATGGATGCTTGGAAAATTTTCTATCAAAGCATAATATTAACTAATAATACCATAGAGAAGGCAATGAACTGTATGAAAAAATGCTTGAAAAAAATGCAGTCTTATGGTGATGAAATTCCATGACGTGCATTTGTTTGTAATGGCATTCCATCACCATGAGACCCCATTTCTTTGAGGCATTTTTTCAAATAGTTCACTGCCTTCTCTATGCCACCATAGTTATCGTACATGTCTACGAAAGCATTTTATCAAATGATTCACCGGCTTGCTGCTATGGGTAAAAGCCTAAAAACACGTTCTTTCGAACAAGATATGGATAGGGAAAATAGTAAGCATGATAGTTAGAAATATATAGTTTAATAAGTACTCAAAATTTTGTTCATTATCTCATACATTATAAGTCATGACGTGGATCACTATTGTAGTTTTTGTGATTGAATAATTTGTTGTTTTATTTTCAGATGTTGCAAGCGGAGACACCTCCAAATGTTCAAATGGCAATGGACATCGATGTTTCATTTTCTATAGAATTCTCGATGGCTCTGACAAGGGAGGTATGAGGCAAACTACTATATTTCAATTTACATTCGTTGTTATAGATGTTAGTTAGTAAAAAATCAAACCATTATTGATTCATAGTTTAATTTATATTTGGATGGTTTACACATGGCTTCAGTATGCCTCAACAGGAATTCAAATATTTCCCTTGTGGAGAGTGATCATCAAATGGCAGTAAGTGATTATTTTGTTAAATATATCATTTTTTTAATGTAATTTCTATATATCAATGTCTTTACTTCTTATTGTAACATATAAGACTTCACCAAGAACTAAACACTAGGAGGAGGAGCAAGAGCACTCCTCAAGTGTAGCATAAATGAGTGACAAACGTATTACCAACTGATCGACAAGCAAAGGGCAAGAGTTTATTTTGAGAGTCTAGAGAATAATGACTTTTGATTCTAGAGCCCTTTGTTGTATGCCTATATGGAATTTTCGTACATATTTTGTATTGGATATATTTGACATTGTATGCCTATATGGCATTCTCGTAAGCCTATATGGCTATTTTGTACCTATATTTTATAAAATTATATCGACATATATTGATGTATGCCTACATGGATATTTGGTTAATACAAATCTATATTATCGATGGTGTCCATATTTGCATTATAAATCCATGGTTCAATAGATATGAGTTACGGGTATTCAAGTGTATGCTTTACAACTTACGTGTATACTTTGTGACTTACGTGTATTCCAATGTATACTTTGTGACTTACGTGTTTTCATGAGTATACCTTGTATTCATGCATATACTTTGTATTAATTTGTGTATACTATGTATTTGTGTGTATACTTCAAGGCTTATGTGTTTTTGAGTACTTGTGCTTCCCTTATTCACATGCACATGCTTGACTTATTCACATGTATACTTATTAATTGGTTAGCCCTAGCATTGATCATTGTTGTCCTTCATGGTTTGTCTAAAATATTAATTGATTGATGCTAAACAACTTTATCTAAAAGCAAAAAACATGTTTTCAATTGGTATTCCATGAAATGATTCATAAAAAGATTCCAATATATTTAATCCTTTGATTGGAACAACTTAATTAAGTAAAGGATACATAATCTTCACAACACTTGCAAAACATAATATTCATAGTAGATGAAGTAGTTAACTTCTTGACACATTATCATACAAGCATTTATCTTGAATAGTCTTTAAACATTTTCACAACATAGTCCTCATAGTGCAAAATGAATTGTTATGTTCTTGATCCATCACCATATAAACATGTCGAAAGATTTATATGTCAACTTTTTTCAATATTATTTCTTGAATAGAAAATGGACTCAGGAGAAAGCAAGTTATAATTTATAATTCAAATAAGAAATGAACTCAACGGTGGAAACTTTATTTATCACACCAAATAATAAATGTACGTGAGAGCATCACTTGTTTCTCTTAGACTCCAATTTTCAAGCATAGCAAATCATTTCAAATGAAAATGTCAAAATGCTTCACAACCAAAGTTGTTAATTGAGGAAAAATAAAATGTTTTGAAGTTCCACCATTGCACGCATTTACAACTGGTTCTATGTTGTTGTAAGGGCAAGGAGGATAATTGAAAAACATCTTGCGCTTGCTAGACTTGAGGATGATTGATGCAATGATAGGGAGGCCTTCAATCCACTTTCACCATACAAAGAAATTTCAACCACTTTTCTTCCCCCAAATCACTATCTTGGCTTGTTTTCAGTTTTTCACCTAGTCTCTCTAGTAGGTCAATAGACCTATCTTTCTTGACATAACTTTCAAATTTTATAAACAATCTCTCCAACCCTCATTCTTTTCAGACACCCTTTAACACATACTTTCACATGCCTTAAAATCCCATGAGACTCTTTTGAAAGAAAACTGTCAACCTAATGCTTCAACATTGTTCTATACCCCCAAATAGGTCTATTTAACAAAGAAATACCCTCTTAATCACTCTTCCAATTGCAAAACACCATTGGGTAGCATTTATCATTCTGCAAATCCATAAAATCCACAATTTTTAGGATGATTGGCCCTCTAACCCCACTATCTTCTAAACCCTCACTTTTCTCAAATTTCACCAGGGTTTATTGAAAACCCCATATCCAGACTTAATACAACCTCAAAACCTCTTCCAAAACTCTTCATTTTTCCTGTACAAACTTAATTGACAACCAAATTATGTTGCCCCTTGACTTTACCCACTTTTACTCCCTCAAACCTCTCTTTTTCATTCAAAACCCCTCTTTTCCCAACTAGGGTATCATGTCATGACATAATTTTGACCTCCCTGTCCTTGCAAACCTTTTGAACACATCAAAATCCACAACCTCACCCTATTTCCAACCTATTCTAACTTATTCTCAAACAATTTCTTCTTTTCACTTCTTCTAGCCTTGCTTTTAAGGCCTAAATTTTGAATTTTCAACAGAGGTGACGTTAGTAATCTCTTCCAATGCTAGTTTCTTATTCCTACTCCCTTTCCTACTTACATCAGGCCCATTCCACTGAGACATAGCCTGAACAATAGGTGGAATGGCCTATTTCAAGACATTACACTCAAACCCTTGTATGAGCAAGTTTAGACCAGTTTCAGAAATCTACTTCTAAGTTGCTTGGAACTTAATAGAATTCCACAATAATGGATTCAAATCAAAGATAAAACCATTCTACAATAGATTCAGATCATCTTACATCAAACTCCTACTGTACGGACCCGTACACAGGCTGGAAATGAAGAAAATGCACAAAAATTAACAAAAAAATAGAGATATTTGATTGATATTTTCCTTCAAACTCTTCAACAACCACTAACTTCGAGTTTCCAACATATATAAAACTCAACCAACTCCTTACAAGACCTAAAACTACCTTTCAATTTCCCATGATCGTTGGGCTTCCACATGAGAGCAATTTTTACATTTTTGCTTGACAACATTTTTGACAATTTTGCAAATTTTACATAATTGACTCAAATGACCCCACACTAACTCAAAACTAAAAGCAACATTACAAAATAGCCTATCATGGCCTTATTTGACATTATCATGACTAAAACCATTGAATTAGACCTACTTCATCAAATGGAGGAACAAGGTGCTCCGCACCAATGATCATACATTTTTTGTGTGGAAAACCCAAATTTCTCAACCGTCGTGTATATGTTTCTTTTTTCGATTATTTTGCATGCCATCATAAGGGATCAAGCTGGTTGAACATAGCTCAGAGAAATTCTGCGTGTTTGGGTGCGAAAAAGGACCATGCCTAGCGTAAACGTACCTATCAGGACGCGTTGGAGCAGTTTGTTTGGTCACACAAATTGCAAAATGAAAGTTGCACCACTTTACAACTTTACACTGTTTGCATTTGACACTTTTTCCATCAAGTGAAAATTGGGCACCACAGGAAAATGACTCTAAGATAACAAAAACAGAGAGAGGTTATTGTAGAGGGGCCCAACGTGATCTAGTAGGCTCAAAGGAAGAGTTTGTAAGCATCACGGTTTCTGAGTAATAGCCCATCAAAAATTGCTTCCCTTTTGCACTTTGGACCTGTTGGAACTGTAAAAATTTGATATTTTCACATGTTGGTTTTACTCATAAACTTCCAGATTTGGTCCTACCGTGTGCATATTCCACTCATATTTTGCCATATTGCCCCATTGAATCCATTGAGTCATGCATTTTTTGCATCATGTTCTGTATCGGCGTGAGAATACCACTGTCTCCCTGACTCATTGTGTGTTTTCTGCTAATATGAGTCTGTGTTGCCTTTCGGCAAGACTCATTTGGTGTCACAGCGATAAAAATTTTCTTGCAGGCGGCTTTCAGCAAGACTTTCTCTCGGTCTCAGTGACAAAGGATGATATACATATCGGCAAAGGTTTTTGTTCTCGGTGAAATGTCATAACGATATCTTCTTGTCTTGCTGACCCGCGTTTGGAGGATCCTTATCGGCAGGAGTTAAAGGCTTCGGTAAATGTCTTAGCGAACTTGATAAGTCTCACCGACAGTGTGCAAAAGGATTATATTGGCAGGAGTTGGTGATATTCGGGGTGAGGTCTCGGCGAGTGACCTTCGGTCTCGCCGACTTCACACATGGAGGCTTCTATCAAAGGGCTCGTCGGCGTGAGACTCTTCTTCGAAATAAGGTCATAGCGATCTTCCTTTGTCTTGCCGATCGGAAACATAATGATATACTCTTCGGTAAGACTCATGTGCATCGGGGTATGGTCATAGCGAAAAGGTCGGGTCTTGCCGACAATGTTTAATGAATGGATTTCTTTCAACGTAAGGTTGGCTTTCTCTCAGCGATCATGTGTGCTCGGGGCTTTCAGCATAGAAATATACTCTACGTGACGTCCCACCAAGGGTTGGGTGTTATGGCAACATACTGATGGTTGAAGACTTTCGGTATGACTCAAAGTATTCTGCGAGAGGTCTTCCCGATATCATAAGCTACGGCGACAGTGAATAAAACAAAAGGAGCATTTCGGTATGAGGATTCTTGTGTCTCTGCGATCGGAACAAGCACGATAGTATGCATCTCGGGGAAACATAAAGAAATCTATGTGACTTCTCTCCGACTCTGTTCAGTCATGGCGAAAGAAAATAAGGACACGGGCAAATTATGACTGAATTGCCTTCGGCATAGCGAACAAATGGTCATAGCGAAAGTGAACAGCACAAAGAACAGAGGAACACGAGGTGAATAACGATTGACGATTGAATTGCCTTCGGCATACTTTCTGGTGGTCTCTGCAATTGATCCATTGGCGATTAACTATTTTCAAATCCTATTGGCCGACATGTGAATGCAAAATACCATTGGAGGCCGACATGACTTTGCCTGAGTTCTACAGTGGCCGACATGGTTTTCCAATTTGATTTATTTTTTTGATTGCTGGTGTATATATATGCACCCCAATTGTAATTGAATGGGATCAGATTTTAGATTATATACAGTAGATTAGGAATGGCTACATTAGAATAGCTTTCTCTTATCAGAGACTATGTGCATGTTTTCAAATAGAAAATTTAATGAAAATCAGTTGGTGTGGCAGGTTATTTATGGTATCAATTGTATGTTGAGTTTATTGAAAAGCATTGCTAAGCTGTCTCCATGTTGATTTTTTCTGGTTGTTTAAATTGAAGTAATAAGCTTATTTTTAGTTTATCAATGCACATTTGTTGTATCTGTGTGATTAATTGACTGGTTCTCTCAAGTAGAGATTAAATCCTTTTCGTTGATCATAGTAATCAGGAAGATTCATCTAGATTATTAAAGTAGAGCTTAGTAGTCATAATCCTACATTGTTTATACAAGTTATGAACAGATCATATGCCTGTAATTTGATTTTCTGCCACAATAAGTTACCCACTTATGTTTCTTTTGACTCCACATACCCAACAAGGCACTGGTCTCTGCAATTTCATCATTTGAATTCATTCAGTTTCTTTATATCTGTTAATTAAGCATTTTAGGATTTAGATCAGAAGATTACTATCAAGTTTGATTTCATTTGTTCACTACCATTTGCCATTGTGGACAAAGCATTTCAGAAGGATAATCATAAAATAAGTCTGCTCAATTCAAAAGGTACACTGCCTGGGTTTAGCAGCACCTAAAGAGTAGAAGGTTGAGTTCTCTTGACCTTGTCTGTTACCCTGAAGCGTATCAAGAGATTGGCAGCCTCTTGAGGCATTCTGCCTGCGTTTTTGAGAGCTAACAGGACCATTGAGGGATCGAGCCAATTGAACGTAGCTCAAAGCGATTCTGTGTGTTTAGGTGTCTAAGACGACCATTCCTAGCGTAAACATACCCATATGGATGTGTTGGAACAATCCATTTGGTCACACGAGTTGCAGAATGAAAGTTGCACCACTTTGCAACTTTCAACTACTTGCATTTAACAACTTTTTTCTCAAGTGAAAATTTGCCACCACGGAAAAATGCCTTTGAGATAGAAAAAACCGAGAGAGGTTATTGTAGAGCGGCCCAACATGATCCTATAGGATCAGACAAGAAGTTTCTAAGCATCACGGTATTCGAGTAACAACATGCTGAAGTTTGCAACCATTTTGCACTTTGGACTCTTAAGGGATCTATCCAGTTGAATGTAGCTCATAGTGATTTTGTGTGTTTGGGTGAGAAATATGACTATTCCTAGCATAAAAATACCTATTCAGAGATGTTGGAATAGTTTGTTTTGGTCATACGAGTTGCGGAATGAAAGTTGCACCACTTTGTAACTTTGCACTGCTTGCATTTAACATTTTTTCCATCAAGTGAAAATTCGCCACCATAGGAAAACCACTCTAAGATAATAAAAATTGAGAGAGGTTATTGTAGAGGGGCCCAACATGATCTCATAGGACTAAACAATAATTTTTTAAGTGTCACGGTATTTGAGTAACAACATGCTGAAGTTTGGAGCCATTTTGCACTTTGGACTCTTAAGGGATCAATCTGGTTGAACATAGTTCAGAGGGATTTTGCATGTTTGGGTGCGAAATATGACCATGCCTAGTGTAAACATACATATTTAGACATGTTGGAACAGTTTTTTTGGTCACACAAGTTGCAAAACGAAAGTTGCACCACTTTGCAATTTTCAACTACTTGCATTTGACAACTTTTTCTCCAAGTGAAAATTCGCCACCATGGGAAAATTTCTCTTAGATAACAAAAATAAAGAAAGGTTATTATAGAGGGGCCCAATGCGATCTCATAGGATCAGATGAGAATTTTCTAAGCATCACGATATCCAAGTAGCAACATGTTGAAGTTTGCAGCCATTTTGCACTTTGGACTCTTAAGGGATTGATATGGTTGAACGTAGCTCAGAGCGAATCCGCTTGTTTGGGTGCGAAAGAGGACCATGCCTAGCGTAAACATACCTATTCGGATGCATTGGAACAGTCTATTTGGTCATATGATTTGCATAATGAATGTTGCATCACTTTGCAACTTTCAACTACTTGCATTTGACAACTTTTCCCCAAGTGAAAATCTGCCACCATGGGAAATTGCCTTCGAGATAGCAAAAACCTAGAGAGGTTATTGTAGAGGCACCCAACATGATCCCATAGGATTAGATGAGAAGTTTCTAAGCATTACAATAATCGAGTAACAACATGCTGAAGTTTGCAGCCATTTTGCACTGTGGACTCTTAAGGGATTGATCTTGTTGAAAGTAGTTTAGAACGATTCCACATGTTTGGGTGTGAAAGAGGATCATTCCTAGCATGAACATACCTATTTGGATGCATTATAATAATTCGTTTGGTCACACGAGTTGTAGAACGAAAGTTGCACCACTTTGCAACTTTACACTACTTGCATTTGACACTTTTTCCATCAAGTGAAAACTGGACACCACGGGAAAACCACTCTGAGATAACAAAAATCGAGAGAGGTTATTGTAGAGGGGACCAACATGATCTCGTAAGCTCAAATGAAGATTTCTTAAGCACCACAGTTTATGAGTAATACCTTGTCAAAGATTGCTACCCTTTTGCACTTTTAACCCTTAAGGTATCGAGCTAATTGAATGTAGCTCATAGCAATTCCGCATGTTTGGGTGTGAAAAAGGACCATGTCTAGCATAAATGTACCATGTACTTAGAAGAAGATCAATAAAATTTATTATTTCTTTGCAATTTTCTATATTTTTACCAGAAATCTAATGTTTCCTTGAACTGTATGGTTTCGTACATGGTGATTGTGCTCTCTTTTATATGGAATTCGGTGGGCAAAAGACTTAACTTTTGGTTGGATTTCAAGTTATTTATTGCATTTTAGAAGCTAATTACTGAGGGTCGGTCTGTATACCCTGTTTTAAGGGTTTTGAGTGCATTAAAATGTCATATTAAGCCTTCCACCCACTGTATGCTTTTGTAAATTGGTGGAAAGGCTTAGTTAGGGTTAAAACATGTGTGCAAATTTTTGTGTGTAAGGGAGGCGAATAGAGGGTTTTTAGGTGATGCCCTGGATGTCAAATGGTGCATTTTTTAGTGGAAAATGGTGGTTTAATGGTAGGGTTGAAGAAATCTTTGGGGGAAGCAATATCTTTTGAAATTTTAAGATTGTGTAGACCTTTTTGAAGGTGTTTCAGGCTTTGGTTGGCTATGGAAAGGTTTGGAGTATGGGTTTTCAATAAACCCTTGCCTAACTTGTGAAAGAAGAGGGTTTTGGGGTTTGTTATGTTAGAGAGATTATCACACCCTAAAAGTGGAGGAATTGGTGGTTTAACAGATTGGTTAATGCTTCCCAATGGTGGTTTGCATGTGATAGGAAGAATAAAGGGGGGTTGCTTTGTTAATTTGGCCTAATTGGCCTTGTGGACAATGTAGTTTGCTTGTTTTGTGAAAGCTGATCCAAAAGAGTCTTATGAGGCTTTGGTCAAAATCCCATCAAAAACACTGAACCAACCAAACCATCCACCACTCACCAAGTTTCAACTTGTTTCATTAAGGAAAAAAGACCACCACTCATCCATTATGGCTTCAAACCTATTACTAGACCTTGTAACACCTTTGAACAATCACATTTTGTTAGAAACAAATCAGTAACTCACCTTCATGACACTGATCTATCATATCCTTTGAATCTTGCAGACCAAACACCATTTTGCACATAGAGTTAGCCTTGCTCAAATCAACAAATTCAACAAGTTTTCTTTTTAAACCTTATCCAAACATGTAGACATCTGCAACAACATCAATAAGATAATTTTCAAACATTAACAACCATTCTTTTCACTGTTTTATCAAATTCATTGTTTTTAGCAATCAAACCACCATATCTTTAGTAGGTCACCAAACCCCTAAAATGGGTGATTCTTTTTCAATCTCTTTGTGTTTCCACATACCCAATACATATTTAGAAACCCATTTTGATCTACTAATACATAACAAAAGCTTTGAATAGGTTATTTTGGAAAGTTTTTAAGAACAATAAACTGTCTGCTAGAAAGTGCCTCAAATTAGGTCAATTTTGTGAAGAAACTATCAAGAAATCAACTCCAAACCATAAAATAACCTTGGGCAGTAGTGTATCAAGTCTCAAAACCTTAAAATCTTCCACTTTTATAGTTTAACAGTTTCAATATAACATCAAACAACAAAACCCTCATCAAATGCCATTGTAAGCTCAAAAAAATTTGAGGTTTATTAAAAACCCACTTACCAAACCTCATACAAACTTGTAAATGCCTTAGAAATGTTGGAATATGTCTACATATAGTAATAAAACCACCATCAAGCCTCTGCAATTGTCATTTCTCCAAACCCTAGTCTATAGGGACCATTTCTTGTGTGAAAACTAAAAAAATTTATCTAGAGCAACAACAAAACTTCACATTCCTGTCTTCCCCCGAATCTACACACATATTCAAATTGAAAAACACATAACTACAATTCATTCCATTGACCTAATTAACCCTACATCGGTGGAATGGAAATCTTATCACTTAATGGACTCTCAAAACCCTTATTGAGGGTTGCAAACAAGTAATGATAAAATTGTTCTTATTTCCTCAAATCTGAGTTAAAAGACTTCAAAACACTTTCAAAAGTAACCTAACTCCTTGCTCTGAAGAAAAATAATCAACAATCAAACTATAAGGTGTTGTACAATCTACACAAGCTTGAAACGAAAAAGGAAAAGTGTTGCAAATACAAAAAACATGGTCCTTTATTTACTAATTTCTTCAAGAATACAAGTTTTGCTCTTTTCCACGCCTTTACAATTCTCTATATAGCTATTCCAATCAGTTATGAATGCGGCCCCTAAATATTCCATCAACTAACTACCCTTTCTAACAAAAGGACTCTTCATCTTTTATAATTTTGCAATTGTGCAACTAATGCAAGTTTTGCATTTTTACACCAAATGACAAATTTTGTGCAATATCACTTCTCTAATCACCTAATGACCTGTTTGAGACTTTGAATACATTACATATGACCTTCACATGACCTTTTTCACATTTTTTACATTTGAAAATTTAAATTTTGTTAATATTCCTATTGAAGGCATTAGAGAACAAGGTGCTCCTGCACCAAACATGAACTCCAAAATGACCCCAAAACCAACTAACATGACTTATTACATTATAAATTGGTCTAATATGATCTTATTCAATTGACAAAACTCAAAACAAAAAACTAACTGAAGACTTCCATGAACCAAATTTGCTCAATAACCTTGGTGCCCCTGCACCAAATTTCAATATTTGAGTAAATCTCATTACAATGCCTTAGGTACTCCGTTCTCACAAATATTTTACAATGTCACTCATACATTTGAGATTCTCTTATAATGTCTACATCATAGGTGCTCATTATGAGGTTAACTTCAAATGAGTAACTTGAGATTCACTCTCTAAGCTTCACACTCTCTTTTATAATGGCTTCAAATCAGAATTGAGATTTGTCAAGATCATCAAAATAAGGATGTTGCATTGCTTTTTTGGATGAGATTCTCTTTGATGGCTCATAAATCAACATTTTCTGCAACAAGAGACCAATCATTTTTTAGTAGTTTACTTACAAATATGCAAAGTAAAAGAAGAAAAAGAAAGAGCATCCAAAATGGAAATGAAATGAAAATAGATGGAAGACACTTATAGATAGGCATACCACTCAACTTAGTCACTCCTGGTCATACATCTTCACTGGGAGTTCTAAGATACCTATTGCACACAACACCTCTCATGAATAGAATAACTTGAAATTCAAGATGCTCTTATAATGTCTACATCATAGGTGCTCATGATAAGGTTAACTTCAAATGAATAACTTGAAATTCCCTCACCAAGCTTCGCACACACTTTTGTAATGGCTTAAAATCATAATTGAGATTTTTCAAGATCATCAAAATAAGGATGTTGCATTCCTTTTCTAGCTGAGATTTTGTTGGATGGCTCATAAATCTACATTTTCCGCAAGGGGACACCAGTCAATTCGTAGTAGGTTACTTACAAATAGGAAAGGTAAAAGAAGATGGTAGCATTGGCATCAAACAAATTAATGTGCATACAAGTATA
The DNA here is from genome assembly GCA_007258455.2 of Sequoia sempervirens. NCBI lineage: Eukaryota > Viridiplantae > Streptophyta > Pinopsida > Cupressales > Cupressaceae > Sequoia > Sequoia sempervirens. The sequence continues at coordinate 118,960,295 of VDFB02000017.1, read as the reverse complement.
AATTAATAAGAACTAATGTGCATACTTACAAATTAATCCAACGAACCATTCGAGTATGCTCTACTCTTTATTGTGTCAAGTATTGATCTGGGGGATATTTTTCACTTAAATTTGAAGTGTCCCCAATGCTCTAGAATTCAGCACCATCAGAAAGAGCTCAGAATCCTGATTCCAACACAACTTGAACAGGCTCAAAAGGAGTCTGTATGCCCAAGTTATGGTCGGTCAAACTCTGGGTCAAACTGGTACTAGAGGGCGTTAGAAAAGTGAAAAAAAGATCATCTCAAAAATCAACGAAAATGGCGTCAAATCAAAGAGTTCAACTACACAAACCCAACGATGTTCATTTCATCGAAATCTAAGATCGTACGCTCGAGATATTGCCAGTCAAAGTTGGGTTGACCAAGTGGGCCAAGGTGGTACGACTAATGACGTCAACATGATGACGAGGTTGGTCGGTGTTGTAAGAATGTTGAGGTGGACCAATCAAAGATTGACATGTGGCACTCTGTACATCTAGTCAACATCTATGTGGCAATACAGGTGGCATTACAGTCAACGGTGACATGTTCATAGCAGCGAATGATGGAGTGACACGTGGAACAATCAGGAGGTGCCACGTGTCACCGCATTGACACACTCCTTCAGCCGTTGAATTGGTCTAATAAAAATATATGTTGGTGGGGGTCGAACCCCCCACCTATCATCCACCAACGGAAAGGTTTTACCGTTACACCGCCGACCACGTCCTTATTCGTATTGGGCGTCAGTTTCTTTTGGAGTTTACAAAATTTGAAACAGAGATTTAAATGGCACCATGAGGTTGGAACTCCCAACCACACGCCAACCAAAATATCAATCCACCATTGGACCACCAACACACTTAGCTATATATGTGGCATGGCCGGTTTTGTCATGTGTTTAGAGCCGAAGCCCTAACCAAATGGCTCTCTATTGTTAAAACAACAACCCCTAATCAAATAAGTCCAAATGCAAAGTGTCAAAAGGGGGTTGAGGATGAGCATAGGGATGTTTTTAGGAGGTTAGGCATTTGTTTTGGTGGTTAAGCCTTATTAGGATTATTTTATGTATAAAAAGAGGGAGATAGGTCCTTGATTTATCAACTAGGTGATGTGAAGGAGGGAGTGCTCAGGAGATGTTGAAGACATTTCTACACACCAGAGGAACGTCATACCATTGTGCTTGAAGGAGATAGTATTGTAGCAATTGTAATTTCTGATTTTGGAGCAAAATAATCGGATCGGTCACTTTGTTGGAGAGGGACCCAGAGACGTAGCCTTTTGGCGAACTCTGTTATCAATTGCATTTGGTCTTCTATTTTTTCTCTCCTTCTTTCAGTTCATCATCGATATTATGCTATGTTGTTAAGCATTTTGTTATGATGTTTAAGTTTAATCAATCATTATAAGTTTTGCATTATTTAAGAAATCATCATAGATCCTTAATCAAATCAAGTTTGGTATTAGAGCTTTATGTGACTGGTATTGCATAATTGAATGCTAACGAGATCTAGGATTCGACAAGGCGAAGGAAAGATTGAAGAATATGATCTTGAGATCAGAAGAGGAAGAGTTGATCCACCATCACAAATGGAAGAAACAGGTGGTGGAAAAAGTTCAGAGCTTGATGAGAAGGGTTTCCATAAGGATTTTCTAGACATGAAGGCAATGGTGGAAGAAATTTATGTAGATAAGAAGAAGCGCAAAAAGGGAGGTTCTTCGAAGCACGGGAAGTAGGAAGATCAGAAAGACAAAGAAGAGAAATTTCTAGAAACTCCTTCTCCTCCATCTTCTCCCTCTTCTTCTTCTGCCCCTTCTCCTTCTTCTCCTTCTACTACTATAAATCCATTTAAGAGCAAGTCTAAGCTTGTTATTAAGCTGGATGTAAAATTTGAGTTGCCTAAGTACTGTGGGGAGTTAAATGTTGAAAAGTTAGATGATTGGGTCCAACAAGTAGAAGTGTATTGTAGGATTCAAGGCCCAATAGAAGATACTTCTAGGATCCAGTTAGCTACTCTCTAGTTGGGAGGTACAACTCTCACTTGGTGGGAGAGTAAGACTCGGGAATAAATTGCTCGCCATGGTCATGTCAATATGTCTTGGATGGAATTTGTTGCTACCCTTAAGAAACAATTCTACCCTTTAGGTTACATGCAACTATTAACCATGAATTGGCAGACCTTTAGGCAAGGTAAGGGGTAGTCTGTCTAGGATTACACCCATGAGTTCCATAAACGGGCTATCGCTTTAAATGTTCCCTTGTACTCAGGATACATTACTTAAGTACATAGGTGGTTTGCATTTTTACCTAAGGCACACTATTTTGATGTTGAGTCCTAATAATTTGGATGAGGTGTCTGTTCAAGCTACTCATTTAAAGTCAAGGGGTAAGAACACTTTTAGTGATAACTTTTCCAAGAAGCCATCTAAGTCTGAGGGTAAGTCTAAGGGTAAAGACAAAGACAAGGGAAAAGGGAAGAAGACAACTACAGTTAAGAAAGAGGGTGAGAAGCCCACATGCTTCCATTGCAAGAAAGATGGGCATGATGATTCGAAGTGTGGGAAGCTGCATCCAGAACTAAGGACGAAAAGATATGGAGGCAATAAAGGCAAGCAAAAGACTGCTGCAGTGGTTTAATAGGATCTTAGATACGACTTTAGAGATGAGACAAATATTGTTGCTATCGGGATCCAAGGTAAAGGAAAAGGTATATCTCTTTCTTCTAATACAATTTTTTCCAATGCAAGTGCAAGTACAAGTAAAGAATCTTCTCCTAAGGTTGATAAGCAAATAAATGAATTGTTTCACATTCGTGTTGTAACAAAGCACACTAAGGTTGATACACTGTTTGATACGGGTTCTCAAGTCAACTTAATAAATGAAGAGGTGGTAAAGAAACTTAATATGGCTACAACACCTCATCCAAAGCCATATCCACTTGGATGGGTTTGCAATGATGCTCAATTGGAGGTAACGAAACAATGTAAATTGAGATTTGTTATCACTGCAAACTTTGTTGATGAGGTAGAGGTAGATGTAGTTCATTTGGATATTTGTGGGCTTGTGTTAGGGATTCCTTATCTTTATGATAGGAAAGCAATATTTTATAGGGGGAGAATAAGTATCATCTTTTTAAAGATGGGGTAGAATACATTGTACGAGCACATAAGGTGAAGACTAATCTTACACTAGTTAATGTTGGTCAAATGAAAAGGTTGATCAACTCAAGTAAAAAAATTGTATTAATGCTTGTAAAATCCAAAGAAGATGATAAATATGAGGCATCTATGGGTGTGACCCAAACCATAAGGTTGAAATGGTCAAAATTATTTATGCTTACAATTAATTTTTTCAAGAACCGAAGGGGTTGCCACCCAAGAGAGAGATATAGAATGAAATCCAATTACAGCAGGATGTGCCATTGCCTAACATTGACATGTATCGTTTATCCGTTATACAAAATGAGAAAATAAAAAATCAGGTTCAGGAGTTGGTTGAGAAAGGAGTCATCCATCCTAGTACATCTCCTTGTGGTTCTCTGATTGTGTTGGCTCCAAAGAAAGATGGAACTTGGAGAATGTGAATCGACTATTATGCCCTGAACAAAATAATGATAAAGAACAGGTATCCTCTTCCCATAATTGATGATTTAGTTGATCAGTTAAAGCATGTAGTTTATTTCACTAAGTTATATTTGCGAAGTGGTTATCATCAAATAAGAATTGTAGAAGATGACATTTCGAAAACTGCATTTAAGACAAAACAGGGACTGTTTGAGTGGTTGGTTATGCCCTTTGGGCTTTGTAATGCACCAACTACCTTTATGAGAGTCATGAATGATGTCTTTCGTCCTTTCATTGATGATTTTGTCATAGTCTATCTAGATGATATTCTTGTATTTAGTCGAACTTGGGAAGATCATGTAAGTGATGTAAAGAAAGTTTTTGATGTATTGAGAAATGAAAAACTCTATGTAAAGATGTCTAAATGTGAATTCTCGAAGACATCCTTAATGTACTTAGGCTATGTCGTAGGAGGTGGTCAATTGAAAGTAGACCCTATGAAGGTCGAAGCTATTGTAAACTGGCCTAAGCCATGTACTATCACAACTGTCAGAAGTTTCCTAGGTGTAGTTCAGTACTGGAGGAAGTTCATTGCAAACTTCTCTTCTATTGCTTCACCATTGCACACATTAACCAATATGAGGGAAACTTTCCAGTGGGGAGGTCCACAACAAAAGACTTTCGACACTATGAAGGAAAAGTTGAGCACCACACCAGTTCTGGCCTTACCAAATCTACATCAAACATTTGAGATCGAGACAAATGCAATTGGATTTTCCATGGGAGTCGTTCTCATGCAAGGAGGTAAACTAGTCTGCTACCACTCTAAAAAATTTTCAGGACCAGTAAGTAACTATCCCACTTATGATAAGGAACTTTATGCTTTAGTTCAGAGTGTTAAAAAATGGAAACATTACATAATGGGGAAAGAAACTATAATCCACACTGATCACCAACCACTACAATATTTACACTTGCAGTCTAAACTGCAACAAAGTAGGCACTTTCAGTGGATGTTTTTTTTGCAACAATTTCATTTGGTAACTAAGTATAAGAAGGGTGCCCATAACAAAGTAGAAAACATGCTTTCTAGGCCTCCTATTATGAATGCTTTGGTAATCCTTCAAAATAGTTCTATGGTTCATGAAAGTTTTCAGGAACAATATGCTAAGGATGAAGACTTTAAGGAAATCTATGCAACTCTAATTGTAGGCAAACATGTAGAAAAGAAAGATTACTATGTGCAGGATAAATTATTGTATCACTTGGGAAAGTTATGCATTTCGAAAGATGAACAAGCGTAGGTAATTAGAGAAGCACACACCTCATTGATTGCAGGACACTTTGGGGTAAGCAAAACATTAACTCAGTTGTAGAAATATTGTTACTGGCTTTGTATGCAGGAAACTGTATCCAAGTATATTAGAGGTTGTGTCATGTCTACAACTAGTAAACCTAGTAATAGGAAATTGGGGTTGTACACGCCTCTACATGTACTTTCTTGTCCATGGGAAAGTGTGTCAATGTATTTTGTCAGGGGGTTACCTATGTCTAGGAAGGGACATGATTATCTGTATGTAGTATTTGATCAGTTTAACAAGATGTGTATTTTGATGCCTTGTAAGAAACAAGTCACTGCTGAAATGACAACTCAAATGTACTTCTAATTTGTATGGGTTCATTTTGGGTTACCTAATTCTATTGTATCGAATCAAGATTCTCAATTCCTAGGGGAATTTTAGTCAGCTTTGTGGGGACTCATGGACACCACACTGAAGAAGAGTATAGCCTTCCATCCGCAAACCAACAGACAAACATAGGTAGTAAACAAGACATTTTTTCATTTGCTTAGAGGTTACTAGAGCAAACATCCTAAGTTGTGGGATGAGAGTCTTCATTATGTGCAACAAGCCTACAACCATGCAACACACTCTTCTACAAAGATGTCTCCTTTTCAGACATACTTTGGTTATGTGCCTAAGACACTGATGGATTTTGCTTTTGGGAAAGATGATGTTGAAGATGGACGCCATGATGTAGAGAGGGCTTTGAAGTTCATCTAGAAAGTCCAAGCAATTCATTAGGTAGTGGAAGCACAGTTGGAATAGAGCCAAGAAAAATACAAGGCTCGCCATGATAAGCATCACAGTGATCACCATTTTTCAGGTTGGAGACCGATTTTGGTTACATATTAGCAAGGAAAGGATGCAAGGTGAAGGGAGGAAACTCAAGCCAATCAGATATGGTCCTTTTGAGATTTTGGAGAAGATCGGTACCAATGACTTCCACCTTAATCTTCCTCCATACATGCACATCTATTCGATTGTCAATGTTGAGAATCTAAAGTTGTACGAGCCTCCAATGATACTGGATGAAGACACGAACATTCAAGTTCCATCAGTTGATGATCTTTCGCCAGAGTACATGTCAGAGTTTCTAGAGGATGTCATTCTCGATAGGAATGTCAGGACTTCACGAAGAGGAGTAGTTGAATACCTCAGAGTGGGATTGAAGGGGATGCATCCAAGCAAGGAAAAATGGATGGAGATTGGTAAATTGAGGGAACTTTACCCTCACTTAATTTATGAGTAATCAAGCTTTTAGAGGTCCAAAAGCTCTCCAATGGGGAGGCCTGATCCAGGGGATATTTTTCACTAAAATTTGAAGTGTCCCCAATGCTCCAAAATTCAACACCATCAGAAAGAGCTCAAAATCCTTATTCCAACACAACTTGAATGGGCTCAAAAGGAGTCCATATGCCCAAGTTATGGCTAGTCAAACTCTACGTCAAACTGGTACCAAAGGGTGTCAGAAAAGCAAAAAAATGATAATCTCATAAATTGATGGAAACAACGTCAAATTGAAGAGCTTGATGACACAAACCCAATGATGTCCGTTTTGTCAAAATTTGAGATCGTACGCCTGAGATATCGCCAATCAAAGTTAGGTTGACCAAGTGGGTCAAGGTGGTATGGCTGATGGCGTTAGCATGATGACAAGGCTAGTTCATGCCGTATAGACACTGAGGTGGACCAATTGGAGATTGACACGTGGCACTCCGTACATCCAGTCAACATCTATGTGGCAGTATAGGTGGCATTACAGTTAGCAATGAAGTGTCTGCAACAACGAATAACGGAGTGACACGTGGACCAATCAGGAGGCGCCACGTGTCACCACGTCAATGCACTCCTTTGGACATTGAACCGGTCTAACAAAAATATAAATATATGTTGGTGTGGGTCAAACCCCCCAATTATCATCCACCAACAAAAAGGTTTTACCATTACACCGCCGGCCATGTCCTTATACGTATTGGGCGCCAGTTTCTTTTGGAGTTTACCAAATTTGAAACGGAGATTTAAATGGCCACGACAGGGTTGGAAATCCTAACCACACGCCAACCAAAATATCAATCCACCATTGGACCACTGACACACTTAGCTATATATGTGGCAATATTCAATTTTGTCATGTGTTTAGAGCCGAAGCCAGCTCTCTATTGTTAAAACAACAACCCCTAATCAAATAAGTCCAAATGCAAAGGGTTAAAAGGGGGTTCGAGGATGAGCATAGGGAGTTTTTTATGAGGTTAGGAATTTAATTTGGTGGTTAAGCCTTATTAGGCTTATTTTATGTATACAAAGAGGGAGATAGGTCCTTGATTTATCGACCGGGTGATGTGAAGGAGGGAATGCTCAAGAGATGTTGAAGACATTTTTGCACACCGCAGGAACGTCATACCATTGTGCTTGAAGGAGATAGTCTTGTAGCAATTGTAATTTTTGATTTTGGAGAAAAATGATTAGATCGGTCACTCTATTGGAGAGGGACCTGGAGACGTAGCCTTTTGGTGAACTTCGTTATCAATTGCGTTTGGTCTTCTATTTTTTCTTTCTTTCAGTTCATGATCATTGATGTTATGCTATGTTGTTAAGCATTTTGATATGATGTTTAAGTTTAATCAATCATTAAAAGTTTTGCATTCTTTAAGAAATCGTCATAGATCCTTAATTAGATCAAGTATTTCCTCATGGTCAGACTCACAGACCTTCCACAAGGTCTTGTTCAAAGGTCTACCCCCATATTTGGTCAAACAAACATTGGATGCCATGACAAGGTTTGAGTAATGAAGAATCTTATGATGCGTGTCAAAGTCCTGAAACAACCAATGTTTAACACTCTTATGTGGGTACCTTCTAAGCCACATTCTAGTAACAACAACTAAGCCTGTAGGGTATTCGATGTTTTCTCCATGTATAACTGGGGCCTCTAATTTGTTTTTGGCCTCAACACAACACAAGTAATAGTTTATTCCCTCTTCGTTGTCTTCATCTACAATAATTGCATAAACATGCCCTGAATTGATATGTGCAACAAATCTCTTGAAATTAGTCAACATTACGAATACACTACAAAGTAAGATCATCAAAATGGAATTTCAAAAACTAAGCAAGTAGATATATTACCTGGTTGAACTAGATTTGATATGGTAGATGGTGTCCCTCCATAGTCACTTATGGTAGATGGTGTCCCTCCATATTCGCTAGTGCTTAATGGTGTCCCCTCGTATTCACTTGTGGTAGACAAAGTGTCTCCAACTATGGTATTCGAATCTATCCTACCATGACTCTTTCGCATTCATGCCCTTTGTGCTGCCAATGCCTGTTCTCTTTTTGATGGTTTAGGTTCCTCTTCAATTGGCTTGTTTCCGTCAATCGTATCCAATTTCTTCTTTTCACGATATGCCACCACCCATTCTCTCTCCTTTGCTTTGAAGGTTTCATACTCTTCATTTGTTAGTTTATTCCTTCTTCGTTTCTTCGGCATGGTGGATAATTTTACCTATAGCATGGTAATGAGATGAATATTAGTTCCTAAAAAATGTATCCATTCAAATAAATGAAATATATGTCATTCAAGGCTTCATAAAAAATACTTACAATCATCCTATACAAGATTATTTCTAGCATAGACAAAGGTGGTGCAGGGGCATGCCATGACTACAATATAGGCTCAAAATGGAAGCATGGACAAGGCATGTGAATTCAAATTCCTTAGCAAGCTAGTGGATCATTAACAAGCTAGCTCACTCACTAGCTTGCCAATGTGATAGGGTTGAGAAGGTAGGGGCAGCATATTCCTCATAGAAATTGGCTCTCACGGTGATGTACATCATCGTGAGACCCCATTTCTATGAGGCATACGTTGTGGTGCAGGGGAACCTAAGCCCTTATTTACAAATTTAATCATTTGAGGGTTTGATAGGTGGGTCATTAGGTAAGTCTAGTGAGTTTGGAGTAATTTGAGTCTATCTATATTAAATAAGGTCTATTGTGATCATTTTCTATGTAATTGGGTGGTTTTTTAGTCATTTGAATTAAAATGTAAAAAATTGCAAAAAATGTAAATGTTGTCACAAGCAAAAAATGCAACTTTTAGGAAGTTGGAGGGACATAGAAGTTTAAAAGTCAGTTATAGGAATTGGGTGGTTGGAATTTGAAGGAAATATGTATAAAATCCTCCAAAAGGCTCGAAGATGGGTTGTTGAATGTTGTAAGGAAGATTTCCAATCAAAATACAACGTTATTTATGTTATTTCTCTGTATTTTTGAACTTTTCAAGCACTGTACGGACCTATACTGTTTGCAATTTCTTTGAAATTCATTGTATCTTGTAGAAGAATGCTTTAAATCTCATTTGCATATGGTTTGAGAGTCTAACATTTAGATTTGAGGGAGATTTCTTTATTTTTCTGAAATAGCCTGTTAAAGGCCAGTCAAGGGTTTGATTGAAGTTTAAATGATGTCCTAGTCATTCTACCTACTGTCATGACCTATATCTTAGTGGAATGACTTGTCATATGATAGGTTAGGTGTCCACATGGTCCTAAAGGTAGAGGAAGTAAGTTTTTTGAAATTGGGCGATGCCCTAGGGAAAAATTACATTGTTTTCCTTGTGTAAATGGGGTGTTAAAGAAGGGTTTTTTGAGTTTGTGCAGAGTATTTTTGAAGTGTTTTTGGCATTGGTGAGGTCTGGTAAGATTGGTTGTCAAGACTTTCAATAAACCCTAGGTTATTTGCATGAAAGTTGAGGGTTTGGTGGTACAACGTTTTAGAGGTCAAGGCTCTGAGAAATAATGGCGGAATTTGTTTTTTTGTAACACAATCAGTGACTTTCAGTTGATATTTGGTGAAAACAAAGTGTTTTGGAGGTACCTCCTTTGTAAAAGAAGGCTATTTGGTGGCCTAAAAGGCAGGGAAACCCATTGGTTTTCAATATTGTTGCAAAGAAACCTCTTGAAACCTTTTGGTATGTTGTGTTAGGAGTTGAAGTGAGTCTCAAATGATGTTTTTTAGGTCTTTGTATGACCTTCTCTAAAAGATATTGAGAAAAAACAATTTTGGAGAGCTACAAGCCTTTAGGTGTCTGTTTGGGATAAGTTGAGTGTATAGTGTTTAAGGGGTTGGTTTCTTGTTTTAGTCTGATCATTTTGAGTTGGTTGGGGTCTTCACCACCTAGGTTTCTATCACACTATCCCTACCTTCTCAACCCTACCGCATTGGCAAGCTAGTGGAGCATTGGCAAGCTAGCTCACTCACTAGCTTGCCAATGCGGTAGGGTTGAGAAGGTAGGGGCAACGTATGCCTCATAGAAATTGGGTCTCACAGTGAGATAATCACCATTTCTATGAGGCATACACTGCCCCTACTTTCTCAACCCTACCGCATTGGCAAGCTAGTGGAGCATTGGCAAGCTAGCTCACTCACTAGCTTGCTAATCCAGTAGGGTTGAGAAGGTAGGGGCAATGTATACCTAATAGAAATGGGGTCTCATGGTGATAAGGTAGGGGTAGCGTATGCATCATAGAAATGGGGTCTTATGGTGATATATATCACCTATCTCACCATGAGACCCCATTTATATGAGGCATACGCTGCCCCTACCTTCTCAACCCTACCGGATTGGCAAGCTAGCTCACTCACCAGCTTGCCAATGTGGTAGGGTTGAGATGGTAGGGGCAGCATATGCCTCATAGAAATGGGGTCTTACAGTGATGTACATCACTATGAGACCCCATTTCTATGAGGCATATGCTACCCCTACCTTCTCAACCCTACTACATTGGGGTCTCACTCACTAGCCTTCCAATGCGGTAGGGTTGATATGGTAGGGGAAGTGTATGCCTCATAGAAATGGGGTCTCATGGTCACCGTGAGACCCCATTTCTATGAGGCATATGCTGCCCATACCTTCTCAACCCTACCGCATTGGCAGGCTAGTGAGTGAGCTCACTATCTTGCTAAGCTCATTAGCTTGTCAATGCTACCACATTTTGCATACATTTATACGAAAACATTATTGTCAAACAATTCAAATGCTTTATCCATGCTTCCATTTTGAGCCATGATTGCAAGATAGGCCGCACCTTTCCCCATGTTGCTAACTTAGCCTTGAATAAAGTGTCTTGTAATAGTGGAGAGAAGGGTTATAATCCCTTGTAGGTAGAATAATCAAGGAAATATTTAAAATATATCACAACCAAAAGTGATGAGGTAGGTTTAGTGATGAGGTAAATTTAGAAATAGAGATGAAAACCAAAATAGTTTCTAATATCTATCAATGTGGGAGAACTATATTCCAATTTTTTAGAGACATGTATGGAAAACTTGGTAGCATAGACAAGGAAATCAACTGCTTGGTATAACTGTTTGACAAAATACCTTAATGAAAGCTTCGAAGAGTGGTATGCACATCCATAATAAAGGATTGAGAAATGATGTTTTATTTTACTTCCTTAAAACATATGTCATATATATGTGTATACAAAATGTGGAAGCATACACAAGGTAAGTCAATTATTAAATAACAAAATACCTCAAAGAGATGTGGTTTAAAAATGTAATTGGCAAGTGTATAGAATTGTGTAATTTAAAATGTGCATTGAAAACCTAAGGTTATAATGACAAACAAACAATGATCAAATTGAAATATGCAAAATAACAAAATTGAAAGCAAGCCATAATAGAATGAAACAAAATGTGTAAAGACTTCACATACCTTAAAAACTAGAGTTTCAAATGGAGGAGTTCTACCTAGTTATGTAGCCTTAGCTTCTTCTTTCTTCAAACTCCTCAAAAATTTGACTTTTTTCAAAAGCTTGTTCCCCTCCAAACTTTTAATTGTATATTAGTTTTCACTAGAATTCAAACTTGAATTAATATTATATGCCTTTCAACATGAAAACTCTACTATTTCATGCAAAGGTGGTGGAAAATCATGAAAAAGGTGGTGGAATGTGAAAAACATGCATGCACACTTCACAACATCATCAAAAAGCTACTTTTTGTTGAAGCACACACAAAACCAGGAGAATATGCAGAATGTGGGCCTTGAGATAACAGGTATATTGAGTTTTTTACCATTTTTAGAGCAAGAAAAAACACGCTTGCGTTATAACGTGAGCACATTATTTCTTGCTGGTCATATCTCTACTTCTTCAAAAAGCACTCGTGTTATGAGAAAGTTGGTTTTTTAATAGATTTCTTTTCTCTCTTTGTCTATATCCTATATACCCTAATTCTATCTCTCTCCCCTCTACCCTCTACCCTTAACCCTTAAACCCTAATTCTATCTCTCTCCCCTCTACCCTCTACCCTTAACCCTTATACCCTATATTATCTAACCTTTATCTCTCTCCCACTCCCTCCCTCCCTCCCTCCCCTCCCCCTCTCTCTCTCTCTCTCTCACTCACTCACTCACTCCTATCTCTCTCCTCTACCCTCTACCCTTAACCATTATACCTCAACCCTTAAACCCTACTTCTATCTCTCTCCCCATATACCCTCTACCCTTAACCCTTATACCCCCATCCTCCACCCTCTATCTCTCACTCCCTATCTCAGATTCTCCCTCGAGCCTCCTCCTACCCCTCTCCTCTCTCTCACTCACCCTATCTCTCCCCACTCTTAACCCTTATACCTCAACCTTAAACCCCGATTCTATCTCTACCCTACCATTAACCCTTACACCTCTATCCTCTCTCTCTCTCTCTCCCACCCCTATCCCTCTCTCAACCTCTCACTCACTCACTCCTATCTCTCCCCCACCCTCTACCTCTACCCTTAACCCTTATACCCTCTATCCTCTACCCTCTCTCTCTCTCTCTCTCGTCTCTCCCTCCTATTCCCTCTCCCTCTCTCAACTCCCTCTCTCTCACTCACTCATTCCTTCTATCTCTCTCCCACTCCTAAACCCTAAACCCTCAACCCTCAACCCTTAAACCCTAAACCCTTAAACCCTCTACTCTCTACCCTCTACCCTATACATGCTCAACCCTTAATTCTCAACCCTCAAACCTTAATCCCTCAACCCTCAATCCTTAAACCCTAAACCCTCAACCCCTATACCCTCTTTCCTTTACATTGGACCCTCAACGTAATCCTTCAACCATATACCCTCAAACCCCTCAACGTAATCCTTCAACCATATACCCTCAAACCTATACCCTAAACCCTACCTTCAACCCTAAACCCTTAACCCTACACCCTCTAACCATAAACTCTTAAACCTTCTACCCTATACCCTCAACCCAATACTCCCTACCATTGACCCTAATCCTGCAACACTCAACCCTTAAACCCTAATACCCTAGAAACCATCAACCCTATAGGTCCTCCACCATAATCCCTCAACCCTATACCCTCAACCCCTATCACTTTCTCTCTATCTATACATCTCACCTCTCTGTCCCTCCCTCTCTCCTACCCTATCTAATTGTCTCCATCTACCCTCTCCCTCTTTCTACGTACCTCTTGTTCAATCAATCCCCACCACCCTCTCTTGCTCCTTATATATATCTCTCTCTATCTCCCTCCCAATCTCTCCCACTCCCTCTCTCTCCCTCTCTCATGTCTCTCCCTCCCACCTCCTCTCTCTATCTCTCTCTCTCCCCTCTCTCTCTCTCCCCTCTATCTATTTATCCCACCCTACCTAGATAAGTCCCTCTCACTCCACCCCCCTCTTTCTCTCCCTCTATCAGGTCACTCCCTCCCATACCCTCTCCCTCTCTTAAGTCTCTCACTCACACTCCCTCTCTCTTCCACTCCCTCTCTCTCACACTCCCTCTCAAACTCCCTCTCACTACCTATCTCTCAATTCTCTCCCTCTCACCCCCCCTCACACTCTCAAGTATCTTCCTTTTCACCTTACCTACATAACTCTCTTTCTCTCTATCTCCCCCCCTCTCTCTCTCTCCATCTCTCTCAATTCTCTCTCTCCCACCCCCCCTCTCTCTCTCCCTTCCTCTATCCCTCCCACCCTACCTAGCTAAGTCCCTCTCACTCCAACCCCTTCTCTCCCACTCCCTCTCTCTTAAACTCTCACTTCCACCCCATGTCCCTCTCTCCAGACTCTCTCTCTCTCTCTCTCTCCCTCCCTGTCCCTGTCCCTGTCCCTGTCCCACCCTACTTAGACAACTCTAGATCTCTCTCTCTTAAAATTCTCCCTCCCTCTAAAGACATACATAAATACATACATACAAGCATAATACATATGTAAATACAATCCTACATACATACAATCATACATGTACATGTGTAGATATAATCTTACATACATATAGGCATGCATATAATATACATGCATTGATACATACATACATACATGACATATAAGCATACATGTACATACAAACATACAAATATATAAATGTACATTCAATAGAGTAGCATTTAACATAAAGCAAGACATAACATGAGTGCATTATAATGCGCTCATGTTATGTCTTGCTAGACATGCTCCCCACAAACAAAAAAAACCATGTAAAAATTGAGATATAATGTGAGCACGTTATAACACGCGCGTGTTATATCTTGCTTTGGGAATCCCCAAGCCTTGGGATTGGTATTTACCTTGGAATACCAACCCAAAGGCTTGGAGGGAATTCCCAACGACCAGAGACGTGTTTTTGCAAATTTTACAATATTTTACATAATTGGGTTCGTGCTCACCAGTAGGATTGCACATGGTTCAATATCAAACAAATTGAACATTTGGGTAATGTTAGGTTCTCTCTTAGCTATCCAACGATGTAATTTTTTTCACTTTTTGACAATGTTAAGCCTTTCATCCATAATTTATTTTTTTTGTATGTCTCTTTTTTGGAAAAAAGTAGTGTTTTGGTGTTTTTTCACTATAAATTAACCACTCATCAAAATTTCAAATAAATTACATTTTTAGAAACTAGACTCCATTCTACAATTTTTTATTTTTTTTAAAATTCAATTAGTTTCCAAAATTTCTAGGGGTAGCATGGCCAAAATTCTATTTTTCAGGAAGTGCCCACTTCAAAAATTAGTAAAAAATCAAATATTCATTTAAAAATTATCAGAAAAATCATGCATCAACTACATATTGTTAGCTAACTTCTTACCGTAGTGATTTTAAAAAATACTAAAAAAAAGTTCATCGTGCTAGGGTCGTACAAGAGTTGCTATGTTATGTTTTTCTGACAAAAACAACACCAATTTGTGTACGTCCCTCATTTGAACCCCTTAATCTCAACCATTTTCAAAATAAATTAGTAGTTTAGAAAGTAGACTTAGAGTACTTCGATCCTTATTTTTGTTCCATCTCAAAATTTTGAGTGTAACTATCCTCAATTTCATGTCCAAGGTCAGTATTTCCTGATTTGAGAAAAAAAAGTGGGCACTTAAGTCCCCTTTTTGGGAACCATCTTTGTGCACTTACCCATTAAGCCATATGCAAAATTCTAGTATGCATTTTCTATTATATAAATTAAACCACCTCTCCGAACCACTAATTGACCATATTTGGTGTAACATAAACACACAAACATATTGTATTTACAAATCACAAGCATATTGGAGTGATTGTGATCCAATTTATATAAAGTTTGAAATAATTGACAAATTTAAATCTAAGTAATATCTTCAAATACTATTCTACACCAAAAAAAATGTAAATCAAATAGAAACACTTTTAATCAATTGATATTTTTTCTAAACATAGTTATAACCAAATATACAAATACTATTTTTACAACTTCTCATTGATAATGTATAAAAAACTAATTATAATAGAATCTACCAAAATCAATTGCAATCTCTTATTACATTATAAACAAAAACTACTTATAGTTATGCTAAACAAAAATATATATACAAATATGAATATTAGAATCATATGGATTTGCTCTTTACAGAATGACAATGCATAATCATATATATGTCCTATCTTTGATGTTCCATAAACTGTATCTTAAACCTTAATATAATTTTTTAATAAGCATATTAACATTTTGAATCTTTCTTGTAGCAAACAATGGAATCCAACAAAAGAATGGAAACAAACCAAAAAAAGAAACAACAAATATCCAAAAGGCGAATAACATTGTCAATGTTCAATTATACTATCCAAATTAGTCTTCAAAACAATAAATTCATTTCCTATCATCATTGCAGATCAAAAGGAAAAAAGAAAAATACAATATCAATTGAAGAACTTCACTCCCACAAAGCTGGAAATATATTGAAGGAGATGTCATTGTTGTTTACAAAACTAGTTTGGACAAAACAAACAATACAAAATATGTAATTCTTGTAGATTTTACTGATGAAAAAACTGAGATGACAATTACTATCAATATAATTGTTGTCCTTATCAAACAACGCGAAGCAAAAATAGTTCCATGAACAACTATTTGTATCAAAAAATTTCAAATTGCACCTAAAATTGACTATGAACGTGGTGATTGCGATTGCATATTGATTGTGACAAACACAAGCACAATCAATGTCATACCGCGTATGCATGAAAAATACAAATTGATACCAACTAGCACCATTAGACAACTTCTTACACGTGAAGACAACTATGCAATTGGATTTGTAGGGGCACTTGTGGTCGCCACTAAGAGAACTTTCCAATTTCTTGTTGATATAAAAGATGGACATTCTGAATTTGACAAAGCAAAGGTACAAAAGTCTTCTAATTCTTTAATTGATTGTAATTTAAAATAGATATTTTGGAACATATTTCTTAAATAAATAAAAATGCTCATGTATAGAAATATCTCCACAATATAGGTACAAATACATGAGAATTTGGCACATCACTTCAATGCAATGGAAGAACAAATTCATCTCAATGAATACCCAATAATGCTATTTAGAAACATTGTAAAGCGACATGATGCAAAAGACAACATTCTCCATACATGTCAATCAACATACATTGACAAATTGAATAACAAGAGGACCTTCAATCATTTGAACAATTTGCTACATTCAACATTTGAGGTAAGTAATTTTGCACCTTTGTAATTCTAAATAATTAAGAATATGATGAAATAATAAAATAATATATATATATATATATATATCTTTGTTATATCTTACAGGTTCATGGAACCATAAAAATATCTAATCCGTTTTCAAATCCATTTCATGCTTTTTGTCCAAGCTGCAACTATAAATTTGATACATATGAAGCACTACAAGACCAAACTACTTATTTTATTAAATGCAATCAACAATTTGCATATATCTACTCTCACTACCTTAGAGTTATTTTGACAACTAACAATAAGAAAACAATAGATTGCTTCATGGAAAAATCTATTATTCAACTCTTGCTTCCTCAGTTAGTAAACATTACCTATGAAGATTACATTGATGATAAATCATCAATTATTTTCATCCTACGAAATTTTTGCACAAAAGGACAATTCACATTGAGTCAAAACAACCTTATAACTAGTGCAAAATGTATTCAAGAATGATCAACTAATTCTATAGTCAAGTACAATTATAATTTATAACCACTCAGCTTAATTTAATTGTTGCATGTTTCTATACTACATTATCTTTTCAAAGATTACCAATTAAAGCTAGTTACATATTAACTAAAACAATCTCATCATAACCATCTTGAATTTTTTTTTGTAGGAAGTAATGAGTTGCACATACAAAATCAATAAGAAAATTGCAACTGAAAAGATCTTTGTTCTCTTCAAAATTATGTGGTGTCTCATCTTGAAAGCTTGATAAAGGAATCCCTTGAAGTTGTTGCTCAAAACCCTGACCAGCTGTCTCCCCTACCTCTTCACCAGGGCCTCATTCTATGGCTCTACCATTTCCATTTGACCCTATTCCCCCCTAAACCCATCTTTGTTATTCGTGTGGAAGAGTTGGAACCACCTAACCTATCCCCTGAGAAACCGTCCCCGGTTGCTTTTGTTGGTCCCAAGAGAAAAACCCCTCCATTAGACAGCGAACCCCATGAGGTGCCTAAACCAAAACCCCCAACAAAAACGAAGAAGGGTGGGTCGGGTTGGCCCATTCCAAGGCTACAACTAGATTGTGTGAGCTTAAGAATACCCCACCAAAAAAGGATTCCAAAGGTGACACTGTTGAGGCTGCGAGTATTTACATGGGGACAAAGCAAAAAAGCATCAGGAGGTCTCATAGATTGGAGAAGAACAAGAAATAGATTTTGGGGGATGAAATTTCTAGCAACTCGGTGTAATAACCCAATTCTAATTACTACTTAAATATTAATTGCAAATGACATTATGAATATTAAATTTTAAGAAGACATAATTTTAGAAACTATTTTCAATCATAGTGCAACACATATCTAATTAAACTATGAGTTAGAATATATATTCATTCCAAATGTCAATTACAATATCCAAGTTGACTTAGCTCATTGGCCACAAAGTCAATGCAATAGAAAATATACATCAAGGTTACATCATAATCCTTTGATAACTTGAAAACATCCAAGGTTTCCTTTTTGATGCTCACCTCCTCTAGTGGACGAGAACATGGCTCAAGCACTTTACTACCCAATCATGAAGCTTATGCTTCCCTGGAATTCTTCCTACTCGAAGAATGCTCGACCCTGTATGAAAATTTTAGCAAGACAAGAATCTACAGGGTGGAATTTGGTATGTGCCCAAACATCAACATGCATCTCTATCTATGATCAGAAAAATGCAAGATCTATGCTAGGAATGGCAGAGAGTTTCATCACATATAAGTCTATACATACATAATGGGCTAACTACTTGGCCAAGCATTAAAATTAAGTTGCAACAACAAAGATATGTTTTGAATAAAGCAAAACCTATACCCTCTTAACTCTATTTTGACACTCGTCCCAAAAGGTAACTTTCAACAACACAATTATATTACTTAGTAACTATCTACCCTCTACAAACATCTACCCTAAGGTGCTCTAATCTACTTAGGTGTTACTACAAAGAGAATATTCTTTATACACATATCAACAAAAAAGAAATTTAGTCTACTTATTCAACAGCTTGAGAAATTCATAAAGATAAATCAAGTGGTTCTATTGATTTCATCATCCATTCAGTTCATACATTAATTGGTCACATGATTACATTCAATGTATTCTACCACTTCATATTTTGCGTACATTGGTATTCATTAGAGAAGAAAATGAATAAAATAAGTAACAAAAGAAGGTATGTCACAAGTATGTGTATGCACGTAGATGAAGGTCTTTGCACATACACATATATGTGACAAGTTTAGTTAATATATTTATGCATACATTCTGAAATAAATACCATTATAACGGATTGCTTTCATTCAAAATATTGCTATAGATTGTCATATCTTCTGATTGTTATGCAAGATGTAAGTTGCCTTTCTCAAAGAAAGAAGAATAGTTTTGTTTTGAATAGTTACTACATACTGATACGTTGTTTGTATCAAATCCATGTTGTTTACAAAAGTTTACAAGTTATTGTGCCAATGTGTCTCATTAATAGTTTCAAGTTAACCAGTATAATATGTAAACGATCAATGTTCCTATCATTTTGGATATAAAAATATTTAAACAATACTAGTATCTTTTGTGCAAATAAAACAATTGAACGACATGCTTGTCATTTTAAAGCCAAAAAATACATATGAATCTAGAACAATTTTATTAATGTTCGGGTTATGGAGAAACCTGTCTTTCTATTGGTGACTGTTATAAGGTATATGTTCAAGCCACTATTGTTCTAAAGAATGACTAACAATTGAACGACTATTCAATTTTATTATTAACATAAACACTGGTTGAACCTTGATGAATGGCAATCATCGACATACATTATTTGATGGCAATGTTGGTAAGACTCCTTCATGGTAATTGTTCTATGGAATGATTTGAGTATCATTATAGGGAACGATTATGTGCATGCAATAAGAACTAGTGAATACAAAAATTGTGAGCTTCGCATGTAAGCGACAATAATGAGAATCATTTTGATGAACAATTAAATGTTTATTCTAATGGAATTCTAATATACGATCTTAAAGATCATGCCAATATAATGAAAAGTGGAACGATATAAACGTTTGACCATTGTTCACTATGAACGAGGCAACATGGATAAATGCACAACGATGGTTTCCCTTCATTCTACAAATGATATCTAAGGCCATCATACCCATATGGTGCGATATTCCCATTTGGCCTTGTAAACATAGAGAAACAATAAGAATATGAAGGTAACAATGGAGAAGCCCTCGCTTCCCTAAGAGGGAACAATGAACGATAAAATAAATCATTGAATATTTTGACTATTGGCTCCTACTGAATAGTCATGAAAATGGCTATGTATAACACATGCAAGTGATAAAACAACAAGAGAATGATTACACAAACACATAGGGTATAACATGATCAGTTGACCAACCGATAAGAAATGCATGCAAGGAATGGTCGATTCGGCTCAAGAAACAAAAAAAATTAATATCAAATTCATCGATGACTTCTAGGCATCAATGCAAAATGTATTTACAAATAAATTCCTATCTAATGGTTTAACACCATTTCAAAAGAAATTGACAATATGGGAAGAAATGCAAATTTTGAAATAGACTATACATGAAGAATCAAGCATGTATCAAAACTATCAAATTACCTTGGAATCATGGGATTTTTCCTCTGTTACTTTTTCCCTCTTTCCTAGTTGGTTCGATTTTCTTGACTACTTTTTCCTCCACCTTCGTTGCCACAATTCATCTCCCCTTCAATATTTTCTAGTATTGCGTGCTATAAAAAATGGTAGCCTCTTCTCCCCTTACTTGTTTGCATTGATATGGGGGTCGTTTCACTTCATAATTCTCCTTAATTAACCACCCACTACTACATTTTCAATATCTTGGCCTTAAATTCAAATGCATGCCACTCACCCATAATGTCTTCATTTAGATATTATTTGAAATCAACAATAATGTTTAATAATTTCAATCCCATATTCAATCTATAAGGAATATGTATATGTTTATATATATACATGCATATATATATGTATATATATACACATATATATGTATGTATATAGAATATATATGTATATATATAATATATATGTAGATATATATTTATTTATCACTATTTTATTTTTATAACAATTTAGTGTTTAATCACTTTCAAATGAACAATAAAATTTTATTGTATTCAAGTAATAGTTTTTTTAAATGAAGTGATTTTCTTATCCTTCAAGCATGTCTTTTTAATACATACATATATGTTTAACCATGTTATCATTTTCTTTTAAATTCCAAAAACACGAGATCAAAATAGACAATTGAATAAAAAATAACATGTATAAAATTCCACAAGCCTATTTCTTTCAAGCATTGAATGATTTCAAATCAAATCAATATAATCTTCTATATGAAAGTTTAAATGCAACTATCATGTCGTTTAGTGGTGTGTGCACCTAGATTACATCAAGCTTACCATTCAATCTGGCTAAACAATCCTACCTCAATTGTGTTCTCGTCCTTCAACCCGTTTCCCTACATTTGCACACACTTGCACTTATATAGTTCATCAGTAACATTCAATCATGATAAAGTATAAGATAGTTCAAAAAATCATTAGGTCAAAATATGGTCAACTTCTTTCAAACATTTCAAAATATCAAATTTATCATTCAACATGTTGAATTTCCTTAATTACTCACTTTAACATATTATAATTTAAATGAAATAAAAATTGGGATATGACATCCTTCCCCTCTTGGAAGAGACATCGTCTTGATGCCTATTTAATAAAAATTAGAGCATATATGTCTCTTTCAACATCACTTCATACTGTTTCCAAGCCAAAACATTATAGCATTCAATCCAAAACATTCAAACAGAATTAACAAGAGCCTCTTTCTAAGAAAGCAAATATGGGAAGGAGTGTTCTATTTCTTCCGCATCCTCCCAAGTAGCACTATCTTCTAAATACTGGTCCCATTGGACCTTAAACTAAGCAATGTCTCTACTCTACAACTTGATGTTCTATCTATCTAGAATTCTAATGGGCTCCACTAGCACCACTCTTGGGTCCTATACATGTAAGTTTTTCCAATTAAGCACATGAGCTACATCAGGATGATATGGCTTAAGTAAAGAAACATGAAACACATTATGAAGTTGAGCTAGAGCATGTGGTAGAGCAAGTCTATAAGCAAGTAGGTTGATCACTTCCAAGACATCAAACAGACCCACATATCTTGGGGCTAACTTGGAAGACTTTATCCCCTACCGTAAACTATCTAAAAGTTCTATTCTTATCGACATAACTCTTCTTTCTATCTGCTACCTCCTTTAGTTTTCCCTTAATAACTCTCACGTGTTCTTCCATCTCCATGATCATTTTAGGACCTGCTATGATCTTATCTTCCAATCTATCCCGACTGATGGATGTACGACACTTTCGCCCGTATAGAATTTCAAATGGTGCCATACCTAGAGATGTGTGATAGGAGTTATTGTAAGAAAACTCTACCAACGGTAAATATTCTTCCCATTTATACTGTTGGTCAATGCAGTACATTTAGAGGAGGTCTTCGACTACCTAATTCACCCTCTCTGTTTTTTCTTCGGTTTGAGGATGGTAAGTCGAGCTAAAATTCAACTTGATTCCCACTACAACATTCAAGGTCGTCCAAAATATTGAGGTCATCCAGGTGTCCTATTAGAAATGATAGTCTCTATCACTCCATGTATGTAGAAGATATTTGCTAGGGTCAACGATCCATCCTTAAGGTTTCCTGGGATGAAGTGTGCCACCTTTTCCAACTTATCGATCACAACCAAGATAACATCATATATCGATTCTTGCTCAAAGGTAACCCCTGTATGAAGTCCATACTGATCACCTACCATTTATACTTAGGTATGTCATAAGGATACAATAGCCCTGTTGGATGTGCATGTTTAGCCTTGAATCACTGTCACTTTAATCATCTGGCTACATACTCCACTACATCCTTCTTGGGTTTAGGCAAAAAGTACAGAGTTTTCAATTCTGTGATCATTCTGGAGACTCTGAGGTGTCTTGAATAAGGTGCATTGTGAACTTCTTCTATAACCAACTTCCTCAACTCTCCAGAGTCTAGAATGTACACCCTTCTCTGGTATCTCAAAATTCCATCTGGTTCGAACTCGTACCCATCAAACTGATGATCTAATGGATTCTCTGCTAGGGCACTCTTCACTCTTTCGTAGTGCTCATCCCCTTGCAAATGTTGGGTCACCTACTATCTCATATTAGACCTTTTCGGGATCATGGTTGTCAAATGCCTTCATCTACTAAGAAAATTAGCCACTTTGTTCTCTTTTCCTTTAATATACTCAATTCTGAAGTCATACTCACAAAGGAATTCCAACCACCTTCTTTGTTGCACATTAAGGTTTGGCTGAGCAAAAATGTATCTCAATCCCAAATGGTCTATCTTGAGCTCAAACAACTTTCCCAAGAGATAATGTCTCCACATCTGCAAGGCATGAACTATTCCGGCCAACTCTATGTCATGTGGCATACAATTCACCTCGTGTTGTTTAAGCTTTCTTAATTCATACGCTACCACTTGTCCATCCTGCATTAGTACTGCTCCCACTCCATCTCCTGAAGCATCTGTGATTACAATGAATTTTCCATCAGGATTAGGGCTTGTCAGTACTAGTGTTGTCATGAGCCTCTCCTTCATGAGTTGGAATGCTTGCTCACACTTCTCAGTCCATTCAAACTAGGTTCCTTTTCTTTGGAGTGACATGATTGGAGACACAATTTGGGAGAACCCTTGCACATACTTTCTATAGTACCCTATGAGGCCTAAAAAACTATGGAATTCTAATATATTCTGAGGCACTGGCCATTCCACGATCGCCTTGATCTTCTCAGGGTCTACAAAGACTCCCTCAACTGAAATAATATGGCTTAGATAGTGCATCCTATCTTAATAAAACAAGCACTTGTATATATTTCCAAAGAGTTTCTTCTCCCTCAAACATTGTAAAACTATCCTCAAGTGCCTACAATGCTCTTCAATAGACTTTAAGTAAACTAGGATGTCATCTATGAAAATCAAAACAAATTCATCTAAACATCTTTGAACACACTATGTTGGTGTTTTTTCCATTGCACTCAAAGGAACTTCTAAGGAATTGCCATTTCCTATATTCAAAACTCCTGAAAATGACTGGTCAACTGACAAGATCTAGTCACAAACTAAGATCTTCTGTACTTTAGGCTCTGTGGGGGCCAAGGAGGGTGTTCCTATTGGTGTTCACTTGGTGAAACACATCTCTTTCATAGATCATTTCAACTGAAAGGTAAATAAGAAAAACATACTATGGAATTGGCTAGTTCCTAAGTAGCTTGCTACCATTTCAGTAAATGCCCACGTTTATGAGAAATGAATACAAGATCTGTATAAATATTTTGGAAATTTTAATATGAGTTTAAATTCTGCCTCTAGGTCAGCCACCATAAAACAATTTTATTAACCCATTAGGCAAATCCTAAGGAAATAGATTAGTACCTTATGAAATTGGGTTACAGAGTCATATGCATACTATCAGTAATAAAAAAGTGATCTCAAATTTTTTAAGGAAATATTATCTTCATAAAAACTTTGTATTATGAGACTTAAGACCTGTGATGCATAACTTCTTATCATATCCTAAGCAGATAATTGTAAATGCATACCTCCTATTTAAGCATTTAATTGATTGCTTGAATCAAGGCACAAATAGAGATATACATTTGAATTGAAACTCAAAAGAAGAATGAAAATGTTATTGACAATTCCATCCAAAATTTACTCAAAACCCACATAAGGAGAGAAAATGCATCATAGGTAAATTTTCATTTGTATTCATTGATCAGGTATGTATAACAATTTAAGACAATATGTGCATATTCATTAAAAATAGCCCAACACCGACATACTTCTCTATTCCTTTTACTATAATCACATTATGTCTGGCCTAGACCTAGCCTGATATCTTCTATTATCTGCTCTTCTCTTTGTCTCCTATTTTCTATCTTTGTTTTTCTATATTTTCTTTCCTCTTTCATTCAAATCTTGAATTCCCTTTTTACTAACCGGGAGAAACAAGCTTCAGATTCAAATGTAGTTACAATACAAAATTGTAATTTCACTTGCATTTCAACAACATTTGGTATGAATTTTAGAACCCACATGTTGAAATTGTAGAAAACAAGCCAAAAGAGAAAAGAGTAAACCATAACCACCACCAGGGAATAAAATGTAAAGTGCCACCAAAAAATTCCCTTTCCACTCAAGCACCATGAACCAAACCACCAAGACGCCATGCAAGCACATGACCATGTCGAATCATCATGATTTTTCCACAAAGGAAAACCCAAGAGTCACCATAGCAAAATTCACAAAATATAAGCAAAAAGAATATGACCAATTTATTCACCCATCACACCTCCACGTCCCAAGTCACAACCATGATACACTCGACCACTCCTAGTTGTAGCAAGAGGAAGGGAAGAAACCTCAGTTTCTCCTTCCTTCTTTTCTTTCTCAGTTATGCTTCTAGTATGCCCACTTGGGGACTTCATAGCCAGCGGCAACATGACAATCACCCCCTCCTTTGAGATCAAGCCCTTGTTTAGCATATCCAAGTACTGAGCGTATGTTGAATCTGCTTCTAAATCATGGCTGATAGAAGAGGTACTTGTAAGGTTAATGGGGGAGTGTTGGCGCTCGTAAGAGCCATGCCCATACCTTACTATTTGCCTGGACCTAGTCAAAGACTACACTGGGTGTTTTCCCTTATCGCCTTCTTCCTCACAACCCTGCCCTCAAATTGCAGTTGACAACTGCATCTTCTCGACACCAGCTTGGATTTGGAAGTAGTAGCTGCCTCTATAATGGGAACAACTTCATGTGCACCAGGACCAAAACTCTGTGAATTTAGATGGACTGACCTCCTCACTGGATTGCTCATCTTTCTTTCCTGCTAATTTCTCACGCTAGAGAATATCTAACTGCCTCAGGATAATGGTGCAAATAATAACCACCTCAGTTGTATTTATCAAGTGAAACCATAGTAGCATTGTTTATCACACATGTGCAATTCTGGCATCCCGTTGGTAGATGTACCAACACCGTTTAATTCCCATTTGCATGGAAATCAGTTAATTGTTCTTCATGATTATTTGCATTTGCCTCTTGACACGAGTTAAGATCAACTCGATCACTCTGCAAAGTGCAAGCCATTAATGCAAGCTTGTCGTGCAGAATAGAATTGACCATCAGGTGTCACATGCCATTTTTGAATGAGATTCGTTGATCTTCTGCCTTGATGGATGATCAAACAACTAGCTCATGTTTGACCCTCGTTGATTTCCAACAGGGCCTTCGTTGATGTAATTTTAGCTAATCACTTCATTCCATGTCGGATGACATATGCCCACTTGTGGGCTCCATGGTCTGAGCGAGCAAGAGATAGGTGTCATGATTTCGCTGACCTCACTAGGTTTAACTTTCGTTTATCTTCATTCAGTGAGCTAGCAGGGAACGGTGAGGATTGTTCCGCTGAACTGATCTCAATCGTTCATTCATGGTGCCGGGGCACAAGATCGATAGTGGGAAGTGGGTCCCGCACTGTACCTGGGACACGTGTTGATCAACCGCTAACCTCGCTGCTTTTATCTGGCGTGCACTTCACTCCTGTGAGCTGGCGGGGTATGGTTCATATTTCATCTATGATCGCCGAATCTTGCAAGCTGCACAACACATGATGTTATCATTAAATGGACAAGGCATGGCTCACTCGATGGTGACATGACCGTAGGGTTAATGACTTAATTTTCAAGTCATTGGACATTAAAAATTTTGCAACCTGAGTTTAGGAAAACCTTAACATGGTGGGAAAGGATGACTGGTTGCTAAGACAAGTGGGGCCAGTGAACAAACATGGCAAGGGGCTCAGAAAATCACTTAAGAGCTTGACGACCGACTGAACGGGTCAACACGAAAATAGAAAATTGGCACATTTTTTGATTGAAAACCCTACTCACTTGCGGACATGGGTTTACAATGGAAACCAAGCTCATAAGAATTAAGCAGAAATTCCTCAAAATTTCACAAGCTCCATCACACTATTCATGAGATTCATGAAAGCTGCAGGTGCATTAGTCAAACCAAAAGGTACCACAGTGAACTCGTAATGCCCATACTGAGTTTGAAAGGCAGTATTCAAAATATTTTCTACCTTTATTCTCAACTAATGGTATCCCAACCTAAGATAGATTTTGGAGAACACTGTCATTCCCTTCATCTGGTCAAACAACTCATCAATCCTTTGGAGTGGATATCGATTCTTGATGCTCACCTTGTTCAACATCCTATAGTCTATACATAGACGCAAGGTTCCATCCTTATTTACAAAGATAACTGGTGTTCCCCAAGGAGACACACATAGTGTAGTCATCTAGATAGGGTTCCTTACTGCTAGGGTTACTGATATGCACAACATAAATAGCACATCCCTTATGACGAGCCTTTTTGACTTACATATTAGAGATTTGTCTAAGTTCTAAGGGTCTTTGCATCCCACAAATCTCGACTGGGTTCCCATAGTCATCATGACAACTAATTATCTTATCCTCATAGTTCACTATAGACTTATGCTTAGTTAACCAGTTTATCCCAAAAATTACATCGTATGGGCCTAAGGGTGCCACATACATGTTAACTTGGGTCTAGAAGGTTGGAAGCTCTAACTTGCTACAAAAGAGATAGGCATCTACCCTATACTCTGCTCAATTCCCATACTGGACTATCCATGAGTTTGTCATGTATAGATTTCTAATAAGTATCTTGGATATTACTCTAGGGTCTATGAAACATTCAGTAGCTCTGATATAAATTACAATATAGATAGTTCAACCATAGAGCTTACCCATCAACTGGATTAGCAAAGCTTGATACTCTACCTTCTTGTTCTCCTATGTGGAATGGATCTGATGATCCTAAGACCACTGATAGTTTCCTTCCCTTCATGACTTTGACCACTACAGATAATTAGAGGCATAATGATCACCTTTACAAGGATAACACTCATCGTGAGGCCCTTTGCAACCTCTTGGCTTGTCCTCCCTAAAGCCCTTATGCTTTTGGTCATCTTTACTTTTGTTGTTATTTTCCTTCTTCCTCTTTCCACTATTTCCATCTTCATGTTTATCCTGTGATTCACTTCCCCTCTTGAGATTACAGATTTGGTGGTTCTTGTCTCCTTTCTAAAACTTCTTGTTCCCAAATCGCGACTTAGGATTTGAATTATTGTGTTAATTGGATAATTGTTGCAATTTCTGCTCTTGTTTGGTGGCCTTCAGGAAGACTTCGTTCATGGTGAGAGGATCATGCATGTCCACTTCTACTCCAATGTGGGGTCTAAGTCCCAATATGAACTTTCAGATATAGAAACATGTGTCTCATTGATATTGGGGCACATACTTTAGGAGATTGGTGAAATTTTCCCAGTATTGGGTCACAACCATGCTCCCCTAAGTTAGGTTTTAGAATTTTGTCACCTTCTTGTCAAAAAAGAGTTGTGGTAACCATATCTTCTTGAAATATTGGAGGAAGAGTTCCCAAGTAATCTCACTAGGCTGAAGATTCCTTTCAGTCTTTTCATTGTCCCACCAAGTAGCTACTTCTCTTGAAAGTTGAAATGTAGCCCATGCAACCTTAGTCTAATCAGATAGGTTATGGAATGCAAAATATTTCTTCATCTCAATGATCCATGTCTCAACTCTTGCTCTGGTGGCTTTACCATCAAACTTAGGTATTGCTACTCTTTGAGATCCTTTCCTAGTTCTTCCTCAATTCGACCTTGAGGGCCTTCTCCTGGACCCCCTTCTCCCTGATTGACTTCTGCATTCCTAGGAATTCGGTCCTTGCTTACCACTTAAACCTCATACTCTATGTGGTCCATACAAGCCTCTTGCCTATTCATAAGTTCTAGAATTTGATCCAACCTTTTGTTTGGTCCATTGTTTTACCCACTACTGCCCGTCTCTTGTCTAGTGGTCACCATACTAACTCACTCCCGACCTGCAACACATTTCATGTCTACTATAACTTAACATTGGGTTCTATGAGTAAACGTTCTTATTCACATAACACTACATACACATGTATATATCACTCATTCATTAAAGACATACACATTCATTCATAGTAAAACATGTTTTTGAGTTCTTCACTTGAACACACGAAAAAATACATCTTGCTTTATTTATATTAAGTGTGGGTCACATGGTCCCTTATTTACAAAATATTCTTCTTTACATTAA
Source organism: Sequoia sempervirens (assembly GCA_007258455.2). Classification (NCBI taxonomy): domain Eukaryota; kingdom Viridiplantae; phylum Streptophyta; class Pinopsida; order Cupressales; family Cupressaceae; genus Sequoia; species Sequoia sempervirens. The sequence continues at coordinate 118,931,037 of VDFB02000017.1, read as the reverse complement.
TCAGATTTCTCATTCTTAGATGGAGGACACTCTTCTGGGTCCTTGTCAAAACTTACATCAATTTTCTTAGAAGAGGAGGGTTGAGCACGTAGGCTCTCCTTTTCCTCCTTGGTTAGTAAGGGTGTGTTTGGTCCACACCCTAGAGGCTAATCTCTGATTGGAGAAAGCTTCTTAATCTTAGGAGATCGCTTCGACTCCTTAATATTCTTGCCCATCTCTAGCTTAAGTCAAGTGAGGGCTTGAGCCAAAGTCTCATCATCGGGAATCTCGAGTTGAACCTTAGTCTTGGTGTTTTCTTCAACTACAAATTTCTTGTTTGAGATACTAACTGTCTTCCCTCTCTTTCTTCTCGACTTAGACCTTCCCATACCTACATTCAATCTAGGTTTGGTCAATCCTTAGGATAACTCAAATTGGTCAAGGGTCAACTATCCCCTAGTCATGGCTATTGTGGACTCAAAAGGCCTATAGCTAAATCCTGAGCTCTAATACCAAATGTAATAACCCAATTCTAATTACTACTTAAATGTTAATTACAAATGACATTATGAATATTAAATTTTAAGAAGACATAATTTAAGTAGCTATTTTCAATCATAGCAACACATGTCTAATTAAAATATGAGTCAAAATGTATGTTCATTCCAAATGTCAATAACAATATCCAAGTTGACTTGGCTCATTGGTCCACAAAGTCAATACAATATACAATATACATCATAATCCTTTGATAACTTACAAACATCCAAGGTTTCATTTTTGACACTCACCTTCTTTGGTAGATGAGAACATGGCTTAGGTGCTTTATCGCCCAACCACGAAGCTTACGCTTCCCCATAATTCTTCTTACTCGAAGAATTCCTGACCTTGCATGAAAATTTTAGCAAGAGAACAATATGCAAGGTGGAATTTGGTGGGTGCCCAAACATCAACATGCATCTCTATCTATGATAAAAAAAATGCAAGATCTATAATAGGAATGGTAGAGAGTGTCATCACATATAAGTTCATACATACATAATAGGCTAATTTCTTGGCCAAGAATTAAAATTAAGTTGCAACAACAAAGATAGGTTTTGGATAAAGAAAAACCTATACCCTCTGAATTCCATTTCGACACCTATCTTATAAGGTAACTTTCAACAACATAATTATATTCCTTAGCAACTATCTACCCTCTAGCAACATCTACCATAAGGTGCTCTATTCTACTTAGGTGTTGCTACAAAGAGAATATTCTTTATACACATATCAACACAAAAGTAATTCAGTCTACTTATTCAACAACCTAAGAAATTCATAAAGATAAATCAAGTAGTTCTATTCTTTCATCATCCATTCAGTTCATACATCAATTGGTCACATGATTACATTCAATGTATTCTACCACTTCATATTTAACATAAATCAATATTCATTAGAGAAGAAAATGAATAAAATAAGTAACAAAAGAAGGTATGTCACAAGTATGTGTATGTACGTAGACGAAGGTCTATGTGCATACACATATATGTGCCAACTTTAGTTAATATATTTGTGCATACATTCTAAAATAAATACCATTATAACAAATTGATTTCATTAAAAATATTGCTATAGATTGTCATATCTTCTGACTATTATGCAAGATGTAAATTGCCTTTTTCAAAGAAAGAAGAATGTTCTATTTTAAATAGTTACTATATACTGATATGCTGTTTGTATCAAATCCATGCTATTTATAAAAGTTTACAAGTTATTGTGCCAATGTTTCTCATTAAAAGTTTCAAGTTAACCAGTATAACATGTAAACGATCAATGTTCCTATCATTCTAGATATACAAATATTTAAACAATACTAGTATCTTTTGTGCAAATAAAAGAATCAAATGACATGCTTATCGTTTTAAAACCAAAACATACATATGAATCTGGAACAATTTTATTAATGTTCAGGTTATGGAGAAACTCATGTTTCTATTGGTGATTGTTATAAAGTATATGTTCAAGCCACAGTCATTCTAAAGAATGACTAACAATCAAATGACTGTCCGGTTTCATTATTAACATAAACACTAGCCAAACCTTGATGAATGTTGATCATCGACCTACATTGTTCGACGACAATGCTGGTAAGACTCGTTCATGGTAATCGTTCTATGGAACGATTCAAGTATTGTTCTAGGGAATGATTATGTGCATGTAATAAGGATTGGTGAATACAAACATTACGAGCTTCACGTGTAAGCAACAATAATGAGAATTATTCTGATGAATAGTTAAATGTTTATTCTAATGGAATTCTAATATACGATCTTAAAGATCGTGCCAATATAATGAAAAGGGGAATGATATAATTATTCAACCTTCATTCTACAAAAAATATCTAAGGCCATCACACCCATATGGTGTGATATGCCCATTCGACCTTTTCAACACAAAGAAACAACAAGAATGTGAAGGTAATAGTGGAGAAGTTGCCACCTCCCTAAGAGGAAACAATGAACGATAAAAGAAATCATTAAATATTTTGACTATCAGCTTCTACAGAATAGTTATGAAAATGGCTATGTATCACACATACTGTAGGCATATGGCTTCTAGTGTTGTCATTGATGGAAACTGAAGTCATTTCCATGGTCCATAGATTTGTATCTAGTTATATCGACAGATAAAGTGAAATAATGTGTGTTACTGGCAGAATATTTGAAGAACAGGGTATCCGATCAGTAAGTCAACCTGTCTACTTCACCGGATCATCGTTTTGAGTTGTGGATCCCCGGGATTGCTTGGAAAGCATGTACATTATCTTATTACTAAATTTTGTGGTGTTGCTTTAGTTGCTGGATGAGATTGGAGGTCTGGTAGGATGTTTTTTGTTTATTTGTTCATTGCAGTCGACTTAGTGAATATAATGTGTTGTGGATCCCTGAAAATTAAAATTTGAATGATTGGTGTGCTCATGAGTATTTTTTTGAGTCACATCATTATTTTGGCCGATAGTGTTATATCCACATTGAAAATCCAATTATAATTTTGGGTCGACAGTTGATAATATTTTAAAGTTTTATCAAGGCCGACCTATAGCGATTCTATTTCTAGTTGTGGATATATATAAGAGGTTTGATATATCATTTGGCATGTGAGAAAGTAGTGTGGTGGTGTGTTGCGATCATCAGGAAGAGAAATTAGGCTATTATGCAAAGTTTCACTTGTGCATTAATATTTTGTGAGAGTTGTGCAGAGTAGAGCAAAATTGTTGAATAAGTTTGAAGGATAGCAGATTGTCATCAAAGCTTAATTGGAACTGTAATCAGGCTTGTGCAAAAGCTATTTTCTTAGTTCATACCCTCTAGATTTTAATCCTATTTTGTATTGTAGGGCAGTGAGCCCCTTATGTAATTGAGTAGTGAGCTCTAGGTAGTGTGCCTAAATGCATGTGGATTCCCATTTATTTATTTCATTATACTTTTAATATGGTGTAATCTTGTCAACTAACATCCATCGTGGTTTTTCCCTAACTGGGTTTCCACATAAAAAAATCTTGGTGTTCTCTGTCTCTATGATGTGTTAATTGTTTATAGTTAATTTCTTTTTCATTAGATCTGAGATTAAGTTAAGTAAAGTTTGAAAAGTTTATTATTTTGAGACAATTGATTCACCCCCCTCTCAGTTTTCTGTCCTTGTTTTTCCAACACATACAACTGATAAAATAGTAAGAGAGTGATTACACAAACACATAGGGTATAACATGATTGGTTGAGCAATCGATAAGAAATGCATACAAGGAATGGTCGATTCGGCTCAAACAACAAAATATAAATTGCTATCATATTCATCAATGACTTGCAGGCATCAATGCAAAATGTATTTACAGATAAATGCCTATCTAATGGTTTAACACCATTTCAAAAGAAATTGACAATATGGGAAGAAATGCAAATTTTGAAATAGACTATATAGGAAGAATCAAGCATGTATCAAAACTATCAAATTACCTCAAAATTGTGGGATTTTTCCTCTGTTACTTTTTCCCTCTTTCCTAGTTGGTTCGATTTTATTTCTTGCTTTTTCCTCCACCTTTGTCACCACAACATGTTCTCCTTGAATCTCTGCCAGTATTTCATGCTATAAAAAATGGTAACCTCTTCTCCCCTTACCTGTTCACATTGATATGGGGGTCATTTCACTTCATAATTCTCCTTAATTAGCCACCCACTACTGCATTTTGAATATCTTGTCTTTAAATTTAAATGCAGGACACTCACCCATTATGTCTTCTTTTAGATATTATTTGAAATCAACAATAATGTTTAATAATTTTGATCCTATATTCAATCTATAAGTAATATGTATATGTTTATATATATACGTGCATATATATGTATATACGTATATTTATATTTATATATATGTATATACGTATATTTATATTTATACATATGTATATATATAGATATTTATTTATTTATCACTATTTTATTTTTATAATAGTTTAGTGTTTAATCACTTTCAAAAGAAGAATAAACTTTTATTTGATTCGAAGAATAGTTTTTTTTTTAAATGAAGTGGTTTTCTTATCCTTCAAGCATGCCTTTTTAATACATACATATATGTTTAACCATGCTATGGTTTTCTTTTAAATTCTGAAAATATGAGATCAAAATAGACAATTGAATAAGAAATCACATGTATAACATTCCACAAGCCTATTTTTTTCAAGCATTGAATCATTTTGAATCAAATCAATATAATCTTCTATATGAAAGTTTAAATTCAACTATCATGTCATTTAGTGTTGTGTGCACCCAGATTCCATCAAGCTTACCATTCAATCTGGCTAAACAATCCTACCTCAGTGGTGTTCTCATCCTTCAAATTGTTTCCTTACATTTGCTCACACTTGCACTTACACAATTCATCAGTAACATTCAATCATGATAAAGTATAGGATAGATAAAAAATTCACTTATTCAAAAGATGGTCAACTTCTTTCAAACATTTCAAAATATCAAATTTATCGTTCAACATGTTGAATTTCCTTAATTGCTCACTTTAACATATTATAATTTAAATGAAATAAAAATTGGGATATGACACTCGAAGCAGACTGGCGGCAGAGATGAGTTTAAGGACACTGTTGAGGAGGAAGAGGAGTTCGTGGAAGGTCCCAACCACTTCTCAGGCCTAAATAGAATGCTCCAAGAGGACTTTACCCACTCTTTGGATCCTAGGGCCATAGAGGAAGAGATGAATTAGAGGAAGAGCGAGAAGGAGGAAGACATCAACAAGCTGCGAGAGCGGATGGAGAGACTTGAACGAAAGTTCACTAGGCTGACACGTTTCACCATTAAAATCATCCACATATCTGTTGTTACTCTCTTCGATGTCATCAAGGAGGAGGTGGACAAGAAGATTAAGGGTGAGGGTCATAAAATGGTTGGGGATGATGTTTTAAATCTCCTCATTAAAAAATGGGAAGGTGTCGTGAATTAGTGGGTTGGTCTATGTGTCTCTGTTGGGTCTTTGCTATCTGTGTGTTATAATGTTTGTTATCTTTTTGGTTTCTATTATTTTTGGTCTGGGCTCTATAATATACTGTTTATCTTGGTCTCTTTTTGGCCCTTTGGGTTCGTTGTGTAATGGGTACTACACCCATTAAATGCAACTTATCTAATAAAAAACAAAGACAATCAATGTGACATCTTCAACAAGCATAATGAATATGCAATATTTCAATATGTTATATGCTTCTCATCTCAAAATAATGACTAGGAAAATCAGTTATAGAATTATCTATTAGCACTTGTAATGTACTGAAATAAATGGTCTATAAAGAAACATATTGTATGTTGCTTAAATTTATATGCATATATACTCATATCTATTTATTATTACATGCAAAGATCACTATATGTTACATATTTTATTGGCAAGAATTAGACGCAATGCGTCTCTTGTTTTATATGTTCTTACACATATTTTTATATATTGATGTTTATTTTATCTATTATTTTCTTTACATATTCAAATATTCATTTTATTTATTGATATTTGTTGTACCCCAAATTAATTTTTTTTTGCTACACTTAGGCATTTTGAAGAAATAAGTAAAAGTCTTGTTAAATCTATCAAAAAGGTCAAAATTTGGGTGTGCATGTCTTACATGAGGGGTAAAAACTTGAAATTTCCAAAATATGACGATCTGGGACTGCTCAAAGCGACCTAATATACAAAACCCAAATCTTAGTTTTTCATCCCTACTTTTTAGGAAAACTGCTATTTTTAGAAACTTTCTAAAAATCGTAACTTTTTCTAGGTTTTTCCGGGTTTCTTTCGAAACAGATACTAGCAAAACTTTCTAAAAAATAGAAAATTTCTAAAAATCGAAAGTTTTTCCACCAAGGTTCAAACCAATTTTGATTGACTTAAAATACTTCCTCAACAGGTTGGTGTAGTTAGAATCGCGAAACGATCAGTTTTACCCTAGTGGGTCTATTTTGCTTTTTCAATTTCAGAAAGCATTTTGGGAACTTCAAAAGTCATCAATGGAGGTCAATTAGCTGCTTGGCATCAGATTCAACGTTCAAGCTCTGAATAGAAGATGGGTTCAAGAACAGGCATGAAGAACGAAGGATGAAGGTGAAAACTGCAAAAAAATGACTAAGTCTGCCAGCCATGGGTGCCTCAGGAGAAGATAGGCGCCCATCTTTTTAGGGCATCAGATGATGCAATTAGGGTTTGAGCTTCTAGGAATTTTTTTTCAAATCCTTCCCAGCTCCATAGTGAGTCCGACAACGTCATCATCATATCAGCCAATCACCCAGAATTCAAAATCCAATAGGGAGGTTTCAACCAGAAGGCAGAAGGCAAACCATGAAAATCACTAAAATTTTCTAATTCTGGGAACTTTGGGCACCCAACCTTTTGAGAGGTCAAACTCAGCAGTTAGGGTTTGTTGATGAGCTCAATCTCTTCAGAATTTAGTTAGCTTCGCAATGGATATCTTCATCAGATCGTCAGACTTGTCAGTCACCGACAAATTCAGATCAAGCTGGAGGTATGAAGAAGAAGGTTCAAGTTTGAAGATGAAATTCAAAGCAAAAATGGCTAAGTATGGAAGAGTTGGGCGCCCCAGAAGGAGAAAGGTGCCCAATTTTTTTGAGGGCTTGAATGGATGAATTTTCCAGTGAAGCCTCCAACGCAACTTCCTCAGAGTTGATCAGGCTTTCCAACGAGACCATCAGCTCGTCAATTTGAGTTGGAAGTCAATAGATCCTGAAGGCAGAACAAAAGGAAAAACAAGAGCTAAATGTCAAAAGTCAAAAGCAAAGGAGAAAATATTGAAAAATATTCTAACTCTGGTGAAGTTGGGCGCCCCAGCTAGCTAGGGGCACCCAAGATTTTGATGCCTCAGATTCAAATTTTAGATGAAATCACTCCCAGAAGACCCCTCTCAGAATCTTCTCAGCTCCACAATGAGTCCAGCTGTTAATCCATCTGAGCTCCAGATCGTTAGAAATGACAAGATCATCTGAAGGAGAGGAGTTGATGAAGAAACTCGAAAAAATGGTTAAGTTTGATGAACATGGGTGCCCTTGTGAAGGATAGGTGCCCAAGGTTTTGAAGCCTAAAATGATGGATTTTGTAGTTGCAACCACCAAGATCACCTTGTCAGATTCAACCAAGCTATTCAACGAAGTAGTCATCCAACCAATCTGATCAGTGTAGCTCTCGGAATCAAGGTTTCTTCAGATGATCAAAGGGAAATGGAGAAAATGAAAAACACATAAAAATGGCTAACACTGTAAAGGTTGGGTGCCCTAAAAGGAGATGGGCGCCCATGATTTTGGAGCATTAGATGAAGTTTTTAGCCAGAGTTGCCTCCAGGATGATCTTCTCATAATCAATTAGGCTTCATGATGAAACATCCAACTCATTCATCAGATCAACCTAGAAGCTTGAGATCTGAATCAAAGTAGGGTTCAAAATTGAGGAAAAGTTAAAAAACTCAGAAAAGTGACTAAGTATGGAGAAAGTTGGCGCCTCTAGCCAAGAAGGGAGCCCAAGTTACCTTGCCTTAGTTAAAATTTTCAAATTTTCAAATTGCAAGATGAAGAATGAATGACCAAGTTCAATGAACAAGCAGATTTTAGGGTTTTAAGGATAAAATAAAAAAGAAAGCAGAGTTAGCTCAAGCCAAAGGCTTATTTAAGAGGCTTTTATCATTCAATTTTCATCATTCTTTGTAGGTGGCATCCAAGTTGAGGAGGAGCAACAACTTTGAAGTTTTTATTTCAAGATTCAAGAGTTCAAGGTTGCTGATTTTCAAGAAATTCTTCATTAATTTTCAGACCAACAACATATGACCTTTGTTTTTCATGCTTTTTTCCTCTAGAACATCAAATTTTTGAAGGTCAAGATTTTTAATTTCCAGCCATCTGGGTCTTTTCATCTCATCATTCTGAAGAATTTTTGAAGAAATTTCTCAAGTTGCAGTAGTTTCTTTTTCCTTGCATGTCAGAGAAATCATCAGAGTTTTCAAATTTTGATCATCTGGGTCCTCTTGAAACAATCTTCTGAAGAAAACCCATATTACAACTTTTTTTCAAGAAAATTTCAGATTCTAGGGTTTTCTACCTTTTCAATCAGCCCTTAGTATTTTTCAAATCTAATCAACTAGGTTCATTCCAAATCTTATTCTGAACAAAACCCAAGTGCCAACTTTTTTTTGTGAAAAATTAAAGAAATTAGGGTTTGCTGCTTTTTCAGTCTACACTCAAAATTTTCAAAAACAGATGATTTGGGTTGTCTTGCAATGAAATTATGAGCAAAACCCATATCTCAAAAAAATTTCTAAAAAATTTGTTCGTTTGAGGAAGAAAAACCAACATTCTAAAAATAATAAGTTGCTCAAAACTTGTCTGAACGTAGGCGAGTTTATAGTCATTCTTTAAGGTTTTCAAAATGGAATACACAGACCAATGATTTCAAAACCAATTCAATAGTATACCATGACTTCATCAAAACAACTGAGACTGACTTGCATCACATCAAGTCGATGTTTGACCTACATGCTTTGGAGAGTGCAAGTAACACTGCAATCAAAAACCTAGGGCACTCTGGACTACTCGTAGCGGCATCCATTCCTATTTTAGTTCAGAGTCTCAAATTTGTAATCACTTGCATCAAGCATTACATTCCGACAACATGGGAGATTCAATCAGTTGATGATAGATTGATTTGCGGTTTGAAACCTGACATGATCGAGAAATGCTTCTCAATTCCTCCTTGGCCTGAAAGTGTGACTATTTCTAAAGGAGAATGTGAAAGGATATGGGAGATGCACAAGGAAAAGTACAATAAGATTATTGCACAAAAGTGGATGAAGGGAAAACATAAGACTCTGTCGAAGAACATCGGGCGAGGAGAGTTCAAAGATGAAATTGCTATCATGATCACCTTGCTCAACAGGGTCATTGGACAAGAAGATGCTACACAATTTCAACCCTGGATGTTCTACATTATACCTCACATCGTAAAGAAGATTGAGTTCTATGATTGGGTGACCTTGATTAGTGACAACCCCATCAACAAATAAAAAAATAATTCTAGATTCATGAATTCCATATGGTTTCCTACCTAGTCTACCTATTGGCCTATCAAGGTCAATTCAGAGGGTTGAACATCGAAGGGTCTCTGAGCATACAACATATCTACAACTACTACCCTCAGTTGGAGTTCACGAAGTCACTACATCATTACAAGAGGGTAAACGAGGCTTTCTTGATGCACACAATGCGAGACCTGGATACTGAGTTGCATGTTTGTGTCTCATCCACCACTAGGGCAACAATAGTAGAGTGGGCAGATTGGTTTATACAGTTTCCTACTTTCACCTACCTCAGAGTCTATGGCTTCTCTGGTGCTCTACTCATTTTTCCAAGGTACCCATCAAATGAAGTCATTTTCATGGAATTCTTAAGGAAAGCACATGATGTGCACACAGTCTTGAGGAATAGAAAGAAACCCACCCTCAGTTTTCCATTGGGGTTGGGAATATATACATGCAGATCAACATTAGATGCCAAGACCATGAAAGATGAGTTAGATAAACTTGGTATCAAGCCTTACAATGAGAGATGATCATATGACCCTCATGGCATCTTCGTTGCCGAACTTGAGAAGAAATATGCTCATTTGCCCGCTCTTGAAGATTTTTGGGCTAACTGCATAGATGAGTTCGAGGTGCAGAGGTATAGTTATAGTAGGCTCACTCTTCATTAGATGAAAGATTGCCTATCAGAGGATATTGAAGGGTTATCAAATGATGATGAGGATGTGCTTCTCCCAATGTAAGCTCAGAAGCGAATTGAAGAGCAGCCTCTTCCACAGGTCAATTGGGCTAACAAAGAGTCCCTCTCAGTTGAAGAAAGGATAAGACAAGTCCTCGAGCACAACAAGGTTTTCCTAGTCCTCAAGAGGAAGAATTCCATCCCAATAGTAGAGCCACCAAGGATACAGTCATCACTTCCCTCCTCTTCCAGAGCACAATCAAAAGGGAAAGGTGTAAGTCAGTCTTAAGAAGGTGTGAAGGGCAACATATCAACTAAAAATGTAAGAAGAAGGTTAGACTTCTCAGGAATAGTCATACAAGAGTAGCCAACAGTTGAAGCAAAATCTCCTTTAGAAGAGCCCATACCTTAGAAGGAAATAGAAGAAGTGCCCTTAACACATGATTCTATACCATTGACAGGGTCTTTACCAATCCACATCGATCTAGATATTGAAGAAGATGAAGAAGTTGCAATTGTACCTCCCAAGGAAGTTAGTAAAGATAGTACCATGTCTTAGCTTGAGAGCTCCTTGGGAAGGGTAGGAAGAAGACCTTCATATCAGGTGAATTTTGATGACCTTAACAACATCTATCAGGAAGCACCTAAGAAGAAAGCAAAGAGACAAATCCACTTTGAGAGAAATCCTGATGGTGAAATGATCATGGAGACTGGTACACCTCCTAAAGATAGAAACAAAGATGAAGTGGATCTAGATGACTTTGTGATGGTGAAGGAAAATCTTGGAAAAAGCACCAGACATGCAGAAGTTAGTATGTTCAGAGTTGTATCTGATAGCCTTCAATAAAGAGTGATTGAAGATGGAGAAGGCAAGGCAGCCCTCAAGGCTGAAGTTCAACAGCTCAGGCTTTACATTTCTAACCTTATCCACGGCTCTTCATAGGCTACTCAGTTGCTGCCCTAGGTTTTAGAGACACTAGCTGATCATCATCAGTTAAGACAACTAGTAATATGTGGGAAAGAAACTCAAGAATGGATTGAGAATTTCATCGTCAAATGGAAGGAAATCTTGGCATGAATATTTTAGCTGAGAGATGACACTAATATGCTACGTCAAGGAATTCAAGGATTTGAACAGTCAATGGCAGAGGTAAAACCAAGGCATGAAATCATCATTGCAGATTTGAATACAACCTATGGTTCAATGGTTTCAAGAGAACACAAGAAGCAGATCCTTGCATGGAGAGAGCATCACATATTCAAGGTGAAAACCTATGAGAGGATAGTAGAGGAGTTCGTTGCATACAAGAAAAGGGTAGTTGAAGCTTTTCTATTCATAAATGAGTTTATCATAGAGGTTCCTGCTCAATGTCATCATGATGATGGTTCCTATGTCAAACTTGATGAAGTGCAAGCCCAGTTTTAGAATGTTGTTCACAACAGTGATGGTGGCCTAAGTCAGATTTCCGTGATGTCAACAAAGTTCGAGAAAGCAGCCAATGAAGTTGAAGATTTCCTGAGATCGATTGTAGATGGAGAGCATATCTTAGAAAAGAAAAACTTTGCTATTTATTGTATTGATGCCCCAGATAGAGACACAGTCTCCAACTTTTTAGTGGATTTGATTGAGATTTAAAGCAAATTTCTTCTAGAAGCTTTCTTTCTATTCTTGGAACAATTCTTATCTATTCTTTGAAGAAGAGAAAGAAGATAAAATGTAATAGTTGGCACTTCCAACTTTTCCTACTTTCTTAGGTGTTAGATGTTATCTTCTTTTAGTTTTGGAAATAAAGCTTGCTTGCTGAGCAAGTCTTAGTTGTAAAATCAAGGAGATTTTAGGGTTCCCTACTCCTTTGCTTAGGCTATAAATAAGAGAAACCTTTCTCATTTATTTTCAACCATGCTAGTGATAACAAAACACTGAGCCTATTCGTGCCTTCTATTTGTTATTCAGTGTTGTTCAATCATACTTATGATAGCAAATTACTCAGTCTCTTTTAGCCAGCAAATTGTTGTTATAGTTGCTGTTTATTTTATGTAAGAACAAGTTTACAAGTCTCTTTTAGCTCCAAATTCTTGTTACGTGCATGTGTTTAGTGTAATCTTTGTTCCAGAAATTTGATAAATAAAGTCTTGAGCCTCTTTTACCTTGATATAATGTCTTAGATTTTTGTTTATTGTGTTATACTTATATGATCTTTAATTTTAGCTCGCATTGAAAGTAAGTAGATGTATGTTGGAAGGAGAGATTATCTAAGTACTTTGTCAGAGAATCAAACTTTGTTCATTTCTATTTCTCTTGCTCTATGTTTACTTGAGAAAATAGAAACGTCTTTAGCGTAAGTTAGTCATAGTTGAAATTACAAGTTAGAAAATCTCAGCTACGACGCTTGAGTTTTATAAACCTTGTGCTCTTAGTTGATCAAAAAGATAGGAAAATTAGTTTTAGTTTACTTTCTTAAACACCATCAACAAGAGGGAGATTCCCCTCGTAATTTGAAGAGAAATTTATCTGTGCATAGTTGTCCATTTCAAATCCGCATTCCAGAGGTGCGAAATTAAATTCCAACAATATTATCAGTCTTTTAGTGATGTCGATCTTTCATACAAGATTGATCCTGCATTATGCAAAATTGATCCCTAAATTTATAAGTTGAAATTCAAATTTGTCAAATCCCACCTATTTATCTTCTATCATGAGTCAACTTGGTATAATTTTCATCTAATTTAATCCTATGTAGTGATATTTAAATACATTTGTACATTAATACATATATAATCATTTTATAATTGTTCAACTCCCTAACACTTCAAGGAGTATTTGTCATGGGAATATTTTGATTTGGAATAATGAAAAAAATATAATATTCACCAAGAGTCATCTAAGACATTGCATCAATTGAAGAATGTTGTCTTCACTCATTTCCAAGACCATAAATTCAATCCATCAAGGTGGCTAACCTAGTCTAGCTTTACCCTATCAAGCTACCAATTTCCCTAATGTATAGCTAGATATGAAAATATTTAATGATCAACAAGGAGAAAACTTCAAGAAAAACTAAGAATTGGATGTGTGCACTATACAAAATCATATATATGGATTTTAGGATAGATATAAACCTAAACAAGTAACTTGGAGTCATGAGATGAATCTGCATAAATTTTCAAATATGCACAAAATCTAAGGATAGAAAACATCCCAAGAATATTATTTCTCCAAATTGTGGAAAATTGGTTCTATGAGATATCAACATTCATAAACTCTCCTTAGTTCAAAATTTAAGTACATTATTTCCTTACAAATAATTTCCTAAATTAATATTCAATCATGAGAATTCACCAATGGTGGTTCATGTGGCAAAACCAAGACCATTATCATGGATTGTAGTACATGCAATAAAACCTTAGTGGTTTTTGGTACAATAGAGTACCTCCAAGATGCTCACAAGAATACAAAGACTTCCCACACTCTCTAGCAAGTGTCACACATACTCCAACAATGGTGTAAAGCATTTTGTATACATACAAATACTTTTACAATAACAAAAACTCATTCAAACATTGTGTTGTTTCTAACATGACTCCAATAAGGTCCAATACACCACTGTGCCAAACTACAAGGTCTAACTCACACATTTTTACTCCATTATTATGAAAATTGTTATAGATTTTAGATAGTTTTGCTAACATCACAATCTAGGTGGCACCCCTAAGGTTCATGGTATAAAATATTATATATTAGTTCATCAAGCACCTACCAGAAAATAATTACATCTCATAATCATCTAGAGATAAGGAGTCAAGTCAGGAAATAGTTCCACTTATATAGGAGATAGATCAACTTTCTAATGACTCTTAGTCTTCATGACATGAATCTATGTAATCTATATATACATATATCTATAACATAGATTAGAACCAATCAAAATAAAATTGAGATAGGTAGTAGATAGGTAGATAAAAATTGTACACCTTTCATAAGGGCATGTCATGCACATAATAGATAGCTAAATAAAATTCCATTCACTGTTTCAATTCTATATATTTCTAAGTCTCTTAATTGGACCTATCTCATAAGGTTTATGTGCATGCCTATAACTTCATCTAAATCCTCGTCTAGAGAGTTATCCACTAGGATTAAGCTATAGGACCTAGAACAAGCATATAGTTTTAAATTTTTTACTCCCAATTATCACTTTAATTAATCTAGGTTAATTTGTTTTGATGTGTATACATTTCATTTGATTATCCCATATTACTTTCAGGGAAAGGTTTCTTTCCTTCAAATTATTCAATGAACCCAAATGATCATGCACCTCTAGGGTTTGACCTTGGGTTTACACCTTCATTATTTTTTCAAGGTTCAAAATATATCATTTCTAATTACATTATCATTTTTTAAATATTTTTCAGGATTTCTATTGTTATTCTATTGCTACTCATTTTATTCTTAAGGTTTGGAGCTTTGTTACGATATCTATTTTAACCACCCTGCCCTCCCCAGGCTTTCTCATTAAGGTTTCATTTTTAAATGTAATATACCATTGATATTTGAAGGTCTAGATAATTGATATGTATCACAAAACTATGTATCCAAGGCATGCATGTAGGGTCAATTTCAAGTCTTTAATGACTCGTACTATCTTAATTGATAGCACATCCAATTGCACTACTCCCTTAGACAATCTCACATTTAATTCCAAGAAGATTAACTATTTTCTTAGGAATAACAAAGCTACTAGCCCACAAATCAAGCATACATTATGGACTAAATGGTCTCCAATAATTAAAGACATGTAAAATGGAGGTTGGTTGAAGTTACTATTTTCAATGATTTTTTAGTGGCTAATATTCACCAATTGGCTAATAGTTGAAATTTGGGAATCAAAATTTGGTTACTTTGTTTATGCCACAAGCTACTCACCATTCTAACATTCCATTGAAAAGGAGTGTTGTCTAAATTCTATCATGGACACCCAATTTAGTCAACTTGTCATATCCCAATTTTTATTTCATTTAAATTATAATATGTTAAAGTGAGGAATTAAGGAAATTCAACATGTTGAATGATAAATTTGATATTTTGAAATGTTTGAAAGAAGTTGACCGTCTTTTGACTAAGTGATTTTTTGAACTATCTTATACTTTATCATGATTGAACGTTACTCATCAACCGTGTAAGTGCAAGTGTGTGCAAATGTAGGGAAATAGGTTGAAGGACGAGAACACAGTTGAGGTAGGATCATTTAGCTGGATTGAATGGTAATCTTGATGGAATCTGGGTGCACACACCACTAAATGACATGATATTTGCATTTAAACTTTCATATAGAAGATTATATTGATCTAATTCGAAATGAGTCAATGCTTGAAAAAAAAGGCTTGTGGAATGTTATACATGTGATTTCTTATTCAATTGTCTATTTTGATCTCGTGTTTTCAGAATTTAAAGAAAATGATAGCATATATGTATGTATTAAAAAGGCATGCTTGAAGGATAAGAAAGCCACTTCATTTAAAAAAAATGTTATTCAAATAAAATAAAAGTTTATTTTTTATTTGAAAGTGACTAAACACTAAACTGTTATAAAAATAAAATAGTGATAAATAAATATATATCTATATAAATACATATATCTATATATATACATATATATATGCACGTATATATATATATATATAAACATATACATATTCCTTATAGATTTAATATGGATCAAAATTATTAAACATTATTGTTGATTTCAAATAATATCTAAAAGAAGAGATTATGGGAGAGTGGCCTGCATTTGATTTTAAGGACAAGATATTCAAAATGTAGTAGTGGGCGGCTAATTAAGGAGAATTATGAAGTGAAACGACCCCCATATCAATGTGAATAGGTAAGGGGAGAAGAGGTTACCATTTTCAATAGCACAAAATACTAGTAGAGATTGAAAGGGAGACAAACTGTGGTGACGAAGGTGGAGGAAAAAGTAGGCAAGAAAATCAAACCAACCGGGAAAGAGGGAAAATGCAACAGAGAAAAAATCCCATGATTCTGAGGTAATTTGATAGTTTTGATACATGCTTGATTCTTCCTTTATAGTCTATTTCAAAATTTTCATTTCTTACCATATTGTCAATTTCTTTTGAAATGGTGTTAAACCATTAGATAGGAATTTATCTATAAATACATTTTGCATCAATGCCTAGAAGTCATTGATGAATTTGATAGTAATTTATGCTCTGTCTCTTGAGCCAAATCGACCATCCCTTGCATACATTTCTTATTGGCTCGTTAGCTGATCATGTTATACCCTATTTGTGTAATCATTCTCTTGCTATTTTATCACTTGTATGTGTGATACATAGCCATTTTCATGACTATTCGGTAGAAGCCAATAGTCAAAATATTCAATGATTTCTTTTATCGTTCACTGTTCCCTCTCAGGGAAGCAACAACTTCTCCATTATTACCTTCACATTTTTGTTGTTTCTCTGTGTTGACAAGGCCTAATGGGCATATTGCACCATATGGGTGAGATGGCTTTAGATATTATTTGTAGAATGAAGGGTAGCCACCGCTATACATTTATCCATGTCACCTCGTTCACAGTGAACGATGGCCAAATGATTATATCGTTCCATTTTTCATTATATTGGCATGATCTCTAAGATCATATATTAGAATTCCATTAGAATAAACATTTAATCGTTCATCAGAACAATTCTCATTATTGTTGCTTACATGCGAAGCTCACAATGTTTTTATTCACTAGTCCTTATTGCATGCACATAATCACCCCTAGAACGATACTCAAATCGTTCCATTGAACGATTACAATGAACAAGTCTTACCAGCATTGTAGTCAAACAATGTAGGCTGACGATCGACATTCATCAAGGTTCAACTAGTGTTTATGTTAATAATGAAACCGAATAGTCGTTTGACTGTTAGTCGTTCTTTAGAATGACAATGGCTTGAACATAATACCTTATAATAGTCACCAATAGCAATAAGAGTTTCTCCATAACCTGAACATTAATAAAATTGTTCCAGATGCATATGTAGGTTTTGGTTTTAAAACAAAAAGCATGTCATTCGATTCTTTTATTTGCACAAAAGATATTAGTATTGTTTAAATATTTGTATATCCAGAATGATAGGAACAGTGATAGTTTACATGTTATAGTGGTTAACTTGAAACTGTTAATGAGACACATTGGCACAATAAATTGTAAACTTCTATAAACAACATGAATTTGATACCAACAACATATCAGTATGTAGTAACTATTCAATACAAAACTGTTCTTTCTTTGAAAAAGGAAATTTACATCTTGCATAACAATCAGAAGATATGACAATCTGTAGCAATATTTTGAATGAAAGAAATCTGTTATAATGGTATTTATTTCATAATGTATACACAAATATATTAACTAAATTTGGCACATATATGCGTATGCACATAGACCTTCATCTACGTACATACACATACTTGTGACATACCTTCTTTTGTTACTTATTTTATTCATTTTCTTCTCTAATGAATACTGAATGTAATCATGTGACTAGTTGATGTATGAACTGAATGGCTGATGAAATGAATAGAACCACTTGATTTATCTTTATGAATTTCTTAGGCTGTTGAATAAGTAGACTGAATTCTTTCTTTTTTTTATATGTATAAAGAATATTCTCTTTGTAGCAACACCTAAGTAGACTAGCACCTCAGGGTAGATGTTGCTAGAGGGTAGATAGTTGCTAAGGAATATAATTGTGTTGTTGAAAGTTACCTTCTGGGTCGGGTGTCGAAATGGAGTTCAAAGGGTATAGGTTTTGCTTTATCCAAAACCTATCTTTGTTGTTGCAACTTAATCTTAATGCTTGGCTAAGTAGTTAGCCCATTATGTATGCATGGAATTATATGTGATGACACTCTCTGCCATTCCTAGCATAGATCTTGCATTTTTTTGACCATAGATAGAGATGCATGTTGATGTTTGGGCATGCACCAGATTCCACCTTGTGGATTGTTCTCTTGCTAAAATTTTCATGCAGGGTTGGGAATTTTTTGAGTAGGAAGAAATTCTGGGGAAGCGTAAGCTTCGTGGTTGGGCGATAAAGTGCCCGAGCCATGTTCTCATCCACTAGAGGAGGTGAGCATCAAATGGAAACCTTGGATGTTTTCAAGTTATCAAAGGATTATGATGTAACCTTGATGTATATTGTATATTATATTAAATTTGTGGCCCAATGAGCCAAGTCAAATTGGATATTATAATTGACATTTGGAATGAATATATATTAGGACTCATTATTTAATTAGATATGTTTTGCTATGATTGAAAATAGATCCTTAAATTATATCTTCTTAAAATTTAATACTCATAATGTCATTTGCAATTATTATTTAAGTAGTAATTAGAATTGAGTTATTACATTTGGTATCAGAGATTAGGGTTCAACTCAAGGACTTTTGAGTCCACAATAGCTATGACTAGGGGATAGTTGAAACTTGACCAATTTGAGTTATCTTGAGGATTGACCAAACCTGGATTGAATGCAGGTATGGGAAGATCTAAGTTAGGAAGAAAGAGAGGGAAGATAGTTAGGCCCTCACTCGATTGAACCTGGAGATGGGAAAGAAGATTGAGGAGTCAAAGTGAACTCCTACGATTAAGAATATTTTCACAATTAGAGATATTCCTCTAGGGTGTGGACCAAACACACCCTTACTAACTATGGAGGAAAATGAGAGCTTGTGTGTTGAACCCTCCTCTTTTGAGAAAATTAATGTAAATTCTGACGAGGACCCAGAAGAGTGTCCTCCCTCTAAGAATGAGAAAACTGACTAATGTAAAGAAGAATCTTTTGTAAATAAGGGCCCATGTGACCCACACTTAATATAAATAAAGCACGACGTATTTTTGGTGTGTTCAAGCGAAGAACTTAAAAACATGTTTTACTGTGAATGAATGTGTATGTCTTTAATGAATGAGTGATATATACATGCATATGTAGTGTTATGTGAATAAGAATGTTTACTTGTAGAAACCAGTGTTAAGTTATGGTAGACATGAAATGTGATACGGGTCGGGTGTGAGTCAATATGGTGACTACCAGACAAGAGACGAGTGATAGTGGGTCAGACAATGGACCAAACAAAAGGCTAGATCAGATTCTAGAACTTTTGAATAGGCAAGAGGCTCATATGGACCACATAGAGCATGAGGTCTGAGTGGTACGTGAGGACTGGATTCCCAGGAATGTGAAAGTCAATCAGGGAGAAGGCGGTCTAGGATAGGGTCCTCAAGGTTGAATTGAGGAAGAACTGGGAAAGGATCTGAAAAGAGTAGCACCACCTAAGTTTGATGGTAAGGCCATCAGAGGAGGAGCTGAGGCATGGATCATTGAGATGGAGAAATGTTTTGGAATCCATAATATATCCAATCAGACTAAAGCTGCGTGGGCTACATATTAGCTTTTAGGAGAAGCAACTACTTGGTGGGACAATAAAAAGATCAAAAGGAATTTTTAGCCTAATCAAATTACTTGGGAACTCTTCCTCCAATCTTTCAAGATGAGATGGTTACCACAAATCTTTTTCAACAAGAAGGTGATAGAATTCCAAAACCTAACTCAGGGGAGCATGACCGTGACCCAATACCGAGAAAAGTTCACCAATCTATTGAAGTACGTTCCCTAGTATCAAGGAGATGAATGTTTCCATATCAAAAAGTTTATTTAGGACTTAGAACCCACATTGGAGTAGAAGTGGACATGCATGATCCTCTCACCATGAACAAAGTCTTCTTAAAGGCCACCAAATAGGAACAAAAATTGTGATAGTTATCTAATTACTGCAATAATTCAAATCCTAAGTTGCACTTTGGGAACAAGAAATTTTAGAAGGGAGACAAGAACCACCAGATCCATAATCTCAAGAGGGGAAGTGAGTCACAGGAGAAAAGTGAAGATGGCAATGGTGGAAAGAGTAAGAAGGAAAATAACAACAAAAGTAAAGATGACCAAAAGAAGAAGGGATTTAGGGAGGGAAAGCCAGGAGGTCGCAAAGGGCCTCATGACAGGTTTTATACTTGTGTAGGAGATCATTATGCCTCTAATTTTTTGCAATAGTCAAAGTCGTGAAGGGAAGGAAACTATCAACAGTCTCAACATCATTAGATCCATGTTGTAGTGGATAACAAGCAGGAAAATTGTCAAGCTTCACCAATCCAATTGACGGGTAAGCTCTATAGCTGAACTGTCTCTATTTTAATTAATACCAGAGCTACTGAATGTTTCATAGACCCTATAGTAATATCCAAGATACCTATTAGACCTAGATACATGGAAAACTCATGGACAGTCCAGTATGGGAACTGAGCAGAGTAGAGGGTAGATACCTATCTCTTTTGTAGCGAATTAGAGCTTCCAACATTCCAGACCTAGGTCAACCTGTACGTGGCACCCTTAGGCTCTTAGGATGTAATTTTTGGGATAAATTGGTTAACCGAGCATAATTTTATAGTGAACTATGAGGATAAGATAGTTGTCTAGATGATTATGGGAACCTAGTCGAGATCTGTGGGATGCAAAGACCCTTAGAACTTAGACAAATCTTTGCTATGTAGCTAAAAAAGGCTCATAAGAAGGGATGTGCTATTTATGTTGCATATCAATAACCCTGATAGCAAGGAACTGTATCTAGATGATTACCCTATTCTTAAGGAGTTCTGTGATGTATTCCTTGATGAACTTGTAGAGTTACCTCTGAAATGAGAATTTGAATTCTCTATTGACCTTGTATCAGGAGCTGAGCCACAATCCAAAGCACCATATTGGATGACCACTATCGAACTCTATGAGTTGAAGGCCCAATTAATGGAACTATTGAACAAAGTGCTCATAAGACCCATTGTGTCTCCTTGGGGAGCACTAGTTATCTTTGTAAAGAAGAAGGATGAAACCTTGCGTCTGTGTATATACTATTAAATGTTTAACAAGGCGACCATCAAGAATCGATATCCACTCCCAAGGATCAATGAGTTATTTGACCAGATGAATGGAGGGACAGTGTTCTCCAAAATTGATCTTAGGTTGGGATACCATCAGTTGAGGATAAAGGAAGAAGATATTCTGAAGAATGCCTTTTGAACTCGGTATGGGCATTATGAGTTCATTGTGGTACCTTTTGGTTTAACCAATGCACCTACAAATTTCATGAATCTCATGAATAGTGTGTTCAAAGACTGTTTGGATGACTTTTTTCATAGATGAAATCCTAGTTTACTCAAAGTCTATTGAAGACCATGATAGGCACTTGAGGATAGTTTTACAATGGCTGAGAGAGAAGAAAATCTTTGGAAAGCTATCCAAGTGCTTGTTTTATCAAGATAGGGTGCACTATCTAGGCCATATAATTTTAGCTGAGGGAGTCTCTGTAGACCCTAAGAAGATCAAGGTGATCATGGAATGGCCAGTGCCTCAAAATGTGTTAGAAGTTTGTAGTTTCATGGGCCTCACAGGATACTATAGAAATCATGTGCAAGGGTTCTCCTATATCGCGTCTCCAATCATGTCACTCTAAAGAAAAGGAACCCAATTTGAATGGATTGAGAAGTGTGAGAAAACATTCTAACTCCTGAAAGAGAGGCTAACAATAGCACTAGTGCTGACCATCCTTGATCTTAATGGAAGATTCACTGTAATCACAGATGCTTCAGGAGAGGGAGTGGGAGTAGTACTTGTAGACACTGAAAAATGTCCTAAGTCTGCGAGCATCATTTTTCTTGGTCGTCGTCCTTCGATAACTAAATAATTTTAATTATTCAACTATGCTTGATCATATTCCTCTATTAATTAAATAGTTTTTAATTATTTAACTAATTCATTTTCTAATCTTTATTCTATCTTGATCGATTAAATAAATTAATCGCGTCACTAATTCCCCCTCTTCTTCAATAGTTAAATAAATTATTATTTATTTAATTATTTCTTTATCAACTTACATCTATAGTTAAATAATTACCATTAATTATTTATCTATTCATGGTCTTTTATTTCTTCTATAGTTAAATAATTATCAAAAATTTATTTAACTATCCCTTGTCATCTTCCCCTATTAAATAATTAATCTAAGTTAATTATTTAATGTCCCATTTCCTTTTTTTTCCTGTTATTTAATTAAAATGGTTGAATAATCATTTTAATTAAATGCTCATTGTTCATTTTCTCCAAATAAATAAATAATTCAAATGAATTATTTTCCACTTATCAATTTCCTCCATTTTTGAATAAATAATTTAAAATAAATCATTTATGCCTTCTTTTGGTCAAAGATGCCCTATCATTAATCTCTGTCATTACCTTCATTTCTATCATAGTCGTCAGCGTCATAGCTCTTCCATGAATGGCATATTCTAGTTGCATCAATTCTCAACCATTGATCTTGGCATCTTTCTAGAATTTTGATCTTGGTCATCCATTTCATAACCTTCCTCTCATCCATTCTTATCCATCGATCTTGGAATATTTCTAGAAAATTGATCTCGACCGTCTGTTTGAATGGTTGTTTATAAAAGCAACCTTCCTCTCCCATTTTCAACTTAACAGTCATTATCTCCAACTTTCTTGCTTACTATTTGTAGGTATTTGCACAACTTCAAAAACAAATCTGAGGGCAATATTGGCATAAGAAGAAATAGGAGAGACAAGAGAAGTGAAGCAACTACAATGTGGAGTGTTTATTTATGAATGCTTTCATTTTAATTCCTTATTGTTTGTTTTCTCTTGTTTGATGTGGTTTGTAGCTTAGAAGTGTTGGCTGTCACTTATTCTAGGATAGGAATTCTCTAACCCCATCTTACATTGGTGAACCCGATGTGAATACTGGTTTTGCAAATTTTTCGTATAGTTTTTGCTTTTTTTATTTGAAGATTTTAGGTACAAAATGACACAACTGATAGGAGCAGTGACACATTTTCTAGGAAGTGATGTGAAATATTCCCCTTAATTTTTTTTCCCCAAAATTCAACACACAAACCAACAATAAGTCACTGATTAGCGTTAGCATCCAAATGTAAATCAACGTGAAAGTAACTCTAACCAAGAATGTTCACCAAGATCCCAATGTGGGCGAGGTGATAACATATGGTCAGAGGATCATTAGGAATAAACTAAACTAAAATTACAATTCATCTACTGATGTAAACATCCACAAACAGTGGGGATTCTCCACTTATTCAGTGGGTAAGATTATTACAATTATTAAAGGTGGCAAGCCAACCATTTAAATCCTCACTTCCACTTATTTTCATGGGGGGAATACAATCCTCACAACCACTTATTATCGTGGGGGGAAACAACATGAAATAAGATGATTATTTTAAAACTCAACCACTCAATTGTGGGAGTATAAAGAAATATAAATTGCAGCAACTAAACTATCAGCTATTTGTACTGCTAACAAGCTTTACAATAATAAAAATAAGCTGCAAAACTCAAGGATATGCTTCCTAAATCAATCAATGGTTAGAGTATCACTTCCTCTAAGATTTACAATGTCATAAAGATATAGAATTGAAGCACAACCAAAAAAATACCAATAATTAAGAAGTCTGATTAGAAACAACATAAACAGAAAATTAGACCAACAACATAAAGACTCACAATAATGGATGTAACTTTCCTAAATCAGCTCAAAATGCCTCCAAACCATAGTCAATCAACAGCTAGAGACTAGGCGTCCATGTTCCAAGAATATTTTGAGCCAAAATCAACAAACAATAGTTGACACGAAACTCGAGGCAAGCTCCAAATGGTACGACCTCCTTGAAGAGGTGGACTTCCTCTAGAAAAATCAATGCTCATTAATAAAATCTGAAAACTGGTAGGAAGGGTCACCCCTCATAGAGATACAACTCAGACGAATACCCAGAATGAAACAAAAATCTATGACGAAGCTATGAACAAAAATAGCTTCAGCCATGTCAAAACCAGCAACTCAGAAATAGGTTATACATCAACAACCTATTAGAATTATCAAAAAATGAAGCTCTGTCTACACCTCTGAATGAAGCACAGTCTCATATCTCCACCTAGGAAGCCATAGTTTCAGGCCTAGAGGATGGATTGAATTTGCTAAGCTTCCCCTTAGCTAGGTTCTGGATTTAGTCCAACAACATAACTTTGCTTTCCAAAACATAACATAATCAACTCCTCAAACAACAACAATAAATAAGCTTCAATTGGCAACTAAATCACTTCAAATTCCAAGAAGTTGAATCACTTCAACTTCCAAGAGGGACACCACCTTTAAGCATTGTACTTTTTGAAATAATAAAACTTTATTCAACCTCCTTTAGGCGTCCAACTTAATAATGCAATAATAAATCATTAAATGCACAATTGACCCCATAATGTCCCCTCTTTAAAAACAACATGAAGTTATCACTCCTAGGCGTGGGGTACAACTGAGTAACATAAAATTGACTAAGTATAAACTTAGTCCATTGAGATAACCAAATCCAAATTGAAACTGAAGGTTAGCAAGATGACTTGAGCTG
Source organism: Sequoia sempervirens (assembly GCA_007258455.2). NCBI lineage: Eukaryota > Viridiplantae > Streptophyta > Pinopsida > Cupressales > Cupressaceae > Sequoia > Sequoia sempervirens. Next base: position 118,906,207 of record VDFB02000017.1, on the reverse strand, counting down.
AATTGCTGATGATGCTATTGCCAAATTTAGACTTACTATAAATAGCCAATTGTTATAAATAGTAAGTCTGCACCACATTCTCTGAATTCCAACTGAGCAGTAACACGACTTACAATAAATAGTAAATTCTTGGAAATATTATCATATTTAGATGCATAACACACCACCCTAGAGGTCCTTGAAAGACCTAGAGAACCCCATAAACCTTTTGCAAGCAAACCCTCAAAAAAGCATCTGAAAGAGGAAAGCCTAATTTTCTGCTTCAACTTAGCCTATGGATTTTTGGAAATAGGCTAAATCCAAATGAAGAGCATAAGGCTAAAAAGGGGACATTATAGTCCACCCTTTCCAAAATTTCTTGTCCTCAAGCAATGCCACCACACTCTAAGGAAACAATTTGATCCTCACTATGCCAAGTAGGATCCCAGGATCCCAGGGTCCCAAATCCATCTTCATATAGACCCATCATGCAAATGCTGCACCACTCTAATCATAAAAACATGACAAATATCCCAAGACTGCATTGCACTCCTTCCAAACACGTGGCTTAAACTGTTTGTCTTGAAGGAACTAAAATCATCATCCTACAACATCTCATATCTTGTAAACTCTAAGGAGTCAAAAACAACAATCCCACAATCTAACACATTCATGAGCAAAAAGAAAGATAGTCCTCTCAACTCAAAAAACATGCTCCAAATCATAACTCCTCAAAGTACCAAGTAGAGTCACGACAACATAGGTGACTCTTCTAACACTTTTTGCAAAGGAAAGAGCAACTCCTTGCAATAGATCCTCCATCACATCCTCAAAAATCCATGAAGATGTATAATGCCTTCTTTGAAACAAACTGATATAACTCAGATGAATCCAAGGAAAACTTACAAATTTCACCTCATGAGTCTCTAATTGGTGAACCCAATCGGTTACTAACTCGCTACCCCAAGCATTGGTATAGGAGAAAATGCATAGAAGACCACTGTTGAGCATTAAAGAACATCCCATACATGAATTTTGGCTGCATTGAAACAATCCTTTTCTCATTTGAGGCTCAAAATCAGTCCTAATAGTAAATTGGAAGGTCATAAAATGGAAACACCAACCAACTAACTGGTTTGATTTAGACATTTTGAAATCTGATTTATGAAAAATCAGCATCCGAAACAATAAGCAACAACTGTAATATGAAAAGTCTTCAATAAAATAAGCATATCTGCTCATGAACAAGGCTAGTGGCACCTTTATCAAAGGTCCCAATGCCATAGAAAAATAATTTCTAATCACCATACCCTTCCATAATGTCATGTTATGATCATAAATTATCATCCAATTGCTAATAAAGAAGGTAGCAACACCGCTAGTACTGAAAATTTTGCACTTATCACTCCAATATACCTTCTTCACAAAGTATTTAGGATCCCAAAATATCATTCTTGACCAGAAACAATCTCTAATATTTCTATTGTCCTCTTTTTGCTGAATAATGCCAGGATCCCAGACCATCAATATTGAAGAACCATTTCTAAGATGAAGAACCACTCTCAATTGGACCCTCTGATTCATATGTTCGATCCAAATAGACACTTCTTGAAACTCCAAGAAGTATTCAACAAATCTGAACTCAAAACCAAGAGTTGTGAACTGCCGAAGAGATTCAATGAATCCTTCATCAATCTCAATTCTGAAATCAATTATTCTTAAGGAAGCTAGTGCAAACATAAAATCAAACATAAATCTAACCAACAACCTTATCAAAAATTGGATAAATTCTTCATCAGAATGCCAGGCAATTCCTTATTGTTGATCAAGAAGAATTTCTTCATCTCCTCTAGTTACAAGATTCTCCATTTCCTGCAAAGAGGATGAACTAGGAGTAGAAGTGGGTTCATCTCTATGCATCAATTCTTCAGTACCATAATGTCTTCTCCCTTCAATAGTTCTTGAAGAACTTCCCTCATCATTTTCAAAGAGAGGATTTTCATGAATCCCACTAGCACCATCTTCATACAAAGGATTATTAAAGGCCTGAAAAACTTGTGGATGAGAATTTGAAGGCTCCTTTCTTTTAGGACAACGTTCCAAATCAAAAGTTTCTTGTATGAGATCAAGCTCATCAACAATTTTCTGGATCTCTTCAGCTCTCCCTTTGTTTTCTTGCTCCCACGAAAGTTGAACAACAAAAATCCAATTCTTTGCTTCTAATAAAGCCTCATGCACTTCTTGCAACTCGGCTTTAGTTTGTTCATTCCACTCCAATGCCTTGTCAACAATTTTAGTAGCCCTATCTTTATCCCGAATAATGAGAAAAAGACTTGTTTTAAATTCTTGCAAGGCATTCTTAATTGACTTCATATCGGCCATTTAAATGCAACATATATATACATCTTTGGGAACATCATTAATTAATTCTTCTAATTGCTGATGAATATCATCAAGTTTAGATACAACTTGAATTTCCTTTTCAACAGTTAATGAACTTGGGCTGCACTCCTCATGAACAAATTGAGATGATGTAGTGTTGTTTTGATGTACAAAGATGTCAAAAATCCTTTCAGCTATTCTCCTCAAATTATCATGCATCTGATGAACACTTTTCATCATCTCATCTATGGTGTCTCCCAATTCATTAGCTTTCCGCCTCAGCTTGGCTTCAAGCAAAGAGAACTCTATTTTGTGGTCACTACGAGCAACTTCTTCCATATTGATCTCAATGCAAGAATCAACATTTGTGAAGGAGGAGTTTCCTACTTCAACCTTCTTAGTTTTTCCCTGCTGCTCTATCCAAAATCCTCCCGAGTTTCAAAGGTGTAGTAGAATATCATCAGTTGATAAGATGTCATCAACTAAAGACATATTTTCAGTTTCTAGTGATTCTTCCCTTGTACATTCATCTTGAGTCTCCTTAGAAAATATCCTTACACTGCAATCCTCTGTAGGGAACATGGATACCTCACTAGACTGCAAGGATTTTGCTGTCACAATACATTCTTCTATGGAATGCTTGAATTCTTCATGTGATTCAAAAACTACTGGGGTCATATTGCATTCTTCTGTAGAATTCATGGACACTTCTTGTGTCTCAAAATAGATGTTGTCTCATTGCACTCTTCTGTAGAATGCATGGACAAATTCCTTTCCGTTGATACCCCCTAAACTTCAGCTGCAAATTCAAATGGATTCCAACTTGCATTCCCCTCTTGAACATCTGAAATCTCCTCTTTGTTTTCAACTATTTTCATCAAAATATTTTTCAACTTATCTTCACATTGACTAAAAATTTCTTTGACTAGCAAATCAGCAGTGGGAGAAATCTTCTCTTCACAATCATAAGCATTCTTGAGAAGGGATTGGACACTTTCGGGAAGTGAATCGACTTCTATGATGGTGTCAATTAGAACATTCTTAACAGCTGCAAACACCCCCTCTTCCTACTCACTCCAAGTTGAAGTGAAGAGATAATCAAACAATGGTAAATCTGATTTTCCATTTCCAACTCTCTATCAGAAGGATACAAGTTCTTACTTCTGAAAATGTTTTTAAAACAACAACCTTTCTTGAAAACAATCCACTCCCAGTTTCATCCAAATCTTGGAAACTCTCCACTATCATATCTAATATGATCTTCATGGTTTCTTCATCATAGGGAAATTGTGGTTCCACAATTCTTATCACTTCCATGTAGCAAGAAGAAATCAGTAGCTTGGTTTCTTCACCAGGATGCCCCAACCAGTAGGGTTGATTAAAAAAATTCACTGTAGGTGCTAAAGCCAAATACACTTCTTCTAAAGGTGATGACTTCACTTGTCTTAGACATTGTTCTAACAAATGAAGAATGTTCTCTTCATTTTCTCTTGATTGAAATTCTTTGCCAAGTCTCTTTCTATCCATAAAGAGAGTCTCTGCCAACTTCATCTCTTCTTCATTCGCCATGCCTAACTGCCAACTTCTAGATACCACAAGGAACTGAACTAGAATCTGTTTTGACTCTGGTGTAGAATTTGATTCCTTTGTCACTCATCTGTCAACTAACTCTGTCTTTCTCACAGGATGGAAAGATCTTCTGCTATGATACCATTGAAATATTCCCCTTAATTTTTTTTCCCAAAATTCAACAGACAAACCAACAACAAGTCACTGATTAGCGTTAGCATCCAAATGTAAATAAGTGTGGAAGTAACTCTAACCAAGATTGTTCACTAAGATCCCAATGTGGGCGAGGTGATAGCATATGGTTAGAGGATCATTAGGAATAAACTGAACTGAAATTACAATTCATCTATTGATGTAGACATCCAAAAAAGTGGGGATTCTCCACTTATTTAGTGGGTGAGATTATTATAATTATTAAAGGTGGCAAGCCAGCCATTTAAATCCTCACTTCCACTTATTTTCGTGCGGGGAATACAATACTCACAACCACTTATTATCGTGGGGGGAAACAACATGAAATAAGATGATTATTTTAAAACTCAACCACTCAATTGTGGGAGTATAAAGAAATATAAATTGCAACAACTAAACTATCAGCTATTAGTACTACTAACAAGCTTTACAATAATGAAAATAAGCTACAAAACTCAAGGATATGCTTCCTAAATCAATCAATGATTAGAGTATCACTTCCTCTAACATTTACAATGTCATAAATATATAGAATTGAAGCACAACCAACAAAATACCAATAATTAGGAAGTCTGATCAGAAACAACATAAACAAAAAATCAGACCAATAACATGAAAAATCACAATAATGGACTTAACTTTCCCGAATCAGCTCGGAATGCCTCCAAACCACAGCCAATCAACAGCTAGAGACTAGGCATCCATGTTACAAGAAGATTTTGAGCCAAAATCAATAAACAATAGTTGGCACAAAAATTGAGGCAAGCTCCAAATGGTACAACCTCCTTGAAGAGGTCGACTTCCTCTAGAAAAATCAATGCTCAGTAATAAAATCTGAAAACTGGTAGGAAGGGTCACCCCTCATAGAGATACAACTCAGACGAATACCCAAAATGCAACAAAAATCTGTGATGAAGCTATGAATAGAAAATAGCTTCAGCCATGTTAAAACCAACAACTCAGAAACATGTTATACATCAACAACCTGTTAGAATTATTCTGTCTACACCTTTGAATGAAGCACAATCTCATATCTCCACCTAGGAAGCCATAGTTTCAGGCCTAAAGGATGGATTGAATTTTCTAAGCTTCCCCTTAGTCAGGTTCTGGATTCAGTCCAACAACATAACTTTGCTTTTCAAAACATAACATAATCAACTCCTCAAACAACAACAATAAATAAGCTTCAATTGGCAACTGAATCACTTCAAATTCCAAGAATTTGAATCACTTCAACTTCCAAGAGGGACGCCACCTTTAAGCATTTTAATTTTTGAAATAATAAAACTTTATTCAACCTCCTTTAGGTGTCCAACTTAATAATGCAATAATAAAGAATTTAATAAATCATTAAATGCACAATTGAGCCCATAATGTCCCCTCTTTAAAAACAACATGAAGTTATCACTCCTAGGCGTGGGGTATAACTGAGTAACATAAAATTGACTAAGTATAAACTTAGTCCATTGAGATAACCAAAGCCAAATTGAAACTGAAGGTTAGCAAGATGACTTGAGCTAAATTGCTGATGATGCTACTGCCAAATTTAGACTTACTATAAATAGCCAACTGCTATAAATAGTAAGTCTGCACCACATTCTCCGAACGCCAACTGAGCAGTAACATGACTTACTATAAATAATAAGTGCTTGGAAATATTATCAAATTCAGATGCATAACACACCACCTTGGAGGTCCCTGAAAGACCTAGAGAACCCTAGAAACCTTTTGCAAGCAAACCCTCGAAAAAGCATCTGAAAGAGGAAACCCTAATTTTCTGCTTCAGCTTAGCCTATGGATTTTTGAAAATAGGCTAAATCCAAATGAAGAGCATAGGGATAAAATGGGGACATTACATGATGCATTTGACAAAATCAACGACACACTCGTACAAAAATGACGCATCTACAGAAGATATCCGTGGGTAGGAAAATTTGAATTCGAAAACGTGATGCAATTGATTTCATGTGACGTAGTGTAGCGACATAACTGAGGAAAGAAACGACACATTTGTCTGCTTGGTAAAAAGTTTCAGTTTTAAGATCTTTTTGATTTTCCTTTTGGGCTATGCAAGTAGAGTAGGGTTTCTAGGTTACTAATCTTCTGTTTGCAGTGTGTGGCTTTGGAGTGGAGCTCCCCAAAACTGCTTCTTTTGAAGCAACAAAAAAATTGAGCTCTTAGTTTTTACTCTTCTTTAAGCTTTTCTTAGTTCAGCTTAGTTTCTTTATTTTCTAGTTTAGTTTAGTTGTTAATTTTTGAGTTTTATTTTAGTTTTTAAAGCTATTGTGCTAACTAGGTCTTTGCAACTTCTTGTTGGTCCGAGATATCTTTTGTGAAACTACTAATATGTGGTTTTGTAGGTTCGAATATTGAAGGCTTTATTTTGAAACCACAATCTTGTTTTCTTTAGATTAGATAACACTTCATTTGGTGCTTTAAAAAGAAATATTTTCTTCTCTCACGTAGATTTAATTAGGGGGTAATGAACCACATGTTTTAGTGTTTGAAGGATGGTAGGTATTATGCTCTCACCTTGTGCAAAATCAGTGATAAAAAATCCAGACCCATCTATTTTTGTGTTTACCCATTAGAGGGCCTGCCTTGGTGGGAAAATGTACTCACCCCAAGGTAACGACCCAAGCGGTAACATGCTAAAGCCAAGTCCTTCCGAACCACTATATAAATTTATGATTGCAATGAAAGTTTGCAATCAACAGGAAGCGATACATGATAGCCCTCTCCCAGTATCTTTATGATGTGAAAATCCTGTGTTCTAAGGGTTGAGAGGCCTCTTGAGGGATTTTATCATAGTACCCATTGAACTAGATTCCCTTACTAGACACCTCTTGTTTTTAGAAGCCAAAATCCTTCTATTTGTTGGTGCAAGAGGTCAAACTTCTAAAGCCATCCCATATTTTTTCGTGGTTCATTGTAGAGATGAAAAATTTATTGAGATCCTTGTGGTCTTAGGGAATCCAAAACTTGGTATTTTCGTAGAAGTGAGTGCCGTGGAGGGGAGCCAGTGCTACCAAGTTCCTAGGCTATCCACCTTGAATAGGCATGGTTGGAGAAATCCAAGTGGGAATCCAACGAATATTGTCCTTTCCAACCATAGGATTGTGCTTGTTATCTTGAAATTAAAATGTTTTCACATCTAAAACAAACCAACAATAAAGTACTCAATACTGTTTGTTGTGTTTTCCAATTACACTTTATCAGAAACAATCAAAATTTCATCAAAAACCAGCACAAAAACATAAAAACTATCAAAAAAACATTATGGAAAATTGTAACTGACAGATATAGAGCCGCAATCATTACTTTGAACCGCAACTATAAGATGGAAAACTACAATTGTCTGCCTAAACCGCACTTGCTGAAAACAAAGCTACAATTGATAACCTAAACCACAACTATGAGACACATTTGCTGAAAACTGAGTTGTAACTATTTGCTAAACAAATTTTTTTGAAATCTATGTCCAAAATTTGATCGAAACAATTTCACAGTGACCTCTGATTGCTAAACCAGAGACTTGCAAGATTTACCAATTCATTTTATGCATTCCCATTAGAAATACATTGCATCATAGGTTGCATTCCTCAATCCTTTGCATTGCACAACTTAGACTTTGATTCTTAGGTTGCATCTAGACTTTCATATTTTGAACATATGGAGACCTTTGAGCTTTTGGAAATTCTTGGTTACATATTCTATTTGTCATTGACCATTTTCCTTGTCATTGTCTTGTCATTGTCACCTTATCAAGTTTGAGTCATAGTCTCGTGTCCTAGTCTTGGCTCTACTTTGTCAAATTCATCCTCTTATGGTCAATGACATTTGGAATTTGTTGCCTTGGGGTTCACATTAGCTTAATTGCCACCCATTGTTCAAAATTTTAGAATTCCTTTGCATTGCCTTGTTCTCATTTAGACTCATATTGCTTAGATTGCACTTTTCCCCCTTATTCCAAAAATACAAAAAAAAACAAATAGCTCACTTTACCTTAGTTTTAATTATTTTTCATCCATTAGTTTCATTATCTTTGCATCCTTACACTCCAAAAATATAGCTTAATTTAATTTTAACCTTAGTTGCATTATTGCCTTGATCTCCCATTAACATCATCTAGTCACCTTATCATTCACCTTGAACGTCAATCAATCTTTAGTATCCTTTAGCATTCACTATCCCCCATCCTTTGGATATTATCGTCCTTGCATTATCATCCTTGCATTTTCATATCCTAGAATCTGAAAACCCAAAAACATAACATAGTTTCATTGCCATCTTGCATTATCCCCCAACTTGCAAAAGTCTCATATGGTTGAAACAAGGTTGCAAACCAAAAGAAATAACATGGAGTTTTCAAGCAACCCCTTTCATGAAACCACTCTTGGAATAGATTCAAATCATTTTACACCTCCAAGAGAAACACCACCTGTATCTAAGGGTTATTTTTCTAAGGTTAGATTATCAAATATCAAAGCATGCAAAACCCAAAGAAAGTAATGAAGTGCAAAGGAAATATAAATTAAAAATACAAAATGGAACAAGCTCACCAAGTGTCTTCAATCTCCATGGCTGATCTTCATTACACCTTCTAACTTGCTGAAAGATGCGTTGCCCTCAGATTCAATGTACGAGCAACTTGACAACAAAGACTATGTCCTACACAAGCTTTGAAGGATTTGGAATATGACAAAATGAAGTCTAAATGTTTATGAAAAAATGACTCTAATGCCTAAGACAATTATGCCAAAATCATAAACTGAAAATGCAAGCATCTATGTATTGTTGTATGTGTAAGTTTCTAAGTGTCTAAGTGTCTAAGTGTAATAAAAATTGTGAGCAAAATTGACATTTTATAGAAAATGCAATTTTGGACAGACGGACGAGATTGAATTTTGATAGAAGCCTAAAATCAGAGGGCGAGATTTAATGTGACAAATCCTAATCAGGGTTAGGGAAAAATCATTAAATGAGTGGTTGAGATGTCATTTTAGAAAGTCGAATCGGCAGTGGAGAATAAATGAGATAATTAGTCAAAAAAATAAAGATTTTTGAAAATCAAGAAGATAAAGACTGCTCAATTTGTGAGATTCGAAAAATCAAGAAGATAAGAGTTGAACCGAAAAGCGGATTTGGAAAATCAAGAATATGCTCGATTGCTTGATTTTTGGAAGATTATTACCATTTTGAATTAAATTAATTCAAAATATGGATTTTGTGTGATAATAAATAATCAATTTTTAGATTATTTACTAAAATGAACTGACAGTCAAGAATGTAAGATTATTTTAAATAATTTCATTTATTTAAAATGAGGGAAATGTTAATTTTGATAATTAACTAATTAAAGATAATTATTTAATTTAGAGGATATGATTAATAATTAAATAAATTAATAAATTCATCTAATTATGAGAATTAGTGACATATTAAATAAATAAATGAGATTCATTTATTTAATAATCAGAAAGAATAAATGAGTAAAGGTAATTAAATAAATTAAGAAATTTATTTAATTGTAAGAGGATAATAGACCATTAGTGACGTATTTAATAAATAAATAAATAAAATTTATTTATGTAATAATCATGAAGAATAATAGGACATGAATTAATTAAATAATTATGAATTATTTAATTAATAGTCGAATGTGGACCAAAGACATAATTAAATGTCATAATTATGCTAGGATGAAAGTGGTAAAAAAAGAGCTTATAGGCCTAGGTCATTTTTATGTGTCTACATTTTGCCCCTCTTTGTCATAATGTAGCATGTTGCGTTGTGACAAAGAAAATAAGTTAAAGTCATGCCCCAACGAAGGTATGGAGTATCAATGCCCCCTCGGGAAATTTTTCAAATTGTGGGTCGGCGACAGAAAAATTTAGAAAGTGTCTCGATAAGTCAATTTAATGACCAGAAAAATGATGGCGTAGATGGTTTCGGATTTTGACATGTTTAAAGCGGCCAAAGGGGTGGTCAAAGTTGCTCAAAAGGGTCTCTAGTAATAATCTAGTTGACAAATGTCATTTTGACTTTATAAATAGGTTGACAAAGGGGTAAAAGTCAATTCATTTTCACTATTTACTTTAGAAAATTCGAGAGCTCAGAGTGAAGAGGACTTCTGCGAGGATGCTGATTCCAGTGACTAAGCATCATGGTGAAATCGTGCAGACCTACAGGCAGCCAGAGGGCTCAGAGCCAGCGGTATGTACCCATAACCCACTTTGTCATTTTTTTTGTTTTGCGTACCAAAATTGGGGTTTTAGGGTGAACAATGAATGTGTTGCGACGCATATGCATGCACGTAAGCGCATTTGACTTCGTGTTCGATGCATTTGATGCATCGTAACGCAAGTGCAAGGGGTATTTAGGGAAGGCCAAGGGTGTGTAACATATTTGATAAATAGTGTGATGCATTCGTCATATCAGGCTACATTCGAGAGTTAGAAGGCCGCATGTGTCATTTTGCGACGCATTCGCTTGTTTGAGCAACACATTCGAATGAAGTGACATATGTGTCATATATCGTGACGCAAATGATTTGATGCGACAAAATGATGCAATCGATATGTTGCGACGCATGTGAAGTACAAAATGACGCAACCGTTGTTCTGAGACGCAAGTGTAATCAATGCGACGCATTTGACTTTGACATTGACTAGGGATGATTCTGATGCTTTTCAAATTTTAAATGCTTTTTAGTTATAATGATGATAATGATGATTGTCCAAAAGGTACTAATGTGTTGTTTGACTTTGTGCAGAGATAGCTTGCACCCATATATATGCGAGAGAGCAGGCCGTCGACCTTTCGGTTTGGTGATCAACTGACTCTACGGGAGCGACGATGTTTGATGTGGCTGTGCTTATATTATGCTGCCTATATGCGTGTTATTCAGGAAAATAGGGGTTTGTTGACTACATTATGTGAGAGGTGGTGGTCATAGACATGCTCATTTCACTTGCCAACGGGAGAGGCCACAATGACGCTGGAAGACGTCTATCGTATCCTACGTCTGCCGATCTGAGGAGATCGGATTGTTTACGACCCTCAGAATGGGTATTAGACCTTCACAACGTACTATCGGGATTGTTGGAATATGTGCCTCAATCCTTACTGACATGGAACTCCTGAAGGGAAAAGTCGCTGTGACACTATTCATGTCTAGGCGACAAAATTGTTCTAAATCTAGCTGATAGGTTCATGTCGCCAAGACAGGGTACATGTCTTGCCGAAAAGACTATCGCTGTGACTCTCTATGTTCGGCGTGATCTTTTGTCAAATGGAGAACACTGGGCGACAGTTTGATCTTATCGGGCTAGCTCATGGGTGTCGGGGAGAAGTCCTAGCGAATGGTGTAAGTCTCACCGACATCGAGCTAATGCTAGGGATTCAGTGAGATGTCCCAGCAAGTATGTAATGTCTTGCCGACAATGGCTACTCTCGGGTGTCAAGGTGAATGTTGAAGTAACTCACGGGTCGTGGGGAGATGTCTCAACGATGAAGCTAAGTCTTACCGACATATAGTTTCCTCGTGGTGACTTTGCGGTAACAGAAAGACTTCGCTGGGAAGTCTTAGCGAAAGTCATAAGTCATGCCGATGGGAGATGTCACATAGTCTTCGCGGTAACAAAAGACTTCGCTGGGAAGTCTTAGCGAAAGTCGTAAGTCACGCCGACAGAAGTCTTTGGGTTAACTTTGGGCGCTTGGAGAAACGTCTTGGCGAAGGGTTTAAGTCTTGCCAACTCGGTAAGACATGGTGGAGCTTGATGAAACATCATGGCGAAAGTCTTGAGTCTTGCCGATAGTAAGTCTTTGGTAAGACTTAGGTAGCTCGGAGAAAGGTCACAGTGATAGAAACGAGTCTTAGCGACAGTGTGACTTTTGGTGGAAGTCCTGTTTCGGTATGACGTCTCACTGAAGTCGTGGGAGTCTTGCCGATAGGTGAAAGGCTTCGGAGTAGCACAAGGTTGTCGGCAGAAGGTCTTGGAAAAGACGTAGTGTCTTGCCGATGGAATGTCTGAACACTGTGACTTATACATTTGATATGTGTCTCGCCGATAAGGGAACCTTTGCCGATAGGATCAATTTGGACATCGATGGTTTTGTCATGACATGTAACAGTTGTTATAGCATCTTGCCGACTTGTGGAAGCTATAGCGATACCGATAGAGAAACTGTGGCATTGGGGAGACACTATGAGTGTCTCACCGATATGCCAACAAAGTTGAATGCCATTGACCGTGTGATCTTCCTGTGTGGCATCCTGTTGGACCAATTAGAGGAAGCGGTTTTCAAATTGATGTCAATTATTTTTTGTAACAGTTGCAACACTAAAAAAATAGCATGCAGGGAAAAATCAAGGCTCGAATGGAAACTGTCTATGGTTGGCAATGGTGGATAAGGACGTATAGTAGGAAAAATCAGAATGTGTTAAATAAAGGAAAAATGATTCTGATCAAGAACAGAGCGAGTGAATCGAGTTGTAGGGTGAGAACATTTCTGTAACTGGTTGAACAGTGAGAATAAGCTATTGTAACTAACACCAGAAAGTTGTCTTTCTGATTGTATGTAATTTTGTTACTGTAATACAAAGAGATATAGCTTGGTGTGGTGGGTTTTGTAGAAGAGTTCATATCCAACTTCAGAGCCCAAGAACACCTACATGCAAGAGATACCTGTCACAAGAAAGAGAATCGAGAAAAAAGCAAGAGAGAGTTTTGAAACTCTGAAATATGAGAAATGTATTAATCAGAGAGTAAGGTAAAATAAAATGATCAATCCTTATAAAAGGAGATTGTGCAACCCTAAAGAAACCCTAATAGGTAGACATTTAATAATTAATATAATTATTAAATGTCACAATATGCAAACTAAAGTGAAATCTTAAGAGAGGAATAAAGGTAACTTAATTAACACAATTAAGTTAAAACCTTTACTCTAACACCCCCCTTAAGATGAGCAAGAGTGCAGCTACAAACATGTGCAAGAAAGCAAATGTAACTACAATGCATGAAAGTAAAAAGAGGGTCCCGACAACTAGGCCTGATCAGGTACCCGAATACAACCAAATCTCTATAAAGTGAAGAAATAGAGAAAACCTCATGGGAAAAACTCTACTCCAAAAGAGAGAAAAGAAAGGAATAAAATGCACTAATGAAAGAAGGATAGGAGGTGGATTACATGATAGCCCCCATAAACAACTTCTATCATATAAGTACATATACAATGGTCTCCATAGGAGAGATAGAAAGAGAGAAGAAGGCCCCCCCACAATGAAGAAACTCCTGTCACAATGGTAGATGCTTGATGTAGAATCCAAAAGGAGATCTTGAAGCAGCAAATGATATTCCTCCCCTTGGGAAGAAACGGATCCAAAGGACGATGTCGAAGAAACCCTGTGAAGAGTGATGAACCAATCTGTCTCAAGATGTGTGCCATGATACGATGCTGAAGAATCTTGCTGTCTGAACTAAAACAAATGATGTCAAATCCAAACGGATGTGGGGAATCCTAAAATGCAACCTCTGAATGCACTGATAATGGTGGGCGTACAGTGATAACCTAACTGTCAAGGTAGAGGAGATGAATGTCCTCAAAATAATCCTCCAAATCTGCAATATAGGACTCAACAAACAAGAAAGATATGTCTGCAAGATAAGAGTCCAAAGTAGCTACGTCTGGAAGGTGAATGATGCCCTGTTGCACTGAATTAGGAACAACAGGAGATGTTGATGAAGTCTCAGTTTGAAGAGTAGGAACTATGAGACAATCCTCTGATCCACCAGAATATGTAAGGGTGTCTAAATACTCAAGTTCCTTTAAAGTATCATGATCAAAGGGTGTATTATCTCTCCAAGCAAGGGGTAAGAGACAATCTGAAGCAAGATCCTCTGGGAATGGAGAGAGATTGGGGTCTCCATAGATCTCCCAAAGACGTGTCCAAAGTGGGTGGGGACAATCAATGTCCGATATAGCCCACACAGTGTCATCATCAACACTAGATAGTATAAGTCCTACTATGTGATCTCTAATGATATCCCAAGCTAGTTTTCCCTCTGAAGTGGCTAGTTCAGGTATGAGATCATACAAATAAGGCAAAAGATTAAGCCACCTACAATGTGTAAGTATACCCTTTGCCCATGACTCATAATTACCCCATTCCAGAATAACAACTGAAGGGTGAGTAGAAAAACCCATGATAACTCTTCAAATGAAAAAAAATTAGAAATCTGACCTTACTGCATTTAGATCAAATTAATATGACCCATCCCACGCAAACAGAACCCATGTAGGTGCCAGAATGTTCAAGTAATTGAGCAAAGTGTAAAAACACACAAAGCTGAATAAAATTTACCTGGTAAATTTTTTGATGAAATAGACTGTAGATCTAGAAATATCACTGCAACACCTTTCCAACGCCTATTTGTTTATGAAAAACAGAGAAAAATTGAGCAAGTTATGCCCCTCGGAGTGTAAAAAGATCATCTGACTTTGAATACGAAAAAATGCAACCAAACTAGAAAAATTTGAAAAAATTCCTGCACTATTAGGATGGGCTCGGAGCGAGCTTTCCGACACCTATTTTCATTTAAAAAACAGAGAAAAAATGACCATTTTATGCCTGATTGAGTGAAAAACCTTCAGAAAGCCCAAGTAGGTCCTCTAGAGCCCTTAGGGGCTAAAAAAAATGGCCCCTGGTCGTATGCAGGACCAGGGGATTGGCGGTCAGGTGCAGCGCCGAAGCCCCTAGTCACTGATGTGACTGCCGCAGGGACTTAGGCTAGCGACAGAGGGCTAACGCCTGGCGGCTGGTCTCGTATGTGACCACGGCGAAGGGTCTATAGCTTGTGGGGGCTTAAACCAGAAGCGGCGGCGGTAGAGGGAGGCGCCGCTTACCCAAGTGGCTGGCAGGCAGAGTATGGGTGGCCACCGGGTGGCCGGTGGGTGGCGGCCACCTTTAAAACTGGAGGCACATAAAAAATAAAAAAAAACTTTGATTTTTTTATTTTTTTTGAATTTTTCACAAATTTTTACCTCGTACGGCGTGCTCTGGGGCCGTACGGCCTTGGGGCAATTTTGCCTTCTGGTGCAACTGTGGCCAAACTGGTCAAATTTTATATGAAAATAGGGGTTTTTGGGCACTGCGGACTCAATGGCGAGGTCCGTTTTGGCTCAAAATGCCAAAAATTAGGCAACCCCCAGATCCACAAAAAATCAAACTAAAAACCTGTGAAAGCCAGATCCAACCCTCGTAGCTCAAAATATTCAAAAAAAGAACAAGCTGCAGCAGGTCGACTTTGATACCATGTAGAAGTTGTCAGATCCAACTTCAGAGCCCAAGAACACCTGCATGCAAGAGATACCTGTCACAGGAAAGAGAATGGAGAAAAAAGCAAGAGAGGGTTTTGAAACTCTGAAATATGAGAAATGTATTAATTAGAGAGTAAGGTAAAATACAATGATTAATCCTTATAAAAGGAGATTGTGCAACCCTAAAGAAACCCTAATAGGTAGACATTTAATAATTAATATAATTATTAAATGTCACAATATGCAAACTAAAGTGAAATCTTAAGAGAGGAATAAAGGTAACTTAATTAACATAATTAAGTTAAAACCTTTACTCTAACAGGTTTTTTCCCGAAAGGGTTTCCCACGTAAAATCTGTTGTTTGAGTTGTCTTTGTGTATTTGCTCTATTTATGTTATTACTTCATGTGTGTCTTAACTGGACTGTAGTTAGAAAATTAAAAGTACTGTCTGCTTACTCCCCTGTGGTTTTGACATTAGGAAAGTTGTTTTCGCACCTCTGCTTTCCTTACAGGGATGAGGGAGCATGAATCAACATCTAGGGATATGAGATCCACTAGGAGTTTATGGCGGATGGTTTGATGTGTTTCTGGTGACACTGATTGGCGGGATATTGATTCCTGACTAACGTGGGCATGGGTTTCCCATTGGTTGGGGAGATGTGATAGTGGGGATGAGGCGGGATAGGACAGTGTATGCTTGGGGGCCTTGTTTGTTGGGAAAACTCTACCATCAACTTCATGAGGTGGTTTGTAGGAGGGTAGAGAGCATTTCCTGTGGGACTACACTTATGATGATATGGGCCTAAGAGCATGTGGCCATATTCTGACCTCCTATCTAGAAACCGCAGCTAGCTAAGGGGATGCCTTATGCTTATTATTATGTCAGTGCCCTACAACAGACCAGGATGGGAGAGATAGGTTGGTGGCGCCATCTGATTGATACCATGGTTTCATTCATCTGGAGGCCGTATAGAGACTGCCAATAGTTGGACAATGAAGATGACCACCTGAGCTTTTGTAGACAGTACCGCTATCTGATTAGTAGGATAGTGCAAAGTCAGCTCATTATAGAGATGTACTTGCCATGACGTGTACTGAGACAGTTTGGGGAGCAACAAGGTGTACCGAAAGGAACAGTTGAGTACGCCAGATCTTCTAAGGAGTCAGCTTGGGAGCCAGTGATTCTTGTAGCTTTTTCTGAGCAACAAATTGATGGGCTAGCAACCAAATAGTGGGGATGGAGAGGTGGGATTGCAGATCCTGGGACTACCGCTGACTATGACTTATGGTGGCGAGCACATCGACTAGTGCCACTGATAGATCCAGATGGGCCAACACCTGTTGACAGGAGGTTAGTTATACCATGTGTATCGAGGGTTAGGCAAGGGGGAAGAGATGGTGACAGAGGCAGAGTCAGGGGGAGGGATGGAGGCCGAGGTGGAGGGCGAGATGGGGGCAGGGACGGAGGTCAAGGTGGAGATGATGGGGATGATGGAGGAGATGACCAGAGACAAAGGAGAGATGGCCAAAGGTAGGGTAGGAGGGTGCGACCGTGTGTGGGAAGAGTAGCATTGGATGCTATTCTAGAGGTGGCTGAGGAGAGAGAGAGAGGAGGAGTTGAGGCAGGGGCTTGAGAAGGAGAGACAGGAGCAAGAGCTTGAGGTGGATGTGGATGTGGATGTGCCTCAGGATGAGGGAGTTGGTGGCAAGGAGGTGGATGTGCCTTGGGACGAGGGATTCAGTGGTGAGGAGGTCACAGAGGAGGACGATGATGATGATGATTCCATGGATGAGGTCGAGAGACTCCTAAGATGGAGGATGGTGGAGGGAGAGGAGGACATACCACCTACCTCAACATTTCCCCAGGATGCCACGATAGATTAGAGGGTGGTAGATCTATAGAGGAGGCTAGATGAGAGTGTGGCACAGGTTAGGGCACTATAGGAAAAGCTAGAAGTGGCTCGAGTAGAGTGGGATCAGGCAGTAATCCTCCAGTAGGAGTCAACACAGTGGTGTGTGGACTTTGTAGCTTTATGTTTGAGACCTTCAAGGATATGGCCCGTGAGCTTGCCAGGGTGAACACTCGGTATAGAAAGTACAAGACCCTCTATGAGTAGGCAGTGCCTCCCGAGCGACGAGATCCTACACTGTCGCACTCACAAATGAGGACAAACAGTGGTCATAGGTCAAGGAGTAGGAGCAACAATAGAAGTCACACCAGTGAAGGAAGGTCTACCTCTTCCAGGAACACATCAAGGCACAGGTCCCACCACTCACATAGGCATGCCTCGAGTCATCATTCAAGCCATAGTCATGGGTCTACCGGTTCAGAGCAGAGCTCAGTACAGAGGCAAGCACCAGTGATAGATCCTTCAGTGTCACAGAGTCAGGCCACAATGTCATCACATGTGCCATCAAGGTCAGTGCCATCAGGGTCAGTGCCATCAGGTTCACAAATAGAGGCCATTACCATTCCACTTATTATCTCAGTGCTAGTCACAGGTCCTCAGCCGCCACACTCTTCACCACGAGGGGATGATGAGAGCCTTTCCTAGGGGAATATTTTCTATATTTGCTTCTATGTTATGACACATTATGTATAGACCACTGAGCCTGTGAGCTCTATTTTTGGGATATCTCTTGACTCTATCCTGTGACATTATATATTTTGAGATGATGCTATATGATGCAGTTTTGATGTGACCTACATGTGTGTTATATGATGTTATTTGATTTATGAATTATGATATATGATGGATGACTCGTGTATGATATGCACTTATGATGGATGATGGTATTATTTATATGTCTTGTCATGTATGCCCTATGATGCTTACTTATGATATGATGCCATGATGATGCAATGCTTATTTATATGTTATGTCAATTTTATGATGATGATGATAATGATATGCATAATGTATTTATTTGAATGGATGCCATGTTTATGATTATGTTAATGCAATATGCAATGAAATGTATATGATTTAATGCTATGGATGATGTGTGTATGGACCTCATGCAATGTTTATATGATTATGTATGCACTTATGTTTTTGTATGTCATAGGATATCATCGTGAGGTGGATGAGAGAAGATGACTAGACTGAAGGAGATGCATGCTAGTTCCTAGACCAAATCCTTCAAAACTTTTCCGCAGGACTTTAATATTTATTGCTCTTAATCATCATTAGGCAGACTGTTGTAATGGCCAACAAACATCATGATATGACATAGATCAAGGTGTGCAAGGTTGTACCATCACACAAGACAAGAAGTCACAACCATGGATGATAATGACTCATACGAAGAGCGCAATTGCCCCAACATTTTTGTCATAATCAACCACAAGCAGAAAAAGACAAGGACAATTGATGAAACGTCATTGCTTCTCTAAATCCTATTTCCAGGACATCCTTGAGAAACTAGCAGCATGATTGCCAAAATACAAAATAGAACCCTTATCATGACAGGTCGCTATTTTTCTAAATCCTAAAATTAGGACCTTGCTGAGAAACTAGTAATCATGCATGTCAAAAAATCAAGACAAACGTCATGATACGTCATTGCTTCTCTAAATCCTGTTGTTGGGATCTCACTAAAAAACTAGTAACATGATAAAAATCCAAAAGACAAGCGCCAAGTGTGTCTAGATACCCTGTGTTTTAATGTCAAGATGTCAGGTTTGATGATGTTAAGATGCCAGGGTGTCAAGGTTTTGATGATGCCATTGCCAAATTCAGGAAGGACACATCTTGAATAATGTTGATGTCAAGAGGTTTGATCCCTAAATGTCAAAAGCGATCCCTTGAAATGCCAGTGATAGGGACGATGACAATTCCTAGGAAGGACACATCCTAAGGCACACATGACAGAGTTTGTTCTTCAAAAGGACACATCTGAAGAATACTGATGTCGAGAGGAGTGATCCTTAGATGTTAAAAGGATCCCTCAAAATGTCGAATGACAGTGACGATCCCTAGGAAGGACACATACTAAGGCATGAATGACAGAGGCTATTCTTTAGAAGGACACATCTGAAAGATAACCAAGAGTTGACAGTTTGATAGGTTATGATCATTTGACTTGTTTTGACTGAGTTTGACTTGTGTTGACCATATGCCAATTTTTTTGACATGCTGATGTGATTGTCATGTTTGAATAAATGATTGCCATACCTTGTTTTAGGAGTTTTCTCATTTAGAAAATGATTTGTCTTGACTTGAAGACTTTTGACGTGTGTGCCAGTGTAATGCCATGAACCCTAATGGACTGACCTAGTGCGGCCTCAGGGGCTCATCGACAGATGGCCTTGCCTACGTCATACACTCAGAGACCTCGTAGTTTGACACAACCAATGACTTTGTCTTGATGACCAAAGATTGCGCTATGATTTTATTTTGACAAACCTAAAATGACTGACCTAATGTCTTGGGGACTCTAAAGTGAGTCTTGCCTACATAGCAAATGCACAAAGACAATGTAGTTCAGACGAATGACATAGACTTGACTAATTTGACGGACTTGACACAGAATGACTCCATTTTTTTTTTGTGATTTCGAGACAGTTTGACGTTTGTTGTGGTTTCTTCAGGACGTTTTTCATTTTTTAGGTCTTTCTTCTGAACGTTTTATGGTGTTTTTGTCTTTTTTCAGGACTTTTTCTAATTTTTTGGTCTTTTTTTAGGACCTTTTTGTGATGTTTTTGGTTTTTTTTAAGACTTTTTACAATGTTTTTGGTCTTTTTTCAGGACATTTTGCAATGTTTTTGGTCTTTTTTCAGGAATTTTTGTGATGTTTTTGGTCTTTCTTTAGGATATTTTGCAATTGTCGAGACCATGTGTGATATCCACTGCAGTCACATGATAAAATTTTTGCCCCTAGTCAAGTCCAAGACTTAGCCAATTTTAAAGGACGTAATGGGATGTGCCTGGGGTGCCAGATGGACAGTATTCAAGACTTGATGTCAACCTTTTGTCAACCATGAAAGGAAGGGTATGATGTCATGGCAGATGTCATGGCGGAAATGGAAAATGTATTTCATCCTAGGCCAAGGCAGACAAAGTAACAGTAGATGGCAGAGCAATGATTGATTACACATGGCACCTGTTTTCCAGGTTTTCACCATGGTACTTATCCAAAGCGCTTGTTTTCCAGGTTTTCACTGTTGGACGGATTATTTTTCTTTACTATTTTTATCATTTTTCTTATTTTTTTGGTGCCGCTAAAATGCCTGTTTGCCAAGTTTTCATCAAGGCAACAATTTTTTACCATTTTTCAATTTTTTTTTGTATTTTTAAAGTTTTTGGCTCAACTTTTTGATGCTTATGCATAGAACTTCCGAAGATGTAGAATATTGATAGGCTTTGTCAATTGTTCACCATCCAGGGTAGGCAACTGATATGCTCCAGAACCAAAAGAAGATACAATGACGTAAGGACCCAACCAATTTGGTTCAAACTTGCCTGGTTTTTCTTTGTCAGCCTGATTCTTAGGGTTCTGCATGAGGACTAAGTCACCAGTGTCAAACTTCCTGACCATGAATTTCTTATTGTATCTATGACAAAGATGGTTCTGATACACTTGTAGATGGTTCAAAAAAAAATTCCTTCTTTCCTCTAACATCTCCAGCTCGTGCAGGTGCGACTGTCTATACTCCTCATCATCAGTTAAACCCTTCAGGGAGACTCGTAAGGAAGGAATTTCAACCTCAATTGACAGTCTTTCTAAGGATTTTAACAATGGTTTTATTTGACGCCTCAGCTTGACCGTTTCCTTGCGGGTAATACAGAGAGGAAAAATGATGTTGGATGTGAAATCGCTCACATAACTCATGAATTTCTTGGTTTTTAAATAGACGTCCATTGTTAGTGATGATAGATTGTGGAAGGCCATACCGACAAATGATGTAGTTAAGAATGAATTTGGATATTTGTTTTCCGGTTATGTACGTCAGCGGGATGGCTTCGATCTACTTCGTAAAATACTCAATGGCGGTGATGATGAATTTGTGGCCATTGGATGGGGTAGGATGGATCTTACCCACGAGGTTGAGTCCCCATTGAGTGAAGGGCCAAGGAGAAATGATCGGCCGAAGTTCCTGCGTTGGAGCGTGGATCAAATCACTGTGAATCTGGCATTGGCGACAAGTCCTGACATATTCTAGTGCATCTTTTTCAATGGTCGACCAATAGTACCCAAGTATCATTATATTCTTGGCCAGAGTTGGACCACTCGAATGAGACCCACATATACTCTCATGTACTTCGCGTAAGTTGTACGCATTTCATTAGTGTCGAGACATCTAAGGAGGGTGTCGTCAAAGCTATGAAGGTAAAGGGTGTCGCTGATGATGGCATATCTTGCGGATTTTCAAATAAAAAACTTCCTCTAGTTATTGGATAGATTAGGAGGGAGGGTTTGAGACTTAAGGGAGTCATGGATATCTTGATACCAGGGAGAATCGAGACCAACAAGCTCACAAACCATCTATGATTTTGGAACATCATAGGCGAGGACCAACAATTGTTCTATCAGGAATTCCAGCTGAGGCATATTGCTTGGAATGTCGAGGAGAGATCCTATTGTAGCCATTGCATCTGCTGCCTTGTTTTGTGTTCTCAGAACTTGTTCAAAAATTACCATATGAAAGTACGTTTGAAAACTGTCAACCATTCATTTGTAGGGCATCAACTTCTCATCCTTTGTGTCGTAGTCATCATTAACTTGGTTGATGACTAACTGTGAATCCCCATAGACATGTAATGCTCTGATTTTCCATTTTATTGCCATTCTAAGTCCTGTAACCAGTGCCTCATATTCCGCTACGTTATTCGTGCATGGGAAAGCTATGTGGAAAGACTTGGGAATGGAATCCCCTTGAGGGGTGATAAACAATATCCCTACCCCCGAGCCATGATTAGTATGCGATCCGTTAAAGTATAGCCTCTAGGGAGACTTTGGTTCTATACAGAATATTGATTCATCTGGGGAATCTGCCACTAAGGGATGATCACTTTGTATAGGCGCGTCTGCCAATTGGTCTGCAATCACTTGTCCTTTGATCGCTTTTATTTCGACATACTGAATGTTGTAATCACTTAGAATCATGACCCATTTTGCCAGACGTCCTATCAATGCTGCACGACTCAATAGATATTTGAGGGATCAATCTTGGCTACCAACTGTGTCTGATGGCTCAACATATAATGTCTTAGCTTCTGAGCTGCAAAGACAACTGGTAGACAAGCACACTCAATTGATGTGTAATTTAGTTCATACCCGACCAGTGTCCGACTGATATAATAGATGGCTCTTTCTTTTTCTTCTTGGTTGTTTTGTGCTAGTAATGCCCCTAGTGCTAAATTAGTGGAAGAGATGTATAAGATCAATGGTTTTCCGTGAATGGGTGGCATGAGGACTGGTGGTGACAGTAAGTAGTCTTTTATTTGCTAAAAGGCTTCTTGGCATTTATCTGTCCACACAAAGGGGATGCCTTTGCACAAAATATATTGGAATGGTTGACACTTATTAGCCAATTGTGCTATAAAGCGCCAGATAGATTGTACCTTTCCCTGTAGAGTCCTGGGTTCACTTATTCCTTTGGGAGGAGGCATGTCCATGATGGCTTTGAATTTTACTGGATCAACTTCAATGCCTCTTCGAGAAACTATGTATCCCAAGAGTTTAACCGATGTTACACCAAAGACACATTTCTTAGGATTCAGTTAGACTTTGTATTCTTCCAGTCTCTTTAAAATTGTGTCTAACACCTTCAGGTGATCTTTTCTTGTTATTGATTTAGCCAAAAGGTCATCTATGTAATCTTCCATTATTTTATGCATCATGTCATGAAAGATTGTGGTCATAGCCCTCTGATATGTGGCGCCTGCATTTTTAAGACCAAATGGCATGACATTCCAACAGTATGTACCCCAAGGGCAAGTGAATGTTGTTTTATGCTGGTCTTTGGGGGCAATACAAATCTGATTATAGTTGAAGAAACCGTCCATGAGGGACAACATATCATATCCTGTTGTGAGGTCAACTATGATATGAATATTCGACAAAAGAAAGTCATCTTTTGGGAATGCCTTGTTTAAGTCTCTAAAATCTATGCAGACTCAGATCATTCCATTTGGCTTCGTTACTGGAACAATGTTAGATATCCATTTAACATAATCAATAGACTGTATGAATCCATCGTCTAGAAGTTTCATCAACTCAGCCTTGACCAATAGAGTTACCTGAGGATGCATTTTGCGTAACTTCTGTTTAATTGGTTTGGCATTAGGCAATAGTGGCAGATGGTGCAGAACCAGTTCTGGATCTAATCCTGGCATGTCAGCATAGGACCATGTGAAGTTGACTTTACATTTTGCAAAGAATTTGTGAAATTCTAGTCTCTCTTCTTCAATCAAGGATGCAACGAAGAGGACCATTTTGGGATCTTCTTCTATTGATATGTTGTCTTCTATGGTGTCCTCTATGAGCATGGCTGATTTCTTTAATGTTACGGGAAGAAAGTCTAGTCCTCCATCTTTGGGCACCTTAGAGAGGTTTTCACCCGTAGATACATCATTTTTTTTTACTTTTTTGTCATCAGAAGGTGCCTTTCGGTTTTCACCTAAAGATGTTTCATTTTTTGTTTTATTTTTATTTTTAATTTTGCGACTGGAGGATGGAACAGTCTCGCCAAAATAAGCCACACAATCTAGATCAATAGCGAATCCTGCCTTGTGATCACCACTGGGTATGCCCTCGAGTAATCCCATAAACTCTGCAATGGCCTCGTCATTCTAAAAGGTGTCCAGGACTAGCGGGCCTTGTTGGTCCCAATTGATTAATTGTGGATAGACTAATGAAATTCCATCGTCAACATTGGTGAATTGAGGGGAGGATGCGAAAAGCATGCAGACGGATTCAAAGATATTGTAGATGAAATTATCATCCTCCAATTCCACATTGGACTCTATCCAATATTCCCCTTCACTTGTTTCATATTCGTTGTCAAAGTAAGGGTTGAATGACTAAAAGTCGTGGTTGTCTGCATTATCTGGAAATTCAAATGGATTTGACTGCTGGTTACTAGATTCAGGTGGCGGGTCTTATATGTCATGGGGAAGGGAAATGGAACTGTGACTATTTGGTGCCCAATCGATTTTAAATGTTTTCCAATTTTTTTTTTCAAAGCTAAGCTCCCCTATTTCAACAAACAAATCATTGAGGCAATAGTCACTTAAGGATCTTTGAGAGCCAAATTCCCACTCTTGGGAGTCAGTTTTGGTGAAGGTTTCCTTAGCAGTCTCGACACTTTCCGAAGCATGCACGCGCTCACTCGAAAGCCCACTGGTACGTCGATCGTCATTTTCGGGAAATCCATACCCTAATCCAAGATACTTTGGTATTTTGAAAGATTCTATGGGCTCTCTTCATCCAATTTTATTTCTACCTAGGCCGCTAGTTCCATCATAGCCCTTAGCCTTCATCATCTCATATCCCTTTCCATATCTCTTAACTGGTAATGGGGGTAGGTCAGCCATTTCTTTATAGAGCCATCCTATAATATCTGCAAGGTCCTCGTTACTCATGTCTCCCCATTTTATGAAAACCGTTTTTGGTGGAACTTTGAAAATTTCTTTGGGTTCCATTCTAAAACATGGTCTACCATAGACCTTCAGAGACTTGGGTATTGTTGTGATGCTATATGCCGTATGTAGTTTGAATTCTCCATAGCCTAGGTCCTGGATCTTGACATTGGGTTCATCCTTAGGAAGTGTGGAAGATGGTGGTGTGGTGGAAGACGTGGACGAAGTGGACATGGAAGATGATGCGAGTGTGGATGGGTCAATGTATTTGGAAGAAGAGGAGCGAGGAGCTTCTCGGTTGATGGGCACTCGGTTTGCAAAAATACCCCTTAGGTTGGTGCAATATTGAAAAGGGTTGGGGTCTCCATATATAGTGATTTATGTGCCGTTAAATGGGAATTTTAAGCATTGGTGATATGTGGATGGAAAGGATTTTAAGGCATGAATCCATGGGCGGCCAAGCAAGATGTTGTAAGGTAATTCTAGATCTAAGACTTGGCAAGTTGTATCCACAATGACTAGTCCCACTCTGATAGGAAGAGAAATAACACCTCGTGAAGAACGTTCTTTGTCATCATATGCTTTTATGACTATACTCTTTGTAGGGTCGATACCTACATCAGAAAATCCTAGAGCCTTAACCAATTTCAAGGAGCATATATTCAATCCTACTTTGCCATCTACTAAAACTCTTCTGACCTTGTGCTTATGGACGAAAGTTTCAATGTGTAATGCATCGTTATGGTTAGTCTTAGGTGACGAGTAGTCTTGATAAGAAAAGGTGACGTGGTGAGGTATCCCACCATGGTCTCAAATTGGTTGACACCAATATCTTTAGGGATTGATGACTCTTGCAGGGTTTTATCTAGTATAGCTTTATGTGTGGGAGAGATGCGAAGCAGCTCAAGTATGAAAATCTGCATGGGAGTTTTGCCAAGTTGGTCAATAAGGTTAAACTAACTCTTAGGTTGCCATTGCTTTGTGGTCGACGCGGGTTGTGACTACCTAGGAGATGGACCAGGTATGGTAATCTTAGGTTGCCTAGCGGGAGGTGGACCAGCTATGGTGATCTTGCCACTTCGAGTAGTGGCATTGCATTGGGGTGCTCATTTGACTGTGATGGTGTTGATGTATTCATTGTCAGTTTAGACATTGTTTATAGTAGGTCCACTAGAATAGTCATACTTGGCACGGGCAAAATTGGCTTGATTATTGTTTGTCTTAGGACCTGACATGGAAGCATTATTAGAACCATGGTCTTGCAATGGGTTCTTATGAATGGTATGGTCAGAATTTGATGGGAATTGTGGCCCACCTAATTTGATTATTCGACTCTCGATAAGGTCTTGTACAATATTTTTGAGTTTTCGACAAGATGATGTCTTGTGTCCTTTAGCCCGGTAGTAAGCACAAAAGGCATTATCGTCCCACCATGACAATTTAAATTTCCCGAGGTCATATGGTTTTGGTTCTTCAAGTGTGATGAGACCGTTCTGAAGGCATTTCTTGAGGACTTCCTCCATGGGCTCACCCAAGGGAGTGTATGTGCGACCCTCAAAGAATTGTCTCATATGACGGTATTGTCCTTGATTATTTTGGCTGTTTTGGTTGTTTAGGGGTACATTGGTAGGGGGTGTCAATATCGTCGTTGATTTGTTTTGCGGTTGAACCCCTTTTAGAGCTAGTACAAGACCCATAGTGTTTGCAGCCTTGGCATCAACAACACTATCGTTGGTAACATGCTTATTTTTGACCCAGTATTTGTTTCTATCAGTGGGAGGATTTGCATTTGTGTTTTTAGGACCGTACTTTAGCTCTCCCTTTGCAATAAGGGCTTTCTCTATCTGGACACGTTTTTCAACTAGGTCCATGAAGGTTGTGCAACAATGTACTTGCAATGCATATTTTAAGGGTCCTAGAAGTGTTTGAACGAACATGTCCACCTTTTCCTTTTCGGGTATGTCGATGTGACAATGATTGGCTAGACTTCTTCATTTTTGAAAGAATGGGATGAATGTTTCACCAACATCCTCTTGCATGAGATTGCATAAGCTAGTAATAGAGGTGTCCATGTCAATGTTGTACGCGTAATTTTTTATGAATTTTTGTTTAAGTTCATCCCATGTTTGGATATCCTTTTGAGTCGAGAACCATTCAAGGGTAGGACCTGCAAGACTTTTAGAAAAGAGTCTCATCAAGTATGTTTGTTCATAGGCGACATCCATACAGTTGGTTGCAAATTCTCGAACATGTTCGATAGGGTTTGTCTTTCCTCTGTATTTGGTAAAATTAGGTGACACATATCCTGGAGGAAATGGTGGAATGTATAAGTTCACGCCGAAGGGATATATAGATAGATCATATGACACTTATGATTTTTTGCTGGATATTTGTATGTTTTCTATGGTCTTCTCTAGACCCATTAGTTTTGCTTGTAAGGCACTGATTATAGGGTCATTTGTGGTCCCATACATAGGATTGATTGGTATGCCATAGGTCCCCATTTGTTGTGAGTGGATGTTGACATGCTGTTGAGGTGCATGTTGTTGTGGCATGTATGATGTGTTCTGATTTGCGTGTTGTTGGTATTGAAAGTTTGGATTGAGGGTATGTTGGTGGGTATGAATATGGGATGAGCATGTTGGGATGTATCCCCTAGCCATTTGGGGAATATGGTGACGATGAATATTTTGATGTGTGAATGATGCCATAGGTTGTGTGTGTTGACTGCCTTGTCCAAATTGTTGGGTTTGTACAAGGGGAATGGTCGTATTTTGTCCTTGGTAGGGGATGGCATTTAACTGTGTTGACGTGTTAACATTTTGTTGTTGTCCTTGAATAAAGATACGTCGTTTTCCTCCACCCAAAGGATTTTGTGAGATACCAATGAGAGGATATGATGAAGATATGCTCATGGTACTAGATGTAGTTGTCAATGGAGGATTTTTATGGCTTGATGATTCCCCCATGGAATTTACCGTAGTGGTAAAGAGAGGATTGGAATAACTTGCCCACACTGCTGAGGACCCAAAGGTGGTTCCAGCCGATTGTGACGGTGTTGTGGATATTGTGGGCACTGTGATGGATTGTAATCCTCTAATGGATGTAGCATTTATTGAATTGGAGTTGTTTGGAATGTTGGAGGTAGCACTCATGGTCATTGTGACATTTTGCGAGGTAGCGTCAAGAAAGTTATTGCTTGTGGTGTTTGGAGGTTGACCACTATTTGACATGTTATGCGTATTGTTGACATTATTGGCAGGAGATGTCGATCTCAAGGTATCAATGTTGAACCCATGAGGTAATTTAGCGCCTTGACTTAAAAGTATGGCCAAATATCTGTCTCTATCATATAAGACCATTTGTTCTACAAAGTAGGCCGCCTCTGGATCTTGTGCTGCTACCTCTAGGTTTTCCTCAAGTATTTGTCCATATTCATCCTTACGAAAGAATGGTTCAAAGGGGTTGTTTGATGAGGATGGTATGGTCGTGAGAGGTTGAGTATTCGTGTTGCTAAATGGGTCGTCCAAAGTACAATTTGGGTCATAAGTGTGATTGGTGACATTGGAATTAGAATCTTGTCCAAAGTTTGCCATTTGTCTTTTCTTTCTCTGGATTCTAGTTTCCACCATAAAGGGAATTGATCAAATGAGGTAATGAAAATGATGACAAAATGTAAGGATGATGCTAGCCTATGTTTTTTTGTATTTTGAGGGATGACAATGCAAGGTGATGACTAAGGAAATGATTGATGCAAAATGACAAGGTTGTCAAAGCCAAAGTGTCGAATGAGGAATAAGATGGTAATGCCGACAAAGGACTAAGGCGATTAATGCAAATTCTAGGTTCAAAATGAGGACCAGAGGTGGACAATGGAAAGTCTAAGTTAAAAAAAATGATGATTAAGTTTGGACAATGTTTGGAGAAAGATTTGTCTAACCACTCTAAGCTTGACGTATGTCTCAATTTAGGTTATCCAAAGGACTTGGTAAAGGGACTAAATGACAAGGTAAAAATGATGAGTGAGTCTGCCTAACTAGACTGTTGAGTTGGAGGTTCTCACAAAAATGATCGAAAAGAGGAATAACGACTATGTCCCAAGATACCCTAATTTTGAAAATAATGGTCTTTGCAAAGTGAGGGGATTTGGCCTAATCCAAAGTTTTCCAAGATGAATCCTAAGGGAAAAATGACAATTATGATGCCTAGGGAATGCAACTAAAATATAGAAATTTTAAACCTATGGTTAAAGTCCAAGCTTATGAATGCAAATGATAGATGTTTTGAGAAATTTTGATTATGGTTTCTGACAAATACTTTTGAAAAAGATGTTTAACAGTAGGCCAAGATGTTTGGACTCAGATTCTGGTGTGAAACAGGGTTTACTTTGTTGATAGGAAAATGCATTGTTACAAGCAGCAAATGTGTTGCATAGATCAAATGTGGCTCTGGGAATGGAAAATGTGGTTCAGTTTTGCAAATGCGGCTTTACAGAAGTCAAATGCAGTTCATTATTTTGAATGCGACTTTAGAAAAGGAAAATGCAGTTTAAGACAAGAAAATGTGGTGTTTGGGGAAGCAAATGTGGTTTATCAGAGCAGATGCATTGTGATGTTTGACAAATGCAGTGCGACAGAGGGAATGCAATTTGACAGATGTATCTCAGGATGTAAAAAAGTCAAATTTTTGATGTGGTTAAAAACCCAAATTGTTGAAAGTTTGACTGTCTATTTTGAGATGTTGGAGTGTTGTTTGTTTTGTTTGAGTAACTAGCAAACACTTGGCAAGCATGATATTTTGAAAAGTAAACAAACACACAAGAGAACAAGTACAATCCTAGGTTAGGCCATGACAGTATTCGCTAGACTCCACATGGGTTTCCCCAGCTGCATATCAGTAGCGTGTGAATCCAGAAGCTTGGCTGCACAGGCTCCCCCTTACAGTGCACTCTCTTCTTAGGCCAACCAAGCTTCCAACCCCCATGAAACTCCCATGGCAGATTGATCACCTCTACTAAAGACTACGAAGACGTGGAAGCCTTCACACCGACCGGTGCTGTACTAGCAAATAGAAGGTTTTGGGCTTACTACACAAGAGTTTTTAATTTGGGACCCCCGTTCGAGTGGCCATACATGGGGCAAGAGATTAATCATCGATTAGGTGGCACTCCAGCCTAAAGAGGTTAAGCTCAATAGGGTTTATGGGAGTACTAATCTGTTCGTATGACACATCCACACTCGTAATCTTAGTTTTTCCCTTAAGATTCACATTTATATACCAGTCAGGGGTAGCTTGGCTTTAGCTCCATTGCAGGTTTGAGTTGCGTTGGGGTGATGAAATCCCCAGGAAGGCCCAATTTCTAGAGGCAATAATTGTTTCTCTTACACCCAGGATCGCATTACTGCGCAAGGGGAAAGGACACTCCGGTTATTGCATCAGGGTTACACAAGGATAAAGTGGGTCTAGCTTTTTGATCACCTAGTTTGCACAAGGTGAGAGCATACTCGCCTACCACTTTCAAACACAATCAGAAATGAAAGACACGTTTATTTTAAGTGCACCAAAAATAAATGTTCCTAAACTAAAAATCATAAACAAATGGTTTGAAAGATTAGTCTTTGACAATTGTGGCTGCAAAATTACATGTCAGTAGTTTCAACAAATGCCTTTGACCCATGAAAATTCAAATTCCATACGCTGCAAACCAATATTAGTAACATGAAAAACCTATGCTAGAATAGATAAAGAGAATGCCAAAATAGGAAAGAACAAAAAATAGAAAACAAAATGCAAATGAAAAATAACAGAAATCAAAAAAATAGAATGCACAAGGAATAAAGAAATCACCAGGCAGATGCGTTGTAGTAGAGCGAATGCGCCGCGTCCTGATAGGCAGATGCGGCTCATTATTGTCAAATGCGGCTTTTTGTATTGCAAGTGCATCACCTCAGAGTGATTGCGTTGTTTTATAATTTGAATGCGTTGCGACACATACGATGCGGCGTGAGAAAACTCAAATGCGTCGTTCCGTACCTCTACTTGCAAAAAAGACATAAAACAAAAAAAAACTGTACAAAACAAAAAAAAGAACAGTCAGGTTCACCAATGTATCTAAGGGTCATTTTTCTAAGGTTAGATTATCAAATATCAAAGCATGCAAAACCCAAAGGAAGTAATGAAGTGCAAAGGAAATATAAATTAAAAACACAAAATGGAACAAGCTCACCAAGTGTCTTCAATCTCCATGGTTGATCTTCATTACACCTTCTAACTTGCTGAAAGATGCGTTGCCCTCAGATTCAATGCACAAGCAACTTGACAACAAAGACTATGTCCTACACAAGATTTGAAGGATTTGGAATATGACAAAATGACTCTAATGCCTAAGACAATTATGCCAAAATCATAAACTGAAAATGCAAGCATCTATGTATTGTTGTGAGTATGTGTAAGTGTCTAAGTGTCTAAGTGTAATCAAAATTGTGAGCAAAATTGGCATTTTATAGAAAATGCAATTTTGGACGGACGAAGGAGATTGAATTTCGACAAAAGCCTAAAATCAGAGGACAAGATTTAATGTGACAAATCCTAATCAGGGTTAGGGAAAAATTATTAAATGAGTGGTTGAGATGTCATTTTAGAAAATTGAATCGGCGGTGGAAAATAAATGAGATAATTAGTCAGAAAAATAAAGATTTTCGAAAATCAAAAAGATAAAGACTATTCAATTTGTGAGATTCGAAAAATCAAGAAGATAAGAGTTGAATTGAAAAACAGATTTGAAAAATCAAGAATCTACTCGATTGCTTGATTTTTGGAAGATTATTACTATTTTGAATTAAATTAATTCAAAATATGGATTTTGTGTGATAATAAATAATCGATTTTTAGATTATTTACTAAAATGAACTGATAGTCAAGAATGTAAGATTATTTTAAATAATTTCATATATTTAAAATGAGGGAAATGCTAATTTTGACAATTAAATAATTAAAGATAATTATTTAATTTAGAGGATATGATTAATAATTAAATAAATTAATAAATTCATCTAATTATGAGAATTAGTGACATATTAAATAAATAAATGAAATTGATTTATTTAATAATCAGGAAGAATAAATGAATAAAGGTAATTAAATAAATTAAGAAATTTATTTAATTGTAAGAGGATAATAGATCATTAGTGACGTTTTTAATAAATAAATAAAATTTATTTATTTAATAATCATGAAAAATGAAAGGACATGAATTAATTAAATAATTATGAATTATTTAATGAATAGTCGAATGTGGACCAAGGACATAATTAAATTTCATAATTATGCTAGGATGAAAGTGGTAAAAAAAGAGCTTGCAGGCCTAGGTCATTTTTATGTGTCTACACCACCAAGCGACCAAACATGGGAAAACATGAGCCAAGAAGAGTCCAACAAACAATTGACCCAAGAAGAGATTGAAGAAGCTTATAGTGACCCAAAATTTTTGAGCATGATTGATCAACTTGTTAGTGTAGAACCTAACAAATACTTTTATGCACTGGGACAAATTACCTCAAGGTTTTGACGTATCAACCATTGTGGAGAAAGAAACCAAAAATCCATTTGTATTTGGCATTCCCTCATCACAACAAACATCAAACATACCTCTTGGGATAACTACACACATGACTACCACTACTACACACATCCCAAGCATCTCAACATTTGGAAACAAGGAAGCCAATATCACTACACAAGGACAAATTTCACAAATACCATGGGAAAGACCTTCACAAACCCCCTTTTCCAACATACCAATCAAGGTGCCCTATCACAAGGTCACACACCTCTGATCCAAAGTACAAACCAAGGTCCTAAGCCCACACCACAAAATACCAATCAAGGATCCACATCACAAGGTCCTATGCCTATGACCCAAAATGCAAACCAAGGTCCTAAATCTACACTTTACAACACAAATCAAGGTTCCTCACTCAAATTTAAAGGTGCCCCTATTGGATATTGTTGATATGTGGTTGTCATTGATGTCAACTTTCCATTAAAGTCTTTAAGGCTGTATATGTTGAGGATATTGAGAAAATTGTAATAAAATAAGTTGTAGGTTGTTGGTGATGCAATGAAGCTCAGTATGGTGGCTAGCTCAGTATATTGATGATAAGAGGTTGTGGATTAAAGGGTTTGTTGAAAAATATATCTAGTTTATCCACATGAAGTTTCAGAGGTTAGCATGAAGATTTGATTAAGTTATGAGTATATGTGTTCTAATAGTTGTTCTGTTGCTTTAGTTAGTGTTCCTAAAAGAAGATGATGTGATTCTAGTAATTTGAGTTGTTGTGGATGCTTCTGTAGTGATTCATGATGCTTGTGGATGTTTCTAGATCACGCTCTATCTGTGTTGTTGGTCCGCATTGATCGTTGTGCTCGCGATTGGTGATTTTCTTTTGTGAGTTCATATTTTTCATGATCATGGCTGACAAGGTGATTGTAGCGTGTTGTAGACCTTTGAGGCATAATTTTTGAAGGTGTTCCATATTTGAGGATGTTTTTTTGGGTCCTTACTATGTTTTGGCTGACATTGTTTGGTCCGCATTGATAAATTGTTTATTGTTTTGGGCCGACAGTTTATACACATTTCATATTTTGTTGGGCTGACATGTAGTTGATGTTATCCTTGGTTGCAGATATATATGATCGATTGTTTATACCATT
This sequence comes from Sequoia sempervirens, assembly GCA_007258455.2. Taxonomy (NCBI): domain Eukaryota; kingdom Viridiplantae; phylum Streptophyta; class Pinopsida; order Cupressales; family Cupressaceae; genus Sequoia; species Sequoia sempervirens. The sequence continues at coordinate 118,872,460 of VDFB02000017.1, read as the reverse complement.
TGAAGGTATGGTGTGCAACGTATGCTACGTGCTAAGTGAAAATAGTGTTCTAATCTTTCGAAGGAAGAAGTAAAGTGTGAAGAAGAGTTTATGTGCTTAATCAGAACTATAATCAGGCATTAGAAGATGCTATTTTCTCAGTTCAAAATCTTCTTGATGTAATTGGAATGTGACTGTAAGACAGTGAGTCCTCTTTTGGGAAGTAAATCTTTTGTATTTGAGTAGTGAGCTCTAGGAAGTGTGCCTGAATGTATGTGCATTCCCCATTTATAATAATTTTAACAGAGTATAATCTTGTGGACTAACCTCCACCGTGGTTTTTCCCCTAATAGGGTTTCCACGTAAAAATCTTGGGGTTATGTGTGTTTTTGAGGTGGTGATGGTTTATGATTTCATGTTTATTTATCAGATCTAAGAATAAGTTTAATAAGTATAATTTTTGTGACAACTAATTCACCCCATCTCTTAGTTTTCTGCCCTTGTGTTGCCAACAATTGGTCTTAGAGCAGGTTCCTCTAGAGAAGCTTGACCGCTTGAGGTGATCCGGGATGGCGACATATAAGAAGGATAGTCTGAGATTTGATGGAACTAATTATTCTCTGTGGAAGAATCAAATGTAGTGTCATCTAAGATGCATTGGTGAACCTTACTGTAAAATTACAAAGAATAGGTATATCATCCCATAGAATGGTCCTTCTACCGTAGGTGAGATTAAGGAAGCCGAGTACAATATCAAGGCTAAGGAAGCATTGTTGAGTGCTCTGACTGATTCTGAGATGATAGATGTAATGGAGCTGAAGATTTCTTATGAGATCTGGAAAAAGTTGGAAACTTTGTATGAAGGTGATACCCATGTGAAGATTGCTAAGCTGCAAAGCTTGAAAGGGAAATATGAAACCTTGAGAATGGGTGAAGATGAGAACACCACTTCTTTTATGCAGAGAGTGAATGAACTTGACTGTAGTATCAAATGTGCTGGATGAACATTGGAAGAATCAAATATTGTTGCTAAAGTGCTCAGATCCTTGCCTGCTGCATACAAACTCAAAGCTATTGCTATTGAGGAGATCCAAACTGTGACAAATGTAACCAGAGACATGTTGATTGGTAAGCTTGCTACTTTTGAGTTAAGTGAGTTTGGTGAATCTCTTCCTAAGACATAATCTGCATTCAAAGCTACTATCTCTAGAAAAGATGAGCAAAGATATTATCTGGGAGAAAGTTCTAGAAAAAATTCCAAGTATGAGGAGGAAATGAGAGAGATTGAAGAAGAAGAGAGAAAACTAGATGAGCTTGAAGCACTTATTGTCAAGAGGGTAGCCAAAGGAGAAGGTAAGTATAAAGGGAAATTTCCTCTTAAATGTTTTTCTTCCAATAAGATAGGTCATTTTTCCTCAAGGTGTCCGAAAAGAGTTCCTAAGCCAAGACCTAACAAGCCTAGATTCCAAAGAAAGTGTTATTATGCTGCTGATGAAGGTGCGACAAATGATGAATCTGATAAAGGGAATTTAAGTGAGGATGAATGGGTATTTATTGCTATCAAGGAAAATGATCACGTACCTACTGAATTTGCTAGTTGCATAAATGTGGAGAAAGCTCTAACTATCAGAGTTGAAGAAAAAGATGAATGGGTGATTGGTAGTGGATTCTCTCATCACATGACAGGTGATAAAAGTAAATTTGTGAGCTTGGAAAAGTATGATGGTGGTGTTGTAAGATTTGGTGATGACAAAGCTGGTGTAATCTGTGGTAGAGGATCCATTTCTCTTGATGGTAAGCATAATACTGATGATGTTCTATATGTGGAAGGTTTGAAGCATAATATCTTTAGTGTTGGATAGATGGTTGACAAGGGATACAATCTTCAATTCAAGAATGGAAAGTGTAGAATATTGGGGAGTTCTGGAAATGTGATTGCATATGGTACAAAAGAAAAAGTTAATATCTTTCACCTAAGTGCTACTAGTAAAAGTTGTCTGATTGCTCAAGTTGATGGAAGTTGGTTGTGGCGTAGGAGATTGTGTCATGTAAACTTTAACAATATTATCAAGATAAGTTCTACTTAGCCAGTGAGAGATCTTCCTAAGTTGATAAAACCTACTAATGCTATATGCAAGGAATGCCAGTTAGGGAAGCAAACTAGAGTCTTATTCTCAAGCAAACAACATTGTTCGAATGAAGTGTTGGAGCTTGTGCATACTGACTTGTGTGGTCCTTCTAGAGTAAGAAGTTTACAAGGAGACAAGTATTTCATGTTACTTATTGATGATTATTCTAGATTGATGTGGGTTACTTTCTTAAGGAAAAAATTTGAAGCTCTAGAGAAATTCAAGATTTTTAAGGCTATGGTTGAGACAGAGATAGGTCTGAAGATTAAATGTTTAAGATCAGATAGAGGTGGTGAATTTACTTTCAGTGAGTTTAATTCTTTTTGTGAAGAGCATGGGATAAAGAGACAATTATCTGCCCCGCGGAACCCTCATCAAAATGGAGTTGTGGAAAGGAAGAACATGACAATTCAAGAAGCTGCTAGGACCATGATGCTGGAAGGAAATTTTTTGCATATCTACTGGAGAGAAGCTGTGAGTACTGCCGTTTACACTCTCAACCGGGTACATGTCAAAGGTGATACTGGTAAGACTCCTTATGAGCTATGGTTTGGTCATAAGCCTACTATTAGATACTTCAAAATCTTTGGGAGTAAATGCTATATCAAAAGAGATGAAGATATAGGAAAGTTTGATGCTAGAAGTGATGAAGGAATATTTCTTGGTTACTCTACTAAAAGTAAAGCCTACCGGTGCTACAATAAGAGATTGAGGTAAGTAATTGAAAGTGCTAATGTCAAGGTTGATGAAGACACAGTTAGACCATCCAGATCTTGTGGATATGATTCAGATGATCAAAATCATAGTTTAGATAAAGGAAAGAAAGTTTAGACTCTAAATCAAGCTCAGATCATTTCAGTGAATCTGGAAAATCAAGAGGAAGAAACTAGTGAAAGTGCAAAAGTGAGATCACAAGAACCTGAAGTTCAAGAATACCCTAAGAATCCAAGGTATGTAAGACTAAATCATTCAAAAGATCATATCATAGGTGATAAGAACAAAGATGTTCAAACTAGGAGAATAATTGCAGAAGAATACTATTTGATCTCAAATACTAAGCCTAATAGTGTCAATGAAGCATGTAAAGATTAACACTGGGTGGAAGCAATGAAAGAAGAACTACTACAAATTGAGAAGAATGATACATGGATTCTTTTTCCTAGACCTAAGGACAAAAATGTAATTGGAACTAAATGGGTCTTTCAGAACAAACTGAGTGAGCAAGGTGAAGTTGTTAGAAACAAAGCAAGACTTGTGTGCAAAGGATATTCTCAGATGGAAGGAATTGACTTTGAAGAAAATTTTTCTCTTGTTGCTAGGATTGAAGCTATGAGACTATTTCTTGCTTATGCTGCTTACAAAAACTTCAAGGTTTATCAGATGGATGTCAAGTCAACATTTCTAAATGGTGAATTGGAAGAAGAAGTGTATATTGAGCAACGATGGATTTCAATTGGTGATCAGGGAGATATGGTTTTCAGTTGAAGAAAGCATTGTATGGACTAAAGCAAGCCCCAAGAGCATGGTATGCCAGATTGGACAAGTATTTGTTGAAGCTTGGATTTAATAAAGGTACTGCTGATAGTAATTTGTATTTCAAGATTGATCATGATAAAGATTTGATTGTTGAAGTCTTTGTTGATGATATCATTTTTGGAAGAGATGATAGTTTGAGCATGAAGTTTGCTGATGAGATGCAGAGTGAGTTTGAGATGTCTATGATTGGAGAAATGAAATTATTTTTGGGATTGCAAATTACTCAGCTAGATAGAGGGATCTTTATATCTCAGTCCAAGTATGTGAAATAATTGCTAAAGAAGTTTGGTATGGAAGATTCAAAGCCAGTTGGTACACCTATGGTGACTGGATGTAAGTTGACACCAGATGATGATTCTCTTAAAACAAATCAGATTAGATACAAATCCATGATTGGTGGATTGCTCTATTTGACTCAAACTAGACTTGATATCATGAATGTCGTATGCATTGTTGCAAGATTTCAAGCTGATCCTAAGGAATCTCATTAACAATTGTGAAGAGGATTTTTTAGGTACTTGAAGGGGACAGTTAAATTTTTCCTATGGTATCCTAAAGAAGATGACCTTACTTTGTGTGCCTTTACTGATGCTGATTGGGTAGGAGATTTGAATGAAAAAAGAGTACTAGTGGTGGTGCATTTTTCTTAGGAAAGAAGTTGATTTCATGGTTAGGTAAGAAGCAAAATTCCATTTCTTTATCTACTGCAGAAGCAGAATACATTGCTGCTACTAACAATTGTACTCAACTATTGTGAATGAAGTAGATGTTGAAAGATATCAGAGTTGTGTATGATGAACCTATTTCTATATTTTGTGATAATTCAAGTGCAATTAAAATTTCTAAGAATCTGATGCTGCATTAAAAAACCAAACATATATCTATCAAGTTTCACTTTTTGATAGAGAAGGTGAGTGAGAAGGAAGTTAGATTGGAGTATTTGCCCACTAAGGAACAAATTGCAGATATCTTTACCAAGACCTTGCTTAAGGATAGTTTTGAGTATCTCAAAGGGAAGCTAGGGGTGATTACCCCTCCTAATCAGAATTAAGATGCATTGAATTGCATCAGTCCTTGCATTTCATAGTCATATCTTGTGATCCAGATTGATGTTGTGTGGCTACTACTCAGGGGGAGTAGTCAGATGTTCAGAAATGTGGTTCAAAGATTTTGTGGAGAAAGATAATGTGTATCTTTGTCATTGATGTCAAATGGAGAGAAGAGTCATGTGAAAAACTATGAAAGAGTTAAGGATAAAAAGAGTCAAAATCTAAGGGGGAGAAAGTGCTAAGAGAAAGTATTGTTCATGGTGTTTTTCACATCACGTGTTGCCATCAATTCCAAAGGGGGATATTGTTGGATATTGCTGATATGTGGTTGTTGACAAGTATATCTAGTTTATCCACATGAAGTTTTAGAGGTTTAAATGAAGATTTGATTGATTTATGAGTATCTGTGTTCTGACAGTTGTTCTATTGCTTTAGTTGGCGTTCCTAAAAGAAAATGATGTGATTCTAGTAATTTGAGTTGTTGGGGATTCTTTTGTAGTGATTCGTGATGCTTGTGGATGTTTCTAGATCACGCTCTATCTATGTTGTTGATCCGCATTGATTGTTGTGCTCTATCACATCTCAATCCTGATGCATGTTACTTTTGGCTTTGTGTGGATTTGCTACATGTTTTGTTGTTCCTGGTAGAGTAATGATTAATATGATGATGTTTTGGCGTGGAGATAAATGAAAGTGTTTATTTAAATTATTAAAAGTTGAATAGTATTGAATATGTTTTACTTTGAAAATGAAGCAAAATAGAGTAGAAATTTTTTAATTAATGTAATGTATTCCTTTATTTATATCTTAATATGATACTAATTCAATTATTGTTGTGTGCCTAAGTGCACTTGAGTTGCAGGAAGTTGAAGACCAAGGGTGTGATTAAGGAGAGGTGATTAGCTTCTTGACAGGACAAAGTAGGAAGACCTCTCGATCACACACACACACACACTTAGTTTCATATAGACTGCATTTAGGAATGTCTAATTTTTGTGTGTTTGTTTTGAATTATTTGCGAATTAAATAATAATTAGTAAATTAAATAAATGATGTAGTGAGAGCATAATAAAATAAAGGATTAAGTTTTAATTGAGGTTAATTATAGATTTTTGAATTAAATACTTATGCATTCTATTCTTCTTTTAATTTGTGTTAGTCTGGAGTTAATAAGTTAACCATTAGTTATAAGATATTTATTTTTATTATTGAGTGAATATTTTCAAAAAGGGATTTACATGCAATTAAATTGAAAATTATTTTTATTTTTAAAATCCATTTCAAGATTATGGTAGAAATGGAAAGGAAAATCATTTTTAAGAGGGGGAAAAGAGTTCCCGAGAAGGTAACGGTTCTTGAAAAACTTTCTTGAAAATATGCTCTACAATTTTACTCTAATGGCTGACAAGAAAATGCTGAATATTTTTAAAATAATGTGTTGAGAATTAATCTTGGGTAGATAGTGGAAAGTTAAAGGGTTGGAAAAGCATCTGGAAAGGAGGAAAGAAGAAAAGACTCTCAGAAAAACTAGTTTGAAAAGAGGAAAAAGAAGAGGTTGTCTGGAGAGCATCTCCAATCTCCAACTAGAAGCAAATTATCCAAGTTTCCATTCTTTTCTGTATGTCTTGTTGAAATATGAAAATACTATTGAAGAATTTGAATGCAAAGTGTTTGAATTGTTTGCAAAAACTGTGAAAATATGAGAAAATATTTCATTCTTTGAGTGCATTGAAAGAATTCGCACAATTTTACTTCTTCAGATTGGGGCTTTTCTCCCTATGCCACTGTGGTTCTTATATTATATTATATATATATATATACACACACACACCTCTATTTTCTGTGTGCAAATCATACATATATATATTATATACAATATATATATATATATATAGAATTGTTGAAGCCTCTGAAACTGTTGCATGGTCGGCTGCACAAGCGAATTCATGAAGTCTGTATTTGTTTATATGTTTTAAAAAAGCAATGTATGGGAATAAATCCCTAGCCCCCTCCACAATGGAAGGGGCAACGCTGTGAGAGGGAAAACCATGCAAATTCTGGTTCTTGGCTGGTGTGTTGAAAGCACAGTCAGCTTTAATGTTTTTATTGGTATGAATTATATATATAAATTATATACATATATATTAATGTATGTATATATATACATACATATGCATATGCACAGACATACAGACATTGATTTTTTTATAAACTCTATTTTCTTTCACAAGATTATTGCTAATTGTCAAGGGAATTGCACAGAAAATATATAAGAATAAATACATATTCATATATAAGTATATATTTATATATATATATACATGCACAGGTATATATATACATATATAATTAAATATATATATATATATATATACATATACCTGGCACAAAAATCACTGTATTTCTACAAAAAACATTACCTTTTGGCATTGGTATTACACAAAAAACAAAACATTGTATCCAAGTTCCTTATGTGTAATCCGTTTTAAGTCTTTTATGTTTGTTTATGTACATGTAAATATTATATTCATATATATACACATACAAACACAACATATGTATAAGCAAATCTGTACGATAAATTCTTATATTTCAAGTTGAAGCTCAAAAAATGTAGAATAAATTCACACAAATAACTCTGTGTTTAATAGCAAACTTGTTTTTGTATACAAATCTGGTTATCTACTTTGTTCATCTTTTTCTCAAACTGTCTATATTTCTAAATATCGGTGCATTGTATGGAACATCATATATCATATCTGAACTTAGTAAACACACATAAGACTATGTTTAAAGCTGAATTGGAAACTTTATAGCAAATGTAGGTTATTGAAAACACATTCAAAATTAGAGAATTTTCTGATAAGAGTGGATTTCTTTTTGCTGAAACTATTAAAATTATTTACTGTGATCACAACTAATTTAGAAAATAGAATTGGAACTGAATTTATTCTGCATTATAAACTCACTTGAAATTGTACAAGAAAACTTTATTTATTGAATGCATGCATGAAAGCTATTTTGACAATCTTTGTGAAAACCTTGGAAAATGATGAAGTTTATTTGAAATTAGAAATGTGTAAAAATTGAATGTGAAATTAGATGGAAAATGCATTATTTACTGTATTTTGAGAAACTTCTGGGACAGGATGACGAAGGTGGACCCACAGAGATGGTAGTTTTACCTTTTCTAAAACAATCATTTATTTTATTTATGCTTGGCCAAACACTTGCACCATTGAAATAGATGGAATTAAAAGCTTGGAACTAAATGAATATAGGTCTCTGCCACCTCCTGTTTGCAAGAAATATGTGATTCTCATGTTAGGAATGCATATAGGCATCAGGCTTGCATCAAGAGTTCCCTCCTGTGTTGTTGTTTTAGGTTGCTAGGCTCCTCGTGCAGGGCCGGGGATTTCTTCGAGGTAGGAAGAAACCCGGGGAAGTATTGTACTTTGTGGTTGGGCGGAAAAGGTGCCTTAATCACACTCTTGGCCCCAACTTGCAAGAAGACCAGTGGTGTCACGACGGTTGAGGTTCAAAGATTTAAGTGTTATAAATGTATTCATGTATTATTTGGAATGACTTGTAAATCCCACTTGTAAATCTAATTTTATTTGTAATTCAGTATTGTAACATTGAAATAGATGTATTGGAAAGAAAGATTTGATGTAACAATGAAATAGATGTACAGATTGAAAGTTAGTGATGTAATTGAAAACTTGAGTGAATTTGTGGAAACTCATTGATATGCAAATGGAAATCATATATGTATCAATGCAATGATCCTTCTTGTTAATTAAATTTATTTATTTTGCATACACAGAATGAAATTTATTATGAATTTATCTTTTTAGCATTTATGGAAAGATCATGACATATGCATCCTTTTTTTTTTACCATACTTGGAATGTATTAAGTTTGGTAAATTATATGGCCAAATGAACATCAAATTTTTGAGTGTTACATGCTCGTGATTGGTGTTTTTCTTCTGTGAGTTCATGTTTTTCATGATCATGGCCGACAGGGTGATTGTAGCGTGTTGCGGATCTTCAAGGCATAATTTTTGAAGGTGTTTCATATTTGAGGATATTGTTTTCGTTCCTTACTATTTTTTGGCTGACATTGTTTGGTCTGCATTGATAATTTTTTTATTGTTTTGGGCTGACAGTTTGTACACATTTCATATTTTGTTGGGCCGACATGTAGTTGATGTTATCCTTGATTGCGGATATATATGATCGATTGTTTATACCATTTGAAGGTATGGTGTGTGATGTATGTTGCATGCTAAGTGTGAATAATGTTCTAATCTTTTGAAGGCAAAAGTAAAGTGTGAAGAAGAGTTTATGTGCTTAATCGAAACTGTAATTAGGCATTAGAAGATGCTATTTTCTTAGTTCAAAATCTTCCTGATGTAATCCAAATGTGACTATAAGAAAGTGAGTCTTCTTTTTGGTAGTAAGCCTTTTGTATTTGAGAAGTAAGCTCTAGGCAGTGTGCCTAAATGCATGTGCATTCCCCATTTATAATACTATTAATAGAGTATAATCTTGTGGACTAACCTCCACTATGGTTTTTCCCCTAACAAGGTTTCCACATAAAAATCTTGGTGTTATGTGTGTTTTTGATGTGGTGATGGTTTATGATTTCATGTTTATTTATCATATTTGAGAATAAGTTTAATAAGTATAATTTATGTGACAACTAATTCACCCCCCTCTCAATTGTCTACCCTTGTGTTTCCAACAACCCCTTCATCAAGCTAAAACCCACCAACTAAATCTAGAAAGGTTCACATTGTCTCACAAAGAACCCCAAATAAAAATACAAATCAAGGATCAATCCCATCACTCCAAAACACTAATAAAGGGGCTCTTCCATCATTCCAAAATCCTACCCAAGGAACCTTTACTTCATTTCAAAATACTAACCAAGGACCTACACCATCAAATCTCAATCAAGGATCCCTTCCCTCATCCCAAAACTTTACTCAAGGACCTAAACCTTCAAATCCCAATCAAGGAACCTTTAATTCATTTCTAAATACCAACCAAGGACCTACGCCTTCAAACATCAACCAAGGGAACATTCCTTCACTTCAAAACATCAATCAAGGGCCTACACTTTCATGTCAAAACCTTCACCAAGGATCCACACCCTTAGTTGCAAATCAAGGACTTAATTTTCAAAACCAAAACATGAAGCAAGTGTCCACACCTCAATTCCAAAACACCATACCAAATTCCAACATGACCTTTGGCACAAACCTAAACACCAGTTTCATTCCAAATACAAGCAACACACATCCATATGGCAACTAAGGTCCTATGTCCCAAAGTATCAATCCCAATTCAAATCCAACATATGACCTTAACACCAACATCATGGCACGTCTCCAAAGCAATGCAACACCATCTCTTGCAAACCTTTTGATACAACATATGAAGTCCCTTGAACAACGTATGAAAAAAATGCAATTGGGAACTAACAAGAAGACCTATTTTGTGGAGGAACTGTGTCCCTTTCCATTTGATTGAAACATATACATGCCTCCCTTTCCCTTTCATTTCACAACACCACCTTTGCCAAAGTATAAGGGGATAGGGGATCCAATTAAACACATTTAAGAATTTAGCACATCATGTATGGAAGTATCATATGACCCTCCCTATCTCATGAGACTATTCCCACAAAGCCTCGTAGGAGCAACCTTAGATTGGTTTGCACACCTTTCACCAGGAATTAGAACATGGGGTGAACTAGCCAAAAAATTCATGAATCACTTTGCCTTCGACATTAAAAATGATATCACCCTTGCAACATTGAGCACAACCAAACAAGAAGATGGGGAATCACTTACCTAATTCTACCAGAGATGGTAGGGCTTGGTTAGCAAGTTCCCTTGTCACATTCCTAAAAGACAACTTGTCACCATGTTTGTAGAAAACCTTAACGGAGAATTGATGAGTCAAATTCAAATCCAATGTTGCACAACTTCTTAGGAAATTCTTGAGAAAGGTGTCCTTATTGAAAAGGGTCTTATTGCAAAAGGGCTAGTCAAAGTCAACAAAGAAAATTACAAATCTAACAATGACAAGAGAAAATACTGGTCCTAAAACAAAAATGTCACAAATGATGGAGTTGTTGATGCCAAACTAATAACCAAAGGTCTAATCATTCAACTTGAAGGTCCTTCTTCATCAAATGCATCCAATACGCCAAACACACAGACACAAGGAAAAAACCAAATGCTAAGCACAGTCTAAAACAATCAACAACACAGAGGTCCTCCATGCGCTAAGAGAACATATACCCCTTTGGGTGAACCCATTGAATCAATTCTTGAATGAATTTTGCAAGTAAATTTCATCACACTACCAGACACCAAAAACTATGAACCTTCACTGATAAAACTTGAGTGGGGGAAGGAAGACGAATATTGTGAATACCACCATTCAAAAGGACACAAAACACCTAGATGTTGGAAACTCAAGAACATTGTTCAAGACCTTATTGAAGATGGAACCATTTTAGTTGATAATCCACAAGACAAGAAATATGTTGATCAAACCATATTCAAAAAACCCCGACAAGACCATGATAAAGGAAAAGCCTCCAGTTTAGGAAATAACAATAATGCCAATTATGTAGCTGTCAAACATGATTACAACACTATCATCCTTAATGTGAGACCCTTTGATGATTGTCTTGCCACTATCACTATAAACAAGAAAAAATCAGATTGTGTTGTCGCCACCCACAAAACCAAGATAACTATTCTAGGTCCTTTTGCAAATCCTCAACCAAAGGGTCAATACAACCTCCTAGAGCATCTAGAAAAAACTCCCTCACAAATTTCTATCTTGGAGCTCCTTCGTATCTCACCATAACACAAAGCCATCCTTGATAAAGAATTACAAGAAGCTTTTGTCCCTGAAAACCTAGATGTCAATCAATTTCAGGCCATGGTTGGATACTTAGCTATGCCACACCATGTCACCTTCTCTGAACAAGACTTCTCCACACTAAAATATGATCATAATGACCCTCTACACCTTGAAGTATACGTTAATAAACACAAGATTAGATGATTCCTAGTAGACAATGGAGTAGGTCTAAACATTTGTTCACTAAAATTAGTGAAAGCATTGGGATACTTTGAGAATTGTATTGACCAAACCAAGAAAATTGTGATCAAGGCTTATGACAATGCTGAACATTCTTTTGAAGGTGTAATTTCACTACCTATGAGAGTTGGCCCAACAATATAGGACACATTATTTCACGTCTTATATCTGGATTTACTTTACAATCTCCTCCTTGGCCGCCCATGGATCCATGCCATGAGGGCTATCCCTTTCACTTACCGTCAATGCCTCAATTTTCCACACAATGGAACTGAAATCACTATTCCAGGTGACCTTGATCCTTTTCAATATTGTTCAAACCTAAAAGGAACTGTTGAACATCAAGTGCCCATCAATTGAGAGGCTTCATCTTCCACTTCATCAACCACTCCATCTCACTACATTGATCCATCCACTCTCATCAAATCTCCCACTTCATTTTTCTCACCTTCCACGCCCAAGATCCAGATTCATGATAGAGGATGTGGAGAATATAGTATGAAGAGTCTCTTTTTCACTAGAAAATTACCAAAGTCACCAAATTCATAGGCCAACCGCATCTTGTGCAGCCCAAATTTATCATCCAAAGTCCTCCTACCACCTTCACTAGATGGGGAGAACTTGCTAAGGAATCTCTAGATGACCACATTCTCACATGACTATACAAAGGAGAAGAAGAAACTGAAATTAAGAAATTTCCAATTAAACAATATCCAAAAGGGTTTCAAATAATGAAATGGCATGGATATGATGGACACAATGGTCTTGGTCTAAATAAACAAGGAATGTTGGAACCTCTACAACCACCTAAGCTAATAAGTCATCAAGGGTTAGGGTTTGTACCAGTAAAAGTGACCATCCAGGGTATCAGGTTACCTTCAACTGAGTCTTTTGACGCTTTAGATGAGATCGAGACACATGAGGAATCTTGGGATTATGATGTTGACTCCAATGAAAATGAATGGGACTCCCTATCCTCCACCACTTTCATGGACCTTGATAAACTATTTGAGGAATTTTATTAAATGCTTACCATAGATTCCTCACGAAACTTGCCTAGTACCCGTTCAAAAATGAATTTGACAAAAGAAGAGTGGATCGAACACTATTTTTGGAAATCCATTGATCCTACCTCTTGGGAACTTGATGACTCTACTTTTGTCTTTACCCTATTTGCATACACCATGAACTTTGACGATATGGGTAATGGATTACCCCTTGTCTACCCTTAACTTATAGATTGGGATCAACAAGAACCACCAAGTTTGGACACTTTCAAAAATGATGAAGAAATTACTGAGTTTATGGGACTTCGTGAAGGAATACCAAGTGGGGATCATAAGGCTTGATTTTCCATAGAACTCAATTATGCAGCATACTTTGGTGAGGCCATCCTATCCTTTAGTCACAAAAGTGAAAATGAAAAAATTAAAAATGAAAACAATAGGTCTTCACTTGAAAACTGAAAGACACCTGCTGATCATGAAAAAGTAAAAATAAAGGACGTATCTGAAGGTGAAAACCTCTTTGAGGTGCCTAAGGATGAAGGACTAGACTGTATCCCAATAGACCGAGAGAGATTGCCATTTCTTATAGAAGAGACATAGGAAGTCAACATTGGAACATCATATAACTCCATAATGATATAGTTAGCAGCATCCTTGACCATTGAGGAAAAGCCCGAGTTTATAACATTCTTTTTAGAAAGACAAGTCAATTTCACATGGTCATATGCTGATATGCCTAGATTGGATCCTGAACTTGTTCTACATCATCTACCATTGCTACCTAATGCAAAACCATACAAACAAAAGCTAAGGAAAATGCACCCCTAGATTGCACTTCTTGTCAAGGTGGAACTCAAGAAACTACTGGATGTTGGATTCATTCACTCCATTGATTATGCAGAATGGATATCAAATCTTGTTCCTGTCACCAAGCCAAATGGTCAAATCAGAATTTACATAGATTTTAGAGACCTCAAAAAAGCCTGTCCCAAAGATGATTTTCCTTTACCAAACATTGACATCATAGTAGACCTCACAGCTGGGTTTGAGATGTTATCATTCATGGACGGATTCTCGGGTTACAATAAGATAAGAATTGTTAATGAAGATCAACCAAAGATAACTTTCACATGCGCTTGGGGAATGTTTTATTGGAACGTTATGCCATTTGGATTGAAAAATATTGGAGCCACCTATTAGAGAGCCATGACTACATGCGCATTCTTATGGAAGACTATTTTGATAACCTTCTCTCTAAGTATCTAAATGAAGTGGAAACTTAGTAGTACTGAACAAGATTTTCACATGACTCAAAAAGTATCAACTTAGGATGAATCCAAAGAAATGTGTCTTCGGGGTCCAATTAGGCAAGAATTTTAGATATATTGTCTCACAAAGAGGGATAAAGGTTGATCCCGCCAAAGTTAAAGCCATCTTGGAAATGCCACCGCCAACCAACATCAATCAGTTTAGAACATTACAAGGATGACTACAATTAATCCACAGGTTCATTGCTCAACTAGCAGATAAGATCCATCCATTTCAACATTTGTTAAGAAAAGGCATCCATTTTAATTGGACACAAAAGTGTCAAGAGGAATTTGATCAGATCAAGAACTATCTATTGACTCCACCAGTCCTTATGCCACCAATTGATGAAAGACACTTGATACTCTATGTGACAGCTACTACGTCAGCAATGGGGGTACTTTTAGCACAAAATGACAATGATGGAAAGGAAAGAGCAATATACTATATCAGTTGCTCTTTAGTTAGATATGAGTTAAACTATAGTCCTATTGAATGAGCATGTCTAGCAGTGGTCTTTGTAGCACATAAACTAAGATACTACATGTTGAATCACAAGACAAAACTGATTGCTAAGATTGATCCTTTGAAATATCTTCTCAGCAAAGCAACATTGACAGGAAGGCTAGCTAAATGGGATATGATTCTAAGTGAATATGACATTGAGTATGTTGACTGCAAAGCAATAAAGGGACAAGTAATAGCTGACCAACTTGCAGATGCACCATTGAAAGTAGACCATCCTTTGATATTTGACTTCCTAGATGAATCGATCTTTTTCATAGACATGCCAACATGGAAGCTATATTTTGATGGATCCTATATAATTCATGGATCGGGAGCAATTATCTTGTTCATCACACCTCAAGGAGATGCTATTCCTAAGTCATTTCAAATACCTTTCTCATGCACAAACAACATGGCTAAATATGAAGCATTATTGACAGGACTTTGAATGGCAATAAATTGGAAAATCAAAGACCTTCAAGTCTATCGTGACTCCTAATTAGTGATAAAGAAAATTAGTGATGACTATGAAACTAAAGATGAGAAATTGATGCCTTACAAGCGCATGGTAGACAACTTTAGACTATACTTTGATAATATTTATTTTGAGCAAGTTCCGAGAATCCAGAACAAAGCAACTGACACAATGACTACAATTGGATCTCTCTTGGACATTCCCAACAATGCCTCACAATATGAGTTCTTGGTGGAACAACTCTTGATCCCTGCATTTGATGTCCCTAAAACCAAACTTATGCATGAACTTGTTGGTCTTGAATCTCCTTGGTATAATGACATCTATGCCTATTTGCATGACCAAATTATCCCTCTTGACTTATACCCTAACCAATGAAATACCTTTATCCAACAAGCATCCAAATATGCCATCATTAGAAACACCTTTTACCACCATAGTCTAGATAGTACCCTCCTCTAATGTCTTGATTCAAATGAAGCACAAATAGTCTTACAAGAGGTACACCAGGTGTAGCACCCCTCCATTTTGGCTCTTTTGATCAGATAGTGTTTTATCTTTGTTATGCTTTGTTCTGTTAATACTTTGTCTATGGTACTTGGTTACTTTTTGATCACTAACTATAAAGCGATGTGAATTTTATATTTTGATGTGATGGTATTTTACTCTAATGTTATCATTATGGCATGCTTGGAATTAGTTTAGCATATATTTAATTAATGATGCTTTATGCTTTTGATTATGTTATTGATGTTAGATTCGTCAGTTAGTAATTTTGTATTGGTGAAGGGGACGGGATTGTACCACTCGCTTGCGAGCACCCTATGATTCCAAAATTTCCTATTCATGGTGTGTTTTATTATGATATATATATATATATATATGCATGTTCGATATACTCTTTGTTCGCAGGTTGACAGGTACAAGACATCAACTCCACCTGATTTTACAGGTTTGAGTGTGTCCATTGGCCAACGGTATTCGATTGGGAGATAGTAGCTAGGTTTTTCGTGCCAAGTCATTACCCTAGTCATAGTGTGTCGTCAGGTTTTAGTCGGGTTAAGTTGTTCCTTTGTTGTTCATCTCTCCTTGATTTATTTAATTTCAAGTTGAAAAAGGTAAATAAATGGCTTTTTGTATTTCAGATGTTATTAAATAAATCTAGTTGTAGTGTTAGAAATGTTACTTAATTTATTAATTAATTTAATTTAATTAATAAAATAATCTAATCTTGGATTAAATTTATTTTATTGATTAATTAAATTAATTGTGTGGAATTAAATCAAGTTATTCATTTTGGGAAATTATAATTGTTAAATTCTTTTTGAAATGAAAATTTTAAAAGTGTTAAAGTGTTTTGAAAAGAAAAATTATAAAGTTAAATTCTTTTTGTTGGAAATGATTTTTTTTTAAAAAGCATTCAAAGTTATTTTGAAATGGAAATTTTAAAAAAAGAAAAAGAAAAAGAAATAAAGTCATGTTGAAAAGAAATTTGTTTTTTAGTTTTAAATTTTCAAAAAAGCAAAATATCTCCAAATTGGATAGAAGAGTAATAACTATGGTGGATGAGATATTTTGGGGAAGGTTGACTAAATTTGGGGAAGATATTTCATTTTAAAAATATATTGTTGTTAAAAAGGAAAGGGAGTTCTTGATGTTTGTTTTATGCATTTTTGGATTTTGGGTGAGGATTTTGGAAGAGCTTTGGAAAAATATTCTTGCAGGGAAGCTGAACTTTCTCCTTCAAATTCTCCTTCAAGCTTCAGATTATAGGTTCTCCTTGTTTATTGTTTGGAAATTTGCATTTTCAATTTAAAAACTTGCTTGGAAATCTTTTTGAAAACCCTGTTGAAATCTTGAAAAAATTTAGATTTTTTTTGTAGAAAAACAAAACTTGCAACATAAATCTTCAATTTTATCAATAGAAAAATGGAAAGAAACAAAATGAAATTCGAAAACATCTATTTTATAAAAAAATAGAGAAAATTTTCTTTCATGGAGAAATTTTTCTATTTTTTATAAAAAAATTTACATAGAATTTTTTCTGTGCAAACAGGGGTTTGTTTTTTTAAAATTTTATTGAAATAAAAATAAATATAAATAATAAAAAAATAATTTATATTATATAGTGGGGGGCCCGCAGCCATGGCTGCAAAACCACGCCCAAGTGAAGGGGCACTGTTGTGGCAATGCTCCCCACTTGTGTTTTGGGGAAGCGTTGCCATAGGTCTGGCCTCCACAAGGGGGGCAACCTATGGTTGCGTCCCTCTCCCTGTGCGGTCATTAAATCATTTCTTTTTATATTTAATTTAATTTTTATTTATTTATTTTATATTATATTATATATAATATATATATATATTATATATATAATATAATATTATATATATAATATAATATATATATATTATATATAATAATTATATATTATATATATTATATTATATATATATAATATATATATATATTATATATATATATAATATATATATATTATATGCATATATATTATATTAATTTTTAAATAAATTTGTTTTTTTTATTATTTAAATATATAATATGTATATTATATATATAATATGTATATTATATATATAATATGCATATATAATGTATATATTATGTAATTTTAAATAATTGGATTTGGGAATTTTAATAGTTAATTTTAAATATATATATTTAAATATATATAGATATATTTGTATATACATTGAGTATATATTTTTATATGTATATTTAATATATATTTATATTTAAATATAAATTATTTTGAGATGATTATTTTTATTATAATAGAAGCAAAAAAATTGATTTTATAATCAAATGATTTTATTTAAAATTTGATTTTGAATATTATGTAAGAATGAGGAACATGGAATTAAATTATTAGTTTAAAAATTTCTCAACGTTGCAAATTTAATTTTATTTACTCTTGAGTATTTGCAAGTAATGTTAATTAAGTTAATTAGATTTAGGAAATCCTAAAGTAGGTTATTGAATTGTCGATTGTCCTTTCGTCATGATCTCTGTCTCTTTCTTGATGTTGGGCAATGGAGTTATCTGTTATGTAAGTCTTCTAGATTGAGTTTTCTTTTAATTTCGTGGGTTGTCGTAAAATGTTAATCAACCTTGGTATTGTCTTGGGTAGTGCATATAGATGTATCCTGTTGTTTTACCCAGTTTTCATGAACGGGGATGGTTTGTGCCTCCTTTGGATTAGGTGTGGATTATGTGAATTGTGCCTCCTATGGAAGGAGTGGATTATGTGTTTTGTTGCCTCCAGTGTTTGGAGTGATTTTTCATTATGTGTTCCTCCTAGAGTTGGAGTGGTTTTATCTTGTTAGTATGCACTTGGGATTCCCTTGGTGATTGGTTTTTTATGTGTTGTCAAGTAGAAGAATGGCTTCTGTTAGGTGCCAGAGCCCAAAAAGGTAAACTAGGTAACCTTCGGAGGTGGTTTAATCAAGTGATAACTAAAATAATATACTTAGAAGTTAGGTAGTATTTCACATTAATCAAGATAATTTAACCTCACTCATAGACACAAGTGCTAGTATAGGCTTGGGATGAGTGGGAAGGCCTGGAATGGCAAGGTCATCTATCTTGTCTTTATGAGGGGTATTTGATTTCGCATGAGTGAGTATGGGTGCCGTGATTTAGTTGAGGCCACCAGGATAACACATAGTGGGGGCCGGAGCCTATGAAGATTCCCAGAGGATATCCCATGTCGAGCTATGTGATGAAACTCTTTCTACGAAAACAGTTGGTATTTGGTTTTATGTATATGGTCTTCTTAACATACTTGATCTATTTTATTTTTGGAAGCAATGTGACTTATGTCAGTGATGTTAAAGTTGTACTTGTGTTATTCGTATGGGTGTATGGTTCATGTGATTGGTTGTGATAGTGTGAGTTAGCCTGTGTCTAGAGCTTGATGGTGTTGTATAGGGTTCTTTGTTACTATCTCTTAGCACGGGGGGTGAGCCTTTGGGTATCACATGGTTGGGTGGAACGTGCACCTTAATCTGTTGGGTTTTCTTCTTGCTCATGTGGACGATATTTCTAGTTGGAGAGCTCGTGGGATCCTATTTCATTTCATGCTTTATTCATTTCAGTTGATATTGTATTTTATTACCCCTCATTTGTTATCGATGTGGAATTGTGTAATATGTAATCATGCTTATTAGATTTACCTCATTCAGGGAATGAGAGTTGTAATTGTATTGTAAATTATCGTTAATTGAAAACATGTGGTATCTCTTATGCTTTGATGTAATTTATCATGTGTGGAATGTATGTGTATTTAATTTATTAAGTAATTAAACATTAGGGTTTCAATTCATGTTTCTTGTTTGGGTTTTAAGTAAACTTAGTCTCGTAACCTTAGAGGTTGTTGGCAATGGGTAGTGAACTTGCATGTTAATTGTACTTAAACAAAAAAAATAAAAAATTAGTACATTTGAGTAGGTACTTGCAACTTCCTCTAGGGATGCGTGACGAGGCATTACACATGGTATCAGAGCCCAGGTTTAAACACTAGGTACTTTGGGATTATGATGAACCCATTAAGCTTTTAGTTGTGTAGGTTTTAAGTTGTGTACCTTGCCTAATACCTTGATGTGTCTGTGTAGGATTATGCCTCATAGACGCGGAAGAGGTAGAGGGCATGGATGTGGCCGTGTAGGTGGTCACAATGAGAGTCAACATGACTCTCCTGATGTTCCTCTTATACTAGATCAAGAAGAACACCAGGCATCTCATAATGTTTCAGGGGGTATAGATCAGCAGTAGAATCCTCTAGGGATTGAGGCTGCATGTAGAGCTCTTGAGGAGGCATTAGCGCTCCTTGGTTAGAGGCAGGCTATGGTTAAGGGTAACCTTACTGAGAGGGAAGTTCCACCTCAGCCAGAGATGCACATGAGAGATTTTCTCAAGGCATGTCCACCATTGTATGATGGAGCAGACACTGGGTTAGAGGCTGAGACATGGCTCATAGACCTGGATAGGTGTTTTGTGATGCATCCTTACGGTAGCAATACCAAAGCACAGTGCGCTATCATGCATCTACGAGGATTTGCATCCACATGGTGGAGGTTGGAGGAGCAAAAGCTCCACATTGACATCAACTCTGTATCTTGGGAGATCTTCCTAGAGCGGTTCAGAGCTCGTTTCCTATCTGAGCACTGGCGTCAATGTTGAGGCGATGAGTTTCACGCGTTGCATCGGTTGGCCTTATTAGTTGAGCAGTATGAGCAACGTTTCTATGAGCTCAAGTAGTATGCATGGATAGGAGATGATGAGGGTATGTTGGTCCACCATTTCGTCAGGGGCTTAAACACCCATCTTAGCGGAGATGTGAGGGTATTCAAACCCAAGACCATGGAGGTAGGGGTGGAGAAGGAACGCCTGGTAGAGGAGAATCTGGCTTTGGCACTAGGAGGCCATATGGGTGTTAAGATAGGCAGCAGTTCGACATCAGGGTCTAGTGCTAGAGGAGGTCAGCCTCAGGGAGGTGCACCTTCTAGAGTTCAGCAAGGACTGTCACAGAGTAGTCAACAACAACAACAAGTTTCTCAGGGGAAACACAAAGTTTTCCAGTAGGGGCAGGGGGACATGAACTAGAGGCGTACGAAATGCTTCAGCTTTGATCAACCAACGTAGAGTTCTCAGTCAGCGTTTAGTGGAGGTGATTTTCCATGACCTAGTGTATCTCTAGGTGTTCAGGGATTCAGTGGAGGTACTGGGTGTTTCACATGTGGCCAACAGGGTCATATTGCTAGAATGTGTCCCAACAGGGGAACATCTGAGTTTTCTCAGAGGCCAGCGGCATTGGAGCTGACGGTAGGAGATGCAGGTAGATTGCATTGGGCATTTACTGTGGTGGATAGCCGTCAGGCCGAGCATCTGGGTGCAGTTCGTCCTTCGGAATCAGGAGTTGATCCTCAGGGATTGAGATACTGAGTAGGTTAGGGTTTAGTTGGTTATGAGGGAGCTCTATCCCTATTTGTTCGCAGGCTTCCAGGAGTAAGTCTGACCCTAGGGGGAGGATGTAGCACCCCTCCATTTTGGCTCTTTTGATTGGACAATGTTTTATCTTTGTTATGCTTTGTTCTGTTAATACTTTGTCTATGGTACTTGGTTACTATTTGATCGCTAACTGTAAAGTGATGCGAATGTTATATTTTGTTGTGATGGTATTTTACTCTGATGTTATCATTATGGCATGCTTGAAATTAGCTTAGCAAATATTTAATTAATGATGCTTTATGCTTTTGATTATGTTATTGATGTTAGATTTGTTAGTTAGTAATTTTGTATTGGTGAAGGGGATGGGATTGTACCACTTGCTTGCGAGCGCCCTATGATTCCAAAATTTCCTCTTCACGGTGTGTTTTATTATGATATATATATGCATGTTCGATATACTCTTTCTTCGTAGGTTGACAGGTACAAGACACCGACTCCACCTGATTTTTCTGGTTTGAGCATGTCCATTGGCCAACGGTATTCGATTGGGAGATAGTAGCTAGGTTTCCCGTGCCAAGTCATCATCCTAGTCATAGTGTGTCATCAGGTTTTAGTCGGGTTAAGTTGTTCCTTTGTTGTTCATCTCTCCTTGATTTATTTAATTTCAAGTTGAAAAAGGTAAATAAATGGCTTTTTGTATTTCAGATGTTATTAATAAATCTAGTTGTAGTGTTAGAAATGTTACTTATTTTATTAATTAATTTAATTTAATTAATAAAATAATCTAATCTTGGATTAGATTTATTTTATTGATTAATTAAATTAATTGTGTGGAATTAAATCAAGTTATTCATTTTGGGAAATTATAATTGTTAAATTCTTTTTGAAATGAAAATTTTAAAAGTGTTATAAAGTGTTTTGAAAAGAAAAATTATAAAGTTAAATTCTTTTTGTTGGAAATGATTTTTTTTTAAAAAGCATTCAAATTTATTTTGAAATGGAAATTTTAAAAAAAGAAAAAGAAAAAGAAATAAAGTCATGTTGAAAAGAAATTTGTTTTTTAGTTTTAAATTTTCAAAAAAGCAAAATATCTCCAAATTGGATAGAAGAGTAATAACTATGGTGGATGGGATATTTTGGGGAAGGTTGACTAAATTTGGGGAAGATATTTCATTTTAAAAATATATTGCTGTTAAAAAAGAAAGGGAGTTTTTGATGTTTGTTTTATGCATTTTTGGATTTTGGGTGAGGATTTTGGAAGAGCTTTGGAAAAACCTTCTTGCAGGGAAGCTCAACTTTCTTCTTCAAACTCTTCTTCAAGCTTCAGGTTCTCCTTGTTTATTGTTTGGAAATTTGCATTTTCCATTTAAAAACTTGCTTGGAAATCTTTTTGAAAACCCTGTTGAAATCTTGAAGAAATTTAGATTTTTTTTGTAGAAAAACAAAACTTGCAACAAAAATATTCAATTTTATCAATAGAAAAATGGAAAGAAACAAAATGAAATTTGAAAACATCTATTTTGGAATTGAAATGTTTCATATCAAAAATTGAAATTGAAACTAAGAAATTGTGTTTGAAAATTAGTTTTATTGAAAATTTTCTGTAGAAAATTTGCACAATTTGACTATAAATCAATGGAAATATTTATATATATATATACATATATTTTGTTATATATATATATATATTATGTTATATATATATATTATGTTATATATATATATATATATATAGTTATGATTTTTTCTTTCATGGAGAAATTTTTCTATGCAAACAGGGGTTTGTTTTTTTAAAATTTTATTGAAATAAAAAAAATATAAATAAATAAATATAAATTATATTATATAGTGGGGGGGTTGTAGCCATGGCTGCACAGCCACGCCCCAGTGAAAGGGCGCTGCTGTGGCAGCGCTGGCCTCCATAGGGGAGGTTGGGCACAGCCTATGGCTACGTCCCCTCTCCCTTGTGGGGGCCCGCAGGTCATTAAATCATTTCTTTTTTTATATTTAATTTAATTTATATTTATTTATTATATATATATAATAATTATATATTATATAATATATATATATATATATTATATTAATATTTAAATATTTTTTTTTTATTATTATTTAAATATATAATAAGCATATATTATATAGATATAATGTATATATTATGTAATTTTAAATAATTGGATTTGGGAATTTTAATAGTTTGATTTTAAATATATATATTTAAATAATAAATACATATTTAAATATATATATAGATATATTTGTATATACATTGAGTATATATTTTTATATGTATATTTAATATATATTTATATTTGAATATAAATTATTTTGAGATGATTATTTTTATTATAATAGAAACAAAAAAGTTGATTTTATAATCAAATGATTTTATTTAAAATTTAATTTTGAATATTATGTAAGAATGAGGAACATGGAATTAAATTATTAGTTTTAAAATTTCTCAACGTTGCAAATTTAATTTTATTTACTCTTGAGTATTTGCAAGTAATGTTAATTGAGTTAATTGGATTTAGGAAATCCTAAATAGGTTATTGAATTGTCAATTGTCCTTTCGTCATGATCGCTCTCTCTTTCTTGATGTTGGGCAATGGAGTTATCTATTATGTAAGTCTTCCAGATTGGGTTTTCTTTTAATTTCGCGGGTTGTCGTAAAATGTTAGTCAACCTTGGTATTGTCTTGGGTAATGCATATAGATGTATCCTGTTGTTTTACCTGGTTTTCATGAATGGGGATGGTTTGTGCCTCCTTTGGATTAGGAGTGGATTATGTGAATTGTGCCTCCTATGGAAGGAGTTGATTATGTGTTTTGTTGCCTCCAGTGTTTGGAGTGATTTTTCATTATGTGTTCCTCCTAGAGTTGGAGTGGTTTTATCTTGTTAGTATGCACTTGGGATTACCTTGGTGATTGGTTTTTTGTGTTGTCAAGTAGAAGAGTGGCTTCTGTTAGGCACTAGAGCCTAAAGAGGTAAACTAGGTAACCTTTAGAGGTGGTTTAATCAAGTGATAACTAAAACAATATACTTAGAAGTTAGGTAGTATTTCACATTAATCAAGATAATTTAACCTCACTCATAGACACAAGTGCTAGTATAGGCTTGGGATGAGTGGGAAGGCCTAGAATGGAAAAGTCATCTATCTTGTCTTTACGAGGGGTATTTGAGTAATCTATCTTATCTGGAGTGAGTATGGGTGTCGGGATTCGGTTGAGGCCACCAAGATAACACATAGTGGGGGCCAGAGCCTATGAAGATTCCCAAAGGATATCCCATGTCGAGCTATGTGATGAAACTCTTTCTACGAAAATAGTTGGTATTTGGTTTTATGTGTATGGTCTTCTTAACATACTCGATCTGTTTTATTTCTGGAAGCAATGTGACTTATGTTAGTGATGTTAAAGTTGTACTTGTGTTATTCGTATGGTTGTATGGTTCATGTGATTGGTTGTGTCAGTGTGAGTTAGCCTGTGTCTAGAGGTTGATGGTGTTGTATAGGATTCCTTGTTACTATCTCCTAGCATGGAGGGTGAGCCTTTGGGTATCACATGGTTGGGTGGAATGTGTACCTTAATCTGTTGGGTTTTCTTCTTTCCCGTGTGGATGAGATTTCCAGTTGGATAGCTCGTGGGATCCTATTTCATTTCATGCTTTATTCATTTCAGTTCATATTGTATTTTATTACCCCTCATTTGTTGTCGAGGTGGAATTGTGTAATATGTAATTATGCTTATTGGATTTACCTCATTCGGGGAATGAGAGTTGTAATCGTATTGTAAATTATTGTTAATTTAAAATATGTGGTATCTCTTATGCTTTGATGTAATTTATCATGTATGGAATGTATGTGTATTTAATTTATTAAATAATTAAATGTTAGGGTTTTAATTCATGTTTCTTGTTTGGGTTTTAAGTAAACTCAGTCTTGTAACCTTAGAGGTTGTTGGCAATGGGTAGTGAACTTGCATGTTAATTGTACTTAAACAAAAAAAAAAAATTAGTAAGTTTGAGTAGTTATTTGCAACTTCCTCTAGGGTTGCGTGGTGGGGCATTACACCAGGGTATATGTGGAGCTCACTCTACTGGTCCAACCTTAGCAAAAAAACTCATGAGAATGAGATATTATTAGCCTACAATGGAACATGATGCTTATCACTTTGTTAAGAAATGTCACCAATGTCAGATTCATGGAGATCTTATACATGCACTGGCTCAGGAACTTCAGCCACTTATTTCGCCTTAGCCATTTTCTCAATGGGGACTCGACCTTGTAGGAAAGATCCATCCCACCTCTTCTAATGGACATAATTTTATCCTTGTTGCCACTAAATATTTCACAAAATAGGTCAAAGCCACCCCCTGACTTATATTACTAGAAAGAAGATAGCCAAATTCATCTTAAATTACATTATTTTCCGCTATGGTATCTCACAGTCCATCATCATCAATAATGGTCGCCCTTTCAAAAATTAGGATGTCCATGAGCTTTGTGATAAATTCCATATCCAACACCACTTTGCTAGTTCGTATTACCCCCAAGGAAATGACCAAGCTGAGGCATCTAATAGGACCATCCTAAAAATCTTAAAAAAGACTATCAATGACGATGGCGGTGACTGACACCTACAACTCAACTCTACTTTATGGGATTATCATACTGGTGTTCGCACTCCCATAGGAGCTACCCCATAATCCCTTATCCTTGGGTCTGAAGCAATACTTCCTATAGAGGTCGAGTTACCCTCTTTGCGAGTCTCTATGCAAGGCTTGATTGATCAAGAAGAATATCGTGTATCCTATCTACATGAGCTAGAGTTACTGGATGAAAAGAGATAGAATGCTCTGACACACTTGCAAGCCTATCAAAATCACCTTCAACACAACTATAACAAGAAATTATAACCCAAAAACTTTGATATTGGTGACTTAGTCCTAAAAGAAAATTCAAAGAATCAAGCAGGACGAGAAAAGCCTGGAAAGTTTGAACCTAATTGGTTGGGCCCTTATGTCATTACGACATCATATGGATCAGATTCTCATCAACTTTCTACTCCTGAAGGAGAGCCATTGTCTGAACCTATTAACAACATGCACCTTTACAAGTACTACACTTGATTCTCATAATATCCCTTTAAAAGTCAAAAATACAAAAAAAAATAAAAAATCAAAAAAATGATCACCTTGATGAAAACCTGGGAAATAGGCATCTTGGTGACAACAAAAAAATGGAAAAAATAAAAAAATAGTAAAGAGAAATAATTCATCCAAACTTGTGAAAACCACTTTAGTGGCGCTTTGGATAAGTACCATGGTGAAAAACTGGAAAACAGGCACCATGTGTAGTCAGTCTATGCTCCTCTATCTACTGTCACTCTATGTAGTCCTCTTTCCTTTCCACCCATCTATTCACACATGTCACTCATTCATAATAAACTTAATTATCCTTCCATGGCGTGGGAATCATCGACATTTAGTATCTCGATCATCCCTCACCTTCGCTGCTAATCTTTGCACATAATAAATTGGTCCTATACCTAACTGGGGGAAATTCCTTAACCTATGTCTCTATGGGAAAATAACACATGGTATCAGCTTTAGAAAACTTCAAAATCCAAAAAAAATAGAAAACTTCAAAATCCAAAAAAATCAGAAAACTTCAAAATTCAAAAAAATGAAAAAACTTCAAAATCCAAAAAAATCATAAAACTTCAAAATCCAAAAAATCAGAAAACTTCAAAATTCAAAAAAATCAGAAAACTTCAAAATCCAAAAAAATCAGAAAACTTCAATATCCAAAAAAATCATAAAACATCAACATCCAAAAAAATCATAAAACATAAAAAATCCAAAAAAATCATAAAACGTTAAAACTTCCAAAAACAGAGTCTGAGTTTGAGTCTGAGTCAATCTTTGTTAGAGTGTTCAAACTACGTTGTCTCTGCACATTTTCTACGTAGGCAAGGCTCATCTTAAATGGGCCCCCGAGACATTAGATTAGTCCTTTTAGGTTGTCCAAATATAATCATGACTCAGTCTTTTGTCAAATAAGGAAAAGTCAAGTCGTGTCAAACTACGAGGTCTCTGCGCATTGCTATGTAGGCAAGGCCATCTGTCGATGAGCCCTTGAGGCCCCTAGGTCAGTCTTTTAGGGTTTGTTGAGTCTATCAAAATAAATCAAACACTGTCAACTTAGACACAACATCATCATCTAAACTTCAAAAACAAATCCTGAATCAGAAAACAAACATAATCAACAAAATCTTTCAATCATCTTATCGTCAACCAATCTATCAAATCATCAATCTTAGCGGAATGGGGCATTATGTAATTTTCCTCATTCGGTCTTATCTCTTGTCTTTTATCAAGATGTGTCCTTCCTGAGATTAGACTTTGTCAATTTGGTCATTCACCTCAAGTGGGATGTGTCTTTCTTGCAGTTAGTATTGGTATGTGGTGACTGATCATGCTATACTGTATAGTCCATGGTATATTGTACACCCCGGCATGTATCCTTGCTGGGGTTCAGGGGCAACAGCCCCCGAGAAAAAATTTCCTCCTACTTTTTTGTGTCATCACCGAAAAAGGGAAAAATCAACAAAAAAGAAAAATTCGATTTTGTAGAACCCAAAATCTGGAAGCTTCTAAGCTTGATAACAAGGGGTTTGGATGGGTGTTATAGTATGACAAAAAACGTGATTATTCACAAGATTGTAATAGGTTTTTCACTGGATAATAAAATCATTGGATGGCTACAGTTTGGTGGATGTAGCCCGGATTAGGTGAACCTTGTGTTATAATTTATTCTATTTTTTTTTTGGTTTCTCTGTTTATTACTTAAATCTATATTTAATTGTTAGATATCTGCCTTTCTAACCCTAACAAGTGGTATCAGAGCAGGTTGTGTTTCAATTATCTTCTGTAGGAAGGTCTCATGGTTGAGTGAGAGCAATGGCAGATGAGGGTAATAAGGTTGAGAAGTTTAATGGGTAGAACTATCAGTTATGGAAGATGTAGATGGAGGACTATCTCTATCAGAAGGATTTATGGCAGCCATTGGAAGGGAAAACCAAGAAACCCCAAGCAATGTCTGATGAGGACTGGGAGATTATGGATAGAAAGGCTCTTGGTAGTATTCGTTTATGCCTGGCACAATCGGTGGTGTTCAATATTACAAAAGCAAAGACAACTCAAGAGTTGATGGAAACCCTGGCGAAGTTATATGAAAAGCCTTCCACTTTGAATAAGGTATTTCTTATGAAGCGTTTATTTAATATGAAAATGGTAGAAGGTGGGTTAGTTGATCATTTAAATGAGTTTAATACAACCAGTCAATTAACTTCTGTAAAAGTAAACTTTGATGAAGAAGTTAGGGATCTTTTGATTCGTGTTCTTTTCCGAAAGTTGGAATAGCTTGGTAATGGCTGTAGCAATTCATTTCTGGTTCGAATACATTGAAATTTGATGAAGTTGTTGGTGTTATTTTGAGTGAGGAAATTTGTAGTAAAAGCTCAGGTGGAACATCCACATCAGGAAGTGTTTTGAATGCAGAAAGTAGGGGCAGAACAAAGGAGAGAGGAAACAATTCCGAAAATCATGGGAAGTCATGAGGAAAATCAAAGGACAGAAGGTCCCAATCTAGAGACAAGAGGGATTGTTGGTACTGTGGTAAGCTAGGTCATTTAAAGAAAGATTGTTGGTCTCAGAAAAATAAAGAAGGAGACAAAAAGGAAAGAAGTAAAGAGGAAAATGTGGTAAGTAATAAATAGGATGAGGATGCTTTGATTCTTTCCCTTGATAATGTTGATGATTCTTGGGTGTTAGATTCAGGGGCTTCATTTCATGCTACCCCACATAGAAGTTATTTTCTTGATTATGTCCAAGGGGATTTTGGGTTGGTTTATTTAGGAGATAACGAACCTTGTTAGATTGTTGGAAAGGGAAGAATCAAGATTAAGTTGCAGAATGGGAATCATTGGCTACTACATGAGGTAAGGCATGTTCCAAAGTTAAGCAAAAATTTAATTTCAACAAGGCAACTAGATGATGAAGGTTGTGTTGTTACATTTAGTGATAAAAATTGGAAGGTCACAAAGGGTGCCTTAGTGGTAGTAAAAGGTGTGAAAGTAGGCATCTTATATCTTTGTATAGGTCATACTGTTCCTTCTACTTTAATTGTTACGGAAAAAAGGTTAATGTTCAAGAAAAGTTGTTGTAGTTCAGCAGGTAGAAGATCATGTGGACTCTGAATCAACACTGTGGCATAATAGACTTGGGGATATGAGTGCAAAAGGTATGAAAGTACTTCATTCAAATAATGTTTTACCAGGTCTAAAATGTGTTAATATGGATTTCTGTGAAAGCTGTGTGTATGGAAAACAAAAGAGAGTAAGTTTTCTCAAGGATGGGAAGCAAAATAAAGATGAGAAATTGGAGCTTGTGCATATAGATGTATGGGGACTAGCTCAGGTATCTTCTCTCGGTGGCTCTCTATATTATGTTACATTCATTGATGATGCAACTAGAAAGGTATGAATTTATTTCCTTAGGAAGAAATCTAATGTATTTGAAACTTTAAAAAATGGAGAAGCTTGGTTGAGAATGAGACGGGTAAAAAGATAAAATGTCTCAGATCTGATAATGGTGGTGAGTATTGCAGCAAAGAGTTTGAAGATTATTGTTCCTCTAATGGTATTCGTAGGAGAAAATGGTTCCAAGGACTCAGGAAAATGGAGTGGCTGAGTGCATGAATAGAACAATAATGGAGCATGCATGGACTATGAGATTGCATGTTGGGTTGCCTTTAAAAATGTGGGCGAGACTGTAAACACTGCTGTTTATTTAATTAATAGAGGTCCCTCTAATCCTTTGGGTTGTGGTATTCCAGAGGAAGCATGGAAAGGTAAGAAGGTGAGTTATTCTTTTCTCAAAACCTTCGGTTGTGAAGCATTTGCACATGTAGATTTGAAAATAGATCCAAGTTTGATGCAAAATCAAAGAAATGTGTATTTGTTGGATATGGCATTGATGAATTTGGTTATAGGCTTTGGGATTTTAAAAATCAAAAAATTGTGAGAAGCAGGGATGTCCTATTCAATGAGAAAGTTTTGTACAAAGATTTGTTGCTGCAACATGAGAAGAAAGAAAATCATTATGCAGTGTTGGATGATATTCCAAACAATGATGTTTCAGTGGTTCCTCATGCTCTGCAACAACAACAACAACAAAAAATACCACAAACTCTTGTTAGACGATCTTCAAGGATAAGTAGACCTCCAGAAAGATTCTTTCCCTCTTTGTATACTATTTTGTTAACTGATGCTGGTGAACCAGAATATTATGATGAAGCTATGCAGGTGGATACCAAGGTTCAATGGGAGCATGGAATGGAAGAAGAAATGGACTCCTTGCTGAAAAACCAGACTTGGGAATTATGCAAGTTTCTGCAGGTAAAAAGGCTTTACCAAACAAATGGGTTTATATGCTGAAAGAGGAGGATGGAGGTAAGAAGAGATTTAAAGCTAGATTAGTTGTAAAGGGATTTGCACATAAAAAGGGTATTGATTTTGATGATATTTTTTCTCTAGTTGTTAAAATGACTTCTATTCGTATTGTTTTAAGTATTGTGGCTGCTAAAGATTTGCATTTAGAACAACTTGATGTTAAAACAACCTTTCTCCATGGTGATTTGGAAGAGGAAATATATATGGACCACCCACAAGGATTTGAGGTCAAAGGTAAGGAGAAACTAGTTTGCAAATTGAAGGAAATTTTATATGGCTTGAAGCAAGCACCTCGGAAATGGTACTTGAAATTTGATAGTTTTATGGCTGACCAAGGCTACAACCGGTGTAATTCTGACCATTGTGTTTATTTTAAGAGGTTGGATAATGACAACTATATTATTTTATGTTTATATGTTGATGACATGCTTGTAGCAGGGTCTAACATGGATCACATAAGTGAGCCAAAACAACAGTTAGCAAAATATTTTGCTATGAAGGATTTGGGGGCAGCAAAACAAATCCTTGGTATGAAAATTTGTAAAGATAGGAAAAACAGATAATTTTTTTTTATCTCAGGCTAATTATGTTGAAAAGGTGTTGCAGAGATTTCATATGGAGAATGCAAAAGCTGTCAGAACACCTTTGCCTAGTCATGTTAAATTGACTAAGGATATGTGTCCAAAGACATAAGAGGAGGAAGAAAAAATGTCTAAGGTACCATATGCTTCAGCTGTAGGAAGTTTAATGTACACCATGGTATGCACGAGACTAGATATTGCACATGCCGTAGGAGTTGTTAGCAGGTATTTGAGTCATCCCGGAGTTGAGAATTGGAATGCGGTAAAATAGATTCTTAGGTACTTGAGAGGTACATCCAATAAATGTTTATGTTTTGGGGGCTCTAATACTGATTTAAAAGGCTATGTTGACTCAGATTTGGCAGGGGATATAGATACTAGGCAGAGTACCACAGGTTATGTATTTACAGTTGGTGGGACAACAGTGAGTTGGATTTCTCGATTGCAAAAGGTGGTTGCTTTATCCACCACAGAGGAAGAGTATGTTGCTGCAATAGAGGCGACAGGTTTTCATGGATGAGTTGGGAAAACAACAGGCTGGAAATTACTTGTTTACAGACAGCCAGAGTGCTATACATCTTGCAAAGAATTCTACCTTGCATTCTAAAACAAAACACATACAGTTGAGATATCATTTCATTCGGTCGGTGTTGGAGGATGGATAGGTCAAGCTAGACAAGATACATACAGATGTCAATCCAGCGAATATGTTTACGAAGGCGGTGACAAGGGAGAAGTTGAGCTCCTCTTCAGCTTCAATTAGCCTTCAAGGTTGAATTCAAGTATAACAGAGCAACAAGGTCCAAGGTACTTATTTCTAGTGGGAGTTGTAATTGCAGCAGTGTCGTCTAGGATCAGTCTCCAAGTGGGAGATTGTTGGTATGTGGTGATTGATCATGCTATACTGTATAGCCCATGGTATACTGTACACCCCGACATGTATCCTTGCCAGGGTCCGGGTTTGGGCCGGGCCTCGGGCGGGGGTTCGGGGGTGGTAGCCCCCAAGAAAAATTTTCCTCCTACTTTTTCGCATCATCACTGAAAAAGGGAAAAATCAACGAAAAAGAAAAATCTGATTTTGTAGAACTCAAAATCTGGAAGCTTCTAAGCTTGATAAAAAGGGGTTCGGATGGGTGTTACAGTATGATGAAAAAAAATGATTTCTCAAGATTTTAATAGGTTTTGCATTGGATAATAAAATCATTGGATGGCTGCGGTTTGGTGGATGTAGCCCAGATTGGGTGAACCACACTAAATTCTCTGTGTTATAATTTATTCTGTGTGTTTTTGGTTTATCTGTTTATTACTTAAATCTACATTTAATTGTTAGATATCTGCCTTTCTAACCCTAATAGTTAGGCTCCTTTTCAACACTTATCACTTGGTCAACTTTATCAGATGAGTCCTTTGCCTTAAATAGGATGTGTCCTTCTTGAAGTTGGGTATCATCACATCGCTTGGTCATATTCATCAATCTTTGTCACAATCAATCTTCTCAACTTTTTCAATCAATCTTGCTTAAATCAAGATATGTCTTTCCTAAAGTTAGGCACAATCAATCGACTTTGTAAACTTTATCAGTTAGTCTTTATCAAATCGATCAATCTTGTCATCTTGGTCAATCAATCTTTCCTTAACCAGGATGTGTCCTTCATGACGATAGGCACAATCAATCAAATCAATTTTTCAACCTTTGTCAACTTATCCATCAATCATTGTCAATTTATCAATTGAATTCGGTCAACCTAATCAATCACATCAAAAAATCTTATCATTAACATTGGAAAACATTATCTTGGCAAACACTTTGTTGGTCTAGATTTGTCTTATCTTTTCGATTGGTTTTGGGTCATGTTACTAGTCTCCTCGAGGATGTCCTATCATTGGATTTAGAGGGACAATGATGGATCATGGTCTCTTTTCTTTGTTTTCTCTCTATGGTTTGTCTTGGCAAAAAGACTGGGATAATTGGGTCCTTAGTATCAGCTGGGACATTCCTTGTATTTTTGATTGCTTGTCTCTCCCAAATGGTCACCTTGCACACCTTGGTTTATGTCATACCATGGTTTTTGTGGTCCATTTATGACAATTTTGATGCCCAATGATGATAAATATAAAAATGTAAGCATGAAAGTTGGTTCCCTTATCATTCCCCGTCTAACTTTCCCTTTCCATATCCCTTGTCTTTGCCAAGCTAACATTCATCTCTTCCATCTCCTCTGCGCTAACATTTCTTCCGTTCGCATCTTGTATCCATAATCATGTTAGATTGCATCATAGAAAGCACCATCATCATAGACATCATTTTCATATAAGGTCACATATATTTGCATAAGAAAATACAAAAAAAAAAAAGCATCCATATAGCATTCATATCTCATCATCATGTTAGCATCATTTGCATTATACATTTCATCATAAAATTACATCCTCTATCACATAGTATTGCATTCCATATCATGTTACATTACAATCCATTTGCATTACATTTCATATAACACCGTATTTTACATTATGATTCTTCACATCACATATTGCATTACATACCATACACACTATATCCCATTAAAATATATCACATTAAGTGTCACATTTTGCATTATCATACAAACATTACATTACATCAATGCATTCCATATCAAATTGCATTAGGTCATTTCCATTACATTCACCATTCACACATAGCATAATAAAAACATCCATAAACCATCCATGCATTACATCATCAACATTTAGATCATAAAAAGCATAACATAGTCATAAAACATAATAATAAAGCATAGTAGATCATCACATCATCATAGAGAATGCATCAACAAACATCATAACCATAGTATGAGTATCCATCACATAACATGTCATCATAAAGGCATAAACACATCATAATGCATATCATCAATCATTGCCAAAATCATATATATTGCTCAAAAATAAAAAGTGTCATAAAACAATGTCAAGATGTGTCCAATAAAAGTGGAGCTCACAGGCTCGATAATAAAATTATCAGTGTCTAATACATAAGTAATAAAATGATCTATCCAGAACTACCCTACTCCCTTGTCTCTAGAACATCCCTCTGAGGTGCATCTTTGACCTTGTGCTATGTAGTGGGGGGCTTGTCATAGGGAGTGGCTCATCTAGCATTTGAAGTCTCACCCTCAAACCTGCTTTGTGTCCATCTTTAGTGAGTCTGACTCCATGATCAGCCCTGTGACCCACTGTCAATCTCAAAAAATGAGGGCCTTGTCCTCTCAAGTAGTACTAATCTCTCATATAGGTCTTTGTAGTACTGCATCACCCTGCTAGCCTAAGCATACTCAAGTACAATCTCGAACACTGACCCACTGCATGTAGCTATGAACTCAATCATCTGATGGTTGGTCTGTTATTGGCTGATGATTTCTAGGTCCCTCTCCACCTAGATTGCATCCATTTCAGCCTTAAGGCTGTCCCTCTTTGTGGTAATTGTCCTCAATTATGCCTCAAGGGCTTGCACTCGAACCTACAAAGTGGCTATCCTCTACTCTGTTGATCCCTCTCCCTCTCTAGTTGCCACCTCCTCTAGCACCTCCTCATCACCCATGATGATCCTCTCACAGAGGACACTTTCTGCCTCATCCACCCTACTGGCATTTCAAACTCCCGACTCTGTGCTCCACGGGCTCTATAATGTATGGATCTGTCAATGGAATTGGTCTATGAATCAACCATTAGGCATCACACTCTGGTGTCATGCCTATGTCTTCCTCCCCTCCTCTCAACTCCCAATCCAATGCCTGTATGGCATCTATCTCCTACTCTATCGTGGTAACTACAATCTATGGTCCCTAGGGATGCACCTCTCGCGATGACCGACCATACTCTGTTCTACCCACTGGCATCCCTTGTCACTCTCCAAACTGTCTCTAGACCCTCTCTAGTAAATACATATCTATAATATGTTGTGATTGCATTGTTCACCCGATCAAATACTTGGGCTGCCGACACCAAGGCAAGTGGTCATCCTCATCTATCCATAACTGGCAGGTCCTATAAGGTCTCCAAATGAAGCTCAATAATATGTCTATACCATGTCTCCAATAACCTACATCTCCCACTTGTGTCTGGGTCAACACCCCCTGATATAGATAAGCATATGGTGTGGTGCCCACTGCCTGCCAGACCACTGGTGGCCGAAATACTGTTATGTGCTCCCATGCCCAAACTGTCAACAAGGTCACATTATAACTCAAATTTTTCCCCTCTCTATATATGATATCATGTAACTGAAAATACAACATGGCCAATAGACAAGGCACCTACGAATATACTGTCCTGTGATGAACCATTGATCCCAACATCTCTCCCCAGCCAACTGGGAAACCATGACCCTTGCAGTTTGGAATCAAAACTCCTATTATTAACATGCATAAAACATAGTCAAATTGGTCATATGTCTCTACTAAGCCCGTCTCCCACCGGATCTCATACCCCTAGATCCCGAGCTTGGCAACATCATCAGTCTCATAGTACTTGTACAATGCTTGTAGCCCCCGCTTTGGGTTGTATCGTACCCGTGCACCATGAATGGGTAACCTCAAGATCCTGTATACATCCTCCAGGGTTACTGTCGCCTCCCTCATTGGAAAATGGAAGCTGCTCATCTTCGAGTGCCATCACATTGCTAGTGCTATCAACATGCCCCTATTTTCCCTAATAGTGGGCATATATGTCATGTAGAATAAACCAAGCTCCAACAACACATCCTTCTCATCGTCATCTAACTAGTCCCACAGTCGGAACACATCTGGTCTGGACTCTCGTGTGTAGATAAAAGGAAGACACACCTGAAATCATTGAGCAACCAATAAATTCAATCTAAAACCTTCATTTGACCTATCAAACCTAAATTGACCAAGTCAAATTTTCCTAGTCTAGGGAAAACTTTTAATCAGGCAATTGCATCACAATTTTACCAAATGCTTCACACAAATTTATAACTGGTTCGCAATTGCAAATGCGTCACTTGCCTAACACATGCACCGCTTCATGCAACATATGTGTCACACCCAGTCATTTGCATCCTTCCCGACCACATATGCAGCCCGAAAAGTCAATTACGTCACACAATTTTATGCGTCGCACTGCAAACGCTTGTGCCCCTACCCTAATGCAATTGCGTCATGCCGAGATGATTATGGTGAACCACTTATCGAATGTGTCAAACATGCATTCAATTAAATCGCAAAATTTTGTGATGCAATTACCTGTTAAATTATTTCCTAAGCTAAATGAATGAAAAATAAATAAATTAAAATATGGGTTAGTAGTACGTACTAGGGCGGGCGCTCCCTCGGGATGGTGGTCGGTGCAGATACAATACGTGCGGTGGGAGGCCTTTGGAACATGTGACATTCTCGCTGACTAATGACTCTAAGCTCTTAAGATTTCTAAAATTGGAATGTGAAAATGACCCTTTTCAAACTCAAATTTCCATTTATAGGTTCAGACTTAGGGTTTTTGACCCGCCTTTCTTTCTAGTCACACCTTTTGACGCCCTTGACCTTGAAATTGACCCATTATTGATCTTGATACTCAATTTTGTCTTCACCATTGAATTCCTGACCATCCTTTTGTCTTATTGGGACAATTTTCTAATATTTTTGAAAACTTTTGAAAATTTGTCAAATTTTCTCAAGGGGGCATACCTGTACCTTGTCGTCACCAGGGCACGCTGGGGCATGATCCGAACCTAGTTTTTGTTTTCATTCTTTGACACAATGCTCAAATCACATTATGTCAAATAGGGGAAAAATGTAGACACTAAAAAATGTCCTAAGTCTGCGAGCATCATTTTTCTTGGTCGTCATCCTTCGATAACTAAATAATTTTAATTATTCAACTATGCTTGATCATATTCCTCTATTAATTAAATAATTTTTAATTATTTAATTAATTCATTTTCTAATCTTTATTCTATCTCGATCAATTAAATAAATTAATCACGTCACTAATTCCCCCTCTTCTTCAATAGTTAAATAAATTATTATTTATTTAATTATTTCTTTATCACTTTTCATCTATAGTTAAATAATTACCATTAATTATATATCTATTCATGGTCTTTTATTTCTTCTATAGTTAAATAATTATCAAAAATTTATTTAACTATCCCTTGTCATCTTCCCCTATTAAATAATTAATCTAAGTTAATTATTTAATGTCCCATTTACTTTTTTTTCCTCTTATTTAATTAAAATGGTTGAATAATAATTTTAATTAAATGCTCATTATTCATTTTCTTCAAATAAATAATTTGAATGAATTATTTTCCACTTGTCAATTTCCTCCATTTTTGAATAAATAATTTAAAATAAATCATTTATGCCTCCTTTTGGTCAAAGATGCCTTGTCATTGCCTTCATTTTTGTCATAGTCGTCGATGTCATAGCTCTTCCATGAATGGCATATTCTAGTTGCATCAATTCTCAACCATTGATCTTGGCATCTTTCTAGAATTTTGATCTTGGCCATCCATTTTGTAACCTCCCTCTCATCCATTCTCATTCATCAATCCTGGAATCTTTCTAGAAGATCGATCTCAGTCGTTCGTTCGAATGGTTGTCTATAAAAGAAACCTTCCTCTCCCATTTTCAACCTAACAACCATTATCTCCAACTTTCTTGCTTACTATTTCCAGGTATTTGCACAACTTCAACAACAAATCTGAGGGAAATATTGGCATAAGAAGAAATAGGAGAGAAAAGAGAAGTGAAGCAACTACAATGGGGAGTGTTTATTTATGAGTGCTTCCATTTTAATTCCTTATTGTTTGTTTTCTCTTGTTTGATGTGGTTTATAGCTTAGAAGTGTTGGTTGTCACTTATTCTAGGGTAGGAATTCTCTAACCCCATCTTATAGTACTAATGTAGGATGGACAAGTGGTAGTGTATGAATCAAGAAAGCTTAAACAACACGAGGTGAAATACATGCCACATGACTTAGATTTGGGTTTAATAGTTCATGCCTTGCAGATGTGGAGACATATCTCTTGAGAAAGCCATTTGAGCTCAAGACAAACCATTTGGGATTGAGATACACTTTTACTCAGCCAAACCTTAATGCATAGCAGAGAAGGTGGTTGTAATTCCTTAGTGAGTAGGATTTTGGAATTGAGTATACTAATGGAAAAGATAATAGAGTGGCTGATGCTCTTAGTAGATGAAGACATTTGACAACCATGATATCGACAAGGTATAATCTGAGACAAGTGACCCAAAATTTGCAAGGGGATGAGCACTACGAAAGAGTCAAGAGTTCCCTAGTAGAGAATCCATCAAATCACCAATTCGATGGGTACAAGTTTGAACCAAATAGAATTTTGAGAAACTAGAGAAGGATGTACATTCCAGACTTTGGAGAGCTGAGGAAGTTAGTTCTAGAAGTTCACAATGCACCTTATTTAGGACACCTCAGAGTCTCCAGGATGATTACAAAATTGAAAACTCTATACTTTTGGCCTAAAGTCAAGAAGGATGTAGTGGAGTACATAACTAGATGACTAGAGTGTCAATGATTCAAGGCTAAACATGCACATCCAACAGGGCTATTGTATCCTCATGACATACCTGAATATAACTAATAGGTGATTAGTATGGACTTTGTACAATGGTTACCTTTGAGTAAGAATCAACATGATGTTATCTTGGTTGTGATCGATAAGTTGACCAAGGTGGCACACTTCATCCAAGGAAACCTTAAGGATGGATCATTGACCCTGGCTAAGGAATTTTTCCAGGGGATCTTCTACTTACATGGAGTTCTAGAGACTATAATTTCTAATAGGGACACCTATATGACCTCAAGATTTTGGATGACCTTGAATGTTGTATTGGGAACCAAGTTGAATTTCAGCTCTTCTTACCTATAAGTGGGAATAATTTTTAGCATTGGTAGAGTTTTCTTACAATAACTCCTATCACACATCTCTAGGTACGACACCGTTCGAAGCTCTATACAGGCCGAAGTGTCATACATCCATCAGTTGGGATAGATTGGAAGACAAGATCATAGTAGGTCCTAAAATGCTCAGGGAGATGGTAGAACAAATGAGAGTTATAAGGGTAGAATAAAGGAGGCGATAGATATACATAAGAGTTATGCCGACAAGAATATAACTTTTAGATAGTTTACAACAAGGGATAAAGTCTTCTTAAGAGTTAAGCCTCATAAAAGTTCCATTGCCTTTGGAAAGTCTTCCAAGTTAGCCCCGAGATATGTGGGTCCATTTGATGTCTTGGAAGTGATCAAACCAGTTGTTTATAGACTTGCTCTACCACCTACTCTGGATCAACTTCATAATGTGTTTCATGTTTCTTTACTTAAGCCATATCATCTTGATCTAGATCAAATGCTTAATTGGAAAAAAATATAGGTATAGGACCCAAGAGTGGTGCTAGTGGAGCCCATTAGAATGTTGGATGGACACAATGTCAACTTGCAGAGCAGAGACATTGCTCAGTTTAAGGTCCAATGGGACCAATATTAAGAAGACAACGCTACTTGGGAGGATGTAGAAGAAATAGAACACTCCTTCCCACATTTTATTTATTAGAAAGAGGCTCTTGCTAATTTTTTTTGAATGATTTGGATTGAATGTTGTAATGTTTTGGCTTGGAAACAGTATGAAATGATGTTGAAAGAGACATATATGCTCTAGTTTTGATTAAATAGACATTTGTACGATGTCTCTTCCAAGAGGGGAAGGATGTCATATCCCAATTTTTATTTCATTTAAATTATAATATGTTAAAGTGAGAAATTAAGGAAATTCAACATGTTGAATGATAAATTTGATATTTTGAAATGTTTGAAAGAAGTTGATCGTCTTTGACTAAGTGATTTTTTGAACTATCTTATACTTTATCATGATTGAACGTTACTCATGAACTGTGTAAGTGCAAGTGTGTACAAATGTAGGGAAATAGGTTAAAGGATGAGAACATGATTGAGGTAGGATCGT
This sequence comes from Sequoia sempervirens, assembly GCA_007258455.2. Taxonomy (NCBI): domain Eukaryota; kingdom Viridiplantae; phylum Streptophyta; class Pinopsida; order Cupressales; family Cupressaceae; genus Sequoia; species Sequoia sempervirens. The sequence goes on along the minus strand of VDFB02000017.1, from coordinate 118,832,273 downwards.
TTAGTCAGATTGAACGATAAGCTTGATGGAATTTGGGTGCACACACCACTAAATGACATGATAGTTGCAGTTAAAATTTCATATAGAATATTATATTGATATGATTCAAAATGATTCAATGCTTGAAAAAAATAGGCTTGTGGAATGTTATACATGTGATTTCTTATTCAATTATCTATTTTGATCTCGTGTTTTCAGAATTTAAAAGAAAACAATAGCACAGTTAAACATATATGTATGTATTAAAAAGGCATGCTTGAAGGATAAGAAAACCACTTCATTTTAAAAAAACTATTATTCGAATAAAATTAAATTTTATTCTTCATTTGAAAGTGATTAAACACTAAACTATTATAAAAATATAATAGCAATAAATAAATATATATAATTATATATACATATATGTGTGTGTGTATGCATGTATATATTTAAAAATATACATATTGCTTATAGATTGAATATGGGATCAAAATTATTAAACATTATTGTTGATTTCAAATAATATCTAAAAGAAGACATTATGGGTGAGTGGCCTGCATTCAAATTTAAGGCCAAGATATTCAAAATACAGTAGTGGGCAACTAATTAAGGAGAATTATGAAGTGAAATGGCCCCCATATCAATACAAACAGGTAAGGGGAGAAGAGGTTACCATTTATGATAGCATAAAATACTGGTAGAGATTGAAGGGGAGACAAACTATGGCAACGAAGGTGGTGGAAAAAGCGGGCAAGAAAATCGAACCAATTGGGAAAGAGGGAAAAAGCAATAGAGGAAAAAGCCCATGATTTTGAGGTAATTCAATAGTTTTAATACATGCTTGATTCTTCCTGTATAGTCTATTTCAAAATTTGCATTTCTTCCCATATTGTCAATTTATTTTGAAATGGTGTTAAACCATTAGATAGGCATTTATTTGTAAATATATTTTGCATCAATGCTTGGAAGTCATCAATAAATTTGATAGTAATTTTTGTTTATCGCTTGAGCTGAATCGGCCATTCCTTGCATGCATTTCTTATCGGCTCATTAGCTGATCATGTTATACCTTATGTGTTTGTGTAATCACTCTCTTGCTATTTTATCACTTGCATGTGTGATACATAGCCATTTTCATGACTATTCGGTAGAAGCCGATAGTCAAAATATTCAATGATTTCTTTTTTCATTCATTGTTCCCTCTTAGGGAAGTAGCGACTTCTCTACTGTTACCTTCACATTCTTGTTGTTTCTCTGTGTTGACAAGGCTGAATGGGCATATCTCACCACATGGGTGTGATGGCCTTAGATATTGTTTGTAGAATGAAGGGTAGTAGTTGGTGTGCATTTATCCATGTTGTCTTGTTCACAATGAACGATGGCCGAATGATTATATTATTCCACCTTTCATTATATTGGCATGATCTATAAGATCATATATTAGAATGCCATTAGAATAAACATTTAATCATTCATAAGAACGATTCTCATTATTGTTGCTTACATGTGAAGCTCACAATGTTTGTATTCACTAGTCCTTATTGCATGCACATAATCATCCTTGGAACAATATTTGAATCATTCCATTGAACGATTACCATGAACAAGTCTTACAAACATTACTGTCGAACAATGTAGGCCAATGATTGACATTCATCAAGGTTCAAATAGTGTTTATGTTAATAATGAAACCAAACATTCGTTTGACTGTTAGTCATTCTTTAGAATGATAGTGGCTTGAACATATACCTTATAACACTCACCAATAGAAACATGGCTTTCTTGATAACCCAAACATTAATAAAATTGTTCCAGATTCATATGTATGTTTTGGTTTTAAAATGATAAGCATGTTGTTCAATTTTTTTATTTGCATAAAGGATACTAGTATCGTTTAAATATTTGTATATCTAGAATGATAGGAACATTAATCATTTACATGTTATACTGGTTATCTTGAAATTGTTAATGAGACACATTGGCACGATAAATTTTAAACTTCTGTAAACAACATGGATTTGATACAAATAGCATATCAATATGTAGTAACTATTCAAAATAGAATTGTTCTTCTTGCTTTGAAAAATGCAATTTACATCTTGCATAACAATCAAAAGATATGACAATCTGTAGCAATATTTTGAATGAAAGCAATATGTTATAATGGTATTTATTTTAGAATGTATGCAAAAATATATTAACTAAAGTTGGCACATATATGTGTATGCACATAGACCTTCATCTACGTACATACATACATACACAAACTTGTGAAATACCTTCTTTTGTTACTTATTTTATTCATTTTATTCTCTAATGAATACTGATTTACATTAAATATGAAGTGGTAGAATACATTGAATGTAATCATGTGACCAGTTAATGTATGAACTGAATAGATGATGCAATGAATAGAACCACTTGATTTATCTTTATGAATTTCTTAGGTGTTGAATAAGTAGATTGAATTACTTTTTCGTTGATATGTGTATAAAGAATATTATCTTTGTAGCAAAACGTAAGTAGACTAGAGCACCTCAGGGTAGATACTGCTAGAGGGTATATTGTTGCTAAGGAATATAATTGTGTTGTTGAAAGTTACCTTCTGAGAAGGGTGCCAAAATGAAGTTCAAAGGGTATAGGATTTGCTTTATCCAAAACCTATCTTTGTTTTTGCAACTTAATTTTAATGCTTGTCCAAGTAGTTAGCCCATTATGTATGTATGGACTTATATGTGATGACACTCTTTGCCATTCCTAGCATAGATCTTGCATTTTTCTAATCATAGATAGAGATTCATTTTGATGTTTTGGCACACACCAGATTCCACCTTGCAGATTTTTCTCTTGCTAAAATTTCCATGTAGGGTCGGGCATTCTTTAAGTAGGAAGAATTTTGGGGAAGTGTAAGCTTCATGGTTGGGTGGTAAAGTGCTTGAGCCATGTTCTTGTCCACTAGAGGAGGCGAGCGTCAAAAGGAAACCTTGATTTTTTTCAAGTTATCAAAGCATTACGATGTAACCTTGATGTATATTGTATATTGTATTGAATTTGTGGCCCAATGAGCCAAGTCAACTTGGATATTGTAATTGAAATTTAGAATGAATATATATTTTGACTCATATTTTAATTAGACATGTGTTGCTATGATTGAAAATAGCTGGTTAAGTTATGTCTTCTTAAAATTTAATATTCATAATGTCATTTGCAATTAATATTTAAGTAGTAATTAGAATTGGGTTATTAAAACCAAAAATTTATTTCAATGTTAATGTTAAGAATAATATGAAGGATTATGATCATGATACTTAAGTGGTGCAACATGAATTTGTAAACAAGATTACAGATTTATCTAGTGTATAAAATCCTACACAAATAGTTGATATGACTCACAACATGCTCATCAATAAGCCCTATAGATTAAAGATATAACAAGGTGTTAGTAATAATATTGTTGTATCTAATTCTTTTCTAAGTGTATTACTTCCTCTCACAATTCTACTATTAACTAATCTTCATCCATCACTCCTTCCAGTAATGTCCATCTCCTTAATGCTACTCCTACCCCTACTAGTGTTTGATCACATAAAATATTTCCTTCCCCACCTTCCACACTACATAAGGCCTTCCTACCAAATATACACCTCTATAAATATCCACATCTCATATGATGTATTATATTTGTATTCTTATTTCATCTATCACTATCTCATGTGCTATTTTTACTTCCTCCACTCACCTTTCTAATTTTTCCACCCTTCCTTACATACCTTTGTTAATTCCTATGCATACTATCCATTATACTTCCTCCTCCAAGTCTCTTTCCTAACCCATTACTACTTCCATACCTCATGCCAACCATATTCATACCTACATTCATCCTATTCGTCCTTGTTGGTGTAATTTTATCCTTCACCGAGGATAGTGCAACATTCTTCATATGATGTTGCACCTAGTTATTAAGTTACTTAGGATAATACAATATTTAATTACCCTCACCTAGGTAGATAGTTATATCATATACGACCCTTTCCTAGGTAGATAATTATAACATATATAACACTTGATTTGAGGTAATCGAGTGTCACCAATTCCTCATCAATTTTCTAATGGATAATAGTTAGGTGCCACACTTTTCTAATCAAGGCCACCTCTATTATACTTAACTAAGTTAACTCATCTCCTGATTGACACTTATTAAGGAGTCAATTGATGACCTCTTAGACATGTGTCATCTTGATTCAATCATATTAGAGCTATATATATGTTTACTTTATTTTTTGCATTGTTTCTTAGTGAGAATTTAAGATCATATGTGCTCAATTAATATAGAATAACATTATTCAACTTTTTATTTTTGTGATTAATTCATAAACAATAGGTTTGGGGTTATTTTTGTTCATCATTGTAGCATCCTAAATTAGCAACCTTGACAATTTTGCACTAGTTTTTGCTCCCCCTATGTGCCTAGACCTAATTGTGCTCCTAATTTCCTAATTATGCATGTAATTTCCCATTTTAAAATATTTATCAAAAAATAAAACATGGGAAATCAAAGTAGGAATTTAACATTTTGTCTCTAACATTTGGGATCCCTAAAAAGCAAGAATCAAGCCTAGGGTGCAGGGTGCCTTAGACTGCCTATTTTGGCTCCAAATTAAAATATGTTGGTGTCAGTAATTTATTATTTGAAATTCAAATTCCAATTGTCGGATATCGAGATTGAATTTTCAAGAAATTAGAATTATTGCATATAAATAAAAAGTGTTTTCATCATTTTAATCCTAACAAGAAAATAGAGCAAGAGAATACTTCAATTGAGCAAATAAAGTGTCCTAAAGCAATGAAGAGTATAATTTTTAGATTTATTGTAGCATTTTGTCATTCAAGCATCATGTCAATTTTTGTGAGTTTTGTTCATTGCATTTTGTTTTGGAGTACTAACACTTGTAGGTCTTCAAATCAAATCAAGTCAAGCAACAACTAATCGTTGAAGGTGATGAGTGTGACTTCAGTCCATCAAGGAGAATAGATCTAAGTAGTGAGTTATAGAAAAATGTCAATTCATCATTTGTTTATCATTTAGCCTCTATCCCTCAAAAGGATAAGCTCTCTTTTATCATCAATTTTTCCATTATGGAGGTAGAAATACCAACACAAGGTTTGAATGAGGCAAGAACCTATATGGCACAACCCTTCCCCTCTCTTCATGTGCAGGTTACAGATCTAAAGAGAATTGGACGAAGATTGAAAACAATTTTCTCATTCATGCATCAAGACCCTTCAAGTTGAAAACTCACATAATCTACATTATCTTAGTAACAAACAAAGATTTGACAACCAAACTCGAAAGGAAGAAGCTACAGACAAGGGACCTCAAGCTTGTAAAAACATTTTCCAGGTCTAGGTTCTCAACCTAGGGTGTCCTTGTGCCTTATACCACCCAAAATAAGCTTAGAATTAAACCATAGGTGCATCAACGTCTGTCTTTTGTATTTTTGGAACTTAAATTTGTCTGTGTTTTCAATTTGTCATAATTCATATCAGAACACTACATTTTCATAAATTACATAGTTACATTATTGCATCAATTTTCAAAATCCATTCTCACCACCGCCATCTTCCAAAAAAGAATCTAGATATAGGCTTGGTTGATTCAACTTTTAGGTTGTAAGTCAATCTCATGTTCTTGTGGGTCTAGATTCCTCTTCACATTGTTCTTGGAAAAGGTTGATGTTAGTGATCTATCCATTAGGCCTAGGATCTCCTTTTCTAATGTAACATTTTTGGTGAACCTAACTGACCTTACATTATAGACCTTTTTGAAATTTGAAGTATATCATCCTAGATTAGAGTTTAATCATGGTTTGTTTTGCATTCATCATTTAGGCATCCATCATTTCATAAAAAAACATTGAAAAAATCAAAAATTTGCATAACATATTACATCCAAAGTTCAAATAGGGTTAATTTCAGTCATCATAAGTTAGATCTACATCATAATTTCATTTAAAAATCTACATTAGGACATATTAGATCTGAAATGTAATCTTAAAGTGTTCAAAACATTTATTTAGACATATGCATATAGGGAAAAAGTGAAAAAGAGCATTGTTATTGTTGCAAAAAGGAATCAAGCTTTAAATTTTCTAGATTTCAGCAAATTCTGCATTTTGTAATATAAAAAGTGGAATTTTGAATTGCATTTACTGATTGAACATTTTGAAATTTCTTGCATACTTGCACTTTAAATTTCAAAATCACAAATTTGTATAATTCTAGAAATTTATTTACTGTCAGACTTGCATAGTCATAGAGACACTATACAACACATCCAAACTTTGATATATAAAAGACATTTCTAGTCTAGGGAATCCTTGCACCCTAGAAAAGCACAATTCAACTAAAAATTTGAGTTACAGATCTGTTTTTGTGTCTTATGTGTGGATTTTCTCTTTGATTTTGCACTCTTTGTAGTTTGTTGTGACTTTCTTGAAACTTTTCCTAGATAGTAGGCTTACTCAAGCACTGTGAAACTTGTATGAGCTTCACAATCTGGTGTCCTACTACTAATACCCCTGTGAGATGAAGTTTTAGACTTATCGCATCCTGCGTTGTAACCACATTCATTATGGAGCTCAAGTCCTCTAACTTTTCCATACAAAGTATGGCTTCAACCCAATCCATTTTGGATTCCATTCCTAACCACATATTACCCATGACTACTTCCCAATCCAAAATTTGTGTGGACTTAGAAGTTATTTCCCATGTTCCTAAAGATAAACTAAAAAAATTGGACAAGATTTAGAGGGTCTTCAAGCTAACTTAAGCATTGAATCTTTAGCAGGATAAATGGTTCCTATTATGGATAACCTTAGGAAGTTGACAAATGATACTCAACGAATAGAAGTGTTTTGTATTCTAGCTCACACAGTTGATGCAAGCATCCCTACAATAGTTAATTACACTCAAGAATTTATAAATGCTCAAAACCAAGGAGGAAAACAAGTTTCCTTTCTAACAACCATACCTTCTACTTCAACATTTACACCACCCATAGTAGCATCAACCATACAATACACCAATAGCTTAAATCCAAGGTTAGGGATTCCTAGTGGGGATCCTTATAGTTTTGTCACCTCACTTATAACACCTCCATATTTGTCACTCATCATAAACATGCAACATGGTAGCCCATTAGTCACTTACACAACTTCACCATATTAAGAGAATTCTCAAAACATGCCCAACAATGATCCAGTCATAAATTGACTTTTGCAAAATGTGACATCACTTCAACAAAAAATTTCCACATTAAATCAAAATCAAAATGGTAAACCTCCACAATATCTCAGATGAAACCCATTGCCAACTGCTATCCTCAAAATACCTATACCTCAAAACATGGAAATACCTCTATTTGAGGAGTATAATGGTAAGGGATATCCTAAAAACCATGTATCATTTTTTATTGAATTATGTAGTGACTTCATATTTGAATGCTCCTAGCTAAGATATTTCCTAGATCATTGAAAGACATGGCCTTGGAATGTTTTTTCTCATTGTCAAACAACTCAATAAACTCATTCATTGAACTTTTTAGTGCATTTCTCCAAAATCTTCAAGCAAACATTGGTCCTCAAGTGACATTAACTGACTTAGTGCATTGTAAACAAGGACCTAAGGAAATTATAATAGAATTTATAGGACAATACCAATTTCTTTACTCACAAATCTCCTATAGTCTTCCTGATGCCGATGTTCAAAGGGTGTTCATAGGAAATTTGTAACCTAATATTCGAGACAAGATATTGTTGATGAAATAGTTGTCCTTTCAACACTTATTACATGGCTCTTTGTGATTATTAGATATCAATTAGTCAATATGAGGATACACCTTCATCAACTCATACTGATCAATCCAAATCTATACCTCAAAAAATTTACCAACTATTCAAAAAGAAAAATAAAAACTTCATTAAGAAAACACTCCTCAAACTGCCAATAACATTGAAACACATGTCGCTACCGCAAGTACAACTCCTTATCAATTTAGGCTAAGAAATAGATAACTCACCAATTTCTTGATTCTCTTCATGTGATCATGTTACAATTTCTAAGAAATAACTTAATCTAATTACCTCTTATTAGGCTTGTGGATACTACTAAGCCTTTACCTCCAAACTTTAACACAAAAACATTTTTTTAATACCATCATACACATGAACACGATATGAAATGATGCATGCATCTTAAGCAACAAGTGTAAGACCTTATCAATTCTAATCACATCCAATTGGTTGATGTTAATGATAAAGGAAATATGTATGTAGCTCCACCAAATCAGAATTTGCAAATTTTCATAAATCCAATGTCAAATCATATATCCAACTTTGTGTAAGGTAGTGATTATACACATGATGATGATGATGATGATGATGATAATGATGATCTATTTAATTTTGCTAATGCAATATAAATTCAACCTCATAAGGTCCAAACCATTTTATTACCTAAAATTTATTTTACACATATTGATGCATCCATACATGCACTTGATGGTCCTCTTTATATCATCGGTCGTATTAATGACAAACCCACACTAGGGATACTCATTGATATCATGTGTCTAGATAATGTGATCATTGAAGAATTCTTATTTGTGCTTGATATTTATAAAGAATCTTATGAACAATAAAAAGCATGGCTAAAACTCACGCAACCTAGGATAGGTTCGATAACTCTCACTAAAAGTTGGACCAAAATAATTGGATGTTTCGTTCACCATCATCCACATAAATTTCATGTGAAGCTAGGTTATCCATGGCTATGCTGGGTGATCCCACAATACTGGTTTATAATTCCCTTCACAGAGGAAAATTGCAAAAATACTTGAAAGAAAAAAATTCAAGTTTTTAGGGGCTCGCTTGAAGGGGGGTGTTTGCATGAACCCAAAAAGGGGGGTTCACTCAAACCCCCTTCGAGCGAACCCATTTGTGATTTCATCCCATTTTTGGCACATTTTTTCATGAAAACAAAGGAAAATTGCAAAAAAGGGGGGGTTCGCTCGAACCCCCTTCGAGCGAAGGGGAATCGGTCTAACCCCCCTTTTTTTCCCTTCTCCCCCTCCTTTCTCATTTTACTACAAAATTTTGTGTTTCCAGGCTCAGGTTGAGGATAAAAATGGAGACAAATTCATAGATCCAACTGGATGATGGTAGTCCTTGGAATGAGCTATCCATAAAATATAATTTTAATATATTTTGGTTTTATTATGTATTTTTTTAGTTTAATTAAACATATATTTTTCACCGAAAATCAAGCTCTTTGTTCTACACATGTGGAAAAATAGCAGATTATCAGAAAAAATTCTGAAAAATATTTATGCACTAGATATTGGTGTCCTTGATCTAACAAAAAAATTGAATTTCGATACCTACAAAAAAGCTATGTGCTAGCAAGTAAACCTATGTCTAAATTGTAACTCGTCTGACTTCAAAACTTAATTAAGAAAAAAAAGAAAATAAAACAATATGAAACCAATTGCATGCACTAGATATCGTACTTACAAATCTAAATTAGAAAAAAATAGAATTTTATCCTTCCTAGAAAAAAAGTTGTGTTAGCAAGTACGTCACTCTTTAAAAATGGCGTTTACAGTTAAAAACTAGTTTTCGAAGGAGATAGAAAATGAAATGCAATTTGATTCCAAATTTTTTTAAAAAAAAAATATTCAGAATCTAAAAACAAAATGTCACAAATCACTAGTTTGAATCATCTTCAAGTTCCTCATGGTTTAGCAGCTATAGGTGCCTGAAAGTGAAGATTTAGTTTAAAAACAATAGTTCAATGTCCAGTTTGGCCAAAAATTGTAAACCAGTATTGTGGGATCACCCCGCTCCATGAATGCAGTCCCATTAATCCACAAATACATAAAGTTTCCATTTAAAAATAAAATATATACAATTCATCATAGTGGATTTAAACCCGTAGCTTCCCATAGAAAATTTTCACTAGGTTATTTTTAGCCTCAACCTATAGAACTTGTTAAGCCTCATGAAGATCTATTTTTCATATCATATCAAAAGTTTAAATCTAAGCTCATAGTTGAGTTATCCCTTAGTAATATTCCACCCAAGGATATTTAGTCTATGAAGACTTCTATGGTTGTTTCTCCCACCCCAAAGGTCATGGATGAACCCATGTCTGAGTCAAATATCCTCCCAAGTACACTAGGGATATATGTTGTGGTTCCACCTCCGATATCATATAAAATACTAAGAGATAACCATTTGATTACCTTTGTGCCTCTGAAATAAAAACAAAATTATAAACCTAAGAACACAATGATTTCTCAACCCCTGGTGGTCCCTTGAATTCCTCCTCCAAAGGAAGAAAAGAGACCAATGGTGGAGAAACCATCTCTTACCCCTTCATAAATTAAAAACCATGTAAGAAGAAATAGAAGTGCTAATGAGTGTAAGCATAAACATCGTGCCATTGCTCACCAATTGGCTAAAAAGAGTAAAACATTACCTAATGACCAACCACCTATCCAAACAAACCTTGATGAATTACCTCCTACCCATCCCTCCCCATCATCATCTAACTCCACCTCACCAAACCATGCCATTGAACTTTACATGTCTCAACCTAAATAAAGAATGCAACATGAACATATGATGGATATTGTCCTTAAACCACCCATTATAATAAATTTGGGTAGTGAAGATGAAGGTGCAAAAATTGATGAACAAGTGCATAATGAATTATCTTTATTATTTTCAAAATCTATGGATTTGGCTAGGAGCAATCATGTGTTGAACAAGACAATTGAGAGGGGGGGAATTAGTTGTGGCAAATTTAACCTTTAAAACATTCATCGTAACTTAAATCAAACATAAGTCCTTGATTTTGCTAAAATGATTAAACATTAAGTGCAAGTGCAAAAACTAAAAACCATCACACAATCAGTGTAACACCGGATTTATGTGGAAAAACCAAAAAGGGAAAAAGCATGATGAGGATTAGCTCACAATATAAATAATATAAAAAATAATTACAAAGGCTCACTGCCAGAGAAAGGATCACTACCAAAATAGGACTAACTGTCCAGATCAGGACTTATTGTCTAACAAGGGTTAACCACTCGAAGGGCTCACTACCATAGAGATACAAAGAAGATAGAAGAGATATGTTATAGAGAGAATACAATCTCAATGCAACAAATATTTACACAATAATTTACTCAACCACTTGCATACATGCATGAATGATAGAGTACACCTTCAACTCACTACATTTGAAAACTTAGCATTTAGAATTTGCACTGATCTACCACACTCGCATCACATACACACTGATTTGCATCTATTTCACATCTATCTACTCCATTTCTTTGCACTTATCTCTATGTACATCATTCACCACTAACACATCATGTATTATTCCATTTTCAACTTTGAAACATATCCAAAGTCAACCATACATCATTAAATTCAAATTAGGTTGATGCTAAAACATTCTAGGGTGGAATTAGAATGAGGGCGGCCCAAAAAAATGCTTGATGAGGACCCAATTAAGTCCCAACACACTTCATCAGCTTCAAAATTAGTGTTCAACACAAGGTTGGCCAAACCAGTGTAAAAAACATAGAAGAATTAAGCACACACAATCCTTAGCACGATCCAATCTTTCCAGACACCAGAATTATCTTCATCACTATCATAAAAACTTAACTCTAGAACCGCAAGTCATAAGACTCAACCAAAAAGAAATATGAATTGACAACATTTCTCCCAGACCTTAACCAGATACGCAGAAAACCATAGTTCACAACTGGTGAACATAACTCGCATTGTACAATGAATCATAAGCCAAATCTGGATATAGTAGCTTCCAACAACCTTGATCAACATATCTGAGCCACAGAAACATAGGAGTAAATACCAAAGCAAAACCTGGAGCAACCACTAAACACTTGCAACCATTCTTCATTACAATTTTCTTAATATCCTTGAAATATACAACCAATAACCTGCATCCACGACATCAATGAAAACAACAACTAGTTGATAACTAGTAACCAATTGACATCAATGACAACACCTTCATTCTTGCAAGAATCTCCCCCTTTGTCATTGATGCACATGATGTGAAAAACCATCAAAGGCAACACACTAGCTTTGAACACACTTTTCATGACTTTTCTTTCTGTTTCTCCCCCTTAGTAGATAATATTTTTCACATGATACTCTTCTCCCCCTTTGACATCAATGACAAAGGCAAAGGATATTTTACATTGATTTCCCCTTTGACATTAAAAACATAATACTCATACAATGACAACACATGACACTACCTGCTCCTTGTGAGAGGTAGCCACCAAAACATCAGTCCAGAAGAAAGATAGATCCATAGACCCACCGGATTGATGCATCTTCATATGCATCTAGTTCAAGAAAGGAGGGGAAATGACCCCTAACTTCTCCTGAGATACTCAAAAGTATCTTTAGGAAGAGACTTCGTAAATATATCAACAATTTGATCCTTCGTAGGTACATACTCAAACCTTACTTCATTCTCCACAACATTCTCTCTCAAGAAGTGATACCTGATAGATATATGCTTTGTCCTTGAGTACATCACTAGATTCTTCGAAATGTTAATTGCACTTGTATTATCACAGAAGATAGAAATAGGATCATCATACACTACTATGATATCTTTCAATGTCCATTTCATCCATAAAACTTGTGGTACAACAAGATGCAACAATAATATACTTAGCTTCAACAATAGATAAGGAAATTGAATCTTGATTTTTACTCAACCATGCCACCAACCTACAACCAAGAGAGAATGCACCACCACTTGTACTTTTTTTGTCATCTACATATCCAACCCAATCTACATCTATATAAACACTTAGTGTAAAGTCAGTATCCCTAGGATTCCATAAGCCATAATCTAGAGTGACATTCAAATATCTAAAGATTCTTTTAACAACAAAAACATGCATTTCCTTAGGATTTTCTTAAAATCTAGCCACAAGACAAACATCATGCATAATATCCGGTCTAGTAGCAGTCAAATACAATATTCCACCAATCATATATCTATATTTTCTCTGATCAACCTTAGGTGAATCATCATCTTTATCTAATTTGCAACCAGTCACCATAGGAGTGCATACCGGTTTGGAACCATCCATCCAAAACTTCTTCAACATCTCTCTCACATACTTAGATTGTGAAATAAAAACCCCTTTCTTTGTTTGATTAATTTGTAGCCCAAGAAAGAAATTCATCTCTCCAAAAATAGACATCTCAAATTCTTTTTGTATTTCTTCTGCAAAAATCTTACACATAGTTTCATTTCCTCCAAAAATAATTTCATCAACATACACAACCACAATCAAGATTTTTTCATTTTCAATTTTAAAATATAGATTACTATCTATCGTACCTTTGTTGAAACCTTGCTGAATCAAGTATCTATCTAACCTTGCATACCAAGCTCTAGTAACTTGCTTCAATCCATATAAAGCTTTCTCCACATCATATCCACAATATTCCAGATATTTTTCCATCAGTATTTTCCAAATATCATAATTAGTTCCATCAAACTTCAGATACTCATAAGTAACTTTTCTAGCCATCTTGGACCTTAAGCAGTTAAGCTCTTCTCCAAGGAATGAAGCTCTGATACCAGTTATTGAAAAAGACAATTGAGAGGGGGGGTGAATCAGTTATAGAAAAATTAACCTTTAAAACATTCATCGAAACTTAGATCAAAAGTAAATCCTTAATTCTACTAAAATGATTAAACATTAAGTGCAAGTGCAAAAACTAAAAGCCATCAAAAAAACATAGTAACAACAGATTTACATGGAAAAACCAATAAGGTAAAAACCATGATGAGGATTAGTTCACAATATAAAGAATATCAAAATCGATTACAAAAGCTCACTGCCAAAGAAAGGCTCATTGCCAAAGAAAATCTCACTGCCAAAACATGACTAACTGTCTAGAATAGGACTCACTGTCCAACAAGGTTTAACCACCCAGAGGGCTCACTTCCATAGAGATAAAAATAAGATAGAAGAGATATGTTACAGAGAGAAGACAATCTCAATGCAATAGATATTTCTACCATAATTTACACAACCACTTGTAGACATGCATGAATGATAGAGTACACCTTCAACTCATTGCATCTGAAAAACTCAACATTTAGAATTTGCATTGATTTTCCACATTCGCATCACATAAACACACTAATTCACATCTATTTCACATCTATTTGCTTCTTTGCACTTATCTCTTTGTATATCATTCACCACTAACACATCCTATATCTATACCATCTTCAACTTTGAAACATATCCAAAGTTGACCATCCATCATTAAATTCAAATTAAGTTAGTTCCAAAATATTCTAGGGTGGAATTAGAATGAGGGTGACCCAAACACATGTTGAATGAGGACACAATTAATTACCAATACGTTTTATCAACTTTGAAAGTAGTGTTCAACACAAGGTTGGCTAAACCAGTGTAAAACACATAGAACAATCAAGCACACACAATCCTTAGCATGATCCAATCCTTCCAAACACCAAAATTATCTTCATCACAATCATAAAAACTTAACTCTAGAACTACAAGTTATAAGAATCAATCAAAAAGAAATCCGGACCAACAACATTTCTCTTGGACCTCAGTGAGATACATAGAAAACCATAGTTCACAACTAGTGAACATAACTTGCACTGTACAATGAATCAGAAGCCAAAAATTTGGATATAGCAGCTTCCAACAACCTTGATCAACATATTTGAACCACACAAACATAGGAGAAAATCCCAGAGAAAAACCTGGAGCAATCACTGAACACCTGCAACCATTCTTCATTACAATTTTCTCAATATCCTTGACATTACATTCAATAACCTGCATCCATGACATCAATGACAACAACAACTAGTTGATAACCAATTAACCAGTTAACATCAATGAAAAAACCTTCATTCTTGCAGCACCGTGATGATCCTCCTAATAAGAGTAATTCACCATGTCTTGAAACTAGTGAAACCCCTTGTACGACACTTGTCGTAGTCCCTTTGGCTAGTTGTTTATCTTCAATATATGATGAGCAAGATTGGGATGCAGATGATTTGATTTAGATTAGATTGCATGTGTAGTGTCATTGGTGTATGTTTTATGTCATTAGTGTACTTGCTTGCATGTGATGTGATCTCATGTGTTGTGATTTGTATGTTGGTTTCCCTTGTTCTTGGTGGCACAAGGATACAAAGGAAATAAATCTATTGTGACATTCATCTATTTATATCTCCATTCTTCTTTATTTCAAAACCATTTTGTTGTCTTGTGTTTTCCTTTTAGGTACGATGCAAGGCTTTGAGACATTTAGGTCTCTTCCATGTTGACCCAATTATTTTTTGTTAACTTAATGTGTCATTCTTTTGTTTTTGATTGGTTAAGCAGGGAAAAGGGCCCAGACCTAAACAAATTAGTCAACATGATAAGAACAACATGTGTCATTCTTTTGTTGTGTTCATAGTTCCACGAGTATTTGGGGTAATGATTTCAATATGAGCTTAATCATATTATATTAGCAAAGATGTATATTGACCTTGGAACTATGGATCCCTCATGTGATCATCTTTCATCTTGTTATGTGATTTGCCTTGGGGGAAACCCCTTATCGTGAGTTAGCTTTCTTTGGAAATATATCATTGGCACAAGGCTTTTCAAATAAGCTCTCATGACCTTATCATTTATTCTACCTTAAAGCAATTGCTCACATATTTGTGTTTAGCAATTACTTTAAGGTGGGGGCATGCATTCTATCATGTGCTTCACTTTGTTAACACAGACTTGGTGATGTGTTGGCTTGGAATTTTGATCATTTTATGTAGCACTGTAGTGTACCACCCTAGTTTGGCCTTATACTTCATGATTTAGCTCATATTTTTTCAGTTTGACACATGTGAGACATTTTTTCAAACATATTGCATGATAATCGATTTGGGAAAGCTTTCATAGTTTGGAGACAATCAATCATAGATAACTACTCCACCATTAGGTATTAATGTTGTTACATTGGTTAGAATTGGACGTTATCTATTATATTTGTATAGAGCATAGAACCCCTTAACATATACTTCCCAGAATAACAAAATTGCAGCAATATAACTCAAAAAATTATATCAAATTCAATGCATAGTAATACATACTCATTTGGAAATCACTCCATTGTAATTTTTTGACAATTGAATACTTACAACTCAAAGACAATAGAATATTCTGATTTTTTAGTTTGATATACATACATGAAGTAGCTCAGTCACATGCAAACCTATAAATGATGATTGCATAGTCTAAAACTCAGATGCTGGCAACAAATATGTGCTCAAAAAATAAAAACTACAATGCCTCCAATCACCTATAGAAGTATCACATCCCCTATAAGCAATAACAATCATATACCGGGTCAATAAATTAAACAAAGTTGCAAAGAATAATGAATGGCAACCAACATAACAATCTCATGCCTCGGCAAGCTTCAATGTCTAACATTACTAGTCACCCAGCTCACAATACATTGGTTTCAATAAAAAATAGACTCCCACATCTAACCTCAAAATACTATGCAAACTCAAAAATATGAATGCTCAAAATCACACACCCATTATAGGCAACATGTTGTTCATTAAAACCCATGCCTTGGGTATCAACTCTCCATGCCCAACAACAAAGCTTCAGTATATGGCATCCAAATCAAATCTCTGTAGAAACCCACTATCAAATTTATTTGCAACAATAATCTTCATAAATCCTCACACCAGGTATGCAAGGATTAATTTATACATTATCAAGTAAATCCTTCACATGCAATCACTATTTCTTCCAAATTCTTGATAAATCATCAAACCTTGGAAATTGAATCTTTCCTGTAAATTGATTGAAGCACAAATATAATCCCTGAATGAGATTATCCAGTCAAGTGCTCTAAGGTAATCTTCCACACTTGTAAACATTGTCCTCTTTGAGGGATTTCATCCTAAAAAAGCTATGTCTTCCACAACCTATAAACCCTTGCTGAAGCTCTTCACCAAATTTATTCAAAACAAGAATAATAATCATGAATGAGTGAAAAAGCATTAAGTTTTCTTTTTTATACTTCTCCAAATTACCCACATCCCCACCTGGCTAATAAATTATTTTAGTTAATATTTTCTTTTTGATGTGCATTTCATAAAGTTGGCATTAAAATATAATACTTTATTTAAATTCCTTTTAACTCCTTATAATGCCCCTCAAAATATCACTTTATTAAATCAACCATTATAAATAATATTATTAAAGTTAAACTTAACTTTAATAATATAAATTAAATGATTAACTCCCCAATAAATACCAACATCAACTCTTGGGAGTAATCCATCAACATTTTCAAGATATAGGTGTATTAATAGTTGATCAAACCATAACTTACTATAAATAGTAAGTAAGAGCAACACATCCAATTGAATTACTAAAAATATTTAAGTGTGAGTAAAAGTGTCTTGAATGGCCTTTGAAAGGCATCCCACAAATAAATTGGGATACTAAGCTGAAGAGTACAAAAATTATTACCAAAAGGTCTATTGATGAGCAAAGATCACCCTCAAAGGGGTCCCCTAAACACCTTGTTAGCCTATGGGGACCAGTTGGTAGACTAACCACTGCCTAAGAAAAGGGGACATTATAGTCCGCCCTCCCCAAGATTTCTTATCCGCAAGAAATCCTCACCAAAATACACTGGCTGGCCACTTGAATACCAGGATCCCAGATAATCTTGTAGAATACCCAACAACATATCCTCGACATCGGTATGATAGAGATAGGTCTAAACTCAACAACACTGTAAACAACTATCCCAGTGTAGATCAATCTATCAAACATCAAAATCCTTGGATCCCATAGCCAAATTGGAAGTCCGCTATACTCAACACCATTGACTTCCATTGCGCCACTCTGATTACAATTGGAATGCCAAACTGCCCAAACTCTACTTCTTTATCATGTATCCCAATAGCATGACTATCCTATAGAAGTGACTCAAAATACCAATAAGATTTGTCTCCTTCTTCCATAGAAGGAAACACCTCACACCAACCACCCGTCCCACACTTGTGTGTCATTCACAACATAATCAAATCAATTGTGAGTGGGCTGGGAGAAAACAATATGCATATTGCACAATGTAAATTTTGTGGAATGCATCAATAGGCTTCGTTGGGAATCCTGAACCAACACTAGGATCCCATACCTTATTATTCTTACCACATGAATCAAGGGTATCACAACTTGTAGAACATGGAGAGATGAGTTTTCATCAACTTTCCAAACCCTCTTATCAAATCCAATTTTCAAACACTCAGTATGCTCTACCCCAAAGTCATCTTCATGCTCAACCTCAATGATAGTAGAGTTGTAGCTATCGCTGGATGATTCTTCATCATTAAGTGGCTCTTTTCCTACTTTGTAGGGAGGAGAGTGAGTTAAAATTAACTCATCCACCTTCCTCTCTTCCACCAAGAACTTCCTTATAAAAGTGATTGCAAGGTCTCTATGTTAAAGCAAATGCAAGTAACCTAATTTTATGTCTTCATGGGCACACTTGATCACTTGAAAACTTGATTCCTTAACTCCTACCCTTGGATCTTCTTTTCCCTCTTCAAAATTAATTTTCCAAATGAGATATTCAATGAACTTGTATGTCATATCAAAGCAAACTAAGGTTTGTTCAACCTCTTTTCTCATTGAATACTCATCCTTAAGTATTGATCCTAGAGGTGTATCACTTTGAAAATTATAAACATTGCTTACCATAACCATTTTCCCAAGGCTTCTTTCTACACTCTCCTATGAAATTTTCTCCTCCAATCTCAAGAGTTAATACTCTTTATGTACTCCCAACCCATTATCAACATATGGAATTATCATGGTGTAGAGAGTGCTATAATCTCCATGCAAAAACTCATATAAATCCATGGCTTGAGCCTCCAATGGATTCTCAAGTAACTCATGATCCACATGAAGAAAACTATGAGTAAAAATACAAATTTCATAATCATACCCTTCATCATGCCCATGCAAATGTGAGTGTTCCTCACTCAAATATTGAGTGTGAATGATAGAAGAATTCACACTACTATCTTCTTCATTTGTTGTGGTTTCCATAGATGTCTGAACTATTGTTGTGGATGATGAAGAACAATTCAAACTAAATTCTACACAAATCTCATCAATCTGAATTTATGCTTCTTGAAGTGCCACTTGAGTGGACTCCAAAGAACCCCTAGTGTTCATAAGCTCAAAGGTAAGATGGTCAACTTCTTCCTCTTTCCCTCTCAATGCATTTGAATATATTTTAGTGAGGCTGAGGACATGGTCACGATATGAAAGAAGATGTAAATAGTATGATTTCATTGCCACCAAGCCTTCTTTGATTACCTGTAAAATAGCATGAGAAGTTTCTTCTTCAATGCCCTTTTGTCTTATCTCAAGTTGAACCTTCCAAAGGTGATCTTCAATTAGTTTGTGAATTCTATCATGTAATGTGTCAATGTTGCAACAATATTATCTCATTAACCTTCAATTGGTTCTCCAAAATATGTGGAATATCATCCTTATGAACAAATTCTACTTTAGATGAAAAATCTCAGATTGGTCTTGATGTGCTTGAATCACACAACTGTCTTCTTCTATGTCATCATCCTTGTACACTTGCTGATTTAGAACTAGGGAAGTGATAGTCCCGCACAAAAAATCATCTTCAATACTATCATTAGGTGTTATAGCACAAGAGGGCTCAATTTTCTCTTTGTACTCATCATCCCACTCAACTAACTCACTGGATGATGTCATACTTGCAAATTCAATTAATTCCTTTTCCTTGTAGCCCAAAGTGTCTTCCTGTTGGAAAAACACTATGTTGGTTCCATCTTCCTCATTGAACCCACATATGTGATTAGGATACCAATCCTCTACCTTTAAAGATGTAGGCACATCTAATGAGTCATCCTTGAAATCAAATGTAGCACTGTGATTAACAGATGATTTGGAAACTCCACCATATCCGGTCACATTGAGTCCATCACTGGGTGCTGATCCATGAGGTACACCATGCTGAAATGTGAGCTCATTGCCTTCTGCAACATCTTCCCCATGACTAAAAATCACCCTTGCAAGTGAATATTTCTCTTTAGATGTGGCTCCAATAGATGATTGACTTCCTATTTTTCTTTTATCATTACTTGCCACTGTCCCTTGACCAATGCAATATTGTTGGTCAAGCTCCTTGGGAATACCTATAAGCTGCAACTTACATTGAGGCAATTCATCTTCCTTATCCCAATGTTTAGGTAATTTTGAAACCATCCTTAGACATACTTTTTTCATGTCAGGGTCCTTCATTAGCATGTACAAATCCTACATCAGTTGAAGCATAGATTTATCTATAATCATCTTTTACCTTGCTTCTAGAAACTATCAAAAAGAAGCACGAAGATAGATATGTAGGTGATGGTCACCAACATGTAAATATGTGAGCCCACTAAATTTTATGATTTACCCAATAGGATGGTAGGATAAATTGTGCTCTGATACCACTGTAGTGTCCCACCCTAGTTTTGCCTTAGTCGTCATGATTTAGCTCAAATTTTTTGAGTTTAACACATGTGAGACATTTTGTCAAACATATTGCATGATAACTTATTTGGAAAATCTTTCACAATTTGGAGACAATCAATCATGGATAACAACTCCACCATTAGGTATTAATGTTGTTGCATTGCTTTAGACTAGGACACTATCCATTATATCTATAAAGCATAGAACCCCTTAACATGTACTTCCTATAATAATAAAATGGTAGCAATATAACTCAAAAATTTATATTAGATTCAATGCACAACAATAAATACTCATTTGGTAATCACTCCATTGTATTATTTTGACAATAGAATGAGTTTACAACTCAAAAACAATAGAATATTCTAATTTTTTAGTTTGATATACATACATGAAGTAGCTTGGTCATAGGAAGACCTATAAATGATAATTGCATAGTCCCAAACTTAGATGATGGCAACAAATATGTGCTCAAAAAATACAAACTATAATGCCTCCAGTCACATGTAGAAGTCTCACGTCCCTATAGGCAATAAAATCAGACATCAAGCCAACAAATCAAATAGAGTTGCAAAGAATAATGAATGGAAACCAACATAACAAGCTCATGCCTCAGTAAGCTTCAATATATAACATTACCAACCCCCCAACTCACAATGTATTGGTTTCCATCAAAAATAGACTCCCGCGTCTAACCTCAAAATGATATGCAAACTTAGAAATATGAATGCTTAGAATCCCATACCCATCATAGGAAATATGTTGTTCATTAAAACCCACACCTTAGGGATCAACTCTCCATGCCCAACAACAAAGCTTTAGTATATGGAATCCAAATCAGATCTCTATAGAAACCCAAGATTAGATTTATTTGTAACAACAACCTTTAGAAATCCTCACGCTAGGTATGTAAGGATTAACTTATACATCAATAAGTAAATCCTTCACATGCAATCACTATTTCTTCCAATTTTTTTATAAATCATCAAACCTTGGAAATTGAATCTTTCCTATAAATCGATTGAAGCACAAATATAATCCTTAAATGAGATTATCCAGTCAAGTTCTCTAAGGTGATCTTCCAAACCTACAAAAATTATCCTCTTTGAGGTATTTTGTCCTAAAAAATCTATGGCTTCCACAACCAACAAACCCTTGTTGAAGCTCTTCACCAAATTTCTCCAAAACAAGAATAATAATCATTAATGAATGAAAAAACATTAAGTTTTCTTTTTATACTTCTCTTAATAACCCATGTCCCCACTTGGCTAATAAATGATTTTAATTAATATTTTATTTTTGATGTGTATTTCATAAAGTTCGCATTAAAATATAGTACTTTATTTAAATGCCTTTTAACTCCTTATAACGCCTCTTAAAATATCATTTTATTAAATCAACCATTATAAATAATATTATTAAAGTTAAACTTAACTTTAATAATATAAATTAAATAATCAACTCCCTAATAAATAGCAACACCAACTCCTGGGAGTAATCCATCAACATTTTCCAGATATAGGCGTGTTGACAGTTGATCAAATCATGACTTACTATAAATAGTAAGTAAGAGCAATACATCCAAGTGACTTACTAAAAATAGCAAGTGTGGGTAAAAGCATCTTGAATGGCCTCCAAAAGGAACCCCACAAATAAATTGGGACACTAAGTTGAAGAGTACAAAAATAAGTACCAAAAGGTCTACTGACAAGCCAAAGATCACCCTCAAAGGGGTCCCCTAAACACCCTGTTAGCCTACGTGGACCAGTTGGTAGACTAACCATTTCCTAGGAAAAGGGAACATTATAAGCCTCTTATCGAAATTATTGGGACTATAATTCTTTGTTTGGTTAACATGGGTAGACACCTAGTGAAAAATGGTCCTCACTAGCTCTTGTATGTTTCTCATTTTCTACCCTTTTAGAAGGTTCACCTAGTGAATATCAGACTTCACTAGCCTATGGTGCCTTGGTTCATGGTTCACCTAGAAAATATTGGACTTTTTTAGTTTGTGAGTCATGAATTCCTTGGGTGTGGATCCTAGTAAGATTTCTGTGGAGCTTGGTAGTTTGTGATTGTTATACTTACCTTTTGCATGTTTGCATTGCATTTGCATTGTGTTTGTTGTATTTTTTTGTTTTTGTCTTTGTGTTATGTTTATGTTGTGTTTCTTCATTGTGTATGCTTTGTGTTTGTCTTACTACATTGCACATCATACATGTGTGTTCACTTTTTCCTCATGTTGTATTGCCATAAGATCTTGAATCCCGGGGGCTTGCACACTCCCCCTAGATTCACGTCATCCTATCTCTTCAATATTTGGATAATTGAGCCCCTATTGACATATTCTTACTTTAGTGTGAGTATAAGTGTAAGTTCATACTCTCACTAAAGTGGGGGCTAAATGTAGCGTCATAAATTGTCAACCTTGACAATTTCACACTAGGTTTTTCTCCCCCTTATGTGCTTGGACCTAATTATGCTACTAATTTCCTAAGTCTACTTGTAATTTCCAATTTTAAAACATTTATCAAAAAATCAAACATGGGAAATCAAAGTAGGCATTTAATATTTTCCCCCGACACTTTGGATCCCTAAAAAGAAGGAATCCAGTCTAGGGCGCAAGGTGCCCTAGACTGCCTATTTTGGCTCCAAATTTAAATATGTTGGTGTCGGTAATTTATTATTTGAAATTCAAATTTCACTTGTCAGCTATCATAATTTAATTTTCAAGAAATTAGAATTATTGCATATAAATAAAAAGTATTTTCATTATTTTAATCATAACAAGAAAATAGAGCAAGGGAAGACTTCAATTGAGAAGATCAAGTGTTCTATAGTAGTCAAGAGCATAATTTTTAGATTTATTGTAGCATTTTTTCATTCAAGAATCATGTCAATTTTTATGTGAGTTTTGTTCATGTTTTGCATACAATTCATTTTGGATCACTAACACTTGTAGGTCTTCAAATCAAATCAAGTCAAGCAACAATTGATCCTTGAAGGTGATGCTCGTGTGACTTTAGTCTATCAAGGGGATTGATTATATTTGAGTGGTGATTTGTGATAGGCCAAAACTGGGGTAAAGAATAAACTAGACTTAGCTTGGTCTAAATGTTAATCCAGGGATTGTAAGCTTGTGAAAGGTGTTGTGGCTATTTGCACAAGGGCTGCAAGTCATGTGGTGAGTGGGGATGAAAATTCATTCTTTAACTCAATCAATTACCTAAGTTGAAAAGCATATTAATGTTTTTGGTTTTTTTGTGACATGAACCGCTATAGAAATTGTCATTGGTTTTGTAGTATTTATGTGATAGGAATAACATAAATTGTGATAGGAATTGTGCAAAAATTATGACAATAAGTTTTGAACATAAACTCAATCAATAAATATCAGACATGAAAACCACAATAATTAATTTTGTAGCATGGAAATAAAATGCAGATCATTTATACAAAAAAAGTATTAACGTGCAAAAATGTAAAAATGCAAAATGTAACCAATTGAAATCATAACACACGAAAACACACTCTACAATAAATAAATAAATATTTTACACTTCATCGATGGTTGAAGAGTGGCACCCTTCCTCCCAGTCAATCGACAAATAAAAAGCTTACCAAATTTCTGAGAAAGACTTCAAAATGCTTCTCTTAATGATAATATTGAATGTATTTCCTTCTTTCTGCTAAGCTAATATTACATATGAGTGTTTATATAGTTTTACAAAAATATGTTTGCAGTTTATAAATTAGCAGCTAAGGTAAATCGATTGGTTTAAGAAAGATTTGTGTGGCCTCATGGCCAATCTTCCCTTAATAGAAAGAACACAAATTATTGCATTTTTTCCTATTTTTTTTCCTTTTTTCCTTTTTTTCAATTTTGATAATGACAAGTGACCGTTGGCAAGCCATTTTTCAATCACTTACCACTTAGTGACACTATGAAATTTTTTTTCACCACTAAGAATTTTATTCAACTACAATCTGCTAGAAACTAGTTTTTGAATTGTAGTTGTCTAACAATGCCCAAAGGTTTTCATTGTTAGAATTTATTGCTTTTCTAAATTTTTTTTTCATGTTTCTTCTTTGTAGTAAACTACATATAATGACCAAAAATGAAGCTCTCAGATGGATGAAAAAATGATACCATCCAAATCCTACAGTTCCATCTAAATCCCTTTAATAAAAGTAACTGTTAATTCCAATTGCTTGCAATACTTGAAAGGATGGCCAATAATAACCTAAGCACAATCTGGAACATAGAACCACCGCTACAAATAATCTTGATCTCATTTAGCTCATCCCACTATATCTGGAAGGTGATTGGAGAACTTTGGAATCCATGCCCACTCACTTGGTTGAAAGAATTACTCACAAGGGATGCAATATTTTAAAGACACATTGTTCTATGATGATCGATGTATCATGAAGCTATGCTATCCTTTCCTTTTAAGCATGAGAGGTATCCATGACTATTTCCAAATCTGTATGAAAATTTGTAGTTGTAAATGATAAAACTTCCTTACCAAAGAAAAGGTGGGATAGTGAAAGACCAGTTGGAGTCTCTCAACTTGTCAAATGTGCCCACACAACTTTAGGTAGGTGGATACTCATCTTAGAGTGTGAGGATCGACATTAGAATATATTCAAGCTCCTTGATCATGTATTTAAGTTGTCTCTAGATGTATAGCTCAAGAACATAGTACTACAAGATTCATGGATCTCATAGACCAAGTTGCATACTGTCTTCCACATGGTCTAGCATCAAGGATGGTGCAAAATAAAATTTTTATCCATGAATGTTGAACACTTTTCCTACGAATTCTCTTGTGATTTCCAAGAGAAAAGCACAAGGAAACTTGTTGTTCACCATGTAGATAGGAAGGGCAACAAAATGTGTCTATGGATGCTTGTGTAGAGAACCAACATCAACTAGTACTAGTACAAAAGTGTTAGGTAACCCAAAGAAGAAAAACTGCAACCATATTCTCATGACCAAGAATATCAAGTATAGTAATGTTAAATTAATAAATCCACCATTATGAGTGATTTATCATTAGAATAAAAATTGAGGGTAGAGTTATTAAAATGAATAATTGAAAAAAATGGATGGATACATTCTATTAAAATGAACGCTTGTGTAGAATCAAATCCAATTAACACAAGAATACATACCTTGATTTTATCAAAATCTCATACACATGGATTTATTAGAAGCACCAAAGAAATAATCAATGAAGGCATTATTAACAATCAACCAAAGATTTCCAAAATTCAATGGATTCCCCCCCAACTTAATTTCATACTTTAAAATCATGAGGGTATTAGGACAATCTAATGGATCAAGAAAGATAGTGACATATTTAATAATACCTTGTTCAATGAAAATCATATTTTGTAGCATGTTTGGTATGGTAATTAATACATTCAAATCCATCTATTTATGCTTAATTAATTAATTATTGGTGGACCTAAATCAATAAGTGTGTGAGGAATACACATTTTGACCATAGGTCTCCAAAGATCTAGATGTTTAAGTATAAAAACATTTATAAATGATAGATCTTGTAGGATGTCATTGTGTATCTTACACAACTCTTGAATCATTAAGGCATATAGTTCACCATTTCTTATTGCATGATTAATTTCAACACACATATTTATCATTTCAATGATGAAATCAGATTGAATTGTTTCCTTTTGTGTGTGAATTATTTCTAAAAGTTGTGATACATTAAGTAGATAAGAAGAACTAGATTGATTATCTTTTAGTTGATCAACTTGTTCCTCTAATTCAATTAAACCAAAATAACATCTTTTAGTTGTATAAATAGATGGAAATTGTGGTTCACCAATTTCATGCACATTAATTGAATGTAGAGGGATTAATGAAATCTCATTATTATATGCAATTTGAACCACCTTATTATGTAATGTTTTATTAGGCATTGTAATTGACCTTAGTGGATATGTTGAAGTGGATGGTGGGTGATATAAATGGGATAATGAAAATGGTAAATTTTTTTGTGGATATAGAGTAGGTGGTAGTAGATAGGATGGATATTGTGGAGATGGTAATATATAAGATGGATATGGTGGTTGTTGTGAGCATTCATTTTGACATTTTTGGTAAGATGGACATTGTTTCCATTCACCATAAATGTTAGGAGAAGAATTTTGTGAATAAACATATTGCCTTTCAAATCCAATAGAATTATAAGACATTTTAAAATCATTAAGAATTCCTTGACCTTCCCAATTTAATGTGTGAAGTTTTCCTTGAGTTACAAAGAATACTTGTTCACTTCCATCTTTATTTTTTCTAGGCTCACTTATAACATATATCTCTTTCACCATGTCCTCTTGAAAAGTTTGGCATGTGCACTCAGATTCTTCCTTGCAACAATCAGAACAAAAAATGGTCAAATCATCATTTTTGAAATTCCATTGTCCTAAAAATTCATCAATTATTTGTTCTTGCTCAACTATGGAAATAACATCTATAGATGTTTGTGAAAATGGTATTGGAAGATCAAGATTATCTAAGTTGCATTCATTAGGTAGAGGGGAAATAAAAGATCACTTTCTATCAACGTGATTCCTCCACCAATTTCCTCTTTTGTTTTTAAATTTGAAAGCAAGGGTCTAGGGGCAGCAACCCTCAGTAGGGTCAAGGGGCAGTGCCCCTTGCAGGGTCATGGGGCAACGCATGCCATGGGTATGCTCCCAATTGTGATACAGGGCGAGGTTGAGGGGTGGAGCCCCCACCGCCAAGCACTTTTTTCTTCTTGTGTGACCTTCAGATTCTTCATTTTTGAAGCATTTTTCCTTGAAAAGTGATGCGTTTGAACTGCCTTGAAAATGCAACATTTTTATTGTTTGTATGATGTTTCTTCAAAATTTATTCTTTCTATCAATTAACTCACAACAACTGGTGTGAATATATATAAATGATGTTGTATCTACTAAGATCTACCTACAAACTCAAACCATGCATCTATATGATTTAAACAACACAAATTGGGAGTAGTCACCCAGGCATGACCAATAGGTGTGTGAGATTTCATCCTAACGCATTGGTCCTAGCTCACCTCATTAAGCTAAGAGGCCTTTGACACCTCTCACCGATAATGGCACCAAAATGATAGGCCAAAAATGGGGTAAATAATAAACTAGACTCAACTCAGTCTAAATGTTAATATGGGGATTGTAAGCTTGTGAAAGGTGTCATGGCTATTTGCACAAGGGCTACAAGTCGTGAGGTAAGTTTGGATGAAAATGCATTCCTAAACTCAATCAATTACCTAAGTTGAAAAGCATATTAATGTTTCTAGTTTTTCTATGACAGGAATTGCTACACAAATTGTCACTGGTTCTACAGTATTTTTGCAATAGGAATAACAAAAATTGTGATAGGAAGTGTGTAGAAATTATGACAGTAAATTTTGAATAGAAACTCAATAAAAAAATATTAGACATGAAAACCATAACAATTAATTCTACAACATGGAAATAAAATGCAGATCATTAATACACGGAAAATTATTAACATGCAAAAATGTAACAATGCAAAACGTAATCAATTGAAATCATAACACATGAAAAACACACTCTATAGAAAATAAATAAATATTTTACACTTCATCGATGGTTGAAGAGTGGGCGCCCTTCCTCCTAGTCAATCGATGAATAAAAAGCTTACAAAATTTCTGAGAAAAACTTCAAAATGCTTCTCTTAATAATAGTATTGAATGTATTTCCTTCTTTCTACTAAGCTGATATTATATATGAGTGTTTATATAGTTTTACAAAAATATGTTTGCAGTTTATAAACCAATAGCTAAGGTAAATAGGTTGGTTTAAGAAATATTTGTGTGGCCTCGTGGTCAATCTTCCCTTAATAGAATGAATCAATTTCTTAGCAATATGCTAATGATGCTATTACTAACCAATTTACCAACAATATAATAATCACACTTTTCTATCAAAACAATATAATAGAAAATAACCATGACAATTTATTAGTACATCAATTTTGATAATTTAGAGAGGAAATTTGGTGTTGTATAGTTGGTGGTTGAATTGTATCCACCTATGGCACATGGTTGAATTCAACCACGTAGAAGAGGAAACTGTAGCAATAAACACGAGCCATATTTCTATGAAGAAGGTGACAAGAAATCTATATGAAGATGACAAAAATCTGCATGCCGCAAAATACATCTTCCAAGGATTAAAATGACAACACTTATTAATAAAGATAATCAATAATTATTTTTCATATTTTTATCCCAAAACCGTATTAACTATCACTCATATATATTGAATAATATGCAACATAGAATGGTAAAATGTTATGACAAGATATAGAAATGGAATATGGGAATGGGATTGAAGGCATATGAAAAGGCTAAAATGTGGCATAAAATGGGGCATAAATGGCTCTCATAAATTTGTAGAATTTTTTTAATTCAACATTTGTTTATCATTTAAACTCTATCCCTCAAAAGGATAAGCTCTCTCTTATCATCAATTTTTCCATTGTGGAGGTAGAAATACCAACACAGAGTTTGACTGAGGCAAGCCCCTATATGGCATAACCCTTCCCCTCTCTTCATGTGTGCATGTTACAAATCTAAAAATAATTAGAGGAAGATTGAATACAATTTGCTCATTCATGCATCAAGACCCTACAAGTTGACAACTCACAGAATTTGCATTATCTTAGTAGCAAACGAAGATCCAACAACCAAACTTGGAAGGAAGAAGCTACAAAGCAGGGACCTCAAGCTTGTAAAAATGTTTTATAGATCCAAGTCCTCTATCTAGGGTGTCCTTGCACCTGAGACCACCCAAAATAAACTCAAATTTAAACCATAGGTGCATCAGTGTTTTCCTTCTATTTTTATGGAGCTTAAATTTGTCTATGTGTTTTCAGTCTGTCATAATTTATATAAGAACACTACATTTTCATAATTTACATATTTAAATCATTGCACCAATTCTCCAAATCCATTCCTACCATCACCACCTTCCAAAAAGGAATCTAGATCCAGGCTTGGTTGATTCACCTTTTAGGTTGTAATTCAATCTCATGTTCTTGAGGGTCTAGATTCCTCTTCATATTGTTCTTGGAAAAGGTTGATTTTAGTGATCTATCCATTAGGCCTATGATCTCCTTTTCCAATGAAACAATCACAAAATCTTACATAGTATCAAAGCCATACTATTCTAGGGTTTGTTGAAATTTTAGTGTTTGGATTATATTGAGCATAGGATAGTTCAAAGGTGAAGCTATTTTTTAGTGAATGGGGGTATCTTTGACCTCATCATTATGTGCAAATTCTTGATAAAATTAAATTAGTCTTTTATTTCATTTGGATTTGACACCAAGAGGCTAAACGATCTCAATTTTCCTCTACGAGATTTGTGGTTGTCTTTTGCACATAGCATGGCTATTGGATCATTTTAAGTCAAATATAACCTTGCCATAATATCTAAAGAACCCAAAAACTCTATGTTATCCTATCAAATTAATCCTTTTTCTTATGAAATCCTATACAAAGAGTCCAATTAAGGATATTATTCAACCATATAGCCAAACACAAACATTTATAGTGAAATCACAATGAAATAAAAAAATGATTCAATCATAATTACATCACAATCTATTACAAGGGATTATATAATATATTCTTAGCCTTCAATGATACATATGTACAATCAATATGCAAATTACAATCTAGTGAAGTTATATATGATATAATGCTCATATTCTGCTATTGAACTCTGTGAATGTAAATTTAACTAATGACCTAGAAAACAAACTTCTTCCCTCTTACATTGTATCTTAACTCATTCCAATGATGATGGGTCATGTTTATATATTTTTAATCTCATTATTTTTTAATATAATTATGTAGCAAATAAAATATAACATTTAGAGTTTAACGACAACAATTTGTAATTCCATCAAAACATATAATGATTTAAAGTTTATTAAATTTAAAATAACATTGAATAAATCAAAAAAAAAATTTAGACTATGAAGCAATAGATAAGAATCTCCAATAAATTATTAGTCAAAAAAAGAAAATACTTATCTTTATTTGAATGTGTAGAAAAACTACATATTGCCTGAAATGAGTCCATGGTTCAGCCTCTTTCGTCTATGAGTAGTCTAGGAGGAAAAAAGAATACTATGAAGCTCTACACAAGTGTTGATTCAATAGAAAAATGCTCAATACAAGTGAAAAAACCCAAGCCCTGTCCAGGATTGTCTCGAGTGTACCTCAACTTGACACACATTGTGTAACCCCTTCTCCAATGCTCACAACCTGCTAACTTGGAATCCTATTCCTACAATTTCTCAATTAATTCCTTTCTATTTTTATTGTTCTCCCTCTCCCCCATAAATTAGTTTTTCATGGGTTTAATATAATATGAAAGGGTGGATCCAACTGTCACACCCCCAAAATAAATTACATAATAATCATCTTGTGAAAAATTTAATATTTGTTCTATTATATTTATTCATTTTTTAACTATTAATTATATCTCTTCTTATTTTCTCTTCCTTTTTAATCATTCTCTTTGTTTACTTTTTCCATGGGGAAAAAGTCTTGTAACAATTCTCCCTCTATTATTTAGTTAATGCCCTTAGTAGAATGAGAAGTTTTTGTATCATAAATACAAATATAACAATCTTTAGTTACACAAATGTGGATATTGATCTTTAATAAAATCAAATTTTTCCCAAGTAGCACTATCATTACTACAATGAATCCATTTAATATTTGCTTCATTTATAACTTTATTTCTCAATATTCTAGATCTTTTTTTAATTATTTTCTCTGGTTCAATCTTAAATTCACAAGAAGGTTCAATAAAAATACTTTTCCAATCAATAACATGATTTGTAGCATATGCATATTTCTTAAGTAAACTCACATGGAATACATCATGGATTTGTAATTGAATAAAAATACATATTTCTCTGGTTCAATCTTAAATTCACAAGAAGTTTCAATAAAAATACTTTTCCAATCAATAACATGATTTGTAGCATATGCATATTTCTTAAGTAAAATCACATGGAATACATCATGGATTTGTAATTGAATAAAAATATATATTTCTCGGGTTCAATCTTAAATTCACAAGAAGGTTCAATAAAAATAATTTTCCAACCAATAACATGATTTTTAGCATATGCATATTTCTTAAGTAAACTCACATGGAATACATCATGGATTTGTAATTGAATAAAAATACATATTTCTCTGGTTCAATCTTAAATTCAAAAGAAGGTTCAATAAAAATACTTTTCCAATCAATAACATGATTTGTAGTATATGAATATTTCTTAAGTAAACTCACATGGAATACATCATGGATTTGTAGCAAGCCTATAAGCAACATTACCTATTTTTTTCTAATATTTCAAAAGGTCCACAAAAATGAGGAGCTATTTTAGAACATTTACCAAGTTTTAATGAACTCCTTTTAGGTTTGAATCTAAGAAAAACATGGTCACCAACAAAAAAATGTTGGGTAGATCTCTTGGAATCAACCCAACTTTTATACCTATCCTAGGTAGACTTCACATTCTATTTGGATTTGTTAATAATGGCTTCCATTTCTAATAGGTTTTCATTCTCATACCAAATCTTATGGATAGGATCAAACCATGAGATAGGTGTATTACAATTTTGACCATACTCAACTTCAAAAGGTGACATCTTAATGGTTGAATGATATCCTTGATTGTGTATAAACTCAACTAAGTGTAAATAGTCTTCCCATGACTCAAGTTTATCCAAGGTATACATTCATAACATATCCTCTAAATTTTTATTAATTCGTTTTGTTTGGCCATCAGACTCGAGATGATATGTAGTACTAAACTTCAATTGGGTATCAAATTATGTAAAAAGAGATTCCCAAAAAGAAGAGGTAAATCTAGGATCTCGGTATAAAATAATATTTTTTGGAAGACCATGTAACCTAATAATCTCTTTAACAAAAATATGGGCGATATCAAAAGTAGAGGATTTTATATTGATAGGTAGAAAATGTATCATTTTGGTTAATCTATCTACCACTACAAAGATATAATCACGACCCTTATGTGTTTGAGGTAGTTTGGAAGTAATAAAGTCCATACTAATTGATTGTCATTTCCAATTTAGGATAGATAAGGGTTGTAAGAGACTAGGGGGTTTACATTGTTCTACTTTTACCTTTTGACAAGTTAAACATTATTGAACATAGGTTTAGATATCAAACTTCATTTGAGGCCATAAGTAATTTTTCTTGACTAAAAAGATAGGTTTTTTGGAAGCCAGGCTATCCTGTTATAGGTATATCATGGGAATCCTTAAAAAAATGTTATTTAATGCTAGGTAGGTTAGGGATACATAATATCCCTTTGTAATAAAGGAGGTCATTGTTACCTAACTAATAATGTCCAAGTTGATCATTTAAATGAACATTTGGGGATTTATTTTGGAAACCATCATAAATTGGTTAGAAATAATCATCATTAGTTAACTTGGATTTGATATCTTTTTAAAATTGGCTTCTCTAGAGTTAGGGCTTTAACACATAAATGTGTTCAACTTAATACATTTGTGACTACGTTTTCCTTTCTTGGGACAATTGGATACTAAAATCATATTTGGTTAAAAGTTTCATCCTTCTCCTTTGTCTCATATTAAGTTAAGGTTGAGTAAAAATATGTTATAGATATGATGGTCAGTTATTAATATAAACTTGTTCCCTAATAAATAACAGTGTAAAAAATTTAAAGCATGGAAAATTCTTAATAATCCAAGATCATGGACAGGGTAGTTTCGTTCAACAAGTAGAAACTTTCTTGATTCATAACATACTACTTGATTATCCTACATTAGTACATCACCTATACCTGTATTGTAGCATTGGTAATCACAACAAATGGTTTGATAAAATTTGGAATACAGAGAATAGGTGTAGATGTTAATTGATTTTTCAATGTATCAAAAGCCTTGTCACACTTAGGAGTCCATTTTAACTTTGTTCTTTCTTATTTAGATCGATAAAAGGTGCAGTGATTTTTGAATAATTTTTAGCAAATTGATGATAAAAAACATATAATCCTAAAAAAAATGATTTTATGAGAATATTTGGGAATAAGCCAATATTTAATTGCCTTAATTTTATCAAGTTCAAGTGAAATACCCTTTTCAGAGACATGGCCTAAATAAGATACTTCTAATTTAAAGAATTCGCATTTGCTAAGTTTGGCATATAGCTTATGTTTTTGCAAGGTTTCTAGTACCATCCTAATATGTTGTTCATGTTCTTTTTTAAATTTTTTTTGAGTATATTAAAATATCCTCTAAAGAAATGATCATGAACACATCCATAAATGGATGAAAAATATCATGTATCAAGGTCATAAAATTTGCACATGCATTGGTTAAACCGAAAGGCATTACTATAAATTCATAATGGTTGTATCATGTTTGAAAATAAATTTTTGCAATGTCATATTATTTAGTATGAATTTGATGGTATCCTGATCATAAATAAAATTTGGAAAAAAACATTTAGAACCATGTAATTGATCTAAAATATCATCAATTCGAGGTAAGGGGTACTTATTCTTTATAGTTAATTGATTAAGTTGTTGGTAGTCTATACGTAACCTCATGGTGGCATCTTTATTTTTAACAAATAATAATAGTGCATCCCAAGGAGAGACACTTGGTCTAATTTTTCCTTCCTTAAGTAACCATGTTAATTGAACTTTTAGTTATGTTAATTATGGATAGATTGATGATAGGGATCTCTAGAGATAGGTTCTTCCTTGGGAACCAAATCTATTGCATGTTCAACAAAATTGTTAGGGGGAAAACTATCTAATTCATCAAGGAAAACATCTTTGAATTCTTGTAATACAGGTTTGATAGTGATGTCTACTTTAAATTTATCACTTGTTTGGAAAAGCATAGTACAAAAAACTTCGTAATTTTTTCTAGCACTACATGTTGATGGTCAAAGTAACACAACAACGTTAAAACAAAATATTTTTACTCTATTTCTCCTGAAAAAGACAAATGATCTAAAACCACCTATCTTCCAAGGTCTTTGGAGTTGGTTCTCAACTATGTTGTCATTGTTCAGTGGCCTATGCAACTATAATGTTCAAGGGGCCTACTAGTAAAGAGTACAAATTGAATAGTATGAACTAATCTAATGTTTGAGGGGCTATAAATAAATGACAAAAGATAGAACAAGGCTAGGAAAACAACACATGAACACATTTCTTTTAATTCAGACATGTAAACTTCGTAATGAGCATTTTCTTAACTAACTAAAACCATAGAATAACATAATCTATAGAATAATCCATACCATTGCATTCATTCACAGTGCAAATTTAAAGCATACAACCATTCATCATCAATTTTTTTTTAAACCTTCTTTTTAAATAACAAAATATCACAAGCTCATTACCAAAATCAATAGATCAAAAAATATAGATAAATATCATCCAAAGATAATTCAACGAAATGGTTTCAAATTCATAATCTTCTATTGATTTTCATCAAATAAGAGACATTTATGCACAATAAAGCTCACTGGCATACAAATGACCATTGTTCATTAACGCTATCATTAAACTGACAAACTTCTAAAATGAACTAATTGTATTAAAGCTATAAAAAGTGTTTCTGAGTATTTCTGCATAAAAAAACTGTAAAACAATAAACTGTATCTAATTGTCTCTTTCAGGTAGCTAATCTGAATTCAATTAGCCAACCTTTACAATGAGGAGAGAATTTTTTAATATAGAATTTTTTTGCATCAATTCCTCCTATAAAAAATTAAGATCCATAATCTGGGGCCCAAATCCATAATTATAGGGACACCCAGCTAACTCCAAGTGTTTGTCTCTACTGAAATCGCTGGACCTGAGAAGGTGCACCATCTACTTCTTTAATCAAAATCCAAACTGCAAGTCTCAACTTAGTTTTTTGCTGATCACCACGTGTTATCTCTTGACCTACCAATCTTGACCCACAATCATCTACTTGCTCAAAAACTGCCCTAAAAGTACTGTTGTAAAAAAGATAATTGAAACAATTTCTTCACTTGTCACCCTCGTGAGAGGCCCCACAATACTCGTCATAATTGGAGAAAAAATGTTTTAGTGTATTATCATCAGGCCCATCAAACCAATCAACTTTAAATTTGAATCTTCAAATTTCTTACCCACGGTAGCAATAATTTCTCTCAACTGAGCAATGTCCGTGACTTCCCACCACATGTCACATCTAATATCTAGTAGCCTATCCACGAGTGTAAGCTAAATTGTATCTCCTTCCTTCCTTATTCTATCCAGTCTTTCCTCCCAAGCATATTTTATCTCCCCTAATGATTCAAGTCTGTGATTTGGAGGTAAAGCTTTATCAATAAGCTTTGAAATAATATCTTCAAAAATGCCTGCTTGTTCCCATATATCATGAATACCCTTAAGCATGGCTATCCTTTGTTCAAGAAGGTTCTATGTTTTGAAAACAGATATGTTAATAGACTTTGAAATAAAATCAGGGCCTTCATCCCCCAAAATTTGTGACTAGACCAATTCTTCATTAGAAATTTTGTCAAGCACCCTCAGTTTACCCAAATACTGCTTGAGCTTCTCTTCTTATTCCCACCATTCTCTTATAGATTCTTCAATGGTTTTAACCAGTTTAAGGCCTCTAACATAATGTTTAAAACCCTCATCCAAATTCTCTTCCATGTCAAATTTAAAAGTATTAAACCAGTTATCAAACCATTTGGCCTTCTTCATTTCATTCAAACCATCCACCTCTTTTCTTCTCATCAAGATAGGGACCTCCAATGGTGTAGGTTGTTCAGGAGTAGATGAAATTAAATCCTTCAAAAAAATATTCATTTTTCCTACTTCTGCCTTAAGCTCATCCTTGGCCTACTTATCCTTAATTAATCTTGACTTGGTGGTGGTGGCAACAATATCTATCAGATTTATTTGTTGATTTTTGGCATGCTTCCCTAGATTAACAATACTTATTTGATAATCTTCAGGTTGCAATTCTCTATCATCCTTATAAGCAATTGGGGTAGCAATTTCTGCTACCAGATCTCCTTCATCGGTCAACTTGGTTGAATAAACAACATGAGGATTTTTCCTTGACTTTACCTTATCTATTTCTGCCCTCATCTCATCTCATGTTACTAGCTGAGCTTGTACCTACTGTCTCTTTTCATAATTCAATTTGAGCCAAGTGGGTGTAGCTGGTTGAGTGGCTCCTTGTTGAACATTAGGAGGTATTAAGGATGGAGGTGTAGAAGAAATTGTTTCAACAGTTTGCTGAGAAGCATCCTTTTGTTGATCCTCCTGTTCCTTTTGTAACTGTTCTTGTTCCATTCTCTCATTCTCAGCTCTTATTTCTTCTATCTTTTTCATTTCTTCTTCTTTTCTCACAACCTCCTCATCTTTCACCCTCTGGTGCTCTAATTCTCTAGCTCGAAGCTCTTCCTCTGCAACCTTTTCTTGTGCAGTTTTTAATTCCCATTCGAGAGCTTCTTCTTCTACTTTCTTCCATGCCTCAACTGCTTCCTTTTCCTGGGATAACTATTTAGTTTTCCTCCTTTGTTCTTCTTCTTCTTGGGTAACTTGTTCAACAACTAACCTCTGGCACTTTTCATCAATTCTTCTTGCTCTTTCTCAGTTAACACATCATTTAGCTCCACTTTTGCACTATGCAGACTACCAATTTCAAACCTAGTTTCTTCTTCTCTTGGTTCCTCTTCAACTTTCCTTAGATATTCTTCCTATTCAGGTCCTCCTTCCTAAGATGGATTTCTTTCAGAATCTGAAGAAATATTTGCTACATCAATCACAAGAGGTCTTTCATTTTCAATAGTTGCAATTCCTGAAGTTGATGGCATGGTAGGAGCATTTTCCTCAGTTTGTGGAGGAAAAATAGCATGTCCTTCAGGAATTTATTCACTAGGATGAACAATAGCTAAGGGTGTGGCACCAAAACCCAAAGTAACCCCAGTAGCAGCCGCCTCATAAGTAACCTTTTCTTTTTGCAAAGCATCACCAATCTGTTGTAATGTGATATCTTCTTCTATTTGAGGAGGCTCTTCTATGGCTTCTTCAACCGTTGCAACACCTTTCTTCAACATTTAATATTGTTTAGTCTCCATGGAGGAAGTGGGTTCACTACTAGAACCTCTTTTCTTTGACACCCCAATTCTTGGCTATTTTAAATCGAGTTCAATCCATTTCAAGCTCCTGTTCACCACTCCCCGTGACACTTTCCTAATCTTAGTTTCTTATTTTTCTGCCCAATTAATGGGCTCCAAACTCTTTGTGGCTAATTTTTCCATATCATACCTAGGATCAAGTGCGATCCCATCATCTATAGTGCCTTCAATAATATCTGTTTTAACATAAAAATCCCTCATCTGGGGAATTTTTAATCTCTCATAGCCCCTTTTTCTTACTTCAAACTGACCCTAAAGGTTGGCCCAAAAATCCTCAAGAAGTGGAAGATGCTGAGGAAATTGAGAAGGGTACAATGAAAACATTTTTCTCTTAGGATCAAAATTTTTCCTATAAGTGTGCTACTACAAATTTAAAGCCTGAAATTCCTCTATTTCTGACTTAGCCATTACCAAAGAAGAACAAGAACATAATCCCAATTTCAAGGGAAAAGAATGAGCAATAGTATTATGTTGTGAGGAGAATACAACATTTACTTCTATAGCTTGTTGATCAAACTCCATTAGAATCCACCTATTTCCACAACATCTTGACAGCTTAAAAGGGTGACCATCAAAACCAAATAATTTGAAATAAGTAGTCCTGAGATATTGAATAAACCAATACCCCCATTCCTGAATGAAATCCATAGCTTCTTGTGACAATCTGAAAACAATGTCACCTATGGGCTGATTTATAACAACATATAGAAAAGCATCATTGACTCTTTTAAAGTGCTTCTCTGACTCCTTAAGCTCAAGTTGGTCATAATATTACCAAACCTTCTTTTGATCTGGGCCATCATCCATTGACCCTTGAGTGTTCAACCCAGGAAACTGTCCAATCCTTGTTGCACAGTACATGACATAAGAAGACATATAAAATGTCTTAGTTTGTGTTACTTTGAGGAGCTGGTCATGAATGTTATTTGAGATGATCTAACCCCAATCTAAGTGTTGCTTTCCATCTAGAATCAATTGGATGAAAGGAAACATCCAGTGTTCAAAGACATGAGAATTTGGTTTTCCAAACACTCTAGCCAGTAATGTGATGATATCCCCTATATCTTTAGAAAAATCTGACCTCTTGGGATTAGGTGGAACCTGATTCACTGACTTCTTTTCTTTCTTCAACCATCGTTTGTTGATAAGCTATTTGTTTCCTTCCACATCCTTTTCCCATACTTCAAGTGCTTTAGCCTTAGTCATAATTTTAAGATTGGGGTAAGGAGGAGGGCCAAAAACATGTCCAATCATGGCCAGGGTTAAATCAATGATTACATTACCCTAAGCATCAATACATTGTATTTGAGTAGGATTGTACTCTTGTGCAATAGTTAGAATAAACTCAGGACACTTAACATCAATAGGAAAACTAGCCACGTGAGCTAGCCCTGACTCTGCAATTTTCCTTGCTCTTGGGGAAACATCCTCTGAAAAAGGTATCTGTGCAGAACTACTCCAAATCCATATATCCCACCAATGTGTCAGTAATGTTCATGACCTCATAGTCAAACTTAGATGGAACTGGGCTCCCCTAGGCTCCCTTGGAACTTATACTTCATAGTGAGAGGAAAATGTTCTGGTTTTAATCTCTTAGCTCTTGCTCTCTTTGATGTTCCTTTAGATGTTCCCTCAGTAGGAACTTCCTTAATAGGCCATTCCTTAGTAGGTATTTCCTGTTTGGAGTCAAAAATTTGTTAGTTATCCTGCAATTTTCCATTGTTAGGGAAAAAGGGAAAGATATATGAGGAGTAGTTTAAACATAAGCATTCATATGACATCCACATTAATTCAAGCTAAAATCCAATTCAACAAGTTAGTTCATCATTTGTGGGTTTCAGGTTCATAACAGAACCAAGAACTTAACCATTTTAAGCATAAATTGAATTCTATTAGGAGTCAGGATCGAGTCATGACTAGGTACCATACCTATGTTAACAAAGAAGTTCAATGCAATTCCATAGTTTGACCCCACATTATTCAGGAGTTGGGATTGGGATTGAGTCTTGGCTAGGCACCTACACATATGATGGTAAACAAGTTGAGTATCAACCCGCGGTCCGATCCTGCAATGTGGTTGGGAGTCAAGATCAAGTCATGACTAGGTAGTGATAGTTATCAAATGGAGTCGATGAAGGGGATGTTGCAGAGTTCTAACCCTGATGTTGAATTGGAAGTCAGGATCAGGTTGTTATTTGGAACTAGACCCATTCATAATGGACAAGTGTCAGTAGCCTCTCGAGTTCCGATCTTGATAGGATATTAGGAATTAGGGTCAAGACTCCATTGTGAACTAGACCTTAAATAACCATGCTAGGAATGGGTCAACTCTGAGTTTGATATCAATGGTAATGCGAGGATCGAAAGCGAGACTTGGAGTAGCACTTGGTCAAAAATTTATATCAAGCAGATGTTATCGGTTTGTGCTCGACCCCAATAGTAATATGAGGATTGAACAAGTGGAAGAACCGAGACCAAGCAGTGGAAAAAAAAACCTAAGTGGAACTTTGATTCTCGACCTTGAAATACATGTGAGAATCAAGAAATCACAGGGTGACAATAACGAAGGAAATAATAACTATGAAAATATCTTAGAACCTTCCTTCAAGACTAAGTTATGACCAGGATCAAGAAATTTTGAT
Source organism: Sequoia sempervirens (assembly GCA_007258455.2). NCBI lineage: Eukaryota > Viridiplantae > Streptophyta > Pinopsida > Cupressales > Cupressaceae > Sequoia > Sequoia sempervirens. The sequence continues at coordinate 118,791,656 of VDFB02000017.1, read as the reverse complement.
TTAAAATGGTCGAAACTTCAAATTTGACAATTCAACACTTTATGACCTAAACTTAGAGCAAAACCCTAGAAAGCTAGGGCACAATGAGATGGTCAATGTCGCGACCAAAACACAACACAAACAACATGTGAAAAACAAAACATGCCCCACAAACCCAAAAAAGATTCAAGAGCAAAGAAAACACGCCAAATGGTGTGAAGGAGAACACAGATAGACGAAACAAATCCAAGAAGACAAGAAAACAAAAAGCAAGAATAAAAACACGAAACAAGAGCAACACAATGAAATCAAGAACGAAAAAAAGGACAAGAAACAAAAGCAAGAACACCTAACTTCGAACACACCCAAGACTTTTGGTAGCACGTTGATAAATCGCAGCAAATTCTTCTAACCCTAGCTTGGTGTCGCTCTCGTTCTCTTTGCCAAACTCTTCAAAATAGAATGGACGAAAATCAAGGAGAGGTAGGATAAAAATCTATTCACACATGCAAATGGTTATGATATTAATTAGGAGTTAGTCGGGCCTTGGGATCTGAGTGGAGTCATAAATATGAGGTTGTAGGAGTGAAGGCGAGTGGGAGTAGGGATCAGGGTGTGAACTGAGACTGAGCTTTCAAAAGGTGCAAAGTTCAGTCAATGGTTCGCGGCCCAAAACTCGACGAACAAACAAAACAACTCAAGAGTCAGAATCAGGTCGAGAGATGAACCCAAAACTTCAAAAAGTTCAAAGTGCAAGTCACAGTCCAAAGTTTGATCTTGAAAGACACAAAAGGATTTGAACGTTGGGATCGAGAAATAAACAGGAACAAGAACTTTGAAAAGTTCTCGATTCCAGTTCCAGTCCAAAACCCAACTCCAACACAATAAAATCACACAAGGAAAACAAGCGGAGGCCAGGATTGGATCAAAAGTAGGAACTTACCCCCCAAAGGGTGAAAAGTAACAGTTCTGATATGAAACTAGACTCTGACAGAAAAAGAAAAAGACAAAGCACAGGACTGGAATCAAGACATGCACAAAAAATTATACTTTGCAAAGCAACAAGTGTGAGTGCTGGTACATGACCCAAACCCAAAATAACAAAGAAAAGAGACAAGGAAAAAGACAGGGCTGGGACCAGGACATGAACAGGGACTTAAACCTTTGAAAAGAAACAAGTGCATATTCCTTCCAAAAACTTGAACCCAAAAAACATAGAAAACAAAGACTTAGGAGAAAAAGAACAACTCCTAAGACACAAACAAGAACACCAGGGACAAAACAAAAAGAGGGGGGACCCATTTTGACCAAAAAAAATATGGGGTGGTTATGCAAGGCATAACACTACACTTGACTTGCATGGTTGAAATGGTTTTAATGTAAATAGGTATTTTCTCCCCCTGTAAAATGCAACATGTCCCCATGTTAGAGTTTAAGATAACTTGTTGATTTCAACAACTAATGCATCATTTTTCTTTAACTAGCTCATACCTAGAATAACATCATACTTACCAAGATTCAATATATGGAAATAATAATGTAATACAGGTTTGATAGTGATTTCTACTTTAAATTTATCACTTGTTTGGAAAAGCATAGTACAAAACATTTTGTAATTTTTTCTAGCACTACACTTGTCTTGCATGGTTGAAATGGTTCTAATGTGAAGAGGTCTTTTCTCCCCCTATAAAATGTGGCATGCCCCCATGTTAGAGTTTAAGATAACTTGTTGATTTCAACAACTAAGGAAGGCATCATTTTTCTCTAACCAACTCATACCTAGAATAACATCATACATGCCAAGATTCAATATATGGAAATTCTAAGTTTTTGATAATTACACCAATTTGTTTAACTATCCTACCATCAACCATTTTAGTACTTAAAGGTGTGTAGGTTTATATTGGTTGGGATTTACCATCTTGGGGGATCGACAATGAAAAATATTTTTATTGAACTCATTTTTATCGAATTTGTTTAACTTTATTTTACATTTTTCTCTTATTTGCTTTGTAACTTGATTATGTGTTTCAAAATTTTCTAAAATTTGAGCTGATTCATCTATTGATATTGGCTTATTGCACCACACATTAGCTTGGTATTCATGTCTTAAACCATTTATGAATCAAACTACTCGGTCGTGGCCTTCAATGAATGGTACAAATCAATTAAGCCTTTCAAAATTTTGTTTATATTCATTTACTGATTGGATTCTTTGTTTTAATTCAAATAATTGATTCCCCTTTTCTTGTATAAAATAATCTGAAAGGTATTTTTGTTGAAATAATTTTTTGAATTGTGACCACTTTACTTTATTGGCTTTTAGTTTCAGGGATCAAATAGCATCTTTCAATCAATTCAAGGCACTATTTTTAATTGATAAGTGGAAATTCTTGTTCTATCATAGCTACTGGTGTTTTGTAGGTTGAAATATATTTTTTAAGTTGGTTAGACACTATTCCACTTCTTCTCTAGTACTGGTATTGTCATTATACTCTAGTAACTTAATCTTTCAATTTTTTTTGTCTAATTCCTTTTGTGTTTGTTTGCAGTTGTTATCTTCAGAGGATTTTGATTCAGAAGTGTGAGAAATACAATTAGTAGAAGTTGAGTCTTCCTCGAATGACGTTGGTCATTTCTTAGTACTTTTTTATTTTCTTTTGTTATTTTTCCTACTTGAATTCCTAGTTGATTTCAAAATTTTCTTGTTCTAGAATAATTATACTTCGTTAGGTCTCTTCTATCCTAGATCTTCTTTCCTAATTTGTACTTGGGCAACTAATTCAGTGACTACCTGCATTAGTGTTTGGTTGGTTTTTTCTAACGCCTCATAAGATTTTTGGTTTCTTTCAGACGTCATTGTGATAGGTCAATTTTTTTACACCAAAAAATTAAATCAAAATCTCAATTACTTAGAGAGTTACCCTAACAAATGTAAAGTGAAACTTTACAAATTTATTTTACATTTAAAAAAAATAGAACTTCCTAGTTTTTTTTCTTTTGCTATGATGAGTTATTCAAGTGGAGAAAATGGTTGCAATGGAATTATAGGTAATAAATAATTCTATTGAGTTTCTAATAGTTTTATAGTTTATCCTTAATTAATTTCTAAATTTTATAGATATGAATCTACTTTAGGTTTGACAAGTTAGATGCATAAATACAAGGTGCATAAACTCATTTAAAAATAATATATTATTTACCTAAGCTTGATATAGATCTTCCTAATATTATATTATACCAAAGATCATGAAATCACACCATTCTATAGTTTGAAAAGGTCTAAATCTGCAATCCTATCAACCTTGTTTAATGGAAGTGGAGAGACAAGTCAAAAATTTTAGGCACTATAAAGTATGACTTGCAAGATTATTTGGCCATGAAACTGCCAATAAGATCGTATCTCAAGCATTATTTACTATAAGCACATGAACTAATGATCTTGTCAATAATCATTTCATAAATCCTCTAATCGTGAGTATGTTTATCCTCGAATAGTTCGAGGATCTACTTTTGAACTCTCTAACTAAATTTATATAGGTAATTTTTTTCTCATATAACTATGATTTCTTTTTAAATTTTCAAGATTCTTGGAAGCATAAACATATTATTTTATGAACAAAATATTTCCCATGAGGGTTCTACTAAACTTGGCATTGAAGTCTTCCTCCTTTTAGATGTTTTCCTTCCCAAATTACTCTCTACAATATAACAAGAAATAAATGTGTTGAGGAGTTTAATGAGATATCAAGGTCTTTCAATTCCAAGATGAAAGCTTTAGTAGAGAAGACAAAGCCCAATTTTCTAAGTGTGATTGTTTATCTAGATACACATGATCGGATGTCCAACATAGTCAAATCTATGACTATGTATGGTAAGTTTCAACCTTGCTAATGACACAACTAAACACACATGATCATGTAATTTTAATTGGACAAAAATCTCTAGTCTATGCCTACCCAAATATAATTAAAAGCATAGGATATCTACATGGATGTTGGTAATATAGTGTGTCATATTATAAATACAAGTTGTTTAAGCTATAGATTTATGGACTAACCATCACATATTAAAGCATCTCACTCAAATGCATATTAAAATATCCCATGAGAAAGGACTAACCAAATTTCCCTAAGCAAGAAAACCATCACAAAAAAACACTTCAATACTGGAAACTATTAACTCACTTGGCTATGTGAGATTCATCCCAAGTATAAAGGAGATAAATGATTAGAATTTTGACATATCAAATATGTTGATGATGCAACAAATTCTTACTTGATGATAACATAGGAGAAGATAGAAATAAAATTTCAATGGTCTACTAATTCAAGTCACTAAATAGTGAAAAATAGGTTGTGGTCAAAGATCACACTATAGCTGCAGCGAAGGATGACTACCCAATCATAACCAAAGTTGGAAAACTCTTGAAACCAAAAATATCAATGATAGAGCCGTCGCAACAGAGATATAACTCACTATATATTTTGAATATTTTGACTCCATGTTTGTTTCGCTATTTTTATCATAGCTTTGAGATGTTCGCACATTTCAATTCAAATAAGATTGATAATTGTATCTCTATATTATTTATACAAACAATTAAATGCTTCATCTTTAAAGTTGCAATTACATGATTTCTTATCAGAGAAATAGCTTATAAATCTATACGAAGGAGTACAAAACAAGCAAATTATTATAATTGTTTTATGAATTGTGATGGGCTTAATTTATGGCTAGTTTCCTTAATTAGTTTATGTATTTTATCATTTCAATCTACCAAGTTTCAGACATTCCTAAGACTTTATACATATTTTATACCTTTTATGAAATTAGACTTTAGTATGTGGAAATACAAATATGATATGATGACATTTGTATGTGTGAATGTATGAATGTTCAGAAAAATTAGTATGATTATATGCTTAATTGATGATTGTTAATGATGTGTATGCCTTAGGATGAAACTAACCTCTTCCAACTAGAAGAACTATAACCCGCACCAACTAGATTTTCAGCCTGCAACATAAGGGACCACAGACAGTTGTAGGGGAAAGGTTAAAATGATTAAAGTGTGACAGTTATAGAGAAGAATGGAGATGACCATTGAATGGTCAACTATGAGTCACCACAAGCACATCAAATATGATGACGAGAAGAAGAAGAAGTTTGATTTGAGAATGTTAACCCATGATGTGACATTCCCATGAAACACGTCTCTATCATGATGGTTAATCGTTAGGGTAAAGTTTCAATTTAATTTCTCTTCTCCTTTTCAACTATGGTTTTTTGTTACAAGACTAAGTCCTCTCCCTATCTTTGAGGGAGAATGGACAAATATATTATTGTTCTATTTGCAGTCCTAGGATGAATAAGACTCCTCATAGACCCTATATAATGGAATCTTCTATGAGAAGTAAAGATAGTTAGTTATCTATTTTAGTTTTTTCTAGTTACTAGTTGGTAATTGATCATTGTTAGTTTTTTGTTATTAGTTGAATAATAGATATGAATTATTGAATGAGAAATTTGTAGAACATTCTTGTCAGAGTTCAAAATTTTCAATGCAATAAAGGAGTTAGTTCAATGTTATGATTTGTTAACATCTGTTATGGAAGCAACAAATCAAGCAAGGGCCACTTGAGGTACTTCTATCCACTCTTTCTTTTTTGTTATTAGATTAGTTTATCCATTGTTGAATTAAGATAGTTTCTAGTTTCATGCATGTGGAATTCATGAATATGATTCTATATTTGAATTGGATTTTGTAGCTTAATGTGTGTTTCAAAATCCTAGAGTAATTAGTTACATTTCAGTCTTAGAAGTTAATAGCCATACTATTAAGTGATAAACACCTATAGCATAAGCAATAGTTTAAGTTTATTCCCCTGTTTTGCAAGTTAATGCATTCATTTCCTTTTCCAATTTTTTTCGTTTTTTGTACATGTGTAATCACCTATACTCATTTATATAGGGTGTGTTAGAATCATGAATGCACATATAGTGTTAGCACTATCAAAAACTTACGAAGCCCTGGTTGATAATTAAATGAAGCCTCTCATGAAAGGTGATCTATTCAGTTAGGAAGCCATCCTATGAATTGTGTTTCTACCTGTAGCACCAAGTTAATCAAACATTAGAGAGGCCCTAAATTTTTGGCATCATTTCTGGGGATGGTGTTAAGTTCAAGATTCTCTTGTTTATTTTCAATTCTTTTCAAAGGTTTCCTAGTTTAGCAATTCCATTTTCAACATTAGGGTAAAAAGGTTTTAGCCATTAACACAACAAGAGTTACTAACAATGTGTAGGAACCATTGAACTACAAAGTTACAACCATTGCATGTGGAGGTAGTGAGACACTTTGGGAAGATTCCTACCCTTGAAACACAAAGCATTAGAGAATACTAGTGAACACAGTGAATAGAGCGAGGGTATTCATGAAGAAGAATCATCCCAGACACTGGTACCTACACTAAACATAGAGGAGACTCCCCACATACACATAAGCATCATGGTTGAAGAAGTAGTTTAAGACTCACTAGAGCATGTAACATTTGAGTTCCCTATAGCCAACTAGGAAAGGGCTACTGCTTTGAAGAACATACCTCCTTCAACATTGGTTGTCTTCTATGGGTTGGTTATAGAGTACCCAAATACCTTTCTTTTTTATTTTGATGTGTTATGCCAAATTTATGATTATACCACAAATTCTCACAGACTCAAACTGTTTCCAACAACACAAAAGGATGTTGCTCTAAGATGGTTCATAGGATTGGGAAGAGATGTTCCCAATTGAAATACAATAAAGACAAAGTTCCTGGAGAAATACTAGGATTACTACAGAGGCATAAATAGAAAGAGGGACTATAGATTCCCTACTAATGTTTAGTAGACTTGATGTCAAACACACAATTCAAAGGGAAACCTAGTTGAATAGTCCACTAAACCCTTAAAAAGACCATTAAATATCAACCAGGGATAACATAGGATTATGATGATGTTGGAAATGTATTTAAATCATCCTAAATCATCCTAGCATAGGTGTTTAAACTTGCTGAGAAATCACAAAAATGCATAATATTAAAAGAAGTAATATTGACACTATTGCTACGGACACCTACCGCATAAGACTATGACTAGTTCATTGTTAAGAAATGAATCCTAAAATTAACCAATACTGTTAACTAAACCTACACTTTGGAGTACAACAGGTTGAAGAAAACTAAAGCATGAATGTAATACAAGATTTTCTCATGAATTCATTCATAATGGTACATAAGGAATTTAATTAAGATAGCAAGTATTCATGAAGTAACTACTACATCAAAAATAAATGTACAAAAGATAAAGTGGGGAACATTTACCCTAAGTGGCCCTTTCTCAAGTGACTTTCTCCACTGATTTAACTCAAATATCCTTAGATTAACTATTCATTAAAATAATAAAAAACCATTCATTGTATAACTCAAAATATAACAATCCAAGATTCTGCTAAGATATATTATTCATGAAATCATGGACATTATTTGTGTAAAAACAAGAACTAAAACTGAAAGTGTCTTTTGCTATATATGCTACTAGATAGTTAACTAGCTTAACTTATGCCTCAACCACCAAACCATACATATAGGCACAATGGAGTTTATTGAAATAAGGAATCTAAACTAAAATCATAAATCACCACTCCCTACATAAGAGAGTGTGATAAAGTCTGATCAACTAAACCATAACTAAAAAAGGAAGAAGAGTCCAAATAGAACTACTTTGCTACAACAAGAATTAGGACATGGACTGTTGAAACAGTCACGCTAGACACCTAACTGTAATAGAGTTCTTCTCCCTCAGCTTCTTTATTGAATGTCATAATGATGCACAGTCATCTTTAATAAATTCCTCCATTTCTACAATTGTTGCACTCAACTTATTCTGGAACATCCCTTGCATTACTTTCTGGAAACTCTTTTTGGCTATGGGTTGCACCTCCAAATTGTTGCAGGCTACAATCTACCTCCTCTAGATCCTTGGCTACAAAGAGTTAGTTCATAGAACAACATAATACTAATAACCATAGTTTAAGAATAGATATTCATTGCAATTCATACATATCAACACATCAATTATATAATAACTATCATCTTATGACCATATTTCCATATACTTAAAATCAGGTTTAGTTTTGCATAATGAACATAAAAGATAGTAAAGTGTAGGAATATGTATGAGATAAGTGTCTAGAAATATCTATGAGTATGCATAAAAAAATCATAAAACTAACTAATAACTAGATCCATCATTCCCCCCAACTACCCATTTGCTTGTCCTCAAGCAAATCAACTAGGGCTGGAGGTTGTAATGCAAAGTGATTTCCTTGAGATTTGTAACAACATTAACTCCACTGATGTAGTTCAAATAAAATACTCCATAACATGCAAGTCTGGCCATTCTAGTATCCTTAGTTTCCTCACATTCTTCACTCTTTTCCCCTGTCCAATGTGGCACTGAGTAGAGAAGCATTGGTGGCTGGAAAGTGAGTGGTACCCATTTAAGTGCTTTTTCTTTGGAAATATCCATGTACTTGTGTGTTCTTTCAAGCATGCATACAAAATTATAAATAGAGTGGGGCTCTTTCCTTTGCAACTTAGGGGTTAAGTTGTCCAACCTTTCTTGTACAAATGAATAACAATGATGTATTAGTCCTACAATCACTCTTTGCATACTATCATAGTCCCTATCCTTAAATTGATGATTTTTCTACCCACACCTTTACACTACAAGAGTACTATCCATTCCTCTATGATCACATGGGGGTTTTTGGATTCCTTTCTAATTGGAAGGGCAATCAACTTCTCCCTTTCAATATATTCTTGCATAATCTCTCTCCTCAGTCTTTCATTCTTGAAGTATGATGCTAGTGCCCTAATTTGTAGATCACCCATAAACATTAATGTGTTCTAATATGTATCATTTGACACAACATAATTATGTAAATAAAATTCACATAATTGGTCTTGTTCATCCAGTGTGGCATCAAAAAAGATATTGAGAAAATAAAATTTCCTATTCATTACAACTGGTAGATTACTAATAAATCTACTAAACTAATAACTCAAGAATTTTTCCTATAAGAATAAAGCATATGTACTATCAGGAGGTCTACACCTAACAATATATGTAGCCTTGTCTGCCACTTATTCAAGCTTGACTGTTAAATTTTTCAACTCAATGTCTTTAATCTCTAGTACTCTGGTGTGCTTTGAATCCATCGTTTCTTTTTCTTTCTTCCAATTCTCCTTCTACTGAGAGAATTCTTGAGTAACTTTCTATAGCTAGTAACCTAGAGACATTGTTGTATGATAGGTTGGAGTTTTTGTAGTAGGGGGTCTTCTGTTCTCGACTACAAGCTCTTTGTTTCTTTCTTTTACCATTTAAAGTTGTGCAAGAAAGTCCAATTTAGACCCATGCCCATAAGTATGCAATTTCTCCTCCAACTCTTGAATTTTCAATTCTCTTTCCTTGTCCCTTTGTTCATAAGTTTTTACCAGTTCTTCTAATTGTTTAATCCTTTCTAGTGCTTCTTGTAATTCCTTCCTTACATTTCTTTCCTCTAAAAATAAATCCTCATCCTTGTCCAAAAATTGTTCATCACCATCCCCAGTGTACTCATAACTTCACTATTAGGGCTAGTTGGGGTTCTTTTCCTAGTTTCATTTGCAACAAAAATGTCCTCTGAATCTAATTTAGATGTGGTTGATATGTACCATTTTATTTTTATGGGAACATGCACATTTTCAAAAACATTATCCTTTAATTTTGAATCAGTCCCTATTGTCACAATGTCTTCTTCTTGCTTCTCAACACTACCCCTCATGACACATTTCCTTTGGATTTTTAGATGAAGCTGGGGTTTTAGGGGCCTCTTCTACTACAACCTGATTAGATGCTACATGTGGTGATCTTTGGAAACTTTTCTCCTTTGGTTCTCCCCTGCTACAGGTAGGTGAAGCTACTACATTTGATCTGACATGGAATTTAACTCCATTTCTTGGTAGACTAGATAACTCTGCAATTGTAATATTTGAAGCATCCACCCTCAATCCTATGATGGTGGCTTCATTATGTTGGAGTGTTGATACAAACAAACTTTTCATGTCTTCATTGTATTTCATTAGCTTGTAGAAGTAATCTAACCATCCTGCTTGAGTGAAAATGGGAAAGACTAGTCTATCCTCCAATATTTGCTAGTGTGCGAATGACTCCCTCTTAATAATATCACCTCTCATGATGGGATAATCTTACTTTGCTTTGCTCAAACTTTGGAAATTTCATCTCACAATTCAAATTCACCAATCCACCAACCCTTTATATCTGCTATACTTTCATGCACTTCTTCAAATTCAACTTCAATTGCTATGTCTTCTCCCTCTATTTCTTCTAGTTTAGCTTAAATTAGCTTAGAAATTGGCTTGGAATTAGGGAACATATGTAAACAAGGTTGCAAAAAGAGAAAAAAGGAATTGAGTGTTTGTTTCTATGCTTGTTTCTTTTGGTGGAAAAAAATTGAAAACCCTGAAATAACATACTATCTACCCCCCAACTAAAATATTGAAGTAACCTCATTCCAATGTACTTGATAAGGTGAAGGGAATGAATATAGTTTATGGAAATAAGATTAATGAATGTAAAGCATGTAAAATCAAATGCAAGGACATATTGAAAGCATTGGAGATCTATGTTAATTATGGAAAAATAGTATGTGTACCTATCACTTGGATGAACTTAACTTCGCATGTGTGAAGCTTTTGCAAGTGTGTCCAGAGCTTGATTATGATTTGATGTTGGTTAATTGCTATAGGTAATGAAGGAAATGATATGTTGGCATGTTTGAAATAAAGGTTGTAAAATGTACAGTTCATGGAAGATAGAGTGATTGTTCAAATACATGAAAATCAAGGTAGGCGACGTGGAATGGAGTGGTTAACCTGCATGTATTGAGATGACAAGCTTGTGGCCGCATGTGAAGAAAAAGTGGAATGAATGTGGATGATATGCAATTAATTTGACAAAAAAATTTGAATTTTCTAACATGTAATTGTTGTGGGTACCTTCAATAATAGGTATCAATTTGAACTATTACAACTTTTACTCATGGTGCTATATGTCGCTACTACATCGTGGAGTGGTCTTGAAAAATATTTTTGATTGTGTCACCTATGTGGTGTGTGCACATGAATTTGGATAAGGAATTATACCTGAGTGCTCTCAATAGGTGAGCTGTGTAGCTCATCTATTGAGCCACTGTGAGAATCAACAGTATTTACTACCGAGTTGTCATCTTGTAGTAGTATGTCTGTATCAAAACCACTACTTGGACCATATTAATGCATTAGAGAAAGAAGGAAATCATCTTTCTATGATGGCTTCTTGTATATTTTTAGTATGTGGCCATTGAATAATAGTGAAAATCTAACTGCATTTATGGTTTGTAATTTGACTACTCCATTTGGGAAAAGTTGATGTATTTCATATGGTCCCAACCATCTAGATTGTAGCTTCCCCTTATAATCTTTATATCTGGAATCATATAATAAATCCCAGTCACCCACATTGAATTCTTTAGTCTTTATAAATTGATCATGCCATTTAGTCCTCTATTTTTGAATTAACTTTGTCTGATGCATAGCCTCCATTCTAATTTCATCTAACCCATTCATATTGTGTAGTCTCTCCTTCTGTGCTGCTGTCAAGTCCATATCTAGTTCAACTATTTTTCTAAGTGTCTTGTATTCAAACTCATTTGGTAGAACTACTATTTTACCATACACCAACCCATAAGGTGTGAAACCTGTAGTTATTTTCCATGTTGTCCTATAGGCCCATACTGCCTCGGATAATCTGGCTACCCAATATTTTCCATGAATATGTATTGTTTTGGTCAGAATATTCTCAATCTCTCTATTTTTAACCTCCACCTACCTATTGGATTGGGGGTGATAAAGTGTTGATTTTTTATGCTTGATTTCATATTCCTTAACCAATTTAGAAATGAGTTCTGAAGTGAACTGGGGACCTTGATCAATCACAATCTCTCTAGGTACTCCATACATGGTAAAAATGTCTTCATAAAAGAATTTAGCCTTGACTTCAACCCAATTTGTTAGATAATCTATACAAACTAAAATATACTCATTATTAGATGTTGGTGAAATTGGGCCTATAAAGTCTATCCCCCATTTATCAAATGGTGCTAGTGCCAACTGTAGCTACAAAGGCATCCAATATGTCTTTGTTAGCTTTCCCATTCTCTAGAATCTATCACAACTCCTTTTATACTTTATTGAATCTTTATGAAGGGTTGGCCAATAATAGCCAACTGTTAGGATCTTGAGTGCAGTCCTTTTGGTTGCAAAGTGACCCCTATAGGGATCATCATGGAAAATTTTTAGGATGTCAAAAACCTTATCTTCTCTTATACATCTCCTCATTATATTATCTAGATTTGTATAGAATAAATAACCAACTACCCAATAATATGGAAAGATTTTGTGCACTAGCTGTCTCTTTTCTCTGGGAGAGGAGTGTGATGGTATTTGTCCTACCACTAAGTAATTTGCAATATCAACAAACCAAGGTGTATGCACATTGAGAGAAAACAAATGCTCATTTGGAAAATAATCATCCACAACACCTTCTAGTTGTGTTGGTAATCTAGACATAAAATATGCCATCACATTAGCCTTCCTAAGCTTTGTCCGCTATGGTTATATAAAATTCCTATAGTAAGAGTAACCATTTGACTAGTCTACCTCCAAACACATGTTTATTCATTAAATATCTGATTATAGTGTGATCAATGTGGATAAAGACTGGGTAACCTATAATACAGTGTCTAAACTTATTGATTGCATAAACAACTGCAAACATCTCTTGTTTTGTAACTGTATAGTTGAGTTTTTCTCCTTGTAAATTATTGCTGATGTAATAAATAACATACTCCTTATTACCTTCCTTTTCCCCCAATACTGCTCCTATAGAAAATTCAGAAACATTAGTGTGTATATGGAAAGGTAATGTCTAGTTAGGCCCTCTCAAGAAAGGTGCTTTTGTCAAGGATGTCTTAAGTGCTTCAATAGAGTGTTCAAATTATGTGGTCCATTCAAATTCTATATCGTTGGTGAGTAAAAAAAATAGAGGTACTGCAATTATGCTAAAGTCTTGGACCTTCTATAGTAGCCTACATGTCCTAGAAAACTCCTTGCAACTCTTTGTTTTTGTGGCATAGGAAGTGTGGAGGTTATCTCAATCTTGTTGGGATCCACCTAAATTCCTTCACTTGATATACAATGTCCTAGAACAGTCCCTTAGGTTATCATCATGAAGCATTTCTCATGACTTAGGGATAAATTGTATTCTTGACATCTTTTCAAATCCTTCTCTAGATTATCTGTGGCAACCCAGGTGGCGGTGGACTAATGTGTCACTGGGAACGAATCCTAAGACATTCTTGCTAGGCTGGCACGAATCACACATAAATTTGGAGAGATTAGGCATTTATTGTTGAAGACTTCGAAGTGGGCTTAATTCGTGGGAGAGGTCAATCATATCAAAGTCTTTAATGGCTGATGGTTACAAAATATAGGAGTGACATCTCCACACATGCTTTGTGGGTGTTGTGGGAATTATATACCCTCTACCACCTCTCATTTGCACCATACATATATTTGCATCAATGCCATGGAGATGCTGGTTTGTCTCAGAGCTACATGAAAGCTTGGGGATTTCTTCGATCATATATCCTACAATAGTTTGAAGTCTATATTTAGGGATTGGGATCCTATGGTGTTGGGAGCAGAACAACTACTTATGGGTAGTGATTATATGGAAATAGTGGAGAGGTATCACATGAATACAGATATAGCATCACACTTCATGGCCACCCTTCTAGATTTGGAGGTCCCCAAGGTTGTCACTCTTTTGATGGTGCGAAAACTAATTATGGACGACCTGTTGGGTGGTATGGAGGATGCAATTATCATTTCCAAGTTGGGCGTAGGGCTTCCAAGGCCAAGGGATATGAACAAAGTGCTTATACCTAGGGTGTTTGTGAAAAGGTATCCATTCCTCCTGGACCTGAAACAAGAAGCACTGCAAGAGCATAGAATATAGGTGAGGTGCAACCTTATATTTCTAAAGTATCATCTGTATCTAGAACTGATTGGTGGGGTTGATTGGTGCTGGAATTTCCATGAATACCTGGTAGCAGAAGGGATGGAATTCAAAGAATTATGCGGCAGTTTTCAAGCTCTCCTTGGTTTCCCTATGTTCCACAATTCATTGTAGAGACAAGGAATCCCTCAAGGTTTTCAAATATTAGGGGGTAAGAGATCTTGGTGAGCCTGTGCTGTGTAAGGGGGAGCCTACACCACCAAGGTCTCTAGCTTTCTGCTTTGTTTAGGTGTTTGAAACAATTCAAGTAGGGACTCAGTAGGTGGTATCTTTTCCAGCCTAAGTTGTGCATTGTCTATGAGTGTTTTTATTCACATTGGAATCAAACATTTTCACACTCAAAATCAGACCAAACAAGTGTTTTTTGACTATTTTCTATGTTTTCCAAATTTCATCTCACAAAATCTCATCAAAACCAGTAAAAAATCCATTCGTGAAACTAGGTCAAAACCATCAAATTGCAAAATAAGCTCTTTGTGCACCACAACTGATCAAAACAGGCCCACAACTATAATTTTGAATTGCAACTATTAGCTAGAAAACCACAATTAATGTAGTGAATTGCAACTACTAAAAATAGAGCCACAACTATTATCCTACACTGCATGCTTATCAAAAACCCGCAACTAAAACAATGCATTTGAGAAAAATAGTTTCGCAATTTCCTGATTATCAAAAAATCATGAAATCCTTGTCCAAAACCGAATCAATTCATCTTGACAGTGATCTTGACTTCCAAACCTTAGACTTGCAAAACTTTACCAGTCTATTCCATCACTTTTATTTAGGATTGCATTATATTTTAGGTTGCCTTTCTCATCCTTTTCCTTGCATAATTAATCTTAGACTTTAGGTTGCATATAAATTTTAGATTTCAGACATAGGAGATCCATCAAGCCTTTTGACAGTCCATGGTCACCAATCCAACTTTTCATTGACCTTCATCTTTTAAATTTGTCAACCTTTGTCATTATCATCTTGGTCAAAAGTTGAGTCTCAAACTTGTGTCCTAGTTTAGACTCACCTCATCAAATTCATCATCTCGATCATCACAAAGGTAAATTTCATTTGGGTTAGTTATCTTGGACCTACAATAGCTTGATTATCATCCTTTTACTTAAATCTCAAGGTTCATATCCTTAGTGTCATCTTGCTGGAATCATTTAGCTTCACACCTTATCCTTTGATCATAACATTAGTATCATCCTTTCATTTCTTAATCTTAGATTTAGATTGCATCTTTACTTTGCATCCTTATATCCCAAAAATCACCAAAATATAACTCATCCTCATCTTAGACTTTGTTGCACCATAACCTTTGATCATTGATTAATATACCTTAGGTACCATTTGGAATCCTCTAGTTTCATTTAGCTTCATTTAATCTCATCCTTTGGTCTTAAGATCATCTTCATCCTTGCATAAGCACCTTGCATCATTATATCCAAAAAATCCCAAAAACATAGTTTGGCTTCCTATCACCTTGCATTACCTTCCAACTTGCAAGTATTACATGGTTGAAACAAGGCCGCGAACTAAATGAAAGGACATGTATTCTTTAATCGACCCCTTTTCTAGTCCACATCATGACACCAATTTTGGATCAAATTCAAATCAATCTACACCACAAAGAGACTCAACCAACACATTGGAGAATCTAAGTATAGAGAAATTAAACAAGAAAATGACTCTCGAAGAGATTGAAAGAGCTTACCAAAATCCAAGGATTTTACGCATGGTTGATGAGCTCATTAGTCCTGACCCAAATAGATACTTCTATGCACTAGCCAAAAAGGGTGCAAAACTCCCTCAAGGCTTTGGTGTCTCCACAATTGTGGAAGGAGATACTCAAAATCCATTCGCATTAGGGATTCCCTCTTCACAACAAATGACTAATACACTACCACTTGGGAGAACAACTCACATGGCCACAACCACCACACATATCCCTAATATCTCCACACCTAGAAACAAGAGAACCCATGCAACAACACAAGGAATTTTTTTTACATTTGGTAGCTCATCAAATTCCATGGGTAAAACCTTTACAAATCCTCTATTTCAAAACACAAACCAAGGTCCCATGTCTCAAGGTTCCTCACCTATATTTCAACACACAAACCAAGGTCCCAAACCTTTAATTCAAAATACAAACCAAGGTCCCACGCCTACACTTCAAAACATGAATCAAGGTCCCTCATTCCAATTTCAAAGTACACCCTCATTAAATAAAAAATCAACCAAACAAGTGTGGGAGAATTCACATTGTCCCACAAAGGGTGCCAAACCAAAACATTAACCAAGGACCCACCCCATCATTCCAAAACATTAATCAAGGACCTACCGCATAATTTCAAGGACCTACTCTAGATCCTACCAAAACACCAACCAATGACCCACACCATCTTTCCAAAACAAAAATCAAGGTCAAACATTTCAAATCCAAGGTACAAATCAATGGCCTACACCACAATTTCAAAACATCATACCAAATACAAACACAACCTTTGGGACCAATTCAAATGCCAATATCCCTCCAAACCAAACCAACACTAATGCAATGTTTACACCTCAATATCAACAAGGAAACCAAGGTCTCATGCCACAAAATGCCAATCCAAACCCAAATCCAACATATGATCTCAATACCAATGCCCTAATGCACAATCAAACCAACACAACACCATCTCTCGTGGACACCTTGATGCAACAAATACAAGCCATCTATATAAGTGTAAAATTACACCCCTCACAATTTCACATACATTCTTGCATCTGCTTTAGTGTCCACTCCCTTAGCATCTTGAGTAGGGTCATTTTAGCCCTTGCATCAACCTTTTTCCCTCTCAGGATGCTCCAACACCCCTTTTCAGTAGCCACCCTTGTGTGTTAACTTTTTGTTGAACTTTGTGCTTTTCCCATTCGTGTTGTTTTGTAGTGTGACGTGTCTAGACACTAGTGCGCCGCGTGGACGTCCGCGTGCCACGCTAGCATCCTGCGACGTGTCAACGCTCAGACAACCGTTTCTAAGCATGTTTTCCACTTGTCAACAAAGTTTGTTGGTGGAAATGGCTCAATATTCTCTATAACCACTTGGGAAGCTTCTTTTCTGCCTTTTTAATCCATTCTCTCCATCTACTTGGTCTTATGAATCTTCCTAGCTTTAGCTCTTACCTTTTTCTCCTTTCTTACTCTTGCTATTTTGCTTGCACAACTTAATACAACTTATGGTAGCAACTTCAAGCTCTCTCAAGCTCTCTTAAATCCACTCTTACAACTTCATCTCCATTTCATGCTTGTGACCATCCTAGGATTCCATATCCCCTACTATTCACATACTTACTTGGTGATACAGGTTCTCCTCCTCGAGCGGGGTTTTCTTTTATCACCTCTTTTGTGATACGGGTTCTCCTCCTTGAGCGGGGTTTTCTTTTATCACCTCTTTTGTGATACAGGTTCTCCTCCTCGAGTGGGCTTTTCTTTTATCACACACTTATTTGGTGGTGCGGGTTCTACTCCTAAGCGGGTTTTTCTTTCACCACACGCTTTGTTCATCACACTCTTTTTCTCTATCTTCTTGGTTGTCCATGGAGGTGGAAACACCAAAACAGGGGTTTGACTGAGGAAAACTCCTATACAATCCCAAAATTCTCTCCAGATATCATGCGTGCAGGTTTTGAAGACATTCGTTTGGTGGAGGCTTCATCACTCGCATGGTTGTAAGTATTTCTTTCCTTTCTTCTTCCTATCTTTATCAGTTCTACTTCATTTTATTATAGTTCTATTGCATTATGTTATTTCCCTATTGTCTGTGATTTCTCAATAATTAGAGTAGAAGTAGTCCTTTGTCTATTTTCTATGATAAACTCATTCTCTAGTCTGTACGAGATGCCAACGTGCTTTTGGGATGTCAGCGTGCCACATTGTCGTCTGTATTTTGCACCGTCGTCCTTTGGCCGAGAGCTTGATAGTTTTTCTAAAGAATCTCTATGACTTTCTCTTTCTGACTCTAGAAATCTCGTCATTGTTCCATTAAGGCAGTTTTGGGGTAGTTTGCCCTGTGAGGATCTCTGAATGAAGATAACTAGCAAATCGCCCTCTTCTACACCATCCAACAAAAAGGAATTGTGCCCTATCCATTTGAAAAAAATCTATACATGTTGCCCTTTCCACCTCACTTCACAACACCAACTTTACCCGAGTATAAAGGAAAATGATATCCAATTGAACACACAAGAGAATTTAGTAGGACATGTATGGAAATAGCATATGATCCTACCTATTTGATGAGACTATTCCCACAGAGTCTCATGGTACTAGCTCTAGATTGGTTTAGACATCTTCCTCCAGGGATTAGAACATGGGGTGAATTGGCTGATAAATTCATTAATCACTTTTCCTTTAACATTGAAAGTTATGTAACTCTCACAACACTATGTACAACCAAACAACAAGAAGGGGAGTTGCTTACCTCATTTTACCAAAGATGGTGAAGTTTAGCTAGCAAGATCCCTTGTCACATCCTTGAGAAACAATTCATCACCATGTATGTGGAAAACCTTAATGGAGAAATGATGAGTGGCCTTCAAATCCAATGTTGCACAACTTTTGGTGAAATCCTTGAGAAACATGTCCTTATTGAAAAGGGTCTTGTTGTAAAGGGACTAGTCAAAGTACACAAAGACACCCCAAATCCTAATAATGAAAAAGGTAAATATTGGTTCTAAAACAAGAATGTCACTAATGATGGAGTAGTCGATGCTAAAGTGATATACAAAGGTCCTACCATTCATCTCAAAGGTCCTTCCACTTCAAACATTGAATGTAGTCCAAAACAACCAACAATGCAAAGGTCCTCCATGCGCCAAGAGAACATACACCCCATTGGGTGAACCCATTGAATCAATCCTAAAAAAATTCTTGAAATCCAATGTCATCCAACTACCAAACATCAAAAACTATGAACCCTCTTTAATCAAACCCAATTGGTGGAAGGAATATGAATATTGTGAATATCACTGCAAAAAAGGACATAAGACATCTAGATGCTGGACACTCAAAAATGTCATTCAATACCTCATTGAACAAGGAATAATTTCAATAGAAAATTCACAAGGAAAAATGAATGCTGGTCATACCATATTTAAAACCCCCTTGCAAAATCATGACAAAGAAAAACCCTCCAGTTCAAGGAATAACAATAGTGCCAATTATACCTACTTCAAGCATGATTATAGCACCATTGTCCACAACATACAGACCTTTGATGTTCACATTTCCAATATTACCATAAATAAGAAAAAATTAGAGTGCGTTGTCACCACTTGTAGAGCCAAGGTAACTCTTCCAAGACCTCCTTCCAATCCACAACCAAAAAGCCAATATAATCTCCTTGAGCAGCTAGGGAAGACTCCCACACATATTTCTATTCTGGAACTCTTCCACATATCCCCAGAACATAGAGCTATCCTTGATAAATCCTTACAAGAAGCATTTGTACCTTCTAATCTATAATTCAATGAATTTTAGGCCATGGTCAGATACCCAGCTATGTTGCATCATGTCACCTTCTCTAAACAAGACCTTTCCACACAAAAGTATGATCATAATGATCCCCTACACCTAGAAGTCTACGCAAATAAACACAAGATCAGATGAGTCATGTTAGATGGTGGAGCAGGTCTAAATTTTTTTTCACTAAAATTGGTAAAAGCATTGGGATACTCTGATAATTTCATCGATCAAACCATGAAAATTGTCATAAAAGCCTATGATGATGCTAAAAATTCATTTGAAGGAGTCATTTTGCTTCCCATAAAAGTTGGTCCAACTATGCAAAATACAGTATTTCATGTCTTGGATCTGGATTTACATTACAACCTTCTCCTTGATAGCCCCTAGATTCATGCCATGAAGTTCATACCATCCACCTACCACCAATGCCTCAAGTTTCCACATAATGATAGAGAAATTACTATTCCTAGCGATCTTGATCCCTTTCAATATTACACAAGCCTAAAAGGAGATGTTGAACATCAAGTGCCCATAAATCAAGAAGCCTCATATTCCACTTCATCCCACTACATTAATCCATCTAACCTCATCAAATCATCCACTCCATTCACCCATCATCCAAACCCAAAGTCCATATTCAAGACAAGGGATGCAGAGAATACAACATGAAGAGTTTGTTTTGCATTGGAAAATTTCCCAAATCACCGAAGTCCTATGGCAAGCCACATCTTGTATAGCCTAAGGTTATCATCCATAATCCCCCTACCACCTTCACTAAATAGGGGGAGTTAGCCAAATAATCTTTGGATGACCACATTTATACATGGCTATATCAAGAAGAGGAGGAAATAGAACCTAAGCAGTTACCAGTTGAACAATATCCAAAAGAGTTCATATTGATGAAGCAACAAGGATATGATGGAAATAGTGGCCTTGGTCTAAAAAAACAAGGAATGTTGGAATCCTTACTGCCTCCTAAATTACTAAAGTATCAAGGGTTAGGGTTTGTACCAGTAAAAGTGATTATCTGAGGTATCAAGTCACCTTTGAGTGAGATTGTTAATGCTTCAAATGAAATTGAGACATCTAAGGACTATTATTCCAACTCTGATTCCAACCTATTGGAATGGGGTTCTAAAAAATCATTCAGTGAATTTGACCTTGAGGAAACATTTAGAGAACATGGCGAGCCTACTTTTGAAGAAAGATTCAACCAAATATTTAAATTGGTCCCTTGTAGAACTTGTCAAACCATGAATAAAAGATCCCCTTGCAAATGGAAGCTTGGATTGAAACCTTCTAGGAAATTGATGACTCTACCTCTATCTTTACATTATTTTCCTACACCATGACCCTTGACAACAATGATGATGGCCTGCCCCTCATTTACTCGTATTTAATAGATTGGGATCAACAAGAACCACCAAGTTTAGACACATTCGAGAATAAAGAACCAATTGATGAGTTCATGGGACTTCATGAAGGAATACCAAGTAGGGATCATAAGGTTGGATTTTTCATAGAAATTAATAGTGTAGAATACTTTGGTGAGGTTTCCCTTTCCTCTAGTCGCATAAATGAAAATGAAAAAAGTCAAAATAAAAATAATAGGTCTTCAGGTGAAAACCGAAAGATGCCTATTGATCATGAAAAAGTAAAAATAAAGGACGTATCTAAAGGTGAAAACCTCTGTAAGGAACCTAAGGATGGAGGAATGGATAGTCTCCCTATAGACAGAGAGAGATCACCATTGTCCATAGAAGACACAAAAGAAGTGAACATTGGGACACAAGACAACTCTAGAATCATATAGCTTGCATCATCTTTGACCACTGAGGAAAAACCTAAGTTTACAACATTCTTTTTAGAAAGAAAACTTAATTTCACATGGTCATATGCTGATATGCTTGGGTTGGACCTCGAGCTTGTTTTACATCACTTACCATTGATACCAAATGCCAAACCATACAAAAAAAAGTAAGAAAAATGCACCTGCGGATTACACTCCTAGTCAAGGTTGAACTAAAGAAACTCTTGGATGTTGGATTCATACACTCTATTGATTATGTAGATTGGATTTCTAACCTTTTTCTTGTCACAAAACCGAATGGTCAAATCAAAGTATGTACATACTTCAAAGATCTTAACAAAGCTTGTCCTAAAGATGATTTCCCCTTACCAAATATTGACATCATAGTAGACCTCATTGCTAGATATGAAATGCTATCACTTATGGATGGATTCTCAGGTTACAATCAAATAAGAATTGCTCCTAAAGATCAACCAAAGAAATCCTTTACATGCACTTGGGGAACTTTCTATTGGAATATTATGAAATTTGAACTAAAGAATGTCGAAGCTACATATCAAAGTGCCATGACTACTATTTTTCATGATTACATGCATGAAATTATGGAGGATTATGTTGATGATCTTCTCTCAAAATATCTAAAAAGGAGTGGTCACCTAGTAGTCTTGGACAATATTTTCACATGACTTGAAAAGTACAAACTTAGATTAAATCCAAAGAAATGTGTTTTCGGGGTCCAATTAGGGAAATTTTTAGGATAAATTGTCTCCCACAGAGGAATAGAGGTTGATATCGAGAAAGTAAAAGCTATCTTGGATATGCCACCGCCAACCAACATCAGTCAATTAAGGAATTTACAAGGAAGATTGCAATCAATCCATAGGTTCATTGCTCAACTAGCTCATCCATTTCAACATTTGTGATGGAAAGGAATTCCCTTTGTTTGGACATAAAAATGTCAAGAAGCATTTGACCAAATTAAGCATTATCTATTGAATCCACCAGTTCTTATGGCTCCAATTGATGGAAGAAATTTGATATTGTACATGACAACAACTACATTAGCACTAGGGGCATTATTAGCACAAAATGAAAATGATGGAAAAGAATGAGAAATTTACTACATCAGTCGTACTTTGGTTGGATATGAGATAAAATACAATCCTATTAAATGAGAATGCCTAACAGTTGTATTTGTAGCCTAGAAATTGAGACATTACATGTTAAACCACAAGACAAAGTTGATAGCCGAAATTGATCCTCTAAAGTATTTTCTTAGTAAAGCAACCCTGATAGGATGGTTAGCTAAGTGGGTTATGATCTTAAGTGAGTATGAAATTGAATATATTGATAGAAAAGCAATAAAAGAAAAACTGATAGCTAATCAACTCGCAGATGCACCAGTGAAAGCAAACCATACTTTAATAATTGACTTCCCAAATGAATCAATCTTTGTCATAGAAACACTAACAACATGGAAATTGTACTTTGACGAATCTTACACAAGTCATGGTTCAAGAACTAGCATTTTATTCATCACACCTCAAGGGGATTCCATTCCTAAGTCATTCTGAATAGCATTTTCATGCACCAATAACATAGCTGAGTATGAAGCATTACTAACAAGACTATGAATGGAAATAAAATGGAAAATCAAGGATCTTCAATTTTATGGTGATTCCCAGCTAGTGATCAAGCAAGTCAATGATGATTATGATACCAAGGATGAAAAGCTTATTCCCTATAAGTGCATGGTTGATAGTTTTAGACTATACTTTGAAGCTATTTCCTTTGAAAAAATATCGAGAATCCAGAACAAGGCAGCTGACGCAATGGAAATAATTGGATCTCTCCTGGACATTCCTAACAATGCATTGCAATATGAGTTCTTGGTAGAACAACTGTTGGTCCCTATGTTTGATGTTCTCGAAGCTGAACTTGTGTGTGAACTTGTTGGTCTTGAATCTCCTTGGCATAAAGACATTTACACCTATCTGCATGACCAAATTATCCCTCCCGAATTGTCTCCCAACAAATGCAAAACCTTTATCCGACAAGCCTCTAAATATGCCATCATCGGAGATACCCTTTACCGTCATAGCCTAGATAGCACCCTCCTCTAATGTATTGACTCAAATGAAGCACAACAAAAACTTACAAGAGGTTCATCATGGTATATGTAGAGCTCACTATGTTGTTCCTACCTTAGCTAAAAATCTTATGAGGATGAGATATTATTGGCCTACAATGGAACATGATTTCCACCACTTTGTGAAGAGATGTCACCAATGTCAAATTCATGGAGATCTTATACATGCAATAGCTCAAGAATTATAGTTGCTTACATCACCATGGCCATTTTCTCAATGGGGACTGAACCTCATAGGAAAGATCCATCCCACTTTTGCAAATGGGAATATGTTTATCCTTGTTGCTACAAAATACTTTACCAAATGGATTGAAGTCATCCTGATGACCTACATTACTAGTAAATAGATTTCCAAATTCATTATGAATTACATTAAATGCTACTATTGTATCCCTCAATCCATCGTTACACACAATGGTTGCCTTTTCAAGAATTAGGATTTTAGTGAACTTTTTGAGAAATTTCATATCCAACACCATTTCGCTACCTCATATTACCCCCAAGGCAATGGTCAAGTTGAGGCATCTAATAAGACTATCCTTAAAATCTTAAAGAAGATTGTCGATGATGTTGGCCGTGACTGGCATCTCCAACTCAATCCTACTCTATGGGCCTACCGTACAAGTGTCCACACCCCTACATGAGCCACTCCATATTCCCTTATCTTTGGATATGAGGCCATACTTCCTATTGACATTGATTTACCATCCCTAAGGGTTTCTATGCAAGGACTAAGTGATCAAGAAGAATACTGTGTATCTCATCTACATGATCTAGAGTTATTGGATGAAAAGAGAAAAAATGCTTTAACACATTTTCAAGCATATCAGAACCACCTTCAATGTAGATACAATAAGAAGGCCTGACCTAGAAGCTTTGACATTGGTGACTTAGTCTTGAAAGAGAATCTGAGGAATCATACAGATCGAGAAAAACCCAAAATTTTTGAACCTAATTGGTTGGGCCCTTATATCATCACCGCAACATAAGGATCTAGTGCTTATCAACTCTCTACTCTTGAAGGTGAACCATTTCCTGAGCCCATCAACAGTATGCACCTTCAAAGATATTAAACTTGATTCTCAGAGCATCCCTTCAAAAAGTCAAAAAATACAAAAAAATAAAAAAAATAAAAACAATGGTCACCCTGATGAAAACCTGGCAAACAAGCATCTTGGTGACAACAAAAAAATCAAAAATATGGAAAAAAAAATAGTAAAATAGAAATCATTTGTCCAAAAGTGAAAACCACTTTGGTGGTGCTTTGGATAAGTACCATGGTGAAAACCTGACAAACATGCGCTATGTGTAGTCAATCTATGCTCCTCCATCTACTATCACTATACCTGGTCTTCCATCCTTTTCTCATCGATTTGCACATATCCTTTGTCCATAATAAAGCTTTTTCATCCTTCTCATGGTCTAAGAACCACCAACATTTAGCTCCTTCACTTCCATGACCATCCTTTGTGTTCATCTACCACTTCCCCTTTCACATAATAAGCTGGTCCTATACCTGACTAGAGGAAATTTCTTGACTTATGTCTTCATGGTATCAACCTTCTAAAAACATCAAAATCCAAAAAAATCATAAAACATCAAAATCCAAAAAAAATCATAGAACATCAAAAACCCAAAAAATCATAAAACAACAAAATCCAAAAAAATCCATAAAACATCAAAAATCCAAAAAATCATAAAACATCAAAATCCCAAAAAAATCATAAAACACCAAAAATCCAAAAAAATCATAAAACATCAAAAACCAAAAAAATCATAAAACCTTCAAAACCCAAAAACATCAGAAAACATCAAAACTCCAAAAAATAGAGTTAGTTTTGTTAGTATGGTTGAACTATGTTGTCTCTGCATATTTTCTATGTAGGCAAGGCCCTCAATCGATAGGACCCTGAGACATTAGGTCTATCCTTAGGATTTTTTCACATCATATCAATTTTGGTTTACGTTAGTTGAACCACAAGGCCTCTACGTGTATAACATAGGCAAGGCCATCAATCGATGAGCCCTGAGGCCCTAGGTCGATCCTTTAGGGTTTTTCAAGTCTGGTGTTGTTATTTGTCCGTGAGCAATCATTATTCAAACTAAATCACAAATCAATAGATAAACATATCCAGCAAATTTTATTCTTCAATCAATCAATTACCTTATCAACAATCACTATCAAATCATTGGTCTTATATTGGAATGGGGCATTATGTCATTTGTCTCATTTGGTCTCATCACTTTTTTTTATCAGGATGTGTCCTTCCTGAGAATAGACATTTTCATTGGTCAACCTTGTCATTCACCTTAAGCAGGATATGTCTTTCCTGAAGTTAGGTGTTTATCAAAATGGTCAGTCATTCAACTTTATCAGATGTGTTCGTTTCCTTAAACAAGATATGTCTTTCCTAAAATTAGGCATCATCACATCGATCAATCATATCAATCAAACTTTATCAAATCAATTCAATTTTGTCACTTGGTCAACTCAATCTTGTCATCTTGGTCAATTAACCTTTCCTTATTCAAGATGTGTCTTTCCTGAAACTAGGTACAATCAATCAAACCAGATAGTCAACCTTTGTCAACCAATCAATCAACTTTCGTCAAACAATCAATCAATTTGGTTATCTCGGTCATCTATCCTCATCAGGATGTGTCTTTCTTGAAACTAAACCTAATCAACTTGATCAATCAATCTTGTCAATCCTATCAACAAACATTATCTCTTTGGCAAACACTTTATTGGTCTGAGTTAGTCTTATCTTTTTTATTGGTTTTTGGTCATGTTACTAGCTACCTCGAGGATGTCCAAAAGGGATTTAGAGGAGTGATGATGGATCATGATCCCTTTTCTTTGTTTATTGTTTTTGGTTTTTCTTGGAAAAAATACCTATACAATTGGGTCCTTTGTATGAGCCAGGGCATTCCTTGCATTTTGGATTTGACTTTTGACTACTTGTCTCTCACAAATGGTCACCTGACACACCTTGGTCTATGTGCTCCATTTGTGAAAATTTTGATGCCTGACGATGATAAATATAAAAGCATGAAAGTTCATCCTTTGTTATTTCCCATTTGGAATTCCATCTTCCTTTCCATTTTCCATGCTAACATCCATCTCTTCCACGCTAACATTTCTTCCATATACATCTTGACAAGGTCCTATGACACACAAAAAAAATAACTTGCATAAATGATCATGTTAGGAATCATTATAGAAATCATTATCATCATATCCATCATCATCATAATAGGTCACATATATTTGCATAAGAAAATACCAAAACACAGAGTACATCCTTATAACATTATCACTTCATTGCATCATAACATAACCAATCATGACATTGCATTTTACATTATGATCATAGTTCATTTCCATCCATCACATTTCATATACCTCACATCAACATTTCATAAGCATTGCATAACATTAATAACATTACTGCATATCATGTTTTGCATTCACATTAAGTATTTTAAATCATTGCATACATAATCTATAGGTATCACATGACATCGCATAAACACCGTATAATCATAACCATATCAAATTTCATATTTTTCATTCTTATTAGACATACATAATCATTACATGTAACATCCATAGGCATCACATTGCATCAACTTTAATTTCATTCACATATCACATCACATCATAAAACCAGGTCATCCATATTGCATTAATATAGAACATCAATGCATAATCATATAAGATGCATAAATGACATTAAAAATACATAATCATCCATCATATTAAACCATCACATGATCATATAGAATGCATATATATAAACATCATAAAAACATAAAAATCCATAGCATAACATAATCACAACCATGTAGCATAATCACATAGGACTGCATATCATAAATCACCACCAAAAATCATATCATATATTGCTAAAAATGTGTGTCATAGTACAATGTCAAGACGTATCATGTCTAACAAAATGGAGCTCGCAAGCTCAATGATCAAAATACAGTGTCAATATACATCATGTCAAAAGATGCTCTAGCTTGAGTTTCCTTGATCCCTTGACTTTGATGCTTGCATGTCCTCTCGTCGGGGAATCTTTGAAGACCTATGCTCTACTGTCAGTGTCTTGTCATATGGGGTAGACCATCTTGGGGTTGAGGTCACACCACTTTGTGACCTGTTGTGGGAGTACCTATTGTATAATATGTTGTGATCTGCCCTGTGATCCACTCTCAACCTAGGAGAAGCTCAAATCTCTCCTCTCAGGCAGCACTTCCCTCTCATGCAAGTCCTTGTAATACTACATACCCCTGCTAGCCCTGGCTAGCTCCTGAGCAACATTAACCATTGACCCACTACATGTCACTATAAAATCTATCATCTGCTGGTGGGTTTGTTGCTAGCTGATGACTGCAAGGTCCCTCTTTGTCTGGAGGGTGTCTCTCTCAGCCTTAAAGCTCTCTCACTCTGCCATAAGTGCCCTCACCTTTTCCTCCAAGGCATGTACCCGTGCTTATAGGGTGGCCATCCTCTGATCCACCATCTCATCCTTGATGTCGACCCTAGCCTCCTCCATCCCCTCCTCGACATCCACTCCCAAAATAATCCTCTCTCGAAGGACTCTCTCAGCCTCTCCCATCATGGCCTCCTCTGCATGCTCCTCGACCTCCACCTCAACCTCCATCATCTCAACCTCCTGGTGACCTACCTCTAGAGCTGGCATATCTACATGTTTCTCTCCCTCCTCCATCACCACCTCCCCAATCACCCTCTCCTCATGTTGCTCTCCCTCATCCTCTGGATGCTCCTCCTCCTCCTCCTCATGGATCAATGGTAACAGTATCACCTCCCGCCATCTCCCATCCCTAATCCTATTGTGTTGGTCTCCTAAGCCTCCCCAACCATTCCCTCCATCATCTCCTCTATCTTCTCCTCCTTTTTCTCCCTATCCTCTATCTCCTCGCCCTCCACCCCTCTATCCCCTGTCTCTTCTTCGTCCTCATGGGCTCCTGCCTCTGTGCTCTACCAACATTGGCTACTCTAGATCTGTATATGGAATGGGCCTATGTTCCAACCACCAAACATCATAATTTGGTGTCATTCATGCATCTACTGCACCCCCTCTCCATCCCCACTATACCAGTTGAAGAGCGTCAATCTCCTACTTGATAGTAGTCACTGGTATTTGTTTCCCCCATACAAGCACCTATCGAGAGGACCATGTAAACTCTGTCATACCTACAGGTACCCCCTATCTCTTCCCGAACTTCCTCTGAACTCTCTTTGGAAGGTACATCTCAATGATGTGTTGTGACTATACTATCCTACCAATCAGATACCCAAGATGTTAGCACCATGGAAGATGCTTGTCTTGACCCACCCACAAATCACAATCCCTATAAGGCCTCTCGACGAAGCTCACTAATGTGTCAATCTTGTGTCTCTAGTATCTAGTGTCTCCCACATGTGTCTATGTGATGGCACCCCAATATAGATATACATATGGTGCACGAACTCCCAACTGTCATGCCACTGGTGGTCGGAACACAACTATATGCTCCCATGCCCATATCATGAGTAATGTAACCCCAAAGATCATGCTTTGACTACCTCTATGTGCAATGTCATGAAGTTGAAAGTATATCATGCCCAAGAGACATGGCCCACAAGCATAAACTATCTCATCATGCACCATCTCGGCTAGTACCTCTCCCCAACCCATCGGAAACCCATGTCCTCTATGATCTGGAATCATCACACTAATAATCAATGTACACTGAACACAATAAAATCTATCATATCTCTCAATGAGGGTCTCCCATATGCTCTTGTACCCTTGGATCCTGAGTTCTAACTCATCCTCATAATAATAGAAGTCATAAATGGCCCGTAGTCCTTGCACGAGGTCATATCATACCCACTCTCCATGAATTGGCAACCGTAGAATCTTGTAAACGTCCTCTAATGTAACAGTGGCCTCCTTGGTTAGCAAATGAAAAGTACATGTCTTAGAGTGCCACCGCTCTGCCAACGCAATCAACATGCCCCTATTTTCCCTGATAATGAGCATATAGGTCACATAGAATAATCTAAGATCTAGAAGAGCCCACCTCTCAACATCATCCAACTAGTCTCAAAGTTGAAATGTATCTAGTTGTGACTCCCGAGTGTAAATCAGAGGCAGTACAACCTGAATCCACTACAAAAGTCAACATGTCAATCTAAAGTCTTTATTCGACCTATTGGACCTAAGTTGAACAAGTCACTTTATCCTAAATTAGGGAAATTTTTTTATCAGTCAATTGCATCGTTCTACTTACCAAATGTGTTGCAAAAATTCTTAATTGCTTGTAATAGCAATTGTGTCGTACACTTTAGTTAATGCATCATTGGGGTCAATTGTGGTCAAGCCCCTATCAGTTGCATCATTTCTTAACACATGTGTCATTTCTCCTAATGCTTGTGTCGCTAAATCCCAATTGCATCATTTTTTATCATGTAAGTGACTCAAAAAATCAAATGTGGCACACCCTTTAGAAGCGTCACACTGCAACTAGCCCTACGCTAGGATCTATGCAATTACGTCACAACAAGGTGATTGTGGTGAACTACTTCACCTGTGTCGTTCACACACGCAATTGCATCACACATTGTGTGACACAATTACTTGCTAAAAAATTTTCCTAGCTAAAATGCACGAAAATCAAAAAAATCACAAAGTGGGTTTCAAGTACTTATCGGGGTGGGCGCTCCCTCAGGATGGCGGAAGGTGTGGATGTGGTAGCCTCTATGTGCAACATCCAAAACTAGTGAAATCTCCTTAGCTTTTCTCACTCATACTCATAATATTTTTAAATTTGAAATGCACATATGACTTATTTTCTTAATCAAGGTTCTATTTATAGCCTAAAAATTAGGGTTTGCACTTGGCAAGTGTACTGGGTGCACTTGGCAAGTGTACTTTTTGATCACTTTGAACTTAAATATGACCCCCTTAATGACCTCAAAAATCATTTTCATCAGCACCATTGAGCTCCTAGCTGTCAAATTGACATGTTGGAACAATTTTCCAAAGTTTTTGAATTATTTTGAAAATTTGCAAAATTCTCCCCAGGGGGCATATATCCACCCTGCTTTCACCAGGGCATATTTTGACTATATTTATTTGACACAACACAATGAACTACATTATGTCAAAGAGGGGAAAAATGTAGACACTGAAAAATGTCTTGGTTTGTGAGTGTCATTTTTCTTGGTCTTCATCTCCGCATAATTAAATAATTTTAATTATTTAATTATCCTTGATCACATTCCTCTATTAATTAAATAATTTTAATTATTTAATTAAATCATCTCTTGACCTTTATTCTAGTACAATCAACTAAATAGATTTAATTTTCGCTAATACCCCTTTCTTCAATAATTAAATAAATTACCATTTATTTAATAATTTACCTTTCATCATTCGTTTATAGTCAAATAATAATTATTAATTATTTCTATATTCATTAATATTTTAATTCTTCTATATTCAAATAATTATTAAATTATTTAACTATCTTTTGTCATTTCTTCCCCATTAAGTAATTAATATAAATTAGTATTTAATTCTCTTTCTCTATTTCTTCTTATTTAATTAAAATGGTTACATAAATCATTTTAATTAAATGCCCACTTTCCTTTTTCTCAAATAAATAATTTATCCTCCACTTGGTCAAAGATTCCTTCTCATGAATTAAATGATTTTTATTTTTTAATTTCTCCATTATCTTCCTCCACTACTTCATTTTTGAATCTCGATCGTTGGTTGCCTCTAGTCTCTTCTCGATCTTGACCGTTCATTTTGTAACCCCCACTCCTCTATGTTGCCTGTCTTCTCAACCATTGATCTTGCAATCTTTCTAGAAGCTTAATCTTGACCATCCATTTGAATGGCTATCTATAAAAGAAGCCTTCCTCCATTTTTGATTTAACAACCACTTATCTCTGACTTTCATGCTTATTGTTTGTAGGTATTCGCATATGCACTCCATGATCTGAGGGAAAAATTGCAAAGGAAGCTTGAGGAGAGACAAGAGAAGTGATTCGACTTTAATATGGGGAGTTTTTTTAATTTGATTTCTTTTATTCCTCGTGTTTGATTGTTTTCTCTTGTTTTAGATTAGGATTTTATCTTAGATAGTGTTGTGGTTGTCACTTAATCTATGCTATTTTGATTACACTTAAATTCATTTCATGCCATTTTCTATCTCTTTTCCTTAGTAGAAATAGTAGCATAGGTTAGAATATGTGAGTGCTAAGGGAACCAACTCTCTCTAGATATTCACTCCAAGTTATGGGCAACCCACAAGCCCTGAAGTGTTTCCATGTCTCAGTGGATTTTTGAGTCAAGCACTTAGAAATGGTGCAAGTCCAAGTGACAAAATTATTGTTAGTGTTAGCGTTAGGGCTCAATTAGGGTTATAATTTAATTGGGGTTTATATTTATGGTTAGTGTTCAATTTTAACCCAAACCTTTACACTAACACTAATACTAACCCCAACCCTAAAACTAAGATTATTTCTAACTCTAGCTCATACCCTAACCCTAACCCTACCCCTAACCATAATTATATATCTAAGCCTAACACTAACCTAATCCTAACCCTTTACCTAATTCATTTAATGTCTTACATGTTGTGCTACGAATGCCACTACTTATAGTCAAACACACACTTCATAATAAATACACACAATTCACAACACAAGGTTTATAAAATGGGATTTATGAGGATGAACTATTCCAACTTCTAAAAAATAATCTATATAACCATATCAATGTAGATATTGCAATATAAAATGTTGATCCTTAAAGCTTACACTTTAGGAAACAACCTTATGGGAAGTTTAGTGGATGGGGGATGAATTGCACTCCACTGGACAACCTCCTAGATTTTAGAAGACAACTCTTCATTATTAGTTTGGGGAGGAAAAGGTGAATAAGAAAAGAACATAAGAAAATATAAACTAGGGAAAAGTGCCAAAGCTTTTACAACATTTCAAATCTCTCTTTCAAATAAGAGAAGCCTAAGACTCCAAAGAAATGAGCACACAGTGCCACAAACTCTTTGTTGTTGAAAAGAGAACAAAATGCTTAAGGCCAAGTAGGCACTGAGAATAACATTTAAATATTTTTGTGAGAAGCACCCACTAAGGCTAACTGGAGCATGATACACCTAGATTATTATACTAACACCTTAAATACTTTATAGATATTTCTCACCAACAAGCATAGTACGACAACTAACCATAAATTGTTACATAAAATGAAAGAGTACAAGACATGATTCTATTGTCTACAATCTTAATCTAGAAACCATAAAAGCTAAAACTCATAAAGATCAACTATTAATATCTATTCCCAAATGGAACAAAGCATTGAGCTATCAGGGTGATCCCACAATACTGGTTTACAATTTTTGGCCAAACTGGACATTGAATTGAATATTTTTAAATGAATCTTCACTTTCGAGCACCTATAATAGCTAAACCATGAGGAATTTGAAGATGATGCAAACTAGTGATTTGTGACATTTTGTCTATAGAGTCTAAATATATTTTTTTCAAAAATTTTGGAATCAGATTGCACTTCTTTTTCCATCTCCTTTGAAAACTAGTTTTTAATAGTAAACACCATTTTTAAAGAGTGACGTTATTGGCTAACACATAACTTTTTTTCTATGAAGGATAAAATTCTAAATTTTTTGAATTTATATTCATAACTACAATATCTAGTGCATGGAATTGGTTTCATAGCATTTCATTCAATATTTTTTTCTTAAGTTTCAAAGTTAAACTAGTTACAATTTAGACATGATTTACTGGCTAAAACATAACTTTTTTTGTATGTATCGAAATTCAATTTTTTTTGTTGGATCAGGGACATCAATAACTAGTGCATTGATATTTTTCATTTTTTTTGATAATCTGCTATTTTTCCACATGTTCAGAATAGAGAGCTTGATTTTCGGTGAAAAACCTATCTTTAATCAAACTAAAGAAAAACATAATAAAACCAAAACATATTAAAATTATATTCGATGGATAGCTTGTTCTAAGGACTACCATCATCTAGTTGAGTCTGTGAAGTCTCCTCCATTTTCATCCTCAACCCAAGCTTCAAAGGGAAAAAAATTCCAGAGATTTGGTAGAAGAGGGGGAGAAGGGGGAAAAGGGGGAGTTCTAGTGAACCAGGGTTCGCTAGAACTAGGGGGTTCACTAGAACCCCCCTTCTAGCGAACCTTCCTTTAAATGCAATTAAAAAATAAAACCCATTAAAGGGGGGTTTCGCTAGAAGGGGGGTTCTAGCGAACCCCCTAGTTCTAGTGAACCCTTTAGGGGGTTCTAGCAAACCCCCCTAGTTCTAGCGAACCCTTTAGGGGGTTCTAGCAAACCCCCCTAGTTATAGCAAACCCCCTAAAGTGTTTTCCATCCAAAAATGCATTTTTCCTTCCCCAACAGAATTGTAAACTAGTTTTGTGGGTTTACCCATCACAAACATAAATAATACACACAAAAGAGGTGAACTAGGCACAATCTTCTATGTTTTGTTTTTATTGATCTATTAGAAAAAATACAAAATTATAAGGTATGTGAATAAGATTTTTCCTTGATCTTCTCTAAGTGTTCTTTAACAAAGATGGTGAAAAACTACTATAAATATCATGAACCCCCTTTAAAAAGTGCTCATAGGCTTATATAGAACCACCTCCTCTGGTGCAAGAGACAAAAACATAACTAAAAAATATTCCCCACAACTCACTACTTGTAGATCCTTATAATGGAAATTGCTACAACTGCCTCATAGAAAAAAAAATGCTCCTAATCACTCGAATGTGTTGAAACTTGGATTGTCAATGAATCTTCCTCCCAGACAAACGTCGTGCTCCTAATTGCTTGGTTGTGTTGAAACTTGAACTATCAATGATTTCTTGTTGTAATTGCTTGGAAAAGTGGGATTTGAGTATCAATGTGCACATCTTCAATATTTGACATGCGGTACCCTCTGATACTCCTTTTCTTTTGAAATAACCAATGGAATGCTTTTAATATCATTCTAGGCTCAAATATGTTTGGGATTTTTCCCAACTGACAAGTGGCACCCTTTGATGCTTCTCCACTTCCTTCCATTTAAGAACTTTGTGCCCCAAACACATGGCACACAAGGGTATTTTTCTAAATATTTCCTTCTGAGTGCCTCCAAGAAAATCCATGGTGCCAACACATGGCACCTTCTACCTTCAAATGCTTCAAAGAATAAAAGCTTTTGTAGAGAACACATAGGGCCACCACGTGGTGCCTTCACACACTTTTGTAAGAGAAAGAGGCTATGGCCTTGCTTGAACCCACACCATGTTTACATGTGGCATGATCCAACAAGTTGATATACAAAGAATATATTAAGGTTGGCAGACTACTTAGAGACAAGCTGGAGCCAAAAGGAAAGGCTGCAGTGTATTCCAAAAGCATGAATAAATTACAAGGAAAATAATTTCAATGAAAGAATTTGGCTTCGAGCTATAGGATATTTGATCTACAATCTTGGAGACTTCCAAAGGGGCCTCTGCTTGCAAAGGTCAAACCCAAAAACTTTTTTTTTTTGCGGAAAAAGTGAAAAGAAAAAAGAGAAACATGCAGCATTATAACTTATGGAGCACAAATTATAGAAGTTCCTAATCTGCCTCTAAGGGTTGCACCTACACTTGCAAATCCTCATCAATCACCTCTTTAAAAGAGACATCACTCAATG
Source organism: Sequoia sempervirens (assembly GCA_007258455.2). NCBI lineage: Eukaryota > Viridiplantae > Streptophyta > Pinopsida > Cupressales > Cupressaceae > Sequoia > Sequoia sempervirens. The sequence continues at coordinate 118,756,207 of VDFB02000017.1, read as the reverse complement.
TTGTCAGTGTGGAATCCATATGAAAATTGAGCTATGTGAGAGGATGTAAAATCTTCTCAATCTCCATAGCACTCAGTGATGGACTCAGGTCCTAGAAGGATGAATGATCATATTGTTTAATTTTCAATAATTTTCTAATCTAACCTTTGACCAAAACTATTCCATCCAGTAGAAAATGGGATGGAAGTCCCAATTAGACTAACCCCTCAAAATTCCCTCTCATCTCTTTGACCTTGAGCTCTAAGGTGCGATGACACTCTTGACTTCTTCGGGCTGCCCTATTGTAATTGATGAATTCATTAGCCTTCTTTGCAGCCACTCTTCAATTTTCAATCCTCACAGCTGCTAAGGAATCATTCATTGCCTTGTACAATTTCCCTATTGTAATATTTTACTCCATTACCCTAGGAGCGATAGATTGCAAAAAAAATTCTACAAGGCTAACCCTTGTACTTAAATCATGTGCATCTACAATGAACTTCAAGGCTAGTCACAGAGATGTTACCACATCCTTTATTTTCTCCCAATAAGATATGTATAGTTGTTGTAGTAGAGGGAGAAAATTGGCTTGCTACATTAGATTTACGACTACATCTTGTAATTGTTGGATCTGTGAATCCTTATTCTTGATTTCTTGCAATTTTTTTATTTTATTCAAAGAATTTGAATTCTCAAGGTGCAATTGCGCAAGCTATTGATCTTGTGTTTGCAAGGTGGACTTTGTAGTCTCTTTTTCCTACTTCTTCAAATCCATTAACACTTGAGCCTCATGGATATCAGTTTGGAATTGTGATTCCTTCTATTCTAGCTCCTTCTAATTTTGCACTTGCATTCCCAAAGTGTCAAAGAGCTCATACTGGATTTTTTCCAACTCTTCCATTTTCTTGTGCAGTTACCTCTCCACCAAATCCTTTGCATTCTTTTCATTTATGGCTTGAGATTGGGAATCAAAGAGCTCCTTTTCCAATTTTTGACTTATCTACTCCTTCCGAATTGTAGCATCGAAGAGATCCTTATGCACTTTCACCAATTCCTCTCCTTTTCTTGTAGCTTGGATTTTAGGCCCTCCTCTTTCTTATCTACATCAATTTGGGACAATGCATCTCCTAGCTCATATTGGAGCTTGACCTTCTCCACTTACACTGCTTGGAGGGATGCCAAAGTTTTATAATGTAGCTCTTTCCTTAGGTGGGTGATATCCACATCTTTCCCCTTGATCTCCACCTTCAACTTGTCCATTGTGGGCTTAACATTCTTCAATTATTCTTCTTTCTTCATGTGTCAATCCTATTTCAGGTAGTCAATTGTTACTACCTTTTGTGTTTCTTCTATAAGACCTACTTATTGCGTGTACAAGTGTCACTCACATTGAGCCCAACCACTGATATCATAGTATTTGTATTACATTTGGCCCTCAGGTTTGGATACTTGAAGAGTCATGGATGAAATCATTAGAGTCAACAACTTTTCATCAAAAATTGTTTCCATCTTTAGGGTAGTTGGAGCTATCACTTATTTTTATTTACTCTTCTACATCCTATCCTCCTAATATTTCTTCCATAAATCTATTTGGGCATGATACTCCACCAGAGATTGAATGCATTGTCCAAAAAATTCAACGTCAAAGGGTAGACTGAAAGGGATAGGAACAAGGGAGGTCCTCATTTGTTCTCTCAATGGTAAAACCATTGGAGACCTTAGCATTGCATGAGAGAAAGGAAAAATAACTTGCAATGCTTGTGTGGGGTGTGAGGTGCTTAAAGAGGTTAAGGGGGCAACAAAAGGTGAATGAACCATCAACATCATGAAAGGTGGAGGTGAAGAGAGTGACACAAATGATGGATCCTTCACTGGGAATGACACAATCATAATAGCAAGTGTGAAGATGGAAGTTTTTGAAGGTCAAGGAATGGAGGCTGTATAATGGTGGAGATGATGGTAGCAGTTGCAAAGGAGTGTATGGAAGGGATCACTAATGCAACAAAGGCCATCGCAATGATTGCGGACGTAGATGGAGGTGGAAGAAAAAGAAAAACAAGAGGAACCGAAGACTAAGAAGAAGAGAGAATAGAGGGAGAGAAACTTACATGCATCATGGAGACCACTAATGGTTGTGTGAAAAAAGTCACGTCTTCTTCTTCTTGGATGCTTCCTAGGTCCAACCTTCACCCTCTTGCCTTCTTCATGGGGGAACGCTGGGTGAAATGGATCCCTCACCTCTAGATCCTGATGAGCCTTGAGCTCCTTGATCACGTGGCTTCCTTTTGTGGGTCTAGTTTCATGGCTAACTAATGTCTATACTTGCCACAAACTCTTGTTGTGGAATTTTCTATGGTATTTTTTGTGGCATTTTCCATGGTATTTTCCTTGCCAATGGTATTTCTTTTGTTTTCTTCCCCTTTCCTCTCTGACGTAGTGATGAGGTGGGTTCTTCCTCGGAGGAGTCTGTATTTTCATCATTTCATATATCATCAAACTTGCTATCCAAAGGGATAGTGTCATAGTTGGAGTTCAAATCATGTATCTCCTATTGATATATCTAGAAACTGACAATCTTCTCCTCTCTCCAACCCATTTGTGTCAATTGTGTTGGATGCAAGGAACATTGAGAGCGGGGGTGAATCATTGTTCAATAATTTTGATTTACAAAACAAAACTAACAACCATCAATAGCAATAATAGGACTTTATATAACATTAGCAACACATGCAGTCACATCAATAATCACCATAACACCAGATATTTTTACGTGGAAACCCTGTTAGGGGAAAAACCACAGTGGAGATTAATCCAAAAAGTTTACTTTGTTAAAAGTAAAATAAAAGAGGGGAATGCACTTGCATTCAGGTGCACTACCTAGAGCTCATTGCTCAAGAAGGAGGCTCACTACCATACAATTATAATATAAATTACAACAAAATTTGAATTGAGAAAATATCATCTACAAATGCCTGGATTCAGTTCAACTGAAGTGCACAATTTGACTTTGGACCTTTTGCTCAAATTTGTTCTGCTCTGCTCTGTTCTCTTGTTGAAAACCCTTAAGTAACACAACCAATGTTTGATCACTCAACTGCCCTTTTTTGTACACATCTACATCTCTCTTCATGCCACACACACACAAAGTGAATTACGGATCTTCCTTATATATCCTCTAACCCAAAAATTTAATACATGTCGGCCTTTCAACAAAATATAATATTCCTTGCTTATATCGGCCATGTCAGCCTTAAATATTTAATTAAAAATGAAGCGTACCTTCATAAGTCGGCTAGACTTATAGAAGGGACCCACACCATGGTTCCAAAAAATAAAAGATATCAAAATAATTATTCTACATACATCTGCGATCCACCACATCAACCATGTCGGCCACAAAGAAAAATAGATCATGAATCATGCCACCGAACCTCTTAACTCAAGCTATGATTAATACAACACCATAAAAATTCTTCAGTATAATAGTGTACATGATAGGAAAACTTCCTTGGGGATCCACACTTCAAAATAGTGATCCAGAGAAGTAGTCAGATCAGCATACCAACTGGATGTCTTGTTCATTGATTTCTCTGTAGGTAGAATACAAACTTAGATTCTCTGCTGGTATAAGCACACTTGATATTGTGGATCAAACTATAGACTCAAGTTGCCATCAATGAAAACACAAGTAGTCAAAGTTGACCTCATCAAATCCATATGCCAACAATCTCCCCCTTTGGCATTGAGGGCAACACTTAGTGAGAAATTGACTAAGTGTCAAAACTGAGAAAAAATATCAAAGCCAAAACTACTACTCCCCCTTTGGATGTCAGGAATTTTTTCACTTCAATCTCTCCCCTTTTGACATCAATGAAAAATCTCTACTACATCCGCTCTACACTTCTCTTTAAAATATTTTACTACACTAACTCTTACTCCATTATCTCCCCAAATACTAATGCAAAAATTGATCAAAATTTGACAACTGCTACAAAAATACAGAATTTTTTTTTATACTTAGCTTTCAATTCTGGAAGAAATTTCTTCTAGAAATCCATCGTAATCCCAATAGCTATGATCAGGTTGTTGTTCTATGAATTTATGTTGATTATTTGCACAAGAGACTTAGGAATAGTGATTTTTGCTTCTAGTTCTTCTCCTAATTTATGAGTCTCAATCATCTATTCTAATCTCCCTTCAGTTATATCTTTGACTATCCAGAAGGCATCAATGAGAGCATTCTTAGCAGTATGAACTTTTGCATGTTCAATCTGTAAATCATAAACTTTCTTCTTCACATCTCCATTCTTATCCAAGAGCATACTATAATTTTGTCCAGTCTTAACAAGCTCACTTTCAATCTCTTCAGGCTTATCCTTGTACTTTCCTACCACTTGAGGCCACTTGAGACAATAGTTAAAGACTTTGTTTGCAACATCAATACACTGTCTCAAATCACTCATTTTCTTCTTCAATCTGGAAAGAGCCAATTTAAATTGAATTTTTAAGTGATAAATCATTTCTTCTTCCTTCCTCTCCAGGGGCACAGACTCCATAGACATCTTGACACATTCAATTAGTTCTTTCGGGAGAAAATTCTACAAACTTTCCAACTCAATATTGTTATCAATTAAGTACCTTTCCAGAGAATTCTCAATTAAATCTTGCTCATAAGATGGACCATTGAGCCATATATCAGATATCTTTTGCATACCATCCTCACCCTGAATAATTTGCAAAATATTTGTCTTAAACAAAGCATTTTCCTCATCGCTGTCTTCAACAATTATTATTTCCGGTTCATTTGGTTTTAGTTGATATTTTGGAATACATTCTTTAGAAACTTCATCTTTTATATCCACAACCATTTGAATTTTCCCTTCTCCTCCAGACTTTGCAGACTTGGGTGTCGGAGGAGTGACACTAGCTGTATCTCTTTCTCTCTTCTGTGTTTTCTCTCATTTTCCAAAAGATTATCCAAATTCAGTTATTTTTGCTAGAAGAGGGACAACACCTTCTCCAAACCTCTCTAATACCTTTCTAAAAGAACTTTCATACACTTGTTCACAATTTTCAAAAGAATTGTAGTGATTGAAAATTTTCTTACAAATCGGTATATTCTCTCTCCATACTACATTGTCCTTCAATGGTAAACAGTTTAGAAAGTACATCATAATACATATTGCCAAAGTACCAAACCTGAATTGGTAGCCAATATCCTTCATTAGTTGAAAATTCTCCAATAGTTGCTCCTTCAACAGACTACGTAGATCAAAATCCTCATTTTCAATTATCATTTTGTGGGCGATATATGCAACACCTGTTGAGGTTGATCCTTCTCAGTTTCTGAAATAAATTTTGTATGAGATTCCATAGGCCACATACCTTTTCAAAGGATCTTTAATTGTTGAAATTATTAGAGCCCTCAGATCTCCCCTTATTCCGATTAGGGCTTCGACCTCCACATTGCGAATCAAATTTTTCTTTGGCACATCACCAACATTGCATAAGCTAGTTAAATTTTTAATTACATCCTTGGTAATTTGATATGGTTTATCCAAATTTAGAATATCACCGTCTAATTTGTTCAGTAAAAACCGAATCACTTCTGCATTGACGAAATGGGGATAGTCATTCCATATATCCAAATTCTTGTGCTTTGATCCTTCAAGCCTTCTGAAATCGGTGGGCACCAACAAATTTCTTTCATCCCTAATCTTATGGCTGTTATACTCATCTAGGGTTATGGTACCTTTAATTTGCTTCATGTTTCGCTTGAACAGAGTTGTATAGATTACAAAATAGATGTGAAATCAATGATTAATAGGAATACCTGGAGATTCGCCACTAGAATGACCTTTCACACCTTGAAATATTACAGAGAAATACTCTTGAATTGTTCTCCTTCAATGCTTGGTGTTGAAATAGGGTTCAAAATGCCCTTTTATAACTTTACTTTTTGCCACAATAAATGTGTTTCCCTAGAATTACTGGTTACATTCCAAACTCAGACAACAAGCTAATAATTCAACGTCAGACTTATACCATTTAGACTAGTTCATCATATCATTGCAAGTACTTCCACCAATGGCTAACACAACGATTGATGACATCCAAGAATCGATGCCAACAATACAGGGGGGCAAAGAATTTTCATGAAAAAATCCCCCTAGGCCATTGGCTTGATATCAATTTCCAGAGGAGCTACTGAAGGGATCTTCCGGTACAACTTTATTTCCTTCATTTGTTTCACTTTTCTTAACCCATGTCTTCTTCATCTGATCTTTCATTTCTTCCACAAAAGCTTTTGCTTTACCTTTACTGTCTTTCTGTGAATTTCTTCCTTGATACACTAGACCTCTTTTATTCATGTTTTTGTTCTAGTAGAATATTGCAATGCGACCAAGATTGTTACAATTGAAACATACTGGACCTTTCTTCCTGTACCATCCATTCCACTGATTTCCTCCTGACCTGCAGTGATTAGCAACATGTCCACATCTTCCATAGGTATAGCATTTAATGTTACTAGTACCGACAGTCATACTTCTGCATTCTAAAGCCTTATGACCAAACTTCTTGCATTGAAACATCGACCAGAAAATGATGGCTTAATAGGGTTTATCTTTCTTCTACCCTGAGAAGCCATATGTCCAAATTTATTACAAAAAAATCAATATCCATTAAATTTTTGGGCATTAGGTTGCCTTACTAGATGTCTTCTTCCTTTGTTCTTCTTTTCATAATTCTTTTGTTCAGATTCAGAGCAATATCCCTTCTCATATCCAAGACCTCGCTTATCATTTATATTCTTCTGAATTTTGGTTATTTCTTCAAGCTTGGTAGAACTTATCCTGAAATTTTATTTGAATTCATTTGCAGTAGCAAGCTCATTTCCAAGAATGACTATCTGTCTCTCAAGCTCTCGTTCATTGTTTCTGGATTGCAATAGTTCAATCTCCAACTAGATAAATTTGTTGTTAATTCTATTGTATTCTTCATAATTTTCTCTCAAGGACTGGGCTAGATTCTCCTCATTCTTCTTTCTTTGCTCAATCTCTTTAGTAAAATTCATTGCCACTGATTCCATTTCAAGTTGTAGAGTTGCATTGTCCTTGGCTAGCTTCTCGCATTCTCCTGTTATCTCTTTTAGGGTTTGATTTAAATGGACATCATCTGATCCTTTAGTTTCTTTCTGCTTCAACTGACCACAAAGTTCCTTTCTTTTCTCCCTTGAGTCATTAATCTTTTCCTTCAATGATTGAATGAATTTTTTAGCATCTGCAAGATTTTCCTTAAGTTCCATGACCTCATCCTTAGATTGATCAAGATCATCAAGTGCCACCATCAGCTATTGTTGAAGACCACCAACATCCATTGTAATTCAAGATTCACCTCAAGCTGTTAAGCTTCAAAAGAGTAACCTGCTCTGATACCAATTGTTGGATGCAAGGAACACTGAGAGTGGGGTGAATCAATGTTCAATAATTTTGATTTAAAAAATAGAACTAACAACCATCAATATCAATAATAGGAATTTATATAACATTAGCAACACATGTAGTAACATCAATAATCACCATAACACCAGATATTTTTACATGGAAACCCTATTAGGGGAAAAACTACAGTGGAGATTAATCCACAAAGTTTACTCTGTTAAAAGTAAAATAAAAGAGGGGAATGCACTTGCATTTAGGTGCACTACCTAGAGCTCACTACTCAAGAAGGAGGATCACTACCATACAATTATAATATAAATTACAACAAAATTTGAACTGAGAAAATAACATCTACAAATGCCTAGATTCAGTTCCACTGAAGCGCACAATCTGACTTTGGACCTTTTGCTCAAATTTGTTATGCTCTGGTTTGTTCTCCTGCTGAAAACCCTTCAGTAACAAAACCAATGTTCAATCACTCAACTGCCCTTTTTCGTACACATCTATGCCTCTCTTCATGCCACACACACACAAAGTGAATTATGGATCTTCCTTATATATCTGCTAACCCAAAAATTCAATACATGTCAGCCTTTCAACAAAATATAATATTCCTTGCTTATATCAGCCATGTCGGCCTTAAATATTTAATTAAAAATGAAGCATACCTTCATAAGTCAGCTAGACTTATAGAAGGGACCCATACCATGGTTCCAAAACATAAAAGATATCAAAATAATTATTCCACATACATTCACGATCCACCACATCAAGCATGTCGGCCACAAAGAAAAATAGATCATTAATCATGCCACCGAACCTCTTAACTCGAGTTATGATTAATACAACACCACAAAAATTCTTCAGTAGAATAATGTACATGCTAGGAAAACTTCCTTGGGGATCCAGACTTCAAAATAGTGATCTGGAGTAGTCAGATTAGCATACCAACTAAATGTCCTGTTCATTGCTTTCTCTGCTGGTAGAATACATAGACTTATATTCTCTGTCGGTATAAGTGCACCTGGTACTATGGATCAAACTGTAGACTCAAGTTGCCATCAATGAAAACACAAGTATTCAAATTCGACCTCATCAAAGCCATATGCCAACAAATTGCACTTTTAGAGGTTTATGAATTTTGATGGGAAGATTTTGCTTTTCCACAACCTTATAAAAGGAAATACATGGGGGCCTTTTGGACGACACACAAGATAATTCAACATAAACATCTTGAGTAAGTACCTCCAAATTGTACCTCTGGTCCTAGTATGGCTATGGGGCATGGGCTAGAGAGATCCCCATATTGGGTAAACATCCATCTGGACCATAATTCCACTAGTCACAAATAACACCAAGGCCCAATTGAGTTAGTTTGGCCTCCAATAGAACATTTGTATTCCTCTTCTATAGTGTGACCTAGACGCATGAAATCGGGGGCTTGTAAACTACGATTTTTCTCCTTCCTGCCCTAAATGTGCTATCAATGATTAACAACTACCGAGCCATTTCAATAGCAAGATTTCTACCCATTACACAAGTAGGTAGCCTAAAAGGATCCTTTGTACATGCATCCACACAAAATTGAAATCCACTCCAAAAAAATAGTCACACAGAGGCCGACTTTCCATCATCCATGCAACTTCATCCTTTGTAAGTCTTGCAGGGGTGTCCTACTAGTTCAAATCTAGGAGGGCTAAGGTTAAAAACAAGTAAAAAAAGGTATGATAATCATGCATGGAAGAAAGAACATGGTTCCATACAGTGACCAGATTCCTCATATCCAACGCATCGATGATGTTTAGTGTCATGTATCTCTAGAAAAACTAAAAATTATGATGCAAAACCATGTGCGCAAGAAAAGAAGAGTACCTAAATTTATAAGCCTTGTCATAATCTTGCCACTGATTGAATATGTTCTTTGCAATGATGTATTTGAATTCATACTAGAAAGGTTGCTTCTTCTTCCCAAGTTTGAAACCCAAACCCATTTGAAACACCTCCATATTATCGTCTCAGTCCTGACCACAAATTAACACGGGCATTGAGAACATCCTACAGGTCCAAATAGAAGTTTTTGAGACCTAAGGGGAATTTAGGTAGCTCTACTTGCTACTTGTCCTTTTTCATTTCATAATTGTATAAAATGAGTTGGTCTTTCCTTATTTCCCAATAATATTCCAATTTCCTCCTTGCAAATATTTCCCCCACTTCTAGTTCGAACATGACACACATCATATCCCTAATAACATCCACATTGATGATAAATTTTATGTCTTTTCCTTTGATGATCCCAGTATGTGAATCAAAATTCAATACACAAGAATCTACCAATTCAGGGCATGGATGAATTAATGGTACCATGTATTGTGGGAGACCGCAATTCCAAAGCTGGACACCGAGAGACTTAGGATCTATCTCCTTCATTTCTTTTGCATCCATTTGTGGAGGCCCTTTGGGTATGTATGTAGTTTTAGGTCATGTATACCATCAAAAAAATATAAGACTAGAGTTGAGTCCATGTGGTTGGTCTTCTTCAAAAACCAAGTGTTTGTAAAAACTAGTTTAGCCGACATTGGGGACAAGGAGTAGGATTTGTCACCAAATACGTTGGAAAAGAAATATGTAGTTGGTGCTTCTTCAACACTAGCACTAGAGGATGTTCCTTCAACTTCCATTGCTTCAAATTATTTTGAAAACTATCACCTTTCTTAAATTCACTGCTTCTTCACCCCAAACTCCTAACTTCATTAAAATTTGCACTTAGAAAAAATCATAGTAACTTGCTTCTTTCTCACTCTATGCTCTGTTATGCTTTAATTTGCACTTAGGATAAATGCAAATGAATGACATAATTAGCATTTGAACTAATGTTAGAAATACCACTCGTGCGCGTTAACTACCCTCTTTTTTGGGAAACGCCAAGCTCTTGATGGAAAGATGGGAAGGTACAACTCATTATGTTGACTTTTTTTGGAAATATAGCATTGAGGAGATGTCTTGCATTAAAAACAGCCTGAAGGCAACTGAATTAAGGGATTTTCTCATGATGGCGTTAAGAAGGATGTGTCGAGGTGGTGAGACACTTGGAAAAAGCTGAACAGATTATGCACATGTTACCTCCTAAGTTAATTTCTCAAGGCCTTTGAACCTAACCTCATACAATTTTCACACACTAGATTCCCCACTTGATGAGTTTTTCAAATCACCATATAGACAATCATCTAATTCTACTCATGTGGCTCTTTCCTAAATTTTCTATAATTGGTCTTGAGTTAATGTGTAAATCATTATAAGCTTAAAGAAAGCTAATTTATACTATAAGTAGGCGATCATGGGGAATCACATTAGGGTAGTTAGCAAGAAGTTTTGACTGGATTTCTTAGGAGAAGTTTCAGACTAGAGGCTGAGGAGAATGACCAAGATGAAGAATCATTTGGACATAGCTATTGTTAAGCGGGTCTTGGGGGAGGACTTCCTTTCTAAAGCTAAATGATATAGAGTAAATTCCAATATTGAATCTAGATTTGTAGCATCCCTCCTTGACCTGAATGAGCCAAAGCTCCACATTATAGAGCTCACCAAAACTCTTTTAAAAAAATTTTATCTCATGGGGTTGGAAGAGATTGTAGAGGTAGTAGTTCTAGGATTAGGAATCCCTACTACAATGGACCTGAGATGATTCGTCAACAAAGGCGAGGTGGTATTGTGGCTCCCTTTTCTCTGTGGTTTTTAGACAACCACAGTGGAGTGAAACCATGATAAGTTGGCCCCTACCTGTGAATTTCTACTAAAGGTGATGGACGTAGAACCCATCCATGATGTCAAGTGGTACACTAGTTTCCAAGACCTCATGTACCCTCCTCAACCTATAATGGGTGGAAATGTTGACAGAGCATGAATGTTTCAAAAACATTCTCTTTTTGTACTTTGTTCTCCTCCAATGAGCCTTGAGGTCCTTTTGACTATGTAAGCATAGGCTTAAGTTCCTATTACTATATTGTAAATGATTTTCATATATGAATGCATGTAATCTTTTGCATTTTGTGTGTAACTCCCTCTAACAAAATTTTGCACTTTATAGTTTTTACATATGGTACAAAATTTATAAAACTCATAATTTACAAAGAAAAGTCTCATAAGAGAAGAGGAATTAATTAAATAACTTTAAATGGATACCATTCATTGGAATCTTGAGATAATTTCCCTCCATATCTTCAATTTCAAATGTATTTCTCTCCTTACAATTGGTAATGTAGAAATAACCTTTCCACAATGTATCAAACTTAGTGTGTTAACCTGGTTTAGCAACTCGTTCATCATACTTCAAGACCATATCACCCTCTCTAAAATCAAGGTTTGATACCTTCTTATCAAACCATATTTTCACCACCTGCTTACAGTTGGTCATGGAATCATGGGCTTTCTCTTAAGATTCCTAGACATTAAGCAATTATACCAACCTTACTTCCATACTTCCATTCTCCTCAACCTGGACTTAAACAATTGTAGCATTGGGATCTCCATAGAGATGGGAAACACTAAATATTTTCCACAAACCAATTCATATGTAAAGGATTTCAAAACTTACTTCAAATTAATCTAATTGGCCCATAATGTTGCTCGTAAGTGCCTATTCCATTCTTTTTGGTGATTTGCACCTATCTGCTTGATCAACTAGATTAGATTTTGTTTGTGGACTCCACAAGTCCATTCCATTGCAGATAGTAGTTCGATGAAGTCTTGAGAAAGACTATATGCTTTAATGTGAATTTAGACATATTGGATCCTACAAAGGCCCACACATTATCAAAAATGATGGTTTTGGAAGAGCCAAACATTACCACTAATTCTTTGAGGAAATTCACAATTTAATTTTTAGTGGAATTCTTTAAAGGTATTGATTCTTTCCATCTAGTTAAATAATCCATTGCGGTTAAGATCCATTTGTGTCCTTATCTAGAAATTGGGTTGATCATCCCAATGAATCCTAGGCCCCACTATGCAAATGGCTCATCAACCACAATCGTACTTAGGGGCATGACAAAATTCTTCTGTTTGCCAACAAATAACTAGCATTGCTGACATTTCCTCACCACGTTATGTTAATCTGCAAATAAGGTAGGCTAATAGTATCCTGCGTGCATTATCTTCAGGGTGGTGGTGTTTGCTAATAAATGACCACTTGCAGGGCTGCAATGAAACTCATTTAAGATCCTTTCTACTTGCTCTTTTTCCACACAATGGAGGAGAATTCCATCAAAGTTTCTTTTAAAAAGCATTCATTCAACTATGTCATATTTGACGACATGTAGTCTGTAAAATATCCTTTTATATAAAGGGACATCAATAGGATACCTTCTCATTTGCATGAAAGTGATTCTATCAGTCATCTAGGACTCCTTCAAATTGAACTGATTTACTAGAACTTCCTCCACAAGTTCATTTTCCAAATACTCACAAATTCCTTTTCCCTTAATTACTTTTGTTGGTCGGACATCAATATCATATTCGAGGATCTTTGTGATCTAGTTTTCTCTTTTATCAATGATCTCCCCCTCCTTAATATATTTTGTCACACTAGAATGAGCCACATAAACCATAATCTTGCTCCCCAACACTAAGTTTCTAAAAATTTTGAGACCCTTCACAATGGTGAATCTTTGTTTCTCACCAAAATTATACTTGGTCTCATACCCTTGCAAGGTTCTTGAATAGAAAACAATTGGATGCTCTCCCTTAGCTTCTTCATCCTTCTGCATTAGTATAGTTTTCATGCTATGTTCACCACCATAAACATACATGATGAAGTCTTTGATAAGTTGGGGTTAACCAACACCAAGGTGGAATAAATCACTTCATTTATTTTTTTAAATGCAACCCTACCCTTCGAAATCCATTTGAAAGCTAAGTCCTTTAGCATAAGGGTAATAGGCCTTACCAACCCAAAAAAGTCAGAGATAAATTTGCTGACGAAATTGATTTCACCCAAGAAGGATTGGAATCCTTTCTTATTTACTGGTAGGGGAAACTCCTTGATAGCTCTCACCTTTTTGGGATCTATGGAAATTCCTTCTTTAGAGATCACGTACCCAAGCAACTTAACCTACATAACTCTGAAAACACATTTCTTGGGGTTTAAAGACACCCCAAACTCTACGCATTTCTGAAAAACCTTCTCCAATTGATCAAAATGATTTCCCTTATACTTTGAGATTAATCTCAAGTCATCCAAGTAGATAAGGATGATCAAATTGATCAAATTCTTGAAAGCAACATTTATTACTTTCTAAAAAGTGGCTTTGACATTTGATAATCCAATAGGCATCTTGGCATATGCGAACATTCCCCACTTAGTGGTAAACATAGTTTTATGCTAGTCCTCTTCTTTGACACTCACTTGATCATATCCAAAGAAACCATCGAGAAAGGAAAACATTTCTAACCCTGCCACATTTTGAAGAATATGTTTCATAGAAGGAAGAGGATAGTGGTCCTTCAAATATTCTTTGTTTAAATCCCTAAAATCTACACAATTTTGAATGTCACCATTCTTCTTTTGGATAGGGACCAAATTGGATAACTAGGTAGAGTGCTTAATTGGATATATAATCTTTGACTCTATAATCTTTTTTGATTATTGGCCCATGAGGGATTCTATCTTCGGATTGATTGGTCTCTACTACTAGAAGATTGGTTTAGCTCCTTCAATTAGATCAATAGTGTGTTGGATCATATTAGGATCATAACCCTTTAGGTCATCATAGGTCCATGCCATGACCTTGTCATACTCACTACAAAAGGATATTAACCTTTGTTTTTCCCTTTAAGGAACCTTTTTCCAAATTTCAGTTTCTTGTTGCCTCTAACATCTAGATCAGAATAGTCACTTTTATTTGCAACAAACTTTCTCTTGTCATTTATAGTATCACAAAAATAAAAAATATTTTCTTGAGTAATTAAACCCTTCAAAATCTTATTATTTTTGAGCTAGATAATCTGATCTTCATAAGACTTCAATTTTAGGCTATAGTTGTTCTACAAATTCACCATAATGTTGAATAAACATGGTGATCTAGGAATCACTCTCAAAGACTTTCCATTTTTTGTTGTTATTAGGAATAACAGGTCTCACAATAATCCACATTGCATTCTTATTTGTCACTAGGTCAAACTAAGAATCAACTATGGTCATTCTATCCACTGTAACATTTTGAGATCTCAAAATCACTTGGATATTGAAGGCTTCAAATCCTTCAATTATGTCCCACACCCTATGGTGATAGGATTGTATCCACACATTTTTCATAGTTGATAGCCCTCTAACTTGTTTGATCACCAATTCTAAATCTTCAAAGACCTTTAGCCTCTTCATCCCCATGTGTTCCACAAGACTCAAACCATGGACTAAGCCTTCATACTCAACTTCATTATTTGTGTAGGAAAATTGGAACTAGAAGGCTCTAAAAGTCTCTACTCCAAAAAGGGACATTAGGTGAATGCCCGCTATTGAACCTACCCTGCATCTTGCACCATCAAAGTACAATGTCCATAGACTTGGTTCATCATCTAGGCTTTCATGTTGGGCCTCTTGAATTTTAGTCACCCAAGGGATGAATTGATCTTATCACACATCACATATGTGCCAAGGTCGGTGCCATCATAATTCTGGAAGGGGTCACTCCTCATAAATTCATATATTAGGACCTCTTCATCAAGGCTTCTATCCCCAGTAGGCTCTTCATCTTCTAGCAACTCTACACAATACATTTCATTTTTTGAAAAGGATGTGTGTGTATCCTTAAAGTTTATCACAACATCATCTGTTATGTGCTCTAAGTGTAAGGGTTATGATAGTATTTTTATCTTAGCACCATGCTTGGTCCTCAAGATTAGATGAGACCAATCTAGAGACAAGTATCCTCCAATTTTAATAGTAAAATCTCTAGACAAATATAACCCAAAAATAGGAGGAATATCAACCACAACTACCTCTTGGGTGACTATAATGTTAGGACATGAATATAGGGTTAGAGGGAGGCTTTTGATTAGACTTGTGACCTAGACTCTCTTTCCATCCAATTGCATGATTCCTTTGTCAAGGGACTCATATTCTAACTTCAAATAATCTACACCTATCTTAGGCATAATTGTGGTACGAGCACCAGAGTCAGTCATGGAATTATGCAATAGCTTATCCCCTACAATCAAAGCCAAAAAGAAGGGAGTGGGTTTTGGTTTCCCTACCTTGTCATTTGCTACCTTTTTCCTTCATGTTCATGAATTTCATAGCTCCTGAAGCCTAAGACTCTTGAACTGGCCTTTTCCCTTTCTCTTGATCGCATTCCAAGGTTGCATCAGTCTATGGGGATTGCCTATCCTCTCCTAAATCCTCTTGCAACAAGGATTTATGTTTGGGGATAGCCAAAATGTCCCATAAAGATGCATTAATGAGGGCCTTCTTCAATTGTTCAACCACATTAAGTGATCCGAGTGGTGGTATCTTTAACTTGAAGTGGAAAACCTCTTTTGGCTTTTGAAAAGGTTGAACTACTATGGGAAAAGCAAAAATCTTCTCCATGGCTGCCTTAGGCTACTATGTTTGAGGTACATGCTATTTGGTGAATATTTTCTTAGAGTGGGTGTTCTAGTCTGACTGGACTTTTGTGGTCTTCGACATTGAAGCCTCATTAGAAAACATTGCATCATCATCCTCCATCCAGGGGAAAAGTGCATGGTCAAAGACAATTTTTGTTTCTTTCTCAAGAAACATGCCTTGCATTTGAGCATTAAGCATAACACTTTCCACTTAGGGAGACTAGTAGGTGTATACCCCTGTATTTGATGAGGTGCCTTAATTTCTTTGCTCTGCCACCTTTTTCTAAAGATTTCTTCTCATACAGTTTTGAGGCACGTGTGTGTCATTATAGGGTAAACACCAAGTGTTTGTGCCATCCGTAAATTTTTTTTGGCCAATGACTAGGTCTCTATTTGGATTAGACAGTATGGTTTGTAGCAAAGTTTAAATTGGAACAATTTGGTTTGAGGGATATGAATGGTTATTTTCTCTAGCACCTCTCTAATATTGATTATGCTAAAAAGGTGATCTTCCTCCTTGATAGCCCTGAAAGGGGGCCTCAAAGGTATTGCTTGTTGATGCTTTATATTGATAATCTCATTAGAGAAGTTTTTCAATAGGTTCTTCATGTCATTTACGTTCACGACTAATGAAGAGGAAGCAAATTTGATTGCTAATGCATTAGGATACACATACATAGAAGGTGGAGGTGCAACAAAAGTGCTAGGAGTTGCTTCTTCTTGAGACCGAGTAGATATTTCTGGGAACATTGGCATAAGCAGTCTGAGCAGGAGCTTTCCATTATTGATTAAGTTATTTTCATCTCTTTTCATCTCTTTTCATCAAATCATATGGATTCGATAGTGTTACCCCCAAGTGATTGGATCATGACTGCTATGTCGGAGTTGAAAGCTTTCAAATAGAAAATAAATGCCATATCTACTAGGGGGTGAGCAGCAATAGGGATTCTCTTCCAGGTCTTGTGAAACCTAGTATTAAAATCTATGATGGTCTCTTGTGGCACTCTCTTTATTGCTATCAGTTGTTATAGCAGGGATGAGCAGTCTCCCTTTTTTGAAAAGCACTCAAAAAATCGATCTTCGAGTTGGTCCTAAGTACTGATAGAGTTAGGAGCTAGAGATCTATACCGGTCTTGAGCTTTTCCTTTGAAGGAGGCTACCAATAACCTAAGCAACACATTTTGCACTATGATATTGTGAATAGTGCACATTGATGACATCCTGAAGATGCTCTAATGGTGTTTTGAAATCTTCCCTAGTGAACTTAGGGAGCACTTTTAGAGAATTTGTAAGAATAGGTTCCTATACTATAGGAGGAATAGGAGGAATGAGCAGGTTACTGCTATTCCAAGCTATAAATTTTCTAGTATTAGAGAGACCATAGGAATTTGTGGTTGATCCCATTACATGATGGGCTGGGTAGCTCTAGCATGGGCTACGAATACTAGGGGAGGTAGTAATTTAACCTTAGATTTAGGCTATTTGTGATCTTGTAACTAGCCTATGGCTCATGCACTATCATGCAGTTTAGTAATTGAAATGAATCCCATCATGCGTGCCAAAAAAGAACTATTGATCCTTAAATCTTACACTTTAGGAAATAATCTATGGGAAGTTCAATGGATGGGGGATGAATTGTGCTCCATTGGAAAACCTTTCGTATTTTAGAAGTCGACTCTTCGTTCTTGGTTGTGGGAGGAAAAGGGGAAGAATAAAAGAACATAAGAAAATATAAACTAGGGAAAAGTGCCAAAGATTTTACAACATTGCAAATCTCTCTTTCAAATAATAAAAGCATAAGAATCCAAAGAAACGAGCACAGAGTGCCACAAACTCTTCATTGTTCAAAACATAATGAAATGCTTAAGGATGAGTACGCGCAAAGCATAACATTCAAATCTATTCATGAGAAGCATCCAATAAGGATCACTAGAGCATGATACACCTGGATTATTCTACTAACACCTTAAATCCTTTACAAATATTTCTCACCAACAAGCATAGTATGATAACTAAGCATAAATTGCTGCAAAAAATGAAAGAGTACAAGACATGATTCTATTAACTACAATACTAAGCTAGAAACCATAAAAGCTAAACCTCATAAAGATCAATTATTAATATATGTTCCCAAATGACACAAAGCATTGAGCTATCATAAACATAAATAAAACACATAGAAGAGGAAAATTGGGCACAATCTACTATGTTCTATTTCTATTGATTGATTGCAAAAAATATAAAATTCTAAGGTATGTAGAATAATATTTTTCCTTTACTGATTTTCTCTAAGTGTTCTTTAACAAAGATGTTGAAAAACTACTACAAAAATCATGAATCCCCTTTACAAAGTGTCTACAGGGTTATATAGAACCACCTCCTCCAGCACAAGAGACAAAAACATAACTAAAATCTTTGCAACCACCTCCTAGACAAACATCATGCTCCTAATCGCTCGACTGTGCTGACACTTGGACTGTCAATGAGTTCGTCTCTCAAACAAACATTGTGCTCCTGATTGCTCGGCTATGTTGACACTTGGACTGACAATGAATTCTTGTTGTAACTACTTGGATGAGTGGGCTTTGAGAATTATTAGTGTTTACATCTTCAAGCTTTGACACATGGAACTCTATTATACTCTTCCACTTTTAGAATAACCAATGGCATGCTTTTAAGATCATTCTGGGCTCAAAATATGTTTGGGCTTCTGCCCAGCTTACACGTGGCACAATATGACGCTTCTTTGCTTCCTTTTGTTTAAGAACTTCACACCTCAAACACATGGCATGCAAGTAGATTTTGCTAAAGCTTTCCTTCCCACTTCCTCCAAGAAATTTTTTGGTGCCAACACGTGGCACCTTCCACCTTCAAATGCTTCAAAGAATAAAAGATTTTGCAAAGACTGCATGGGACCATCACGTGGCACCCTCACGTTCCTTTGCAAGAGAAATAGGTTGTGATATTGCTTGAACCCATGCCATGTTGACATTTGGCACACTCAAATGAGCCAATATGTAAAGAATATATTAAGGTTCACATATTACTTAGAAACAAGTCATAACTAAAAAGAAAGGCCACAGTGTATTCCAAAAGCATGAATAAATTGCAAGACAAGAATTTCAATGAAAGAATTTGGCTTCAAGCTATAGGAGATCTATGTAAAATATTGAATAGATTTAGAACCATCATGTCATCACTATATAGCCATATAACCATATAACCATGTATCCAAGTTGGAAGCCCCATACCATAAGTACCATATAATCATATTAGGAAAGATGATCTCAAGGCCCTTCCCAAGGACCCCTCCATACATTTCCTAGTATCTTCCTCTTATTTGTGTAGGGATTTTAGCCTCCAAAAGGAAGGTACAAAAGAAATCACTCGCATAAAGCTAGGGAGAAATGGTTTATGACCATCCCATACTTATCTCATTTACAACCCCCATCCTCAAAAAAAGATTTCCCAGGCCATCTACTGCACTATACATCCTATTGTAGACCCTTCCTAAATATGATAGTTTATGTATGCCACATTATGACACACAAGCCAACAATTGCAAACCATAAAAGAGCCTCAAACCAAATAGTGCAAGAAATTAATTCAAAAATCACAATAAAATTTCATGAAACGAAGTGTAGAAAATAAGTCAAAAGAAAAAAACAATGTAAAATTTCAATTCTAAATACAAATTAAATATGTCCTCCAGGAAAAAATGACCATGTGAAATTCAAATGGCTAAGTAGCCTAAGAATTAAAATTCAACACTGCTAGCCCAAAATTTAAGAAATTTAACCATCAAAAAATTAAATTAACAATAAATCACATTCTCATAAATCTTGTACATTACATACATTGTGTGGCCTTGCTACAACCACCTAAGGGTAGGAGGGCATTGGTGGTCTCAATCCACCTAATATATAGTATCATGCAATATCACGGTGGTCTCAAAAGCACATAGAAATAACATAGGAATCTTATCTTGAGGATAAACAATGGTCCCACACAACTTGGAACATGCTAAGAAACAAATAGATAAATGATATGTTTGAAGTATCTCATATGTAAGTTATATGTAGTTCTCTTATGACAAGTAATCCGATCCCAAAAATATAACATTCACTATCACAAATATATGTCATCATCACTACCAAACCTGTCATCTAAACCATAATGCCAAGGTGCCACTACCATTACCCTAACACACTGTCTCTAGTCATGAATATTATTTTCTCCTTATACCCTAATAAGATTCCATGTGCTAATGTTGAAAAAAAAAAATTCTAAAATGTGTTCATCTAATTTCAAGTTCTTTATACAATGGTCAAAATGATCAACTTTGTTTCCAAGGTTCCCTATGATCTATAATTGATTACACTTTACCCATATAATTGCAGGTCATGATAATATTAATTATCTAAGATTTATTGAAATTGTCTCTAGTACCCATATCATTGAATATCAAATGCATGTATCCAAGGTAAAACCAAAACTTATATCATGGCACACTAGGGTCCACCCTCAATCCCATGGGGTGTAAATATCAAATAAATAGGTTTGCACTATGAACCAAGAAGTGTGGTCCTACTATGCAAGGGAGTAGATCAAGGTCAAGTTTCATGGGAATCATAATTTTCCAATATAAGTCCTAGTGTCTAGGTCAAGGGAAAAAATCCATGGAAAATCACAATATCCCAATGAATGGTCATATGTCTCTTGACCCCTAGTTATGCTAGTGGTCCCTCCTCCAAATGAGAGGGTTGACACTAGGGAGAAACACCAACATAGAACAACACATGACTGAAATTATCTATAAATAGGAACATACAACCACTTTAACTTTAATATTTCAACACCTCAACACACATGAATGTCACAAAGGGTACACAAAGGTAGATTGTACTTGGAATCCACCTCACCCTTATCCCAATTTGGATAACCTGTATCACAGACTTGAGGCATGAACACAACATTTATTGGGTTTCCACATGTCACAACACATATACTCTCTATGGCGTTCACTACATCCTATCACAAGAGTAAGACACACACATATTTCACTCGCTCAACAAAGGTCTTCTATACTTACCCATTTGCATTTTTTAACTTGTTCTAAATCATATACAAACATAGTTTTAACTATCAACTACTCTTCAACTTAAAATTTAACACACATGAAGCATCACACTTCCAACCCTATCTTGGTTTCACTAGGTTCTACTCATTTCACCCTTCACTAATGTTAATTTCCAATAAACATATAATATAAAAAATTCTTTCTATATTGAATCCTAGCTAGTTTTCTCTTTCTAGGTTCACTAGATTCTATTTTTCTAGTTAGATGTTCAATCAATTCTAAATTTTTACAACATAATTTCAAGTTTTTGGAAGAATGAAGAAGGTAGCCTCCAGGTTTGTTGTCATTGATGCCATCACTAGTTGGCAACTAACTAAGTAAACTGTGGATCTATGTTGATCCAGTATTTTGGTCCAAAAATCCTCTCAGTGAAAGGAAAATATATGAGTTTTTGATATGTTGCTCAGGAGTGTTAGTTATAGGTATAAACGAGCTTTCAACTATCTTTGTTGATCTAGTTGTGTAATCCAAGTGACAAAAGTTTAGTATTCTTTTGGCTGACAAGGTTAAGAACTGTTTGTCCTTTGTGTGTTCCTTATTAGGTCTAAGCTGGCCTAATGTATGGATGACATTTTTTTTTTGTGCACTAAAAGGAATTTTGTATTGGTCTGACAAGTCATTTTGAATTTTGCATTCAATTAGGCTGACCTAATTGATGATGGAAGACATGACTGTGTATATATGTGTGTGTATGATGGAAAAAAATATATATAGAGATATAGAATATGTATCCAAGTGATGTGAAAAATGAAGTAGTACAAAGTGACTAATAATGTTTGTATATCTGCATCCAAAGCAGAATTTTGGTGTTTTCTGAGCTTAACCAGAACTGATTTTTACACTTTGTGGGTGCACTTCACTAGTTCACTTTTGGCAGTGAGCCATACCTCTTTTTTGCATCTTGGCTATAAGCCATCTTTTGTATTCAGGTTGTGAGCCTTTCAAGGACAATGCATCTTGGTAGTGAGCCCTGTAATATCTTATGACCGATTATAATATATTGTGAGCTAATCCTCACCGTGGTCTTTCCCACTTTGGGTTTTCCACATAAAAATCCTGGTATCAATATGTTATGATCACTTTTATATTTTGGTTCACTATTGCAGCTAGGTGTGGTTAGTTAATTAGATGGTTAATAATTAATTTTGTTAGCAGAATATTGATTCACCCCCCCTCTCAATATTCAGTGTATTCAACAATTGGTATCAGAGCTTGGTTCCTCTGAAAAATTATTACTGTTTAAGGAAGGTCTCAGAATTTGAATACATGGCTAACAAAAGCTATCTTGCTCCTCTGAAAGAAAACTCTATATTTGAGGAAATCAATGTTACTCTTGAAGAATTGGATAAAAGCGAAGATGAGAAGGAAACTCTGAAGGAAGCAAATGAGTGCATTAGGAAGCTAAGAGAGCAGATCAAAAAGTTCAAGGAAAGGCATAGAGAGGTTAGTGATTAGTTGAAAAAGGCTAATGAGGACATTACCAAAATAAAGGTGCAAGTGGAAGAGAAGAAGTGAATTAAGGAATGTTAGAAAGCTGAGATTCAGAACAAGATCGATGAATGTACAAAGCTTGAACAAGAAGTGGTAACCCTAAGAGTTGATCTAGAAAAAGAAAAAACTCATGAAGAAAGATTCAAAACTAGCTCTACAAGGCTTGATGAGTTGATTACTTCTCACAATCCTTCTAAGGATAAAGGTGATTTAGGACTTGAAGAAGGACAAAGCTCAAAGACAAAACCTATTTCCAGCAAAGTGGATAATCAAAGGAAATTTCAAGGCAATACTCGTCAAATCAAGAACCAAAGGAGCAATACCAGAAGGATTCCTATCTGACGGCCTAATGCTCAAAGGTATTCATCTTTTAATGGCTTTTGTTTCTCATGCAATAAATTCAGTCATAGAACAATAGAATGAGTTAGAGTGTTGGATTCTTTACTGGACAATGCTATGTTTGCAATAAGTTTGGACATAGAGCTACCGAATGTAGAAGCCAGATAATGATGAACAAATTTAATGCTAGTAGAAGTATTCAATCTTTTCAAGGCTACTATTACACATGCAATATCTTTGGACACAAGGTTAATTAGTGCAGATCAAGGATGAATAAAAATCGGTTTGATCAAAGATATGTTGTGCTATAGTTGCAACAAACCAAGACATATCTCAAAATTTTGTAGAAGCCAAATTGGGAAGAAACCTAATCTGAAACATAAGAACAACTCTATGAACAAAGTAGATCCTGCTGAAGTAAGAAAATAAATGAAAAAAATTTGGAAGAAGGAAGAACCTGAGAAAAAGAATGAATCAAATACTCCTGTATCTACATCCAGTGCAGACACCTCTTCCAAGAATTGAACCCAGTAATGGTTTCAGGGGGAGCAGTATAGAAGAATTTAAAAATCCCCCGTATGTGATGTAAGTCATCATTTTGAAGGTATTGAAGAAATTTCCAGTAGAAAATAGGCAGATCTAGAGAATTGCAAAACTTTTCTTGGTTTACAGTGTGTTTCATAAAGTGGTTAGCAACTTTAGAGCTAAAAAGCAATAAATGCAAATTAGGGAAAAATTTGTAAGCAATAAAGCAAGAGACCAAGTTAAAGAAAAGCACATTTACACAATTTGGAAGAAGCAGTGCAAGTTGAAGTGAGTTTGAAGGTGATTCAGAGCATCATATATCAAAACCCTAGTTCTCAACAAGCAGAAAAGGTATTCTCTATTATATGAATTATGTGGATTTAAAGTTGAAGGAATCTTTTGTTAAGCTTATTCAAGATTGTTTGGGGAATATTGCCACTCCTATTGTTGTGGAAGTCTCTAAGAGACCCCAACCTAGATTTAGAAGATGCTCATAGAAAGTGTATGAAAATGATCTTGTGGGTGTGTTCTCACACATTCCAAGCCATGTGCTACCCATCGAAGATCCAAGAACATACATTCATGGGAAGTTAGAAGAATTCAATCATCAGGAGCTAAAGGATTTTTGGGACAATGAGTTGACTGGAGATGATCTACAGATTAACACATAATACAAAAACCTATTTTGAATGAAGCTAAACGTTTGGAACTGGTTTTCAAATTTTTCTAGTGAGAGTGAGGCAAATTTTTTCAAAATGGCCCTCAGTAGGGTTCATAGCAAATTTGTGTGGGAAAATGAACTGCAGGGAATATCAACAAGGAGGCAATTCGAGTTGTGACTAGTCTTTGTGATACTGGTACCATTCCAGTTCTAAAAGAAATGAAAAATGATGAAGTCACAAGGCTGACTGGTGCTAAGTTTGATGGAAGAGATTTAACTACAAATTCCATTGTAAACCCTGTTGCCAAGTATGCTGCCATCATGATTGGTCAAAAAATCTATTTCACTAATGTTACTCATAAATTTACTATGTATCATATCTTTAATTTATGTCCCCTTGTTAGTGTTTCCTGCTTAGTGGGTCTTCATATTCATTTTACTCCTTCGTCGCAGGTTTCACTAAGTTTCTAACCTTTGTCATATGTTCTTCTATTTGTGAAACTTAGTTCTTCGGCACTCATTGTTTGTTGTCTTTGTCGTCGAGTTTTTGTTTTCCCCAACTTTCCGATAGCCCGATTGTTATCTTTTGGTAGTGTCAAGTATGTTGTCAGTGAATCATACGTTTTCAAAACTTTGTAACTCCCAATTTTAGGTTGTCAAGTTTCTGTCTGTTGTCAAAAAGGATTTAGTTGATTGTTCCACAGATTTTGAGGCATCATCCTTGCATTTAATAAAGTGTACGATACAGTCAAGAGATGTCTTATTGAGATTTCTACAAGGCACGCAAATCTTAGGGTTTTCATTACTACAAAATAAAACAAAGTATCGTATTAATTTAGCGCCAATTGCACGTCTTGTCATTTTATATGGCTTAAAGATGGTGGGAACTTATTTGCTAAAGCCTCGGCTATACTTCTACCTGTTACTATTATTTCTTCATGAATTCAAGCGTTTCATTAGGCATAGTGAGCTCATGCAGTCTGAAATTGAAAATCGTTGGCTCGGTGTGAGGGATACAGAGCTAGGACTTTTTAAATTGGAAGAATTTTGGGAACACTTGGATAGTGAAGAAAAGTCTACTGTAGATGAGAAGGTGTTCACAAGAGGATTAGCTCATGTCGGGGGTTTTTCAGAAGCAGTGCTGAGTGTCGACCTAATTGTTGCATGTGCAAGAAGGTACATTCCTGAAACTTGGGAAATCAAGGCTCTAGATGGAACCATTGTAGCTAAAATTACTCCTGAAGTTGTTTCTCAAGCATTGAGAATTCCAAAGAAAGCACTTGTAAAGGAGATGTCTATCATAGCAGCCTACGAATATTTTAGGGTTAATGAAGCCTGGTGTAAAAATTCAATGGTGAAAGGGTGGCTAAAATAAAAAAGAAAGGTAAGTCTCAGTTGCCCAATAAACTTAAAAGGACACATTTTAAAGTGGAAATTGTTGATATCATTGATTTACTTCATCATGTTGTCAGGAATGCACAAATCAAATTATTTGAAGATTGGATGTGTCAGTTCATTTTGATTATTTGTGATGATGTTGTGTTTATCAATTGGGCCAAGATAATTTGCTTCCACTTGCATGAACAATTAGTTAATTTTTAGAAGACTGCTACCTTTCATTTGTGTTCTTGTTTGATATATATCACTGCTAGTTAGAGATCTTACTGTCCAAGGTTGAAACCACAAGTGCCAACAACTTCTGGCATGCCCATATATAAATGTTATCCACAGTTTACCAGGCAGGTTGGGATGGGAGAATATTGTCTTGTTAATGATGCCTTTTTAATGGAAGCTGTGAGAAAATTGGATGGAAACCCTGAAATGTGTTTTTCCCCTAAATCAAAATCTCTAGTGTTGAAATTTGGAAGTTTTTATATCCAATTTGATAGATTTTCTTATTTGAGGATAGGAGGTTATGAAAAGGCTCCACTTAAATTGCCTAAGTATCTTGAGGATCTGTTGGTATTTATGGAGGTTTGCAGACAAATGGCCATAGTGAATATAAAATATATGAATATGGGGAAACGGGGGTATGCCTTCCTGTTAGTTACTCATTCTTTCTCCTACAAAAATAATCAGATGGCTAAAGGTGTTGAAATGATCCTCAAAGAATATAATCTCTAGTACCTGTTTGTAAGAACTAATTTTGACAACAAAGGTTTTGTGAAAATAAATTTTTATGCCTCCGTCTCATATCAACACCAACCTTCAATTGAGGATTTCTGGGAGGATTGTACTAATGAAAATGAAGTCTTCAAAATGGATCATATGAGGTTAACTCTTGAGTAGATACAAACTTTTGGTCTTTCTTTTCAAATTCCCGAAAATGTGACTGAAGAATTGATGGTTCTTGATCCTGAATATGAGAATTTTCCTGATAAAACACATCCTAGAGTTGACTGGGATAAAGACGAAGTTTTATATATGAGTAAACGAGTTGGATTAGTATTCAAAAGGACTCAAGATTGGTTAGAGGGAAAATGGCATAAGGTTGTTGGTTTTGTTCATGAACCAAAATCATCCCAGAAAAATGAACAAGGATCTAGCCAGGTAGTTACTGGAGGTACATCATCAGCGAGAGTAGCTATCAGGTCTTTTAGTGCCAATTCGCAATCTGGGGGTGATGGTGAGAAACCAGAAGAATCAATCAAATTGAAATCAATATGTGAACAAGACAACCCATCTACCCCTACTCTTAAGAATACAAATGCTCAAACAAAACCTGCTTCAGAAGATTCAGATAACACTTTTAGGCATATTGTTGAGGATAATACTTTCCCACCCTTGTCTAAAGAAACTTCTCCTCCTATAAAAAATATATCGATTATGCCTAGTGAGTCCAGAGAAGTTGTTCAAAGTGATAAAGCTTCCAGTCTGATAGAAAACTCTCTAGTATGGCTAAGGAAAGCAGTAGAAAAGAAGAGAAAATACACTCCCACGACATCTGTTGGAATAGATACAGTGACAAGATTACTCCAATCTTCCTCAGGGCCTAAGAAAGCCCAAAAAATGTCAAGAATTTTGGATGATGTTGTCTCTGGTAATCAAATATTGGAAATTGCAAAACCTCTGAAGGATGTGGATGATGATAAGATAACCGTGGCCGATTATAAAATCATACATGTTGACATGGGTCCCAAGACACTCGAGGGTGATGTATATCATGCCAGTTATTTGGTCAAGCTTTAGCCAACCAGGTGAAAGAAGAAAGGAAAGAGTAAAATTACAATCTCAGGTTTTGGATTTCAAAAACTTTATCTCTTCTATTACTTCTCCCTTTTTGTCTGCTTAAGCTTCTAGTTCCCAAGAAAGAGTTATTGATGAGTCTGTGATGTAGTTAATTAGAAAAAATCTAAATTACTCCAAGGCTTCCAGTGAGTGGATTGAAGAATTATCTCAGGAAACTATATTTTTCATTAGAAAATCTATGATTTATACACTCATATTGTTGATAAAAGAAGGGCATTAATGGCAGAACTGCAGTAGGTTAGGAAAGACCAGACTAGTCTTTATGTACTCTCAAAAGAAATGAAAGAGTTAGTTTCCATGGACCAGTTGAAGTTAATAAATGAACAGATTGTTAGTGATCCAAAGGAATTAGATCCTTCGTGGCCTGATTCACTTAAATGGAAATTAAGCATATATGATGACTTGGTAAAAGAAATCACTGAAGTGCTAGAAAAGTATTTAGATATGCTAGGAGAAATCAAAGGAAATTTTCATGATTTGTAGGTAAGGATAACAGATGATTTTGATGAGAAAATTATAGACATAAAAGAAATCTGCTTGAAATTTAGAGAAGTCTTCAACAGGGAAGTAGCAGATCCTGCTACAATGACTAAAGAATCTTTCTCAAAACTTGGGAGGCTGGAGCTCTATCTCAAAAAATTTAAAGCTGAAGCAGAAAGGAGGTCTGACACACTAAACGAGTTTGAGGTTGCTCTCAGAAAATGGAGAACCAAGCTTCAGATCACATTGACACCAGACAACAAAGAGATTTTTGTAATCATTACCAAATATAGGGAGTACAAGGCCAGAATGAAGATGCAAGAAAGTTTGTTGCGACAAGAGGGGAATGAGGAACTGGAAGCTAATGAAGTTGAAGCGAGTGGAACCGATGCATAGTTTATTTTTAGCATTTTTAAATACTTTCTTTAAAGTTGGCTCTTTTAAGTTATGGACTTCTTTTAATTTTCGGTATGGTTACTTTCAAGAAACCATTACCAAAGACATTAGCTATGTTTAAGTATTGATTTGACTGATGTGGTGAGGATCTTTTGGGAAAACATTGATTTACTCATTAGAGCAGACTCTGTTATTTCTATTATTTTTGCTATTATCTGTTATTTTGATATAGAAGACATTGGTGAAGTTTATGCATGCGTAATATTTGAGTTATGGAGTCTGGATTTATTTTGTTTATACTGAATATTTGCTAGTGCGATATCTATTATTGGGATGATAGATGATATTTTTTTTTTGTATTGTTGCGGTGTTATTATCTATGAATAAGAATTTTGTGGTGATATTGGTTTAGTTGTTATCTTTTATTAAGGAGTTTTATTTTCGTTTGCATGAGATTAATTGATACCTTTAAAGCTTTTTGGTTAAAATCCCCTTCCTTTATTTCTTTTCTAGTTAAAAGCATCACTAGTTTAAAAATCATTCATTGGATATCAGATAAAGGTAGCTACCACCTTTTAAAATAAGCAGAGAATTGGTTTTGAAATTTATAATGTTGTAATTTTACCGATTCAACTGTAGTTACGTTTATCACCTTTGTGGGCATAAGAATATAGAGTTAGGTGATAAATCTGTTAACCAAAAACTAACTGACTAAATTCAGTGTTGGCTACAACAATTCACACTGCTTATGAAATGGTGGTGAACGGAAAGGATTTTGATCTTTGTGAGTTGCTTAGGTTGCAACTTATGGAGAACCTAAGTATGAAAAAGGTGAAGAAGCATGTTTTCAAATTTGGCATTTTAGTTGTTTGTCTATTATTCTATTTCCTGAAGGAGTTACCAGGAAGAAAAGGCACAATATGGGATAACACCAGACCAGTTGCTCATCATATTTTTGACCATCTACGCAGTCTAGGATATTTTAGGGCTCAAAACAATTCCCTAACTACTTTCTTTGCAGTATTTGAAAATGAAGTGCATGAAAGAGAATAAATTCCAAGGAGCTTGGTGAAGAAGTATGAGAAAGCGATAACATTTCTTGTATCTACAGATGAATGCATCATTGAGGCTATAGAACCCAAAATTTAATGGATTGAACCTTTGGGATATGAGATTGAAGAAAAAATGGTAGAGAGGTACATTGAAATCCTATTGGATAGTCCTAAGGACCCCTCTCTTCCTAGGCATGGTACATATGAGGAGAAATCTATTGAAATACATCTAGAGGTTACTACATCTAAAATAAGAAAGAAATTTGAAGCCTTCTTCCAAGGTCAAACATACTCTAAGGATGATATAGAACAATTGAAGGAGGCACTTGATGAAAGGAAAGCCAAATATATTGAACAACCCTCTAAACCTAGAAAATCTAGAGGATTATCTTCTGGTGCTACACCAACACCTATCTCCAGCACTGCCACCTCCAGTGTTGCTAATATTTTCCTAAGGGAAGAAGAAAGAACAAATTTTTCCTACATTTGTTGATATTGCTACCCATATTGGTCCCAGTACTAGGAAATCTAAGAAGAAGGACATACCTCCTGTTGCACCATCTGCTGCTGCAAGAAGAAGAAGAGTGAAACAAAAGGCTGACAATAAAATAAATTTGAGTGTTGTTGTTGAGGAAGAGATTGAAATTGGCTTTTAAGGAGAGAAACAAATAAAAAGAAACCAAAAGGGTAGCACCTCTGATGAAGAAGCCAAAACCAGAGTTGTTGTCTCTACAAATGAGGAGTCAGAGGAAGAGGATGATACTTACCGAATCCATGCACATACAAAGAAGAATGAAGAAGGATCATCTGGTCCTATAGAGGACATGCCTAGATCTCCTCTGATAAGTGGTCATCCACCCTTAGATCTAGGAGGCTTGGTTAACAATGTGATTAATAATGACCTTATGCCAACTACTGAGCTATATGATAAGGTCAATGATGAAGGGAAAGAAACTCATAAATGCATTTTTTTAGTACATAGTCATTTGTAATATAAAAATGGACACCATACAATCAAAATTTACTAAAAAATTCTAGAAAGAGTTAGTACTTAGAAGGAAAGAGGCTGTAAATGTTGAAGACAAGATGAGAAGTGAAGCCTTAAAATCCATCAATTCCACTTTTTCGAAGATAGAAGTTGCAAATCCGCTAAAAGAATGTTCTACATTGTTTAGAGTCAAGCAGAGAGTTAACATGCTAATGACTAAGGAAGATGATTATATGGAAAAAGTGAGGAAAGATACTTAGTATGTAACCAAGCAAGTAGCAAGGAGCTATAGGGCAAGAACCAGTTCTTCATCGCACACTGCTCAGGCACAGGAACATGCTACCATTGCAGAAGTAATGGATAATCTAGTCTTGGAGACTGTTGATGAGACACTTGGTGCTTCGGAGACCCTTTCCCCTCCAAATGACATAGAAGAAACTACTAGAAAAAGGTTTGATGATCATCATAAAGATCATTCTGGTGATAAGAGAGAAGAACATCAAGAATCTACTAGAAATAGGGAACAAAGAAACAAAAATGAGAGTGAAGGGAGTAAGAAAAAAAAGAAGAATAATAACAAGGATGATGAGGATAGAAGGGAGAAAGAAAATAGAGATAAGTCCTCTGGAAAGTCATCTGAAGAAGAAGAAGAAGAAGAAAAAGAGAAGGAAAAAGAAGAGAAGAAGAAAAAAGAAGAAAAGAAGAAAGAGGAAGACAAGGAAGCCATCCCAATTGAGAAGAGCAAAGGAGAAATTTCCAAAGGCCCTGAACCATCAAAGTTGTTCGGAGAATCTTCTGGAAGTTCCCTTAAAGGTCTTCTTTCAAGAAAAAATGTATTTCAACATGTGCTTCCACCACAACTAGTTAAACTACCATCACACCCAGGTTATGTGGGCATGACAAAGATTACAGCTAGTGACAAAATGAAACTAAGTGGCACTTTTCTTAGCTATGTCACATAAGAAGCTATGGAGTCTTATCAAAAGGGAAATGATTTGATGAATGAAGCCATCAAATCTTTACAAGAGATAGCCCCCGGTGTTACATCAGACAACTCTTTAGCTCCAATTGAAAATTTGAGGCTTATAGTTGATTCAGTTAAAGAGTACACATCTAACCTTAAGGTACAAACTGCAAAAGAAGTGGAGTTGAGTCTGCTAGAGAAAAGATTGTTGTTTCTACAATACAAGTGTACAATTGCACGTGAAAAGGCTTTGCAAACCTTGAAAGAGGTAAGAGAATGTGATGAGGAATCCCAACTACTATTTTTTTACTACATGAAGTGGTTAGATGCCACTCAAGGTATCAAGGACTTAATGGACTCAATTGCATCTCAACTTATAGATGCTTCCAGAGATTATAAGATTGCAAATTTGATAGAACTATGTTAGGTGGGTTTCTATTGCAGATGTTCAAAGTAAAATTTTCATCCTGCAGAGGTAGAAGGAAGATGCTATGAGACGTTATGCCCAGCTTAGAGACTTGGTCATGTCCAGACATGTCTCTATATCAAATGCATTGATGGGAGCAAAAAAACTTGAGAAGATGAACATTTCTCCATCCACTTCGGAAGAAGGAGAAGAATGCCTAGCGAAATTAGAATCTCTGCATAAAACTCTTTCTAGGGACAAAGGAGTTTGGGATGATCGAAAGCCAGCTTGGGAAGCAATTCTCAAGGAGTTATAGGGTGCTCCTAGTTCCTAATCTAAAGTTTTTTTTCTTTTCTCGGTCCTTTGTCCTTGATGTCAAAGGGGGAGAAGAGGAGAAGAATATGTATAAAAAATGATAAGTTATGTGTTTGTACATATGTTAGGGGGAGTTGAGCACAATATTTTGTTTTTGAAGCATGTCTCATTTTTGGCACATGTTGCCATCAATGACAAAGGGGGAGATTGTTGGAAGAATGAAGAAGGTGACCTTCAGGTTTGTTGTCATTGATGCCAACACTGGTTGGTAATTGACTAAGTAAATTGCATACCTATGCTGATCTAGTATTTTAGTCCGAAAATCCTCTCAGTAAAAGGAAAATCTATGAGTTTTTTACGTTGCTTAGGAGTGTCAGTTATAGGTATAAACGAGCTTTCAACTATCTTTGTTGATTCGGATATGTAATCCAAGTGACAAAAGTTCAATATTATTTAAGCCAACAAGGTTAAGAACTTTTTGTCCTTTGTTTGTTCCTTATTAGGTCTGGGCCAACCTAATGTATGAATGACACGTTTTGTTTTGTGTGTCAAACGAAATGTCATTTTGAATTTTGTATTCAATTAGGTTGACCTAATTGATGA
This sequence comes from Sequoia sempervirens, assembly GCA_007258455.2. Classification (NCBI taxonomy): domain Eukaryota; kingdom Viridiplantae; phylum Streptophyta; class Pinopsida; order Cupressales; family Cupressaceae; genus Sequoia; species Sequoia sempervirens. The sequence goes on along the minus strand of VDFB02000017.1, from coordinate 118,723,579 downwards.
TGGAAGATATGACTGTGTATATATGTGTGTGTATGATGGACATAAGAATATATAGAGATATGGAATATGTATTCAAGCGATACGACAAATGAAGTAATGCAAAGTGATTGATAATGTTTGTATATTTGCAACCAGAGCATAATTTTGGTGTTTTCTGAGCTTAACCAGAACTGATTTTTTCACTTTGTAGGTGCACTTCACCAGTTCACTTTTGGCAGTGAGCCATACCTCTTTTTGTATCTTGGCTATAAGCCATCTTTTGTATTCAGGATGTGAGTCTTTCAAGGAGAACACATCCTGGCAATGAGCCCTGTAATATCTTATGACCGGTTATAATATATTGTGAGCTAATCCTCACCGTGGTTTTTCCCACTTTGGGTTTTCCATGTAAAAATCCAGGTGTCAATGTGTTATGATCTCTTTTATGTTTTGGTTCACTATTGTAGCTAGGTGTGGTTTGTTAATTGGATTGTTAATAATTAATTTTGTTAGTAGAATACTTATTCACCCCCCCCTCTAAGTATTCGGTGTATTCAACACAAGTAAGTTCCTAATTTCAAAGTAATATATCAATATTTTCCTTTAAATGACATTATATTGTACGCAAAAATTACAATAAATGCATAAAGCTCACCATAATCTAATAAATGTTATCTTTTTGTACTCATTAGCCCTTAGATACATATAAAATTAATATGTTTCTATATTCTAAAATTGAATTATCTAGCACAATTCATAATCATATTTTCATATCCAAATTTCATCCAATTCATATAGTATTAGGACACACATAGAATAAAAAACCATAGGGAGTTTGACCCTTAGCAATGTTATCTTTTACCAAGGTTGTACATAAGAAGTTCCCATATTTAAATACCAACAAACAGTAGAATAGAACATAACAATAATTTTATTTGACATGCCTACTCTATTTGCTTCTATTTATTCGGTTTTGGTCTCAATTATTTAATTTCAACATAATTAATTACCCAATTCCAAAGTAATGAAATAAATTCAACAAACACCCACCACCCACAATGGTGATATCCCCATGTAGAAAGTCAACAATCACATATCTTCCAATCATCTTGTCACATGCACGGATCGTTAGGTCATAATATTCTAGAAAACATACATGAAAAATAGAAGATCCTAATAAGTCTTAACTCCAACCATATTTGACTTATACAATATCCCTACACTCGTTGTTTTCCCTATATTTTAAATATTAACAAGAGAGTTATTTATATACACAATTAGTCCAATTTTCAAAAGACACTTTTTTTTTGTTCCCTTCTACATACCCTTACATATGCTTTAACTTGAGTCTCAAAAAATTTCATTCCACAAATTTATTGTTTAGTTCTAAAATAATTGAAATGTAGAGGTAAGTAGATGCTATAAAACTTGTAAATCTTGAAGGATAGTTTCTTTTTTTTTATATATAAAAGATGGATATCGTCTATAAATATATTAAAATATAAAATAGATGATAGTAACATTTTGAAAATTACTAGTACAAAATAGACATAAGATAACCAATATAGGGGAGAGGGGCCTATAGTGGAGCACCCTAACTTTGCCCTTCTCAAAATCTTACGTGGAAATTTCAAATCACTCCCAATTTTGTACAATAATTTATTTGACAACTCACGTGCTTCTATATTTCGTTTTAGGGCCACATCATCAATATTATGCCACATCAACATGCTTTTTGTTTAGGTATCCAAAAAAGACCCAAAAAAAAGTGAGACCGATAGTGGTGCACTAAGTCATGTTTTATTAATGCGCTGATGTGGCATAACATAATTTGTCAGTTTTTATATTTTATGGATAAAAAGTGTTTTGCAATTGGATATCAAGATGCTTCACTATGGGAACCACTGAGGACTACTTTTATCCCCACTATGGGTTCCTCTCCCCTAATCCAACCCAAAAAAATTAACAGAAAAATAATCTATAACCCAAAAAACTAACAATGAAACACATATATATGTATATAAAAACCAATAATTGGGAACTAGTCATGGAGTATAGAGAACCACACCTAATTACTATCTTAATCACTTAAAAGTGGTTTTCCTACACTTAGCAAATTTAGAGATTTCTTAACCTTTGAATCTTTAATAGGGAAGGGTGGAGAATGATGCATCAACAAGCGGAATAAAAAGTCAAATTAACTTTTTGAACAAGCAAATGGTCATGAGATAACATAGCACTTTTAAGCTCAAGACTACAATTTTTGTACAGACCGAGTGTGAGATAATTTTTAATATGATGATGAACAATGCTAGCAATTGGGAAGATACCCTTTGATATATCATACTTGAAGCAGGAGGACAATTCAACAGATCCATAGAAAGGCTAAGGATACCTCTATACTATATTAGAATTAAAAAATCAACATTGTGAGAATAGAATTTGAAGACAATCTTAAGTTTCTCCTTAATTGAGAGGTACAATATTAGCAAGGACCTCCTCCTTCTTGAAGCGAATTCTATTGTTCAACCAGCCAACAAATCGTGGACACCAGGTAGACAATGAAGAAGTGCACCAATATATAATGAAATAAATGGGGGAGATTTCCTTCGATATAAACTTGTACAACACAAACTTGAGTATTAATAAATAAGAAGTTGCCACAAGCACAATCTGACTACCAACTTATGATTGAGCTACTCTCCCTCAATGAAATCCATTTAGCATAGTGTTAACTAATAAAATGTACCAATTAGAATGCCATCAAATTTTGAAATATTATAATAAACTATGAATAAACTACAATGCCCTATAAACCAGACCTATATAACATGCTTTTTATCCCTTTCTAGATATCAAAGATGATATTCAATTGCAAGGTTAGATAATTTTTCCATCAAAGAGTTAGAATTCCCTATAGTAATGCATAATCTCAATATTGCTAAATGTCTGAATAACTTGATTGATCTATTAATAAATGTAAGCAAGTTTCTAGTTGATTGAGCATTTTTGTGATATTATATTTATGCTTACCATTGAATCACCTTCAATTAGTAATGTGGAAATATTCTTCTTGATAGATATTTCCAACCCTATAAGTAATGTGTTTTCTTTTGCAATGTTGTTTGAACATATGGTAAATTTTTAAAGCAACAATAATAATCTGATTTGTATGAGCTTTGATGACTGCTCCAATCCTTGATTTCCTGGGTTCTTCCTAGTTGCACCATCAAAGTTGAGTTTGAACACATTTTTAGGTAGCAGATTTTATTTGATTAGACTTCTAATAGGTTTTAATTTCATTGAATAAGAGTCATTTTGTGGATGAGGTTTCAAATACTGCCAACTTTTTAAACAAAGTTGTCAATCCTCAAGGATAGTTTAATTATTTGCAAAGAAATTGAGAAAACTTATAGTTTTTGCTATTGTTTTTACCATAGTAGAAAATATTACACATTAATCCAAATTGTTTGGCATCGTTATTCAAACAACTATTCCAACCAACTACAAGGTAGTTATGTAATTTCTCTTACATTTATGGAGGAAATCTCAATAGAACCTATATTTAATCACAAGTTTTAAGTTGTAAGGGAGACATAGGAAAAATCAAAATCAAGAATTCCCAAGGTATAAGCTCATGCATGTTGCTAATTCAACACCAAGTTGTAAATGTCTAAAAAAAGGTCATTTAACTTCTACTTTAAATGAGACATCCTTAGTCTCTAGCAAGACTCCAATTAGAACAAGGAATGATGTTCTAGATTACACATAATGAAAGGGCTAAGAGTTTCTATATTTTTACACTTATTATCATATGTTTATTCATATTATGGAGTTAGAAGGGGGTCCACCCTAGTCAACCATGGTCTCTACAACTAGTCACATTTTAAAAATCAGCAATTGTGTCCTCTTAGGTTTTTAAGGTTATAAGAAGGGTTATTGAGAAATTATACTAACAACATTCATTAATTTATATAATGTTTCTTTAGTCACACAAATTGTTCTAATAATAATAATCATGTTTTTAAGAACTAACATTTATGTCCTTTTAAGAATTACAATCACACAAAGAAAAGAGGGTGGAGTTATATATATCATGTTTCAAAAGAATCAATATATTTTTATGGCCCCTAAGGTGATTTATTTTTTAAATCATTAATCATTTATACTACCATTTCTCTAGTTGTTCACGTTGGTTATGTAGGAGCTGAAAATTAGCTCATACCTATCAAGATCACTTGCAAAATAAAATATAACCTTCCACATTGATATGATATAACTACAAATGTACAAGAGCCTTGCTTAAATAGACAAGGTGAGGGATATGATTAGACAAGATCATGGCATGTTTCTTAATCCTATAACATGAGATAACTAACATAACAAACATTAAATGACCTAGGACATAAGAAGTAAATTACATAAGGTAAGATAATATCTAAGACTTATAGAAGGATTCATATGACCTAACTAAACTTAACATGTGAATAAGACCTACTAGTGGATTGGATAGGTAAAATACCATATTCACACCAACAACCCCCTTTAAGTGCAACTTAGGGAGGTACAAACCAATGTAAATTATGCAAGAATGAAAGGATGGGTCCTGGCTAAAAGGCCATGTTAGGTACCCGTGTACAAATGATCTCTCACAAATTGAGAAAATGAGAAAAACCTTGTGGGATAAACTCCTCTCCAAAAGAGAGAATGTAGGAAAACAATCATGTACAAGTGAAAAAAATGAATGGAGGATTAATCAACACCCCAAGGAATACATCCATCATAAATATACAATCGATAGCCCCCATAAGAGGGAAAGAGAGAGACTATGTATTCCCCCCACAATGTATAATCTCCTACAAAAATGGTAAGTGCCTGAAGATAAAACATGATCCAATATCAACAAACAACTTATCTCCCTCTAGAAAGAAATAAAATCAAGTATATATGTAGGAATTTTTACCATTCCATATAGGAATTGATAGAAAGAATCATGAAGATGTATGATGATATCTTTGAGATCTACTCATGTGTTACCTTCTCCATGGTAGATGATGATGCCACAATCAAATCAGGTGCATGCCTAATCAACAAAGAAGGTGATAAACTAGGACTATGTGGAAACTGATGTTGAACAATATCCAAAGACAAATATGATTTAACAATATTAGTAAAATGACTATCATCAAAAAGGAGAGATAACCCCTCAAATGTTTCCTCCAAATCTGAAATGTGAGATGCCATAAACAAATCTAATATACTTGTCAAGAAATCATCCCACAAATATATATTTGAAAGACAATGATTTACCTACTACAAAGAACCACTAGAAAATTTCAAAGAAGCAACTCTGAACTCTAATGAAGCAACATAATATGGATGGTCTTATTGAACAAGAATTATGGGAGCCTCAATCAATGACTCTCCATAAGGAATAAATGAAGGTGAAGGTACAACAACTATCTCTAATGGAGGAGAAGGAGAATATGAAGAAACCTCATTCTCATCTTCAAAAGATTCAAAGTACTCCAAAGAATCAAACTCTTGAATAGCATCATACTCATAGGGTATTCTATCTAAAATATGAAGAGGTATAAGATAGTCTGAAATAAGATCATCTGAGAATAGTCAGGTATCACGATCTCCATATATCTCCCAAATTCTAGTCTAAATGGCATGCAGACACTTAAAGGAACAAGAGAATTCAAATTTTCATCATCAACATGAATAGCAATAACTCCTAAGATATGACCCCTTTTTCAATTTCAAGAAAATTTATTACTATTAGTACCTAGAGGGGGAACAAGACCATACAAATGTGGCAAAAAATGAAGACAACGAAGATTTTTTATGATTCCATCTCTCCATTGTTTATAGTTTCCCCTTTTCAATATGATCAGACAAGGATGAAATAAAAAAACCCATACTGAACTATGAGAGATCTCCAAAATTACAAATACATCAACCTTCAACAACAATTAGAAACCCCCAAACATGATAATGTTGTAAATGAAGCCTTCTAAAAAGGATAAAACTTCTCCATGTGTCAGGATTTCCAAGTAATCAATCACAATGTGATATTTACAAATATTAAATAAAATAACTTGGGGCTGAATTTTGAAAATTTGCATGGACATAAAAATAGAGCCCTTTAATACCTTTGTGATGCCATAAGAATCTTGAAAATTGAAGATCCAAGAAAATATTATGAGCTCAAAGGTCTAAATGGGAGACTTGACTTCAAATAGAAATAAAATGTACCTACAAAAAAAATATGGAAAAATGAACTACACATTGCAAAGTGCTCAAAACCAACTTTCTAACAATATCTTGTTTTTGAAAAATGGACTCTTGCATCAAAAGATATGGCCATCAATAAAAAAAAGCTTAATTAGGGCCTAGGAGAAAGAATTAACCCCATGGAAGCTAGTAGTTGGTCACTCACATGACCTTGAGCACAACAAGTATTTTATAAAAAAATTCCACAAACTTTGGTAGAGGTGGCACTACTTGGAGTGGATGGCGAGTGCTCTGCCTCTTGGGCTTAATCCCCGATGCTAGGTATGTGACCACTTGCTCAACTCCTCCATGACTAGATGCCCAATTATTGTGCCAATATAACCTGTAACTTTTTTAATTAATTTGTTGAGATATTGCGAAGAAACTTGTGTTTCCTAGATTTTTCGAGAAGGTAATTCATTGGCAGATTTTTTCGCCAATGAAGTTGTCAGGCTTAATGAGTATCGAGTGTGGGAGGAAGGCTTTCTCCTTCCCAAGGCAGCTAGGATCTTAATGAGAAATGATGGTTTTGGTTGAGTTTATGTGGTGGAGTTATTTAACCATTAGTACCATCTCTTGACTCACACACTTTGTGGGTATTGTTTGACTTGTTGGCTATCAGTCAAATTGCCAGGGTTTTCTACTTTTGGTTATTGTGAATATGGGAGGTGAAAAAAGCATAATTGAGCCTCATTCTTGTGCAAGCCTAAGAAAGAAGAAGAAAATTTGGAGGATTCTTCAACATGGGAATTTTATGCCGTTCATGGAAAGATTGCATCGTCATGATCTGAATGCTTTAGAAAAGTTTTTTTCTTGTTGGCACAATCACAAACTTTAGATGAAGGACTTGGTTGTTGATATCAATGAGGAGTTGATTGGTACTGTGACTGGGTTGCCTATGGTTGGCCATAAATTCTTCAAAGACAAGAAGAGTAATGAGGAGGCTACGGCTCAATTTTTCAAAGATGACAAAAGGAAATAGCTCGTCAAGATGGAGGCTTGGGGCTATGAGAGGAATTCTCTCAAGAAGATATGGGCGAATATTGTGGAAGTTATAATGTGGTATGTGACTCTGGAAGGCAGGTTTATTGCAATCCTTGGCCATCATTTCACTCTTTTAAACCATTTTAGGAATGTGATGTTTATTTCCTTTATGTTCTTTCTCTTTTCTTCCATGGAGATCTCTTTGTATCCACACTTAAAAAATAGGAGGGATCTGGTCCTTCATGAGGGCCTTATTTTGTTAATCATGGAGCATGTAAAAGCCCTTATCCCTACCTCTTCAATCAAGGGAAAGGAGAAGATTGTTAGTGAGGTTTATGGCTCTTCTAGCTCAGATACCAGCGTAGCTAAGGATGAGCCGAAGTGGAATGAAGATGGTGAGGAAGAGACCCATCCCCTATGGCTACATCCTCGAAAAAGATGAAGAAGGGTAATTCTAAAGATAATCGGGTAGCTAAGCATCTTATTCTGCAAGAGTTAGAGTCCCAATTTGAGGGTGAGGATACAGAAGTGGGTTTTTGGGATTCCACTCCCATGGATGATGCATTGGACATTGGTCAGGGTGATAATGAGGTTGGTGGTAAGGAGGAGGGACTGCAAGAGAATGTGTTGACAATGGAGGCCAAGGATAATCCTAGGAGGGTTTCTAAGTGCATTGCCAAGATGAAAAACTAGGCCTCAAAGGATATGGTTAAGGTCACCATAGAGCTCTACAAAGAGAAGGCTCTGGAAGAGAAGGTGGTGGAAATTGATGATTCCCCAGTTTGTAACTCTCCTAATGTGGAAACTGAGGGTTAGAAGAATGTTCAGAAGGAGGAGGATGTTGAGAAGAAGTATGAAAAGTCGGAGCCTCTAAAGGTTAATCCCCTATTGGAGGACTTCTCCTATCTTAATGATGATTCCACCTCTATTTTTGAGCTTCTTGACATGGTGAGGGAAGGGGCTACTAGTAATTTCAAACTTGCTAAATGGACTCTCCAAGAATTTAATAGGTTCGACATCAAAATTAGGGGTTTGAAGGAAAATTTTCAAAATATTTCAAAGGGTTCAGCCTCAAATATTCTGATTGATAGAATTGTTGATCTTGAGAGTTTGTTCATTGGTTTCAAGTCCCTTTGTTAGAAATTCTTGGTTGGGTTAGAAACCAAGGTATTAGATACCAATGCAGATATAAAGAAACTTCTCCATGCCTGTCACATTTCAGTAAAGAATAGTGTGGATTCTTTGGAGGTCCTGTTTTGCAAGATTGGTGAGCTTAGAGAGGACCAGTTATATTTTTTTGAGTTAATGGAGAAGGAACAATTGGCCAAAGTTAAAGGGAAAAAAGGTGCAAAGGATGATGGGAAAGGTCCTATTGTTAGAGGGTTGGTTGACTGGAAGAAATCCTTCGAAGCTGAGAAAAAAGAATTGTTGGACATGATTGGCTTGCATAGGAACCAACAGTGTGAGGTGGCCAACACCTTAATCCATATGAAGTAGTGTCCTATTGTCTATTTTTTATTTGTTTTTCTATTGTTGGGTCTCGGTTTCTTTCCTGTTGTTTTGTTGTTGTTATTTGTTGCTGATAGTTTAGTGCTTATCCTTTGAGTAGCATTTTGTTTCTCCTGGTGTTTTGAGTTTTGGGTTGTTGTTGGTGTCTTAGTTTAGTATCTTGTGAGCAAAATTTTGTATCTAATATTGTAAAGGGTTTTGTGTCCCTTCAAAACCTATTTTTCTCGTATAATAATTTTTTATTTTTTTTTTAGTTTAAAATAATGATATCGTACCTCCAATAGGACGGGTGATGCAAGGTGATGTAGAAAGAGGACAAATTGCATAAAGATGGTGTAGGAAATAATATTCTTAGGGTCTAGGGAAAAATAGTCAAAATGATGGCGAGGGATGAAAAAATACTCTTAGGGTCTAGGGAAAAATTCTCCAATTTGGATGAAATGGTAGTTGATCTTACGATTTTTGGGCCTCCTAGACACGATGGTAGGGTTTGTTTTGACCCAAAATACTCCAAAATTGTTGCTACCTCCAGATTTGGTAACCACTTTCAAGCTTCAAACCCTCATAGATCTAGCCTCAAATATCCTATTTGGACAAAAAAAGAAGGTAAAAATGACTCTTGGAATCCCTGAACTCAATGGTGAACTTGGATTTGTACCAACATGGATCAAAATTAACTTGCAATATAAAGCCACAAAGAGAAAACCCTAAAATCTTCAATATTTCTATCAAGTTTTTTGATTCTCTAGGTCATCATATGATGCAAGAGAAGAGCATACTCAACTTTTCAATATCCACCAAGATTTTTAATCTAGCAATATCTTATGCATAAAAATCACCCTTGGATCTAAGGTGTTTGCAAGACTAGAGCTCTAGTATTATATGTAGGAGCTGAAAATTAGCTCACACACCCCAAGATCACCTGCAAAATAAAAGATAACATTCCACAAGAGTGAATGGAAAGATAATAGCTTCATTGATATGATATGTTACAAATGTACAAGAGCCTTACTTAAATAGACAAGTTGAGGGATATGATTAGACAAGATCATGATATGTGTCTTAATCCTATAACATGAGACAACTAACATGTAAATAGGGCCTACTAGTGGACTAGATAGGTAAAATAGCATATTCACACCAACAAGTTACATTGTCAAAAAGTTTCCAAAAATGATTGAATTTACAAGAGAAGGTTGCAACCAACTACTCTAATTATCACAATTGAATTACCCTATTTCAAACATTTGATGTGATTAATTTTGTATTCCCTTATGTATTTACAAAAACAAAAATTGTTAGGTACCATTTAGTTTAGGTTCTAAGACAAGTTTGGATTTGCAAGAAAAAAATCATAACCAAACAAAGTAATAATCATGAATAAACACACACTTGAATCAATATAAGGTTAATTTTGCTAAAATTAGTCATTTAAATTTATTTCAACAATCAAAACTAATTTTCACATGGTGATTTGCACATTGTTGACACAAAAGAACTAGGGCATAACTATTCCATAGAGTTCCCAATGTTGGAACCTAGAGCTTTGATACCTAATGTCATGCCACAATTTTATACATGGACATAACACACCAATTGACAATTTTTATTTAATTTTATACATTAGACGCTTAACTTATATCATACTCAACATGATACTTTAATGTATGCATGTGAGGAGGGGTAATGGTCAAGTCTCTAAAACGATACTTGGCTTAAAGAGGTGATGGAATCCATTAAGTTGTCTAGAATAATAACATCTATTTTCATTTAATTAATGTTAGACTTACAAAAAATTAGGGCAACTAACTAAAGAGATTAACTTAATAACACATTAATCCACTCTTATTAAATTAATTCACTAATTTAATTTTTTTTTTCATTTATTAGATTGTACTGGCTCTCAAATTGAATTTAGAATATGTTGGCATTTCAAGACACTGAACATTGGGAATTACTTATAATAATAGGTAAATTATTGTAAGCTTCATCTAAAATCATTTTTTTAATTTCCCATGGAATCAAATTCCAAAATTGTTTTACTAGGACTATAAATTAATTTTCAATCTCCTAAAAGAGTATTTATTGCACAAGATAATCAAATGAATTCACTAGTTGAATTGATAAAGTGGATTGCTATAATGGCGTACAACTAAATTGGATTTAAAGCATTATTCTAAATTTTAAATTGGTTTTCTGAACATAAGAATGGACTATAACAAAGTTCAAATTTCATAAATAAATTTGATAATAATATAAAATATTTTCCAAGTTTGTATTATACAAAGTGAAATGATTTGAATTAACTTAAGAAGGTTACTCACTTTCCTTCTTTAAGTTAAATAGGTTTTAATTCCAAAAATTAAAATATAAATACTAAAGATAAAAAATAAGGTTAACTTTAATAAATTATAAAAGGGTTTTTAAGTTATAACTTATATTAAGGTTCCTAGACTGATGAAACCCCACCATGGCCTAAATGCCTATTAGATAAACAAGATTAATTTAATTAGATAACTAAATAAAATTTAAGGTTATTAATGGAATGAGCATTAAATATCAACCCTTAGATGATATTTAATGCCTACCATTGGATTTAGAGAATTAGATAGGAACTCTAGAATCCATAAGGATGGTTATCAAAACCAATTTATCTTGCATTCTTTCATTGTTTCTTTGTTTGCAAGGTGGAGAGCATAAGGCTCTTCTAGGATTTGAAGGAAAGTTTATTTGATGTATCATTATTGTTATGTTGAATATTATTATTCACCATTAATTTTTCTTCTTCTCAATCTAAAATCCACATACATATGATTTTTCAAGAAAAATGTATACAAATTTTTATATACTATAAATTATCAATGATATATATACATAATCTATATATATTTATAAGTTTGAAGGTATTATTTATATATGTTCATTTCTTATTTTATATATATATATATATATATATATATATATTATGTATATCTATTGCTATCAGATTTTACATGTGTTTTTTGGAATGTAGAATATGTTTAAATTAGGTTATTGTTTAAAATAATTATATCCATATTATTCAATATGATTGCAAATGTAACAGTTAAATCTTGGTGTTATTTTACAAGATTCATTATCAAAGGATAGTGTTGAAAAAATGGTATGGTTGATTTAAATAATATATATATATATATTAATATTATTTATTATTGTTATTTTATCTTTATTTTTTATAGATTTAAAAAATAATAATACGAAATTATTGGGGCTTCATCCCCATATGGGTTCATGGCCACCTAAGAGGGTCACATGCTTTCTGCTAAGAGTTTCACGTCGACATGGGTCATAGGCCCTTTGTTGAGGGTTGTGCCCTAGCAAGGGTCATGCACCTTGGGGCCATCCCCCTCTTTGGGATTGGTCTACCATTTGGTCTTTGACCCTTTAGTAGGAATTCCCAAAAAGTTATTTAATATTTATTTTTGTTTTGAATTTTATTTGGTTCACTTTAAACTATAGATCAACCCTACATTTTTTTAAAAGTTTGTAAATTTCTATGTTTACAGGTTTTGAAAAGAATGAAAGTTTATATATAAAAATATCCTCATAAAATATTAAATATATAATTCATATATTTTCAAACATAATTGATTTATTTATTTTTTGAAATATATTTTTATCAATGCTTGCACATATTTTAAGCATAATATACTTTTTTTAGGTTGCAGGAATTAGGTAGCCCCTATATATTGTAGTGTGTATGCTAAAAAAAATTAACATGACCGATGATGCTGGTGTGATATGCCCTTCAATACCATGGGGGTGGGGGAGACTAGACCTCATGACCTGTCACCTACAATAGGATGCTTTTAGCCAATCAAGCTAGACCCTCCACCCCTAAGCATAATATACTTTGTCTCTGTATAGCTCCATGTATTTAATCTCAAATAATTCTATTTTTTTACCATATTATTATATATATATAAAGTATGTCTAACACATTCACATATAAACATTGATTTATAATAAGTCATATGTTTGTTTTCCCTTTAAAAAGGCACACATAAATATAAATTGGTAATTAAATTCATATATCTTTAAACAACAAGGTATTAAATGTGAGTACTATTTTTTGAGTGCAACAACTAGTAATAATTATGGAGGGGTTTTATTTGTGAAATTCGTAATGTTTTCTACCATTACATGGTTATCTAGTACAAGGGATCTCATCTTCCCTTAATAATAACTTGAAACTATTATAAATTTGAACTACTACATGCTTTCTTCTCCAACAATAAAAGGGAATTGCAATCTTTACTTTAGCTTCCATTACATGACAATGATCTTAAACATGGTTAGGAAACTCCAAAGGACATGCCAATGAGAAAAAATAGCTCTCCTCCCATCCAAACAAGGCATCATCAAGCTATTAAATGACTCTAGCCATCTCTCAAGTAGGGAGAAATGCCAAAACCCAAGATTCATAAAACTAAAATAGCTTATACTTGTAGACATGTAAAATTGAATTAACACCTATCACATCTCAGAATGACCCTGAATCAATTCAGAACAACTCTGAATCAACTATGAATGTCTCAGAATGACTCTGAATCACCTCAAAATGTTTCAAAACAACTCTGAATCAACTCAGAATGTCTTGGAATGACTCTGAATCAACTTAGAACATCTCGAAACATCTCGAAATCATCCCACGACGTCTCACAACTCATCGAATGACATAAAACAAAATTTGAAACCCTATTTCCTCTATTAATTGAATAATACAACATTATTTAATTAATTCACTTTTTCATCATTCTCGACAAATTAAATAAATACCGTTTTATTTAATAAAGTCTTGAAAACTCTAATTCTACTATTAATTGAATAAAGCAACTTTATTTGATTAATTCACATTTTATCATTCTCGACCAATTAAATAAACAACGTTTATTTAATAAAGTCCTAATCTAATCTTATTTCGTCCTGATTAGTCAAACAATGCCAATTATTTGATTACGTCACTAATTCACCTTATTCCTCAAAATTAATTGAATTATTAAATCATAATAATGTAATTATCACACTTTCCTCCAAAATTTGAATAATTAAATCAAACTATTCACATCAATTATCAAAACTCAAACACAAAAAGAAATTAATTAATTTAATTAATTAATTAATATTCCTCACCCACTTTTTGATTGAGGAAATCGTGGATTGCTAACTAAGCAATCAATTGTTGACTGATCAATCAAAATTGCTAACTAGCCAATCTATTCTTCAATCACCCTAATTGTGCAATCAACTTTGCACAATCTTCTCATGTCTAAATCCTCTCAACACATTTTGACCATTGATTTGGATATTCTCCAACACGATCCTGATCGTCGATTCAAAATCTCTTTTCCTATAAAACAAACCTCTCTCCTCACAAATATGGATTGGAGAATCAACATACCTTATGCAACGAAGTGCTGATGAGATCATCCTTGAGAGAGCTTCATTCCTTCCTTCAATCAACCAAGCATTCATCCACACTTTGTACATGAACTTTGGAGGCTTCGCTATGATAAGAGAAATCCAACATCAAGCGAATGCACTCCACTATGGGATGGTGAAATTGTATTTTCTTTCATTTCATTTGGTAATTAGTAGGTTCCTTATTATGTTTGCAATAGCATAGCTTAATCTTGTACGTGTAGGAGTTTTAGATTTTAGATTTGTCCATTTGACTGTAGATTAGATTCCTTTGTCAAATTGCATTCTTGTTCATCTTGAATTTCAATCTAACATCCTCCTTCCCCCTCACACATTCTGGCATGCTCGGTGGGACCTAGGTCCTCCTTACTAATGTTTTTATGATCAAATTTGAAGTCACAGGATTCTGAGAGCCTTTTGGAGACATTTCACAAACTGCCCAGCAAAAGCTCACTTTTGACTGTCAAGAATTATGAGCATTTGCCACAGAAACTGCACTTTTTCCATTTGAACTACACCTTTGCACTAATATCAGCGCTTTTGCTCCAAAAAGCACGCTTTTTCATATTTCTGGGTTTGCACCTATAAGAAAAATATGAGTTTTTGCCTAATTTTTTAGCATTTGCAAAAGTTTCTTCTGAGCTTTTGATTTTTTTCTGAGCATTTGCTCTAGAAGACAAGTGCATGGATCCTGCACTATTGTAATGACCTTCCTTGCTAACATTTTTTTTTTGTTTTGCAGGAATTAATAGATTTTTATGCAGGATGTTGAACATACTAACTTGTTTTGTGCAGAGAAGACAATAAGTCCAAGATCTTTGGAGCCACAAATATTTTTGCTTATTAATTTAGGAATTTCCTTTTGGTGCTCTAAAATGAACCAACAACAACTCTCACATTTCGATTTTGGTGCTATTTAAAATAAGCAAATTTGAAGATTTCTAAAGTAGGAACCTCCTTTTGGTGCTCTAAAATGAACAACAACTCTCACACTTGATTTGGTGTTGTTAAAATGAACCATTTGAAGCTTTCTAAATTGGGAACTCTCTTTTGGTGCTCATAAAAAAGAATATAAAACACTTCAATTTTGGGCTCTAACAATGAACACATTTCATGTTTTCATAATTAGGAACCTTTAAATTTGGTGCATAAAAAGAGCGCAAACATTTTTCATTTTGTTGACACATGTACGATTTACATTTGTTGACCAGTTAGAGACCAGGCCTAATTTTCTTAGAAACACTTCCATTTTGGGGCTTAAAATGAAAAAAATGTTTTTGATTGTTTTCACACCATTATCTTAACTGCTTGATGTCCTGAACACTTCAATTGGTGCAAAAATAAAAAGAACATTTTGTTTTTGTTACTCGCATATTCTTGGGGATAACACTACTCGAGGTATTTAAAATGAATCAATTTGCTATGAATTGTATGTCGTGTATTCATTGATTGGCAAGCTAAAGTGTTTTTTCTTCTCCCCTTGCACCATTTTGGTGATCTTGGGTGAGCGAAGAACATTTTTGAGCTTTGCATTTGTTTTAAATTTTACCTTAGAGAGGGGGCTTGCTTTGAGACACATCCCGCATTGGAGAACTCATTGCAAGGTCTCTAAGTACGTTTACTAGTGGGCTATATTAAAGGTTGTGAAATCATAAGAAAGTAGCTTCAAGTCATGCTAACAACATACTACACCTAATCCCATTCCTTAAGTGGAATGGGAATGGTTAAAGAGCCTTAAGTGGCCATCTAGTGAGTGTCATATTTTCGCGTTCATAGTTACACTAAGAGACAATTGTTTTAGAATCCATCCATTTACCCAAAAGAGTATTCTAAGGTAGTGCATTGGAATAGAACCGTTCCAAGAAGTTACTTACCATGTTCGGTTTTTGGTTGAGGCAATAAAGCAAATAGGGAAGGGACTATTTTGCTTGGTGTGTCAAGACGATACATTTCCTTGACATAGCCTATCTGTCCATTCCATCTTCTCGAATTAATTATCATGGGAATGATTGGTAGCCTACTAAGAAATACGTACCTACTTGAGCTTAGGATTGTAAAGTGCTTGTCAATGTTAAACTTTCCCAATTACATTCAAAAACAATTGTGACATCAAATTTTGTGTTTGATTTAAAGAAAAATAACACATCAAAACAAACATTGAACAAGATGGTCAAACCAAAAACCCTTTGAGTTAGTGTATACTTGTGAAAGAAGCCTTATTTTTGCACTCCTTGAAAGGATTTATCCTTAAAGGTATTCGAACATTTCGGTTTTTTATTTTCAGGTTGCATTGATTAAAGTAAACACTTTGGTAACTATGGCTTGGGTGTTGTGATTTCACAACTTAAGCTATAGACATTCAAGTCACATAAAGCCCATGCTTTTGAGTGAGTCTAGTGCTATTATATCATTTTCCATACTCAAGAACACAAAGGAAACAAACACACAAAGGTTACAAACTGTCATTCTAGCTCACAATATTTTTACACTTAGGGGAAAACAAATTGAAGTTGTTTATAAGGTCATTGCTTGAACAAGACACTTGGAAAATTAGATTGGTCACAAATTCTCTCACCCATTATTCCCATACTACTTATTTAAAATCAAAATATGACAAAACATTAAGATCATTCCTCCACCCAAAAATTCTATGATATCAACAGTTACTTGGAACTCATAGTTAGTTCAAGTATCTTTCCCACAACATATCCTCTAGACCAGGAAGTGGAATATCAACCCTAGTTCTTCAGCATTTTGATTTTTGAAAAGTAGCCACATTCCAAAACAACACTCAAGCCTTAGGGTTTTTGAGTTTCATAGCAAACCACCCCATACTACCATACCTTATGACCATCTGGCGACCCACAACTCCCGTTCAACAACCAAGCCTTGTAGCACCTATTATTCAACCTAGTCTCACACACATTGAAGGTGCCCAAACTCACATCATAAGTAGTTTGAGAACCTTTATATTTGAGAAAAATGAAACACCCCACCAATTTCTCACTGCATCAATCATCTTAAATGAGGAGGAAGAAAAAGAAAACATAGCAGTCAAAAGACCCATATTACTACCTCCTACATGGAAATAGGTATTAACTTATGATAAGGTATTGAACACCATAAACCACCTCACAACACCCTCATACCTTATGACCATCTGGCGACCCACAACTCCCGTTCAAAAACTAGGGATTGCAGCACCAATCTTACAAACAAGTAACACACATATTGAAGGTGCCCAAAATGACAACATAAGTAGTTTGAAAACTTTCATTTTTGAAAAACATGAAACACCCCGCCAATTTCTCACCGCATCCAGCATCTTAGACAAAGAGGAAGGAAAGGTAGACCTAGCAGCCAAAAGACCTATATTACCACCACCTGTGTAGCAATAAATATACATCCCTCATGATTTTTGGCAAGAAAAATATCCTTAGGTCTGGCAAGAGCAATATCCTTAAATGAAAATCTATACTTAGGCTCTCAAAGAATCTTCCTACAAAAAAGTTTGCCAAAGGTTTTTTCTCAAGGAGATATTGCAACCGTCAAAACTGGCTAGATCGTTTCTATTATCACTTTGCACCAATAGGCGACATCTTTTCCAAAGAGTAGGGATCAGGAAAATAATCACAAAAGCTTGGTAATTGTTTATGACAACCACAAGGTCACAACATAGAAAGAAAATGGAAGCAAACAAAACCAACACTAGCATACCACAAACCAATGCCATAAGCAATGAAAGTAGCCCTTTGGGATATAGGCCAACTGATCTTGAAACACCATAGAAGAGGCCTATGTATAGAAATACCTTCAGTGAAGAGGAATTAAATTGTGAACAAAAGGAGATAATTGAACAAAACAACCAAGACCCAAATAGAGTGGTTATAGAGGAGGTAGACATAGAGGAAGAAATAAATGAGGATGAATTGTTCAAAAATTCCAACAACCCCAAGGTTCTTAAACTAATGGACATGCTATTGAGAAACGATCCAAACTCCTATTTCTTCAAGTTAGCACAAAGTGGTGCTAAATTACCAATGGACTTCAATGTAGAAGATCTCAAAGATGCCAACCTTATTCCCTTAGGGGATAACTCGATTGTAAGATAGATAACTAACCCTCTAGAGATGCCAAACATGCCACCTATGTTCTCACAAAATAATGGTCAACCCAAAGAGAACCCTTTATTTAGAAGACCAACTCAGGTTGAACAAGTAGCAAGAGCACAAATGTATCAAGGAGGACCATCACAGTATGAATCCCCAAACAACAATCCTCCTCCTAGACAATATATACCTAAAAATACTTCAAACATTGACCCATCCCAAAACATTCAATACCTTCAACACGGTGGAACACAAGGCCCCCTCCCAATAGTCAATACCTTCAACAGGGTGGAACACAAGGTCACCCTCCCAACAGTTAATACCTTCAACAAGGTGGAACACAAGGTCCCCCTACCAATATTCAATACCTTCAACGGGGTGGAACACAAGGTCCCCTTCTGAACAATCAATACCACCAACAAGGTGGACCACATGGTCCCATTCTAAACCAACAATACCAGCAACAAGGTGTACCACAGAGCACCCTTTTCTAGTCAACCCATCAACAAGGTGTCCCAATAATGCATCAATAGGGTAACCTTCAATTTAGTCCTACCCAACAGCAAGGTATGCCTCATAGCGCCCTTCCCCAATCATCCTACCAACAAGGTGTCTCGATAACGCATCAACAAGGTAACCTTCAGTTTATTCCTGCCTAGCAGCAAGGTGTGCCATAGAGCGCCCTTCCTCAGTCATCCTATCAACAAGGTGTCTTGATAACACGTCAACAAGGTAACCTTTAGTTTATTCCTACCCAACAGCAAGGTGTGCCACAAAGCACCCCTCCTTAGCTGTCTTACCAACAAGCTGTCTCGATAATGCATCAACAGGGTAACCTTCAATACACTTCATCTCAACAATAAGGAGCTAACCCTCCTTACACCCAACAAGGACCTAACCCAGTATATGCCCAAAACAGTTACCAAGGTCTCATATCTTCACAATATTTGATATATGACCCAAACATGGTGAGATAGCAAGGCTATTATACGCGGAACTCACAAAAAAATGTGCCAAAAATGGACATGGAAATGAGGCTAGAGGCCGTCACCCAACACGTAGTAGGAATCCAAGCTGGAAAACAAAAGAAAACCTATACTATCCAAGAAATATTCCCATTCTCATTTGATCAATTTGTCACTACAATACCCTTTTCGAAGAGTTTTGAAATACCTAGGTTTGACAACAAATACAAAGGAAGAGGGGACCCAGTAGAGCATATACAAGATTTCTCGGTATCATGCATGGAAGTATGACATAATGACTCATACCTCATGAGACAAAGGGAAGGTAGATGTTGAACATTGTCCTGGGAATAAGGACCTACAAATACACTCAAACCCAATCCCAAACCATGCCAAAGGGAATGAAAAAGGAAAGAAACAAGAGTACCATAACGCCGTTTACACATATGGGGACACAGTTTTAGGAACCCTCTTACCAGTTAATGATAATAGGGAAAACGTAGTAACTATACAAGGTGGAGACAATAACTGTAACATAACCACCCACCGAGGAAGAGTTACAATTCAAGGAGTACCACCCAAACCTGAAATCAAGCCACCAAATCACTACAGTATTGTGGAGCAATTAAAGAAAATGTCTACCCTAATCTTAATCTCAAAGTTTTTAAAACTATCACCTGCCCATAGGGAAATACTTGAAAAGGCATTGGAAACAGTTGTCCTTGATGACCTCAATTGTAGTCAGTTCCAAGCTATGTTTGGTAAAATCACACAAAGTAATCATTTAATCTTTTCTGAGAAAGATCTACCCCAAAGAACATTCCATAACCAATCCCTCTACATAGAGGTTGGTCTTCATAAAACCATGGTCAAATGGGTACTAATAGATAATGGTGCCGGTTTAAACATTTGTACCTTAAAATTTTTCAAACCGTTGGGGTATTCTAATGATATGATTGATAAAGGAAAGAGTATCATGATAAGGGCCTACAATAACCTATAAATAAATTTTGAAGGAATATTCAAGTTACCAGTGCATATAGGGCCATCCCTAACAAAAACCACTTGTCAAGTACTGGACCTTGAGCTGCTATATAACCTCCTCTTCGGATGCCCTTGGATCCATGCCCTACAAGCAGTCCCTTCCACTTTTCATCAATGCCTAAAGTTTCCCCATGAAGGAAAAGAGGTAAGACTATATGTCGATCATGAGCCTTTTCATTTATGTGCCAAGTTAGAGGAGAAATACAATAAAATCCAATGTGTTCCTAGCAATGACATAGCATTCCACTCCTTTTCTTATGTTGACCCTTCAAGACTTCCATCCACCTCAACCAACAACACCTCAAGTGACCAACCAAAAATGGAAGCCAAGATTCAAGTACTTGACAAGGGTAATGGGAATTACCATTTCAACCAAGCATTCTGCATCGGCATGCTTTCGCCAACACCCAGAGTATATGGAGTTCCAAAAGAGATCAAGATAGTATAAATGATTTCCAATCCCACTATCTTCACTAGGTGGGGAGACACGCAAGATGAAGAAATATTTGAGGAGGAATTTTCATCTATGATCTACAAGGAGGACAAAGAAGAACCAGATAAGTCGCAACCCAATTTTGACCCTACTACTAGGGGTTATCAATTAATTAAATAGATGGGATATAATGGAAAGGGTGGCCTAGGGCTACACAAACATGGTCAGTCAGAGCCTATTATAGTAGAACAAAGGAAGAAGAATATGGGGCTAGGTTATAAGCCAAAGGATGTGGTTATTCCAAAAACTGGACGAACCTATTGGAAGAAGCAAGAAACTTCTACTAGCGTTAGGGGACTGGATACCTATCATACCTTAGACAATGATTTACCCATTGAAGACTTATTTGATAAATTTAGCATTGACAGGTTCCCTCTCCAACATATTCAAATAATTCCCAACATCTACTACAATTTTGGTATAGACTCTAATGAATACGAGTGGGATTCTCCCTCTTCTAGCAATGATGACCTAGACACTCAGTGGGAAAAGGACACCCAAGCCATACTAACCCTTTCATCCATTTCCATAGGCTTTGCAGATCAAGATGATAACCTCCCACTCCAATACCCACAACTCATAGATTGGGATCAACAGCAACATACACCTATTCTAGATCAATTCCAGAACGATGAGGCAATCACGGAGTTCATGGGACTTCGAACAGATATACTAGCAAGAGACTAAAAAGTAGGATTTATCATGGAGCTTGAACAAGAGGCATACTTTGGTGGAGAGATTGAATCTTCTAGTCGCAAAAATTAAATATAAAGAACATAAAAATACAGTCCCCTAGAGAAAACCACCTTGTGGCTCTATCAAATCTAGAAAAGAGAAAAATAAAGGATGCATTTGAAGGTGAAAATATCTCAGAGGCACCCGAGGATGGAAGATTCAATCTCCCCATATTAGAATATCAAGAAAGATCAACATTGCTAGTAGAAGAAGCAGATCCCATAAATGTTGGCACAACAGAAGACCCAAAGATAACCTACCATGCTGCATCACTAGGCCCAAAAGAAAAGGACAACTTCATAGCTTTCATCAATGCTTGGAAGTTAAATTTTGCATGGACCTATACTAACATTCCTGGACTAGATCCAACATTAGTGGTACATCATCTAGTTGTAATCCCAGGAGAAAATCCTATCAAACAGAAACTCAAAAAAATGCATCCACAGATAGCATTACTAGTAAAGGTAGAGCTAAAGAAACTACTAGATGTGGGTTTCATCAGATCCATCAACTATCCACAATGGATATCAAATCTAGTACCAGTATCCAAACCTACTGGGGGCATAAGGATATGCACAGACTTTAAAGACTTGAACAAAGCTTCTCCAAAAGATGACTTTCCATTGTTGAGTATCGACATGATTGTAGATCTAACAGCAGGTCATGAGATGCTATCCTTAACGGATGGTTTCTCCAAATGACCAACACATAACAACATTTACTTGTGCTTGGGGAACATTTTGTTGGAATGCAATGACCTTTGTTCTAAAGAATGTACGAGTGACATATCAAAGAGCAATGACGACAATATTTCATGATATGCTACACACAATCATGGAGGACTATGTGGACAACATTCTAGCAAAATTAGTCAAAATGGAAAACCACTTGACAAACCTGGCCAAGGTATTTGATAGTCTTGAACAGTACAATTTGAGACTCAATACTAAGAAATGTG
Organism: Sequoia sempervirens; assembly: GCA_007258455.2. Lineage (NCBI taxonomy): Eukaryota > Viridiplantae > Streptophyta > Pinopsida > Cupressales > Cupressaceae > Sequoia > Sequoia sempervirens. The sequence continues at coordinate 118,701,064 of VDFB02000017.1, read as the reverse complement.
TATTCGGGGTAACATCTGGAAAGCTTTTGGGGTACATAGTATCAAGAAGAGGGATTGAAGTAGATCCATCCAAAGTAAAAGAAATAATGGAAATACCTCCACCAAAGACACTAAATCAGTTAAGGAGCCTACAAGGGAAGCTGCAATCCATCAGGCAATTTATCACACAATTGGCGGACAAGTGTCACCCTTTCACTCATCTCCTACATAAGGACATCACCTTCAAGTGGGATGGGAGATGTGACCAAGAATTCCAACAAGTCAAGGAGTACCTACTTACTCCTCTGGTACTCATGCTGCCTATCCTAGAAAAGGAAATGATACTTTACGTGTCTACCACACAAGCAACACTGGGAGCTCTCTTGGCCCAGCTAGATGATAACAATAAAGAAAGGGCAGTCTACTATATCAGCAGAACACTGGTGGGCTATGAACTAAACTACTCACCCATTGAAAGAGCTTGTCTCTCAGTCATGTTTTCAACACAAAAGTTGATACACTACATCCTGAACAGAAAGGTCAAGCTGATTTCTAAGATAGACCCACTCAAGTACTTACTAGCAAAGGCAGCCCTAACGAGCCGAATAACTAAATGGGTAATGATCCTAGGTGAGTTTGATATAGAATATGTGGATAAGAGAGCTATCAAGGGATAGATTATAGCAGACCAACTGGCCGAAGCACCCTTATATGATCATAAACCTCTCATAGTGGGCTTTTTGGATGAGAGTATCTTGATGACAAAAAAGATAGATCAATGGACTTTATACTTTGGTGGGTCCCATACTCAACATCAGTATTCTATTTCTCACACCACAAGGAGATAGTATACCCATGGCCTACAAGATTGTATTCCCATGCACTAACAATATCTCAGAATATGAAGCTCTTATCACAGGGTTAAAAATGGCTATTGAATGGAGAATAAAAGAGCTACATGTCTTCGAAGACTCTCAACTAGTGATCATACAAGTGAATGATGAGTACCATACAAAAGATGAAAAATTGCTGCCATATAAAAGGATGGTGGATAGCTTGAAGGAATAATTCATTAGAATAACCTTTGAGAAAATTCCTCAAATCAATAACAGAGTTGTTGATGCAATGGCAACAATAGGCTCACTTCTTGATATTCCACAGAACGTTCCTAAATATGAGTTCCTCATGGAATAGTTGTTGTTACTAGTATTCGACATCCTATAATTAGAATTGGTATGTGTTGTTGGTCCTAACTCCCCATGGTACCAAGATACCTTTGACTACATCCAACACGGTACCATACCCATTGACTTAATGACTACCCAAAAGAAAACCTTCACCCATAGAACTTCTAGTTTTACCATCCTAGGAGATACCCTATACCATTGTAGTCTAGATGGTATGTTACTCCAGTGCCTTGACTCAGAAGAAGCACAAACAACTTTACAAGAGGTTCACAAAGGTATTTGCGGATCCCACTCTGGTAGACTTAACCTAGTCCAGAAACTGCTCAGAATAAGATACTACTAGCCCTCCATGGAACAGGAATGCATACATCTAGAAAGTGTCGACAATGTCAGTAGCACAGTGACCTGGTTCATGCACCAGCATAAGAATTGAGACCTAAAACCACACCATGGCCTTTTTCGCAATGGGGATTAGACTTGGTAGGAAAGATATCACTCGCTTCTTCAACAGGCACAAATTCATTATCACAGCAACAAAGTACTTCACTAAATGGATAGAGGAAATTACATTGACCTATATCACTGACAAATAGATATCAAAATTCATTTTGAATTATCTCATCTACAGGTATGGAATTCCCTAGACAATAATAACAAACAATGGAACCCCATTCAAAAATCAGGATGTCCAAGAACTTTGTTCCCAATTTTCTATCCACCATCGATTCTCCATGCCCTATTACCCCCAAGGAAACGATCAGGCTAAGCCATCTAACAAAACCATATTGAAAATACTTAAAAAGACTGTTAATGAAGTTGGTCGTGATTGGCATTTGTAGCTAAACCCAGCCTTAAGAGCCTACCAAACCAAAATTCACACACCTACTTACACCACACCATTTTCCTTGGTCTATAGATCAGAGGCCATCTTGCCTATTGAGGTTGAAATTCCTTCATTGCGAGTTTCACTAAAAGGCATGGTCAACAACGAAGAATATAGGGTATCTAGGTTGAATGAATTAAAACTCCTAGATGAAAGACGTTTGAGTGTGTTAAACCATTTGTAGATTTATCAAAATTGGCTCAAACAAAACTATGACAAAAGGATCAAGGACATGAACTTTCAAGTTGGTGAATTAGTCCTCAAAGAGAATAAAAAAGTACAACTAAATCAGGATGGAAAAGGAAAATTTGCACCCAACTGGTTAGGCATGTTTGTCATCACAACAAGCTATAGCTCTGGGGCATATCAGTTAGCTACCCCTGAAGGAGAACCTTTAGTTGAACCATTGAACAACAACCACCTCAAGAAGTTCTACACATGAAGCATGTCAGAATACCCCAAGAAAAAGGGTAAAAATCAAAAAAAAAAAAGAAAAAGAATAAAAAATACAAAAAGAAAGAAAGAAAGAAAGAAAAATAGTAAAGAGAAATAAGACATTCTCTGAGTAAAAATCACTTTGTGGCACTCTTAGAACAGGTACCGTAGTGAAAACCTAGAAAACATGCACTATGTTTGAATAAAACTTGCATCATTATCTATTGGTACTATCTACAACATCCACCCATTTCATTTCATATAAAATAGGGTTCCAACCATGGCTTGTCACTGATTAAAGAAAGTCGTCTTGTCTACAAATGGAGGCAATTTCAAAAGGTTGGTCATGGATTAGATATTTGATCATTCTATCATAAAACATCTAGAAAACAACAAAAAAGCAAAAACATAGAAAACCACAAAAAATAAAAAAACATCTAGAAAACCACAAAAAAAAAAACATTTGAAAAACATCAAAAACAAAACATCGTAGGGTTATTCCTTCACTCAAACATTCTAATATATCAACATTTTCTTCAACCTCATAGCTAGTTCAAGTAGATTTCTTGCAACATATCCTCTAGACACATAAGTGGAATATCAATCTAGGTTACAATGTTGTTTTCCAAAAATAATTTATGCTTTGAGTCAAATGGTCGAACTACGTGGTCTTTGCATGTACAACATAGGAAAGGATTATTAGCCCCCGAGACCCTAGGTTAGTCCCCTTAGTTTTTCAACATGATTTATTTCAACTTAGTCAAAAATTCAAAAAATAGTGAAAAGATACAAAATCCAAAAACATTCACAAAACAGCAAAAGTTCAAAAACATTCAAACCAAGTGAACTACGAGCCTTTGTGTGTACAACATAGGCAAGGATTATCTTTGATGAGCCCCCGAGGCCCTAGGTTAGTCCCTAGAAAACATCAAAAATAGCTTCATAAAACTTAGAAAAAACAAAAAAGACCCATGTCCACCATCACAATTCACAATAAGACATCATCCATAATAAGAAAATCGTCACACTCACCCTTTGACAAAACAAACAAAACAAACAAAGCAAGCATCAATAGCGGGAACTTTCAAGCAGGCAATCACAGAAGAATTTGATCACAAAATGAACTAAAACAAAGCCAAGTATTAGATATATATCTTTTTGACAAGACCCAACAACATCCTAAGATATTTCTTAACGGATCCATTCCTATGATAGACAGGATCAACATTGGATAAATAGACCCACCCCAAACAGATATGGCAAGTGATATAACAACATTGTTTTATCTTTTTGTTGTCTTATTTTTGTGATTTACATTATTGACTCATTCCCAAGATCTCTCAAGGATGTCCATAAGGATTTAGAGAAGAAGGAATGGGGGAAATTGAGCATCATTTTGATTTGTTGTTTGTGGATAGTCTTGTTAAACTACCGTGGTGAATACTTTCTTTGTTCTGTGTGTGGAAGTCATCTTTGGAACATTTTGTGTAACAGTGACATGTTAGGTTCTTAATACCTCTTGTGTCACTGGTCTGACATATTTTTAATGCTTCTCACCCATACACTCTAACAAGGTTTTTGTATGTATGTATGGTATGAGCAAGAATACTCCTTGTTTGTAGAGTCAAAGTCCATGCAATAAATATAAAGTCGCCTAGGTCATTAATACCTTGGTGCATCATATTTATTTGCTATATCAAAAAGGATTGTTCAAACTGCAAAGTCTCTACAGAAAATCAAAAGCAACTCACGAACTACTAATTAACATCACATTTCTATCCATCATCAACATTTCTTCTAAATTAACATCATATTTCTATCTATCATCAAATTTTCTTCTAAATTAACATCAATTTTCTATCCAAACATCAACATTTCTTCTAAATGAAATTTGCATAGCCATATCATTAGTACCATTCTACATCCACAATATCGGCATACACATCATGATGATAATAAAACAATAAAAACATCTTGTGTGGGGCATCATTCATATCAACATCATATACATACATCATCATAAATCATCATCATATGAGCATGAAACGAGAATGAATCGAAGAAGGTATATATCATATATATCATTATAAAAAAAGAGAGTACATCATCAGTGTGATAGGATATACAAAATCATAATATCTATACGAGGCCTTGACTGGGCCGATGAATATAGGAATAGAAAATACATGTCTACAAAATGCCTCTGAGCAATGAACAACATAAAGATCAAGTACAAAAGTAATGCCTCGACAAGAAGGACTGAACCCTATAGATCACCAAAATGATCAGGTTGTCTCACAAACTGATCACCTACACCACCACCTACACCATCAACTGCACCATCACCACCCACATAACTAGGCTCTCCAAACCATGGACGTCGAGCGACCCTAGGAAAAACAACCTCATATAAAGTCTGATAGTTGGTAGACCTCTGCAAATAATGATCACGTTCTATCCTGGGAGTATCTCTCTCTTTGGTCAACAAATGAACAAAAGCCTCTATAGCATGTCATCGACCACTCTTGCTATCTCGCTTGGCCCTCAAAATATGTATTTGAGCCTCTGCAGCCTGTCGTCTCGTTGTCTATGCATCTCTGGAAGTTGTCATTTGAGCTAACAATATGTCTCTATCCCTAGCTGGTGGAGGAGGACCCAAAACCTACCTACGACCTTGCACCTGAAGTGGCTGCTCATCCTAATCACCCTGGTCCCCATCATGACGAGCTCTATCACAAGCTCTATCCAACTACTCTGTGAGAACCTCAATACATTGTCGCTCCACGATGACCTGTAATACCTAATCTTCCTAAATTGGGAGTACCCCCGGGAACAGTGACTCTCAAAGGCCTACGGCAGGACCACCACTCATCATAGTCATTAGAGGTACTTGGATTTGTGGGCCCTGTAGGGAAAATTTGGTGCATCTCAGAGAAATCTCTAAGAACAGTAGTGCCTTCAGTAACTTTCATTTCGATTAGGTTGCCTCAAAGACACGTACTACTATGTCCTAAAGCAGAAATTGACACATTTTATTTCCCACATTAATCCTTTTGAGAGAAACACATGTAAATTCAACAGCAAGCAATAGCACAAATGAAAGATACTACAGAAAATAGAACACAAAGATTTTACTTTGGGAAAACCCATTCGAGTAAAAAACCCCATTCTCCAAAGTTCGAGCCATTGTATTATTCAGCAATAGAAAGTTACAATACAGTTTCAGGCTCTTAGCCTTTCAGAGATTACATCTTGTTCATTCTGGATACAACTGGTAGAAAACTCTCCCAGAGAGATCATCCATGGGATTCATGATCAAGAGAGATTCCAGCACAACTCTGCCTCTCTCTTCCTCTGCTTCGACCTCATGGCCTCGGCCTTTCGGCCAGCCACTCGGCCCTCACTATCTCTCTCTAGCTCTCGGCTCTTTAGCTCCTTGGCTTATCAGCTATCTACTTCAGAACGTCCAATGCATACATATATCCATTCGTTCTCTGTAGGCTCTATGAAATCGTTCTTTTCCAACTGTCGAATCAGATCTTATGAATCATCTAGCCTAGCATCATTAGATGTTTCCACTTCCTCGTGTTTTAGTTTTCCAACTTCCACACAGAAACGGTTCAGCAAACGGTTCACATCCTGCTTTCTCTGATTGGTCCAAATTGTACCACGTCGGATAGTCTTCAAACGGTCAAGGGCGATCAACTTGTGTTGACATGTCGGTGAGACACTAACCATGTCTCCCCGATGCCAACACAACCAACATTCGATATTGCCAAGAGTTATCCCTATCAGTAAGAGGTTACATCAAGTCCAGAGATCTATTGCTAAGACTTCGCCATGTCGCCAAGACCTCAAACTGAAGATTTCAAATCACATCGACCTCAGCATTCTCATCGGCGAGACAATCGTCGTTCGATGAGACTTCATACCGATGTTAAAAAGTCATTTTGAAGTGTAGTTGGCAAGACTAACGTCTTTCTCCAAGACATCATATCGAGCCTTCAAGTCATACCGAACACCGAGCAGTCGGCAAGACTTATCACTTTCGCTAAGATGTTATACCAACATCAAGATTCCCATCGGCAAGACAATCACTCTTCGCCAAGACATCATACCGATGCCTTCAAGTTACCCCTAAGTCTTCTGTCGGCCAAACATTCCGCTCTTGCCAAGACCTCTCACCGAGTCTTCATGTTGTTCTAAAGCATCCACTAGTCGGCGAGACTCATCACTTTTGCCAGGACTTCATACCGAGGTCCTAAGTCATACCAAGCGCCCCAATCACCAGTCGGCAAGACTTTTGTCTTTCGTCGAGACCTCACATCGAGTACCCATGTCTTACCAAGTCGGCAAGACATTTGACCTTCGCCAAGAGGTTTCACCTAGATCTCTTATGTTACTCTGAAGCCATACAACTATCAATGAGACTCTCCATTGGTCGCCAAGACTTCATACCGAAGTCTTTGAGTCACCGCGAAGACCCCAAGTGTATCCTTGTTGGTGAGACCTTCCATTGTTGTTGGGACTTCTCCCCGAGACCCTTGTGTTATCCCGATAGCCATATGTTATTGGTGAGACATTCCTCATCGATATGAGTCATATCAAACATCCAAGACTCTCCCCGACACCCGATAAGAATATTCTGTCAACCAGAGGTCTCCACTCGTCAAAAGGTCACAGCGAATACATCTAGGTCATAGCGATAGACTTCATTCAGCAAGACATCAGCTCTGTCTCAGCGACATGAGCAAAACACAAGGTTATTAAACTACTAGTCAGCCAAACAACAAGAATGTCATAGCGACCATGCTTTCTCAGAGGTTTCAGCCTATGAGATTGAGGCAATAATTCCAACAGGACCAACTGACCAACCCCAACCAACTAGGGCAAGTGCTCTAACCTCAACAATGACAATATCTATATCTAGCTAAATACCCCATACATGAACCTCCCGAGTCGTCTGACCGAAACGAGCCTCATAAATATCAGGAACTCGGCCCTATCTCTCCCCTAACTAATGACATACTTGATCTGGTAAATAATGCTCTAGCACAAGATCAGAACGACCAAGCAACCAATGGGTCTGTCAACAATACACAAGGTGATCTACATCCTCTGGACAAGCATCACAACCCAAATAAGGTCTCCACAAAAAACTGGGCATATCATCAAAAACTTGACGCTAATAAGGAAGATCTCCAAGCAAGGTATACTACACAAAATCCCCATAATGATACCAGGGTGACGATCCTATATCCAATCCAGCTGAGTAACTACAATATGCTCCCACACCCATACATGCAAAAGTGAAACACCTATGGAAATAGATTTCCCGCCTCGATACACGACCTCATGCATATCTCTGTACAAGTGGGCGAGAAGACATTTACCACAAGCATACCTCGTACCATGCTCAAGAATATTCTCAATAAACACACCCCAACTTATGGGAAACTTTCAACCTCGGCTATCAGGAACCACGACTCCTAAAATCAAACCATATAAGACAAGTGAGATAGGATCTACACTATCAGAAAACTCAGACAGATCGATCTCTAGTTGATGTACCACCAAGTGTTGAGCATCTAAAACCTACTGCAGGGCACAGATACCATGTCAAATATGATAAGTAACCAGCTCCCCATGAATAGGAAGACAAAGTATCCTCCATACATCCTCAAGAGTGACGGCCGCCTCTCTTGTAGGTAGGTGAAATGAGGATTTCTTTGAATGCCACTGTTCCACGAGTGCAGTCATCATAGAGGTATGAGTCTTGATAGGATGCATATAACAAATGTGAAGTATTCCCACAACATCGATAAAATCTCAATCCAACACACCAAAATGAGCAATAGGATCGAACAAATGTCACGAACGTCTCTCTCTCGGTTGTAGTACTCTAAGGCCAACCTGTAATCGTTTTGAAACCACAATGTTAGGGTTTCACTCTAAACAGGTGGGAGACACATAATAACACAAAACATGATAAAAAATGATATTTAGGATGACAAAAAAACACATGTTAGGGTTCTGAGAAAAAGCTAAAGTCAAACGCAACAAAAAGAGTCAAAAGCAAGGGTTTGAGCAAATGCTCAAAAAGCACCAAGCAAAAGCGAGCTTTTCAAGAAAAGGTGAGGAAACAAAGGCATGAAAACCAGTCAAAGGTGAGCTTTCAGGACCTCAAACAGTCAAAGGAAAGCTTTTAGGACCTCAAACAATCAAAGGAGAGCTTTCAAAACAAAAGAGAGCTTTTGAAGCAAATGCTCAAAAACAAAAGTGAAGATCCTAGTCAAAGGCATGGAAAAATGTTAAAGGCGTCGATTTTTAATAGGAAAAATTATGCAAACTAAGGAAAAATCTCATAAATCAAGGAACTTCAATTTTGACCTAGAAAACTTAGTACACACAAAATGAGAATGAAACAAGACGAAAGCAAAAAAGCAAGAAGGTACATACTAGGCCACCAATGCATGAAGCTCGTCCAACCTCCCGAATGTGCTCATAATGATGTGGAGCTCCATCAAAATGCGGCATTGCTCCTCAAAAACTGACAAAATAAGAGAACCAAAGACAAGAATTAGCTATAGAGTCAAAACAAAAATGAGCTATCTAGAAGACAAATTGCCTATATAAACCTCAAGAAACCCTAATTTCTAGTTAGGGAAACTTCCTACTTTCAAATTAGAAGCTCTCAGAAACATCGGAACAAGAAAGGAAGGACCTATAAACCTGATTCTATGACCTAAACACATCGAAATGGAAATAGAACAGAGTCGTGAGCTTGACCTCAAAACTTGAAATTTTCAGTCAACCTCTTGAGGGGGAAACACAGAGTCCTACCATCATTTCACAAAATACCGAGGCATAGTGGGGCATAATTTTTTTTCAAAAAACTTGATCTTAAAAACAAAATCTTTGAAACAAAGCAACTAGTACTTTGTATCAAAGAGGGGGAAAATGTAGACATGTAAAATTGACTTAACACCTATCACGTCTCAGAATGACCCTGAATCAATTCAAAACAACTCTGAATCAACTTGGAACATCTCAGAATGACTCTGAATCAACTGGGAACATCTCGAAACAACTCTAAATCAACTCAGAATGTCTCAGAATGACTCTGAATCAACTTGGAACATCTTTGAACCATCTCGAAATCATCCCACGACATCTCACAACTCATCGAACGACATCAAATAACATTTGAAACCCTATTTCCTCTATTAATTTAATATTACAACATTATTTAATTAATTCACTTTTTCATCATTCTTGACAAATTAAATAAATATTGTTTTATTTAATAAAGTATTGAAAACCCTAATTCTACTATTAATTTAAGAAAACAATGTTATTTGATTAATTCACATTTTATCATTCTTGACCAATTAAATAAATAACATTTATTTAATAAAGTCCTAATCTAATCTTATTTAGTCCTGATTAGTCAAACAATGCCAATTATTTGATTGTCACTAATTCACCTTATTCCTCAAAATTAATTGAATTATTAAATCATAATAATTTAATTATCACACTTTCCTCCAAAATTTGAATAATTAAATCAAATTATTCAAATCAATTATCAAAAATCAAACACAAAAAAGGAATTAATTAATTTAATTAATTAATTAATATTCGTCACCCACTTTTTGATTGAGGAAATCATGGATTCCAAACTAAGCAATCTAATTTTTCTAACTCAACCATCTAATTCCTAACTAAACCCTAACTAATCAATCAATTTCTAACTAAGCAATCAATTGTTGACTGATCAATCAAAATTGCTAACTATCTGGAATCTATTCTTCAATCACCCTAATTGTGCAATCAACTTTGCACAATATTCTCTTGTCTAAATCCTCTCAACACATTTTGACCATTGATCTGGATATTCTCCAACGTGATCCTGATCGTCGATTCAAAATCTCTTTTCCTATAAAACAAACCTCTCTCCTCACAAATATGGATTGAAGAATCAACATGCCTTATGCAACGAAGTGTTGTCAAGATCATCCTTGAGAGAGCTTCATTCCTTCCTTCGATCAACCAAGCATTCATCCACACTTTCTACATGAATTTTGGAGGCTTCATTGTGATAAGAGCGGTCCAACATCAAGTGAATACACTCCAATACGGGATGGTGAAACTGTCTTTTGCTTTCATTTCATTTGGTAATCAATAGGTTCATTATTATGTTTGCAATAGTATAGCTTAATCTCGTATGTGTAGGAGTTTTAGATTTTAGATTTTTCCATTTGACTATAGATTAGATTCCTTTGTCAAATTACATTCTTGTTCGTCTTGAATTTGAATCTAACGTCCTTTTTCCCCCTCACACAATACCCAACAAAGAAAATTTAGAGAAAAAACCCACATGAATCATAAATATTTTCCAAAACTCAACATCTCAAAAGCACATTTGAATTGAACACAAACCACTATAATAATGGAACCATCCAATTGCACAAAACCAAATCTCACTACCATTTTCAACATGAACTCTAAAACAAATTTACAACATTCACAAAATACCTTTCCATCAACATTTGGAGTTAGGATGACTTGTCATTTCATCTTGCTATTTCATCCTTGTTCTTCTCCATCTCTTTCTTCAACCCTTTTTCACAAGGTCTCTTCCTCTCTCCCCAAAAATCAAAACAAAAACCAAAAATAAGAACAAAACCAACAAAAAGTAAGAGAATTATAACCTTGAAAGTCTTTTATTCCCACCACAAGGATTTAAAAAAAGAACCCTAAAGTTACTCCAATTTCGTCATAATGAAAAGAAAAAGAAAAATGGGTCAAAACTCATTAATGAGATAAGTTATGGTCTCCAAAGTGAGCCCAACCCTTAGGTACATACCTAAGGTCTTTAAAACCACCAAAGTAAATTGGAAATTAACCTTTATGACACTAAATAAAATAAAATAAAATATGCATCCCCATTTTACACAATTAAGTGAACCCTTAACCCTAACACAACTTTCACACTCTAACACATGTTTTTTTTTTAATTCAAATAAATCAAAATATATTTATAAATAACATTGATCGATAATCTTAAAATAAAAATAAGACATAATGAAACCACCACATTGACTCTTTCCTAAAATATCAATCACGACTTAAGAATTCAAAAAATGAAGTATCTTAATAGGATTTTGATGTCTCTGCCTTTCCCCCATCAAGACACTTATTTCCTACACATTAGCCACAACATTAATATATATTTGATATACACATGGTTAGGGCATTATAAAAAATCACACAAATTCACTAATCTTTATAAGACCATTTCATAATTTAATTGATAACAATTTGTATGCATATAAAATAAATAAGTTAAATAACATCAAAATTGAACCAATTCAATACTCAAAATTTAACATGCAAACCTTTGATTGAGCATGTTGTCATAACCCAATTTTATTATGTATTTATTATAGTATGAAAAATTGAATTATTGAAGAAATTCAATTAAATATTAAATGGAAATTTTGGAATTTTCAAAAATGAATGAAAGAAGTTGACTGATGTTGACTTTGTGAACTTTTGGAAATTAATTTATATGTTACCAAGAATTGAACGTTATTGATCAATTTGCAAGTGCAAGTGTGTGCAGTTGCAGGGTGATAGGTTGAAGGATGAGAACACGGTTAAAATGGGATTGTTTAGCTGGATCAAATGGTAAGCCAATTGGAATCTGGGTGCACACACCACAAATGGCATGATGACTTTCATTTGAACTAATTTGCATTTATAAGAAAATGTAATTTCCTGACTTGAATTGTTTGAGTGCTTGAAGATGAATGGTTTGTAGATTAAATTATCTATTCAAACTTTGTGATTGAAGGAAATGAAAGCGAGCATTGTAAAGAAATTGATTTACTTTAAATTCAAGTTCCTTACTTTAAATGATAGTGTATGGAACCTATAAGCCATTCCCAAACAAGAAAATTATATATGAATGCATATGTAAATATCTATATACATATATATACGTGTATGTAAATCGAACACATACATATATAGATATATTCATTATTCAAATACAAAGTAAAAGTGAATGAAATCATTTAAATGCATATAGCTATATAAATATACAAGTATATATATATATATATATGTGTGTGTGTGTGTGTGTGTGTGTGCGTGTGTGTGTGTATCACATATATATATATATATAGATAATATACATACATACGAATATATATTCAAATTCAAATTGAATTCAAAGTTGATAAACAATATATTCTAAAATCAGACTGTGTAAATGAATAAAAAATCCCAAGGAAAATCCACTAAGGACATGGACTTCCACAGTCTTAATGGCATTATTCAAAACTAGAAGTGGTCGACAACATGGCCATAACGCCATCGCCCAAAAAAACATGCAATATAGTGTTGTTTCAATTTTTGAAAGGAAACCCATGGTCGGAAAAAGCAAAGGAGAAGAAAGTAATTTGGCAAAATTCGAAAGGAAAAAGCAAGGATGAACTTGAGACTGGAAAAAGCTGAGGAAATCAACATCAAAGTTCAATTGGGAGGTAATTCGATCTCCTTATTTTAGCTTATACTTAGCTTTGTTGCTAATATTGAATCATGCATGAAGTTTTTCCTTCATTTTAATTGAGTATTACCATGGCATCATAAAAATAAGGTCATTGTTTTGTATGTGAATCGGCTTGAAGCTGAATGTAAGAAGTTATTGTTACCACCTCATGGAGGGCGCATGGCCTACAACTTGTGAAATACGGTAAACGTCATAAATGAGAGTCTTTGTGGCTAATGTATAGAGCTAGGCTGAGGCTCAAGGGCCTCCAACGGATCGTACTTCAACCTTATGTTGCACAAAAATGCATAGCCTTTTGTATGCTATAAAAATTTATTCCAATTTACTATGCATTTATATATATATATATATTCCTTGAGAAGGATCGATTTTGATCCTGTGGGAAGGGAATGTTTCTTTGCATTTTATTTGAATTGTTTCTAATGCTTATTATCGATGGTTGATAATTGTAATAGGGAATGAACGAAAGCTCGTATGGCTTTTCATATATGTGTATTGTCATTTAATAGGAAGCTGGTCCCATTCGGTAGAAGTAGTAAAAAGGTCTCTATGTTAGAGAAACACCAAGCCTTGCTTGGTTTGATCTTATTATCGATGGGCTGACCCTTGAATGTTTAAATTATATAGATGAAATTTTGCATGTTTAATATTGTAACATGCATGGTATAAACAGTAAGCCCTCATGGGTGATTTCAAATATATCTTTGATGCTTAGAAAGAAGACACCCGACCATTGAGATTGGTCAATCCAGAGCAACCATAGTTTGCTTTGTTGTAGCTTGAAAAAGCATGAGTAATGTTTGAACCTAAAGCTTCTATGCTTTATTTGACTGAAATATTTACTCAAGAATGTAATCGACAAACATGTCAAACATAGTTTTCTTAATACTATTAAGTTGCTTATTGAATTTCTAGAGATAAAAGTGTTCAAGAATTTGAATAATAGACATTCTATCCATATGTATGAAACTGGGATATTGATTGTTTATTTTTCAATTCATAGTGGAAAAATCATTATGTTGTTAAACAAAGAACATTTACTTGTAAGGTGATCTTTTAGCATGTGAGTAGCTTGAGATCAAAAAAATAGAGTAAATGACATTATTTGTGTTTAAATGTGAATGTTTATTCTGAAACAATAATATGTTGATGTAAACGGTGGTTATTCTTTTGCTAACGACACCATTTTGTTGAAATTTATCTTTACTCAATAAACTATTTAATATGTAAACAACTTGTTTTATGACTGTTTAGTAGGAAACAATACTTGTTTTGTTTAAACAATGAATGCTCATATGTAAATAGCTTGTTTTATGACTATTTACTAGGAAACAATACTTGTTCTATTTAAACAGTGAATGTTCATATAGAAATAGCTTGTCTTGTGATCATTTAGTAGGAAACATTACTTGTTTTGATTAAACAATGAATGTTCATATGAAAATGGCTTGTTTTGTAACTGTTTAGTAGGAAACAGTACTTGTTCTATTTAAACAATGAATGTTCTTATGTAAACAACAATGTTAGAACATCACAGTTGTAAGAATGCAATAACAGTAACTGTGAAATTGTTAACATAAACTGGTTTTGATTCTTTATTTTTGACAAGAAACGTCAAATGGAATACTATTTTAAGATTGCAATCTGAATTAATGATTATTTCAGAATGTATGCACAAACTTTAACATTAGTAAGCACATATATGTGTATGCACATAACTTTTTCTATGTACATACACATACTTGTGGCATACCTTCTTTTTTTTTAGTACATTTTTAAATGTAAAATGCTTATGATGAAAAGTATATAATAGTCATGAGAATGATATGATTGAATGTTGAATTACTCTGTGAACCATCAATCTAATTTCGGTTTAGAGTATAAATTAGTATTTTGTTACCTCTCTTGAAGACACTTGTGAAAGGATATTTTAAATACTAGAACAGAACAGTGATACCTTAGTTGATTAGAGAACCTATGAGTAGATGTTGCTAGAAGGTAGATAGCTGGTATGAGATGTATAGTAGAAAGTTACCTTCTGGGACAGGTGCCAAAATAGAGTTCAGAGAGTATAGGTTTTCTTTACCATAACCTATTGTTTTCTTTTGTTGCAACACATTTATTATGCTTGGCCAAGAAATTTAGTTCATTATGTATGTATGAACTCTGTGATTTCACTCTTTGTCATTCCTAGCATAGATCATTCATTTTATTTTCTAACTTGTGGATAGAATTGCATGTTGATGTATGGGAACACACCAGATTCCACCTTACAGATTGTTCTCTTGCTAAAAATTTTAATGCAGGGTTGATCATTCTTCAAGTCAAAAGAATTTTGGGGAAGCATAAGCTTTGTGGTTGGGGAGTAAAGTGCTTCAACCATGTTCTTGTCCACCAGTGGAGGTGAGCATCAAAGAAGAACCTTAGTTGTTCTCAAGACTATTATAGTCTATGATGTAACTTGATGTAATACATTCATGTACTTGATGGAAAATGTGCAATGTAATGACTTTGAGGCCTTAAGATCCAAGTCAAACTTGATATTGTAATTTAACTTTTGAAGTGAATATAAGAATCTTTGACTCATATTAAATGGACATGTGTAGCTATGATTGACTTAAGCCACTAGTTATGTATTTTTCATTTGGAGTATATTCATGTGCCATTTAAAATAATATTAATTAAGTACTAATTTTGAATTGGTTATTACATTTGGTATCAGAGCTTAGGGTTCAACTCTAGGCCTTTTGATTCTACCATAGTTGACTAGGGGTAGTTGAACCTTGACCCAAAATTTCGATGTCCTGAGAATTGACCAAACCTAAATTGAATGCAGGAATGGGAAGTCAAAGGCAGGATGAAGGAAAGGGAAAACTATTAGAACCTCACGTAAGAATGATGTAAAGGAAGGAAACACCAAGATAGAGGTTTAATCAGAAATTCATGATGATGAAACTAATGCTCAGGCTCTTACACGACTCAAGCTAGAGAGAGGCTTGAATATTGAGGAGAAGTGCACCTAAAATCAAAAATATTTCTGCAATCTGGGACTGGCCTCTAAGGTGTGGACCCAATGCACCCATGTTGACTAAAGAGGAAAAGGAGAGTCTATGCGCTCAACCATCCTCTTCTGTAAATTTTGATGTAAACTTAGATGATGATCTAGAGGAATTTCCTCTATCTGATACCGAGAAATCAAAATGATGTATCAAGAAGCCTATTGTAAATAAGGGTCTATTGACTCACCTTAAATATAAATAAAATAAAATAATATTTATGGTGTGTTCAATGAGAGACTCTAAAATGTGTGTATTATGCATGAATGTGTATGTCTTCTATATTGAGGGATGTATGCATATGAAAATGATGTGATGTAGAATAAAAACATTTATTCGTAGAACCTTTTGTTGAGATGTGATAAACGTGAGTGTGTTGTAGGATAAGTGTGAGATGTCATGGTGACCACCAGGCAAGACGATGGTGGTAGTGATTTTGATAATAGACCAAATAAGAGACTGGAGAAAATTCTAGAGCTTCTGAATCAACAAGAGTCTCACATGGATCATATAAAGCAAGAAGTATGAGTGGCACATGAGGACCAGGACCACAGGAATGCAGAAGGAAATCAAGGGGACAGTGGTCTAGGGGCAGGTCCATGAGGAAAAATTGAGGAAGAACTTAGGAAAGACCTCAAAAGAGTAGCACTGCCCAAGTTTGATGGTAAGGCTATCGTAGCATGAGCTAAGGCTTGGATTATAGAGATGGAAAAAATACTTTGGGCTCTGTAACCTTTCTAAACAAACCAAGGCAGCATGGGCTACGTATCAGCTCTCAGGTGAAGCAGGGACTTGGTGGGATAATGAGAAGTTAGAATGAAATCTTCAGCCTATTGAGATCACATGGGAAATCTTCCTCCAAGCCTTCAGGAAGAGATGGTTATCGCAACTTTTCTTTGACAAGAAAGTGACGGAGTTTCAGAACTTAACCTAGGGAAATATGACTAAAATTCAATATTGGGAAAAGTTCACCAACCTATTGAAATATGTACCCCAATATCAGGGAGATGAATGATTCCATATCTAAAAAATTATAATGTGACTAAAACCCCACATAGGATCTAAGGTGGATATGCATGAACCCCAAACCATGAATGAAGTCTTCCAAAAAGGAATAGAAACTGTAGTAGCTATTCAATCTTTGCAGCGACTCAAATTCTAAGTCGCGATATGGGAAGAAGAAATTACATAAGGGAGACAAGAGCCATCAGATCTATAATCTCAAGAGGGGAAGTGAATCACAAGAGAAGGTTGAAGATGGTAATGGTGGAAAGAACAAGAAAGCAAACAAAGGCAAGGTAAAAGAGGACCATAAGTAGAAGGGCTTTAGAGAGGACAAGCCAAGAGGTCACAAAGGGCCTTGAGATGGATGCTATACTTGTGGAGGCAATCATTATGCATCAAATTGTCCTCAACGGTTGAAGTTGTGAAAGGAAGGGAGCTACCAACAGAATCAGCATCACTAGATCCATGTTGCAGTGGATAACAGATAGGCAGAGTATCAGACTTTGCCAATTTAGCTAATGGGTAAGCTCTATGGCCAATTTTTCTCTATCTTAATTGATATTGGAGCTATTGAATGTTTTATAGATCCTAGAATAATATCCAAGATACCCATTAGACCTAGATACATGGAAAATTCATGGATAGTCTAGTATGGTAATTGAGCAGAGTAAAGGGTAGATACTTGTCTCTTTTGCAATGAGTCAGAGCTTCCAACCTTTCAAACTCAGGTCAACTTGTATGTGGCACCCTTAGGCTCATATGATGTAATTTTGGGAATAAATTGGTTACTTGAGCATAAGGCTATAGTGAACTGTGAGGATAGGTGGTTAACTATCTGGATGATTATGGAAACCTAGTTGAGGTTTATGGGATGTAAAGACCCTTAGAGCTTAGACAGATTTCTATGATGCAGCTCAAGAAGGCTCGTTGAAAGGGGTGTGCAATTTATGTAATGCATGTTAGTAATCCTGACAAAAAGGAGTCATATTTAGATGACTATCCAATTCTCAAGGAATTCCAATGTGTATTCCTTGATGAACTTACGGAGTTTCGTCCAAAGCGGGAATTCAATTTTTCTATCGACCTAGTTCCAGGAGTTGAGCCTCAATCCAAGGCACATTATCGGATGACTACTATATAACTTTATGAGTTGAAGGCCCAATTAATAGAATTGTTGGATAAGGGACTTATAAGACCCAGTGTGCCTCCTTGGGGAGCGCTGATTATTTTTGTGAAAAAGAAGGGTGGAACTCTACGTCTATGTATAGATTATCGGATGTTGAGAAAGGTTACCATTAAGAACTAGTATCCACTCCCAAGGATTGATGAACTTTTTGATCAAATGAAGAGAGCGGCGATGTTCTCCAAGCTTGATCTCAGGTTAGGGTACCATCAATTGCAAATTAAGGAAAAGACATTCTGAAGACTACATTTGAACTCAGTATGGGCATTATGAGTTCATAGTGATACCTTTTGGTTTGAATAATGCACCAGTAGCCTTTATGAACCTCATGAATAGTGTATTCAGAGACTACTTGGATGACTTTGTTTTTATTTTCATTGACAACATTCTAGTCTACTCAAAGACTGTTGAAGAGCATGATAGACATTTGAGGATAATTTTTGATCGATTGAGAGAAAGGAAACTCTTTGGGAAGTTGTCGAAGTGTTCATTCTATTAGGATAGAGTACACTATTTGGGCCATATAATTTTAGTTGAAAGAGTCTCTGTAGACCCCAAGCATATCAAGGTGATCGTGGAATGGCCAGTGCCTCAGAATGTGTCATAAGTCCATAGCTTCATGGGCCTTGTAGGATACTATAGGAAGTTTGTGCAAGAGTTCTCCCAGATTGCATCTCCTATTACCTCACTCCAATGGAAGGGAACACGGTTTGAATGGACCGAGAAATGTGAGTAGGCATTCCAACCCCTAAAGGAGAGGCTCATGATGGTACTAGTGCTGACTATCCCCGATCCTATTGGGAGATTCACAATAATCACATATGCTTCAGGAGAGGGATTGGGAGCAATATTAATGCAAGACGGACAAGTGGTAGCATATGAATCAAGAAAACTCAAGCAACACAAAGTGAACTATGCTCCTCATGATTTAGAATTGGTGGCCATAGTTCATGCCTTATAGTTGTGGAGGAAATATCTTTTGGGAAAGCCATTTGAACTCAAGGCAAACCACTTAGTATTGAGATACATATTTACCCAGCCAAACCTTAATGTGTGACAAAGAAGGTGGTTGGAATTCCTTAGTGAGTATGACTTTGGAATTGAATATATAAAAGGGAAAGAGAATAGAGTGGTTGATGCTCTTAGTAGACGAAGACATATGACAGCCATGATCTCAACAAGGTTCACCTTAAGAAAACAAGTGATTCAAAATCTGTCAGGGGATGAGCACTATGAGAGAGTGAAGAGTGCCCTACAATAAGTCCTTTAGATCATCGATTCGATGGATATGAGATCAAACAGGATGGTATTTTGAGATACTAGAGAAGAATGTATATTCTTGAGCCTGGAGAGCCGAGAAAGTTGGTTTTAGAAGAATTTCACAATGCACCTTATTCAGGGCACCTTGGAGTATCCAAGATGATTGTGGAGTTGAAGAATCTATATTTTTGGCCTAAACTCAAGAAGGATGTAGTGGAGTACGTAGCCAGATGCTTGGAGTGCCAGTGAGTCAAGGTTGAGCATGCATACCCGGCTGGGTTATTGTATCCTCATGACATACCTAAGTATAAATGGTAGGTGATCGATATGGATTTCATACAGGGGTTTCCCTTGAGAAAGAACAAGCATTATGTTATCTTGGTCATGATTGATAAGTTGACTAAGGTTGCACACTTCATCCCAAGAAACCTTAAGGATAGGGACACCCAGATGACCTCAAGGTTTTGGATGAACTTGAATGTTGCATTGGGGACCAAATTGAATTTCAACTTGGCTTATCATCCTTAAACTGATGGGCAGACAAAGAGGGTGAATAAGGTAGTCGAATACCTCCTCTGAATCTATTGTATGGACCAACAGTATAGGTGTGAAGAATATTTTCCTTTGGTAGAGTTTGCTTACAATAACTCCTATCATACATCCTTAGGCATGGTGCCATTGAAGCCTTGTATGGGTGGAAGTATCATACCCCCATCAGTTGGGATAAATTAGAGGACAGGATCTTAGTAGGACTTGAAATGCTTAAAGAAATGGAAGAGCAAATGAGGGTCATTAAGAGCAAATTGAAAGAGGTAGCAAACTGATAGAAGAGTTATGCTGACAAGAACCAAACTCTTAGATAGTTCGCAACAGGGGACAAGGTTTTCTTGAGAGTTAAACCTCATAAAAATTCTATTGTTCTTGGAAAGTCTTCAAAGTTTGCCTTGAGATATGTGGGACCATTTGAAGTCTTGGAAGTGATTAACCCAGTTACTTATAGACTAGCTCTACCACCTACTCTGGCTCAACTTCATAATGTGTTTCATGTTTCCTTGCTGAAGCCTTATCATCCTGATGTGACCCATGTGCTTGATTGGCAATCCTTGTAGGTATAGGATCTAGGAGTGGTGCTAGTGGAGCCCATTAGAATCTTGGATAGATGTAACGTTAAGTTACAGAGTATAGATATTGCTCAGTTTAAGGTCCAATGGGACCAGTACTCAAAGGACAATGCTACTTGGGAGGATGCGGAAGAAATAGAATGCTCCTTTCCACATTTTCTTTCTTGAACAAGCAACTCAATAATTTTGTTTGAAATATTTTGGATTGAGATACTATGATATTTCATACTTTAAAATTTTGATATTGAAATAGACATATATTTTTGATGTGATGTTGAAATAGACATATATATTCAGATGTGATGTTGAAATAGACATATATTATTTTGATGTGATGTTGAAATAGACATATATATTCAGATGTGATGTTGAAATAGACATATATATTCAGATGTGATGTTGAAATAGACATATATATTTTTCACGTGATGTTGAAATAGACATATATATTCAAATGTGATGTTGAGACAGACATATATATTCAGATAGTGTATGGAAACTGTAAGCCATTCCAAAACAAGCAACTTATATATGAATGCATATGTAAATATATATATGTGTATGTAAATTGAACACATACATACATATATATATACATATACATATATATATATATATACATATACATATATATATATACATATACATACATATATATATACATACATATATACATATATACATATATATATACATATATATATATACATACATATGTATATATATACATATATATATATACATACATATGTATATATATATAGATATATACATTATTTGAATTCAAGGTAAAAGTGAATGAAATCATTTAAATGCATATAGCTATATAAATATACAAGTATATATATGTATATATATCACGTATATGTATATACATACATACGAATATATATTCAAAATAAAATTGAATTCAAAGTTGATAACCAATATATTCTAAATTCAGACTGTTGAAATGAATGAAAAATCCCAAGGAAAATCCACTAAGGACATGGACTTCCACAGTCTTAATGGCATTATTCGAACCCAGAAGTGGTCGGCAACATGGCCATAACACCATCGCCCAAAAAAACATGCAATATAGTGTTGTTTCCATTTTTGAAAGGAATCCTGTAGGTGGAAAAAGCAAAGGAGAAGAAAGTAATTTGGGAAAATTGGAAAGGAAAAAGTAGGGACGAACTTGAGACTAGAAAAAGTTGAGGAAATTGAAATCAAAGTTTGATTTGGAGGTAACTCTATCTCCTTATTTTAGCATAGACTTAGCTTTGTTGCTAATATTGAATCATGCATGAAGTTTTTCCTTCATTTTAATCGAGTATTACCATGGCATCATTAAAAAAGGTCATTGTTTTGTATGTGAATCGGCTTGAAGCCAAATGTAAGAAGTTATTGTTACCACCTCATGGAGGGTGCATGGCCTACAACCTATGAAATATGGTAAACGTCATAAATGAGAGCCTTCATGGCTAATGTACAAAGCCAGGCCAAGGCTCGAGGGCCTCCAACAACTCATCCTTCAACCTAATGTTGCACAAAAATGCATAGCCTTATGTAGGCTGTCAAAATTTATTCCGATTACTATGTGTTTGTATATATATATATATATCCTTGAGAAGAATCAATTTTGATCCTATGGGAAGGGAATGTTTCTTTGCATTTTATTTGAATTTTTGTTAATGCTCATTATCGATGGTCGATAACTGTAATAGGGCATGAATGAAAGCTCTTAGAGCTTTGCATATATGTGTATTTCCATTTAATAGGAAGTCGATCTCATTCGGTAGAAGTGGTGAAAAGGTCTCTATGTTAGAGAAACACCAAGCCTTGCTTGGTTCGATCTTATTATCAATGGGCTAGCCCTTGAATATTTAAATGATACAGACAAAATTTTGCATGGTTAATATTGTAACATGCATGGTATAAATAGTAAGCCCTCATGGGCGATTTCAAATATATCTTTGATGCTTAGAAAGAAGAAACTCGACCATTGAGATTGGTTGATCCAGAGCAACCATAGTTTGTTTTGTTGCAGCCTGAAAAGGCATGAGTAATGTTTGAACCTGAAGCTTCTATGCTTTCTTTGACTAAAATATATACTCAAGAATGTCATCGACAAACATGTCGAACATAGTTTTCTTAATACTATTAAGTTGCTTATTGAATTTTCATAAATGAAAGTGTTCAAGAATTTGAATAAGAGACATTCTATCCTTATGTATAAAATTGGGCTATTGATTGTTTATTTTTCAGTTCATAGTGGAAAACTCATTTTGATGTTAAACAAAGAAAATTTACTTGTAAGGTGATCTTTTAGCATGTGAGTAGCTTGAGATCAACAAAACAAAGTAAACGACATTATTTGTCTTTAAATGTAACTGTTAGTCTGAAATAGTAATATTTTGATATAAATGGTGGTTATTCTTTTGCAAATGACACCGTTTTGTTGAAAGTTATCTTTACTCAATAGACTATTTAGTATGTAAATAGCTTGTTTTATGACTGTTTAGTAGGAAATAGTACTTGTTCTGTTTAAACAATGAATGTTTATATGTAAACAACTTGTTTTATGACTATTTAGTAGGAAACAATACTTGTTATATTTAAACAATGAATGTTCATATGTAAGCAGCTTGTTTTGTGATTGTTTAGTAGGAAACGATACTTGTTGTGATTAAACAATGAATGTTCATATGGAAACAACTTGTTTTGTAACTGTTTAGTAGGAAACAGTACTTGTTCTATTTAAACAATGAATGTTCTTATGTAAACAACAATGTTAGAACATCACAGTTGTAAGAATGCAATAACAATAAGTGTGAAACTGTTAGCATAGACTGGTTCTGATTCTTTATGTTTGATAAGAAATGTCAAATGGAGTACTATTTTAAGATTACAATCTAAATTAATGATTATTTCATAATGTATGCACAAATTTTAACATTAGTAGGCACATATATGTGTATGCACATACACTTCGTCAATGTACATACACATACTTGTGACATACCTTCTTTTGTTTTTAGTACATTTTTAAATGTAAAATGCTTATGATGAAAAGTATATAATAGTCATAAGAATGATATGACTGAATGTTGAATTACTCTATGAATCGTCAATCTGATTTTGGTTTAGAGTATAAATTAGTATTTTGTTACTTCTCTTGAAGACATTTGTGAAATAATATTTTAAATACTTAAACAAAACAGTGATACCTTAGTTGACTAGAGCACCTACGGGTAGATGCTGCTAGAAGGTATATAGCTATTATGAGATGTATAGTAGAAAGTTTCCTTCTGGGACAGGTGCCAAAATGGATTTTAGAGAGTATAGGTTTTCTTTACCAGAACCTATTGTTTGATATTGTTGCAACACATTTATTATGCTTGGCTAAGCAATTTAGTTCATTATGTATGTATGAACTTTGTGATTTCACTCTGCCATTCCTAGCATAGATCATGCATTTTTTTTCTAACTTGTAGATAGAATTGAATGTTCGTGTATGGGCACACACCAGATTCCATCTTGCAAATTGTTCTCTTGCTAAACTTTTTGTGCAGGGTCGGACATTCTTCAAGTCGAAATAATTATGGGGAAGCATAAGCTTCGTGGTTGGGCCATAAAGTGCTTCAACCATGTTCTCGTCCACTAGTGGAGGTGAGCATCAAAGAAGAACCTTAGTTGTTCTCAAGACTATTATAGTCTATGATGTAACTCGATGTAATACATTCATGTACTTGATGGAAAATGTAGAATGTAATGACTTTGAGGCCTTAGGAGCCAAGTGAAATCTGATATTGTAATTTGAATTTTGAAGTGAATATAAGAATCTTTAACTAATATTAAATGGACATGTGTAGCTATGATTGACTTTAGCTACTAGTTATGTCTTTTTAATTTGGAGTATATTCATGTGTCATTTACAATAATATTAATTAAGTAATAATTTTGAATGGGTTATTACACATGTGTAAAGTTTTTCTCTTTGTGATGTGGGTGCTCAATTTGCTAGCATGACATTAGTATTACCTAAATGATAAATTGATAGAATATTGATGTATGATTGAAAGCTTAATGATTGATTCTTAGATATGGGTTTTATTTGTAAATTTGAAAGATGATTTGATGAATGGTTGGGAACCTGAGATTTGATCATTCATTTGGGAGATTGATAAAGAGATGTGGCACACTTTTTTTTTTATAAAGTGGTTGAGAAACTTTAAAGGGTTTCTATTAATGCTTGAAAAATCTTACAAAATTTTCATATGAAGATGATACAAAATGCTTTCCGAAGGGTACATAGTTTCCAAAGGAATCACAACAGAATTACATGTATTACAGTTACAAACAAATAGTAGCGAGCATTGAGAATTTACAAAGACTTCCCAAGCCAAAGTGAATAGAGAACAAATCCAATTACAAAAAAAGAGGTTGAATACTAGAGAACATCCATGAACCAAAGCCAGCCAACCAATCCAAGTGAGCATACAAATAAATTTGAATGCACAAAAAGAATCTCATCAACAAAATATGGAAAAAAATAAGATAACCACCTCACTCATCATTAGAGTATTAGGACCCATCAAACCCCACTCTCAGCAAAGAAGGCCATGTTTGCAAGAGGGGAAAAATATGGCTCATAGAATGGGTCTTACAAAGCATGTTTGAAAAGAAAATGAACTACACGAAACAAGAACAACAAGTTATCCAAAATATAACACCCCAAGATTGGCCTCAAGGCTCAAAGGTAGGCCAATAATGAAGATGAATGAACATCCACCAAACCTTGAACCATGACACTGAGAAGGGATTGCAAGGCTGGTGAAGATAGAAGATGCACCCTACAAATGACACCACCAAGCAAATTTTTTCCAACATGGAGGTCATAGCTTTCAAGGGTAGAATCTAGGGAATACATCAGAAAAACATTTGGCAACAAGAAGCTTCCTACAATAAACTTTACTGTTTCGTTGCACCATAACATGTCCATCAAATTTGAAACAAAAAGAGAAGCTAGCTCATGTGGTAGAGCCATGGGATGCATTTCAAGCTATTCACGATCTAAAACATTTATGATTTCCACTTCCACCTGCAGAAAGTGAATTACAAATGCAGTTCATATCAAGTCAGCCAAGGAATTGTAACAAATACACACCTCATGAAATCTAGGAAAAATGAGGACTCTAAAAATACTATCCATGGCAACCCAAGTTGTTGTAGACACTCAGCATACCCAAATACAAAATAAACTGAAATTGGACCAATGGAGGAGATAAAGATGGCCTTATTAAAGCTCGCATGTGTGTGATCATGAACACTTGTACCAAAAATAAGAAGTTGTCAGAAACACCATAAGGAGTAACAATGGTAGTTGAAAACACATTTGGACCACAAAACAGATGCCAAGCAACCATGAAGACACCTCATAAAAGTGATATCATTGAAAGGACTCAAGTCAAAATAAAATTTGATGTAGAGCAAGGGTAGAAGTTACATGTTGATACCACATTTCACAACAATGGGTTCATTCATCTTTCAAAGTTCAAAGACTATCATCATAGGGTAGACTTCTTCAACAAGGGTAAATGTTTGGTCTTCAAAGCAACAAGCCATTCAAGGGTAAATACAACTCACAATTAGCCACAAGGACCCTTTGGTCTCTAACCTATCAAACTCACTCAGTCAACCACTCACAAGGGCTCTCACACATCAACCAATGATCTTTCCTTCACAAAATGCCCCTTTACCCTAGTAGCCTTTCAAAACTGGTTTTTCAGACATAACTTGTAGGGAAGGAATGACATTAAAAATTTAAGCACATTACAGACACCCTTTTTTCCCATTCACAAACATATCTCAAATTCAGACAGGGTTCCTTTGTACGGAGTAGGTCAAAACTTGACTGTCCTCTTCTTGAATAGGCCTAATTAGACAAGTATGCTAGGTACAGATAGATTCAGTGCTTTAAAATCTCTCAACACCCATTCCCACACTTTCCTCATATCACACATGGCCCAATTTATCAACTCCTATAACAAGAATCACTTCCTTATTGGCATTCATCAATTTTCCTCCTAACACTAAGGCTTCTAGGTCTAATATATGAAGTTATCATACCCTTCAAACATTCTTGCATGTTCCAAACACCACCCTTTGCATCTACAACCTAGGAACATCAAATATTACATCAACATCATCCATTCCACCATGTTTCAGGAGATTCTACCGGGTGGAATGGATTTTATCATATTTTGTTTGCTCACTAGTTACCCTAACTAGGGTTTCAACCAGTCTAGATTAAAATGAGCACAACTTGCTTGAAACTTGATGAAATCACATGCAACCACCACCAAATGAAAGAATATTTAGAGCTCTACCAACCACAATTAATTTTTGACCATGGGAGTATTTTATAGATCCATATAAGTTAATGTAGCAACACAATGATGTTCAGAATTGCAGAAAATAGAGATGTTTTATTGCTCCAACTTCAAATTTCAACAAACAACCTTTGCATCGACCATACAAGGAATTTTTAAACATTTCCCATCATTCCCAAATAGTTCATAACCAACTTTCAAATTAGAGACTCAACAAAACACCATTATACCTTGTTATGACAAAAATTGCAAAAGTTGCATTTGACAACATTTGGCAACGTTGCAATATTGTGCATCTAGACCCTAAATCACCCCTAATGACTCAAAGCTGACTCTAAAACATATGAAATAGTCCTTAAAGATCTTATTACATACAAATAACTAAAGAAAAACAAAATTTCAAATTTTGACCCCTTTGGAGGAATGAAAACCTATGGTGCCCATGCACCAAGCGCCGCCAAAGTTGCATTCTTAATTAGGCAATATTTCCCAGGACATTCCTATCATGTGAAGATCAAGATGACAAGACCCAAACACTTGTGAAATTTACCACTTGCATGTGCCAATGACATTGAAAGGACCGTCTTATGCAAATAAAGTAATGAGCATTAATGATGAGGTACAAAAATAGTTGACGTCATGGAGACCATCGCAGAGCCACCTCAGCAAATGGTAACACAGAGAGATATAAGATGTCAAGGGTACCATCTCATAAGTGGTCACAACCAAACCCTCATGTACATGACATCATGGAGACCATCAAACACAAGAGAAAAATATTGTCTATAGACGTTAAGAATACTGCCCCAAAAAAGGCAGAGTGCAAAGCTTTGAGAAATAAATACCACATTTCTAGGGGTTTTGTGGAAGCCACCACTTTTAGCCAGTACCAAAACATGACGTCATGGATACTGTCAGAAGCACAAACCATTCTTTCGATGTCAAGAATACTATCACAACATTAGGCCACAAGTGACATCTCAGATTAATAGTTTCCACACTACCAAAAAGTGCCATGAGGGGCACCTCAACAACCAAACAAAATTGGTGTAGGGGCACCCACAGGTCCATTATGCCTCCAAGAGTCAAAAGTTGGAATTTTGTTTTGGTTTGTGTTATTTCATGTTAATAAGGTCATTTTGGGCCATTGTTGTCCATTTGGACCCATTTGTGAAAGTTTGGGATCAATTGGTTAATTCTTCTAAAAGTTGTCAAATGTTGTCATTGTTGTCATAACAACTTTTTGCATTTTGTTGTCAACATTTTAAAAAGTTGTGTTCAAAAAGGCCCTTTTGAAAGGCTACAAGGTTCAATGGAATTTTGAGAAGTAAATCCAATAGATTGATGTCTAAAGGTTCTTGTGAGTGGTTGTTTGAGTGTGTTTGATCATTTCATACCCTTGCTCTACATAAAATTGGTATCAGAGCGTAGGTTGGTCTGAAGAGGGAAAATTTGAAGTGAAGAGAAGAAAGAATGCCTCCAAAAGGGAATCTAATCATCAGAGAAGTGAATGAATTGAAGGAGAAACATGCAGGAGAGATTAGAAAAATGAGGGAGTTGACAGAAACCCTTGAAGTCGGGCTTGCTGCAGTTGAAACGAGTTAGAGAAGAGGAGTGGTCATAGGAGACTTGAGTGATCGAGAAGAAGAAGAAGAAGGGGAGGAGGAAAACTCCCAAGAAGGGTCCCAAGAAGAGTTGGATCCTGATGACTTGAGAATGGAAAAGTTGTTGAAGGAAATCAAGGGAGAAGATCCCAAGATAAAGATGGATTTACCAATGTATGGAGGAAAATTGGATAGTAAAAACTCCTAGATTGGATAGGAGAACTAGACAACTACTTTGAATATGAAGATGTACTAGAAGAACAAAGAGTGAAGTTGACCAAGACAAAATTGAAGGTCCATGCCTTACTTTGGTGGGACTACGTACAAGATGAGAGAAGAAAGAAGGGAAAATACAAAATCACCTCTTAGGATAGGATGGTCACCAAACTAAAAGGAAAATTCCTACCTAGTGACTATGTCATTCAGTTATTCAAAAAACTTTAAAACCTTAAGCAAAAAGATATGGATGTGAAGGCCTATACAGAGGAGTTCTACAAATTGAGTATAAGGGAAAGCCATGTAGAAGATGATGTGGAAAAAGTGGCAAGATACATCAATGGGTTGAGATATAACCTATAGGAAGAACTAAGTCTTACAAACCCAAGAATAGTGGAAGAGTGCTATCAATTGGCCATAAGGGCTGAAGATAAGTTGAGAAGGAAAGAAAAGAAAAGCAGGGGTAGAGGAAGGAGTTCTAGATGAATAGGGACATTTTTTGGTAGGGGGCAGTCCCAAAGATCACAAGGTGAAACAAATAACAATTAAGAACAAAATTCATACTCAAGGGGCAGCTTTAGAGGAAGAAACCCCAACAATAGGGGCAGATTTAGAGGCCAAAGGGGAGGATCAACTGGATTCACCAAGAAATTCTATAAGTGCAATAAATTTACAGGCCATCAAGCATGGAAATGCACTGAGGAGCAGCCATCTACCTCTTTCAGAGGTGAGAGGAGAAATCAGATTGCACAAGGAGAGGATAGTGAAAGTGTGAATTCTCCATCACATGATGTTGATCTAGAAGTTGGTGAGTTTCTCATGGTGAGGACTCTGATTAAAGTAGCAATGGAGAAGGAACCACCATAGAGAAATTCACTTTTCAGAACTACATGTCAGTGCCTAGGTAAATGTTGCAAAGTTGTAATTCATTCTAGTAGTATGGACAATTTGTTTTCTGTTGAAATGGTAGAAAATCTCAAGTTGAAAAGGATTCCTCATGCCACTCCATACATAGTCTCTTGGCTTAACAAAGGGTTGCAAGTAGTTGTGAATGAACAAAGTTGGGTAGATTTTCACATAGGAGGATATAAGGATGTGGTCTTATGTGACATGATTCCAATGGATGTTTTTCATTTGCTTTTGGGTAGGCCTTGGCAGTATGATAGAAAGGCAATCCATGATGGTAGGAAAAACACATATGCCATAGAAAAGGATGAAGTTTCTTACAACCTCACACCATTGAAAGATGAGAGCCAAGATTCCCAAGTAGGGTCTAGTGTGATGTTGGTCAATGAGAAGGAGTTCCTAAAGACCATGGAAGAGGAGAATGTGGGTATTTCCATCATAGCAAAGCCTAGGTCTATCATGGCAGTAGAAAAGAAAGAGGAGTTTGCTCTAGAGGTAAAAACATTGTTGAAGAAATATATTGATATAGTGGTTGATGAGATTCCCAACACCTTGCCACCTATGAGAGACATTAGCCATCACATTGATTTCATTCCAGGGGCTAGTTTTCCTAACAAAACTGCTTATAAGATGACTCCACAAAAAAATGAAGAGATAAAGAGGCAAGTGTAGGAATTACTTGATAAGGGGTTGATTAGAGAGAGTTCGAGTCAATACACAATCTAAGCACCAAAGAAAGGAGGTGAGTGGAGGATGTGCATTGATTCCAGGGTCGTCAACAAGATTACAATAAGGTATAGATTTCCCATTCCAAGAATTGAAGACCTGATGGATTGTTTGGGTGGTGCATGTTATTTTCCAAAATTGATCTCAAGAGTGGTTACCACCAAATAAGGATCAAACCTGGTGATGAATGGAAAATAGCCTTGAAGAAAAATGAAGGGTTGCATGAATGGCTTGTAATGCCCTTTGGTTTATCAAATGTACCTAGTACTTTCATGTGGTTAATGAATGAAGTTCTCAAACCTTTCATTGGTAAGTTTGTTGTGGTATATCTTGATGATATTCTCATTTTCAGTAGGACTAAAGAAGAGAATTTGCAACATTTGGAATTGGTTTTGAGAAGATTACATGAAGAGAAACTAATGATAAACTTGAAGAAATGTGATTTCTTGAAAACAAAGTTGGTATATCTTGGTTTTTTGGTCACCAATGGCACCTTGAAGATGGATCCAAGTAAGGTTGAGGCTATCCTAAGTTGGCCTAAACCCAAATCAATGGCTGAGGTAATGAGTTTCCATGGTTTGGCTGGTTTTTACAGAAAATTTATAAAAGGTTCAGTCATGTTTGTGCTCCCATAATTGATACTATTAAGGGTGATAAAAGGAAGAAGTTTGTTTGGTCTAGTGAGGTTGATAGGAGATTTTAATACTTGAAAAGGAGGGTAGTTGAGCAGCCTATATTGGCTTTGCCTAGTTTTGATAAGGTCTTTACAATTAAATGTGATGCAAGTGGCCATGCCATAGGTGTTGTGTTGAGTCAAGAAAGCAGGCATATTGCCTTCTTCAATGAAAATTTGAATGAAGCCAAGAAAAGGTATTCTTCCTATGACCTTGAAATGTATGCAATGGTGCAAGAATTAAAGAAATGGAGACATTATTTACTTCCTAAGGAGTTTATAGTGTACACTGATAATCATGCAATCTAATTTTTGAATAGTCATGATAAACTTAGTCATAGGCATATTAAATGGGTTGAATATTTGCAAGGTTTTACTTTCACCATTAAGCATAAGAAAAGGCAGGCTAATAAGGTGGAAGATGCATTTAGTAGAAGGGCTCTAATGGTGTAGTAAATTCAGTTACAAAGTGTGGGAATTGATTCTTTAAAAGGTATGTATCTTGAAGATGTAGATTTCAAAGAAATTTATGCAAGTTGTAGGCAGCCTTGTAGCAGCAATAATGAGAAATGGCTTGATTTTCTGATCCAAGATGATTTTTTGTTCAAAGGGACACAATTATGTATTCCTAAATGTTCAATGAGGGATAACTTGATAAAATAAAAGCATAGTGGCAACCTTGCAGGTCATTTTGGTCTAGATAAGACCTTGGAGCAGTTGAAGAGACACTACTATTGGCCAAAAATGCAAACTGATGTGAGGAACTTTGTTGAAAAGTGCAGTATTTGTCAAAGGGATAAAGGATGTAGCACTAATGCAGTGCTATATCAACCTCTTCCCATTCCAAATAGGCCTTGGGAATCAATTAGTATGGATTTTGTGATGGGGTTTCCTAGAACACAAAGAGGTTTTGAATCGGTGTATGTTGTTGTGGACAGGTTTTTTAAGATGGCTCATTTTATACCTTGAAAAAGTACTAATGATGCTTCATACATAGCAAGTCTATTCTTCAAGGAGGTGGTAAGAATTCATGGTTTTCCTCTTAGCATTGTTTCAGATAGGGACAACAAGTTTGTTGGTCATTTTTGGAGAACCTTGTGGAAGAAACTTGGTACTAACTTGAGTTTCAGTTCTGCCTATCACCCTCAAACTGATGGGAAAATTGAAGTGGTGAATAGGAGCCTTGGGAACCTCCTAAGATGTCTAGCCAAAGAGAAATCAACACAGTGGGATCTGATTTTTCCTCAAGCAGATTTTACCTACAATGACTCGATGAATAAGAGTGTTGGAAAGAGTCCTTTTGAGATTGTTTATGGTTTGTAGCTTAGGGGTGTGTTTGAATTGAGATATGTCAATGGGATGGAAAGGAGGAGTGCTGAAGGTGAAAAATTTGTTGTGGCTATGCAAGAGATCCACCAACAAGTCAAGGACAATCTTCAAAAGAGTGTAGACAAGTATAAACACAATGTTGATCTAAAGAGGAGAGAGGTTCACTACAATGTTGGGGATTTGGTTTTGGCTCATTTGAGGAAGAAAAGGTTTCATAAGGGGCAGTAATCTAAACTACACATGAAGAAGATAGGGCCATGTAAAGTGGTGCATAAATTTGGAGAGAATGCATATGAAATAAAGTTTCCCCCTAGTGTTGTCATTTCTCCTATTTTTAATGTATCTGACCTCTACCCTTACAAAGGGGATTTTGTTGCAGGTGATAATGCAAGTTCATCAACTTTCTCAAATGAGGAATGGGTCAGTTCTCCACCAAACAAACCTTTGGATTTGGAATGCATTTTGGACAAAAAAGAACTCAAGAAGACAAGGAAGAAGGTCTACTTCCACTATCTGGTCAAATGGTGAGGTCTTTTGATGGAAGATGCTTCTTGGATGAATGAAGATGACATTGTGAAACATGGCTACACAATTGCAGATCTGTCCTCAAGTGGGACTTGAGTTTTCTTTTCCCTTGGAAGTATGGTGCAAGGGTACCCACAGGTCCATTATGCCTCCAAGAGTCAAAAGTTGGAATTTTTTTTTGGTTTGTGTTATTTCATGTTAATAAGGTCATTTTGGGCCATTTTTGTCCATTTGGACCCATTTGTGAAAGTTTGGGATCAATTGGTTAATTCTTGTAAAATTTGTCAAATGTTGCCATTGTTGTCTTAACAACTTTTTGCATTTTGTTGTCAACTTTTCAAAAAGTTGTGTTCAAAAAGGCCCTTTTGAAAGGCTACAAGGGTCAATGGCAATTTGAGAAGGAAATCCAATAGATTGATGTCTAAAGGTTCTTTTGATTGGTTGTTTGAGTGTGTTTGATCATTTCATACCCCTACTCTGCATCAAAAATGCCACATCAACTTGCCAAACTCAACCAAATCATAGCAAAACAAATCCAATATAGTATCAAAATTTCAAGGAGCACGTCATGAAGACCGTGCAAGTCAACCAAAAGCTTCTGGCAAAGAGTATTACTTAACTACCACATGTTAACACACATGAGTCCAGTAAAACTTTTAAATCATCAAGTGATAAGATAGTAAGAGGAAGGGAGAAATCAATTGCCCTGTTAGCCAACTTATCCTCCAAAGAATTAGCTTCCCTGTAACAATGCCGGAATTGATAAGCCAAGAATTTCTAAAGCAAGAGAAGGGCATGATCAAGTAAATATTTAAGGTGTTAAGCACCAAGATCCTTTTTAATGAGGGCTCCAATTACCAACTAAGAGTCCCCCTCAAACACAATGTGGGAGATTTTATTGCTTAATGCCAACTCAAAACCTACAATTAAAATAATTGAGTTGCACACATAATTGAGTTGCACATTATATTTTTTTAATTAAAATAATTATAATTCTCAACTCAATGTAATTGAGGAGTTAACATATTTGATTGATTAATCAACTATTTGGATGGAAGAGTTAACTAAGTGCATGAGTGAATCAAGGAGAGTTGAATATTGCATGGAATAGTTAACTAATTGTATTAATGGGTGAAGTGGATTTTATTGATGGGTGAGACTGAAAGTAAGTTTGAGTGGACTGATTAAACTACGTAGTCAACTAGATGAGGTAAAATTAATTAATTTATTAATTTATTAATTGAATTATTGGTGCACATGTGATGGAAATTAATATTAGATTAATTTATTAACTGAATGGATAGAAATGTGGATAATTATGGATTATTAATTTATTAAAGGGGTTAATATTAGCCAAATTTAATTAAACTAGCACTTGCACCCATAGGAGGTTCAAGGGATACGCCAATAGGAAATTAAAGGTAAAACATAAATGAATCTCAACAATACATAATTGGTCATATAAAAATATAAATCTATACATTTATTATTGTACAATAATTAGGTACATAATTTTTTTGAATGTCTTCACTTTTTTGAAACAATTAGATTCCTTTGAACAATTAGTATCCGGTTTGCATCAGTCAAATTTAAATAAGAGTGTCTCTTTGTATTTTTTGAAGATCCTCTTTTAAAGTCTTGGAATTCATATGCATTAATACACAATGTTGTTGTATGAGAAATCCATAATTTGTAACTATTTTACTATATATGTAAATTTAATGAAAAATATTTAGGAGACTCGAGTGGACTACTTTTGAAACTTTTTCTTCATAGGAACTATTTTGTAATATATAATATGTGTACAATACTAGAGATATATAAAGTTAAGTTGAACTTGGATGTTGCCATATATCATAAGAAATGAAATAGAGAAGTTGGCTTTACCTTGACTAGCAAAAATATGTAGCCAATAAACATCATGGAGTATACACATCAAAATTTATATGGATTTGAACTTGGAGATACTACATATAAATTAAATAAACAAAATGCTTTAAAGATTCGTCATATGGAATTCAAGAGTATAGAAGGATATTAAGAATGATTAATAAAAAGATAATTATCAAATTGTCTCAAAATATTTAAGGCATTGAAAATTTTTGGTCACAATATAAAGCTTATTAAAACTTATCAAGTAGAATCATGAATAATGGTTTACAAAAAAATCCTTGTATAAATTGTCTCACTACCTTACCTTGGAAAACTATTTGGGATCAACATGTATGCTCGATTATTAATTAATTTTTTTTTAAAAATACTTCATCATTGAAAACGTGAAGTAAAAATTTCAGCCTTTTATGATATTCATTTGAGATGTAGCACCAAGCAATAGAAAAGAAGAATCATTATAGTTTGCATTAGTTGAATTTAGACTATTCTCCACCAATCATATTTCCCAATAATAAACCCAATTGGGAATTTAGACTTCTTTACACCAATCATATTTCTAAGTGATAAAACCATAGAGCTTCTCAATAATAAACCCATAGAGCCAAAATATTACTGCCAATATTAAGAGGTAAATAGCAATGAGTTCCAAAATAAAATTAACTTATATATAACACTTACAAAAAACCACCTTCGTCAACATTATTAGCTTTTGTAATAACATTGTCTAGAGTTTCATCAAGAAAAAAAATAAAACTCTACTAGAAACTATAGTTGAATGGGTGATCAATACCAACAGTCAATGATAAAACACTATCTACCAGTATCTATACCATAAAATCCCCCCAAAATTTTAATTAACAGAATTAATAATATGTACTTTATAAAACCCATAAACAATAAATATGAGATGGTTCATTAGAATTTATAGTCAAACTATATGCCAAGACTTAGGAAATCCAAATATTTGCAGATACCCATCCTGTGGAAAAGTGTTAAAACTTGGGAAATCCAAAAGTCAAGATCTCCATCCACTAGATAGGGAAACATGCATGCCAAGAACAAAAAAATGAAGGTACAAAACAAATCAAAATGCTTATGATCTAGACTAATCTGCAATGAAGGAAAAACAATTATAGTGCAACACCACCCATCTTCCCTAGACTTGCAAAGTGGGTTTTAATTATATAATGAAAAAATATTTATATTTTCCAATGAGGTTTGTGCTTCAAATAGTAGGATTAAATAATAACAATGAATGTGCCATAGATAGGCCTTGCTACCAAAGATTTTGATTATAGTTAACAACCTATTATAAATTCTAATTGAATGTAGAGATAATCTACAACCAAGGATAACATTTTTATGTTTTGACCTCACTCCTCATTCACCCAAATAGTCTATGAGACAATAACAATGTCTTTAATTATAATGGTAGAAAATAAAGATGGAGAGAAATTTTAGAGCCTAATTTTTGGGATTCAAAAGGTACAAAATATATCACTACGCATAATAAGATACTTTTCCAACAAATTGAACATTTGGATTAACATGGGTGTTAATGTAGTAGGCATGCAAAATCAGTTACACATGCCATCTTTTATAAGAAAATTTTCTAAAACAATTTGTGTATAGAATCAAGGATTAATTTACTAATACTTTAATGTCACTCTAGATCACACATCTCTACATAAAGAATACCACTCCTGCAGATGATCAATCATATTGAACACAAGTAAAGGATGCCATGTAGATATAATATAACATAATCCAATATCCAGAAGAAAAAAAATAGAATTATTTAGAAGATATTTTATACAACACATATTAATAGCAAACAAAGAGACATCATATATAAGGAAGCAATTTCTAGATTTAATTTGAAAGTAGTGTTGTGAGATGCATGTCATAATCATGAATAATCATAGATTTTAAGTAAACAACATAAAGTATATGGATTATTTTGTGAAAATGTGAGGCCCAACCCCATCTACAAATTGTGTGACACCTTGATTAGTCAAATTTTACTAGTTTGGTGACCAAATAGATAATTGAACCTAATTTTGGATGCTTAATGTGGCGATTATCCTATGAACTAGATTAAATAACTATGGTGACAAATGTTCTTTATTGAAGGTGATTTAGCAAACCGTTAAGAATATATGTGAGCACATAAGATTTAGATTTGTGTACTAGTATCATATGAAGAATACGTTTAAATCGATGTGAGATAAGAAATGACATGTACCTAATATTGGTTCGAATGAGTTTCTAATATGTTTTATGTTACTTGGAAATTGTAATAGATAGGAATGAAGAAAGAATTTGAAGATCATAAAGAGGTTTTAAAAGGATCACTAGCCAAGCATCACCGAGGTAAGCTAAAACTACTTGGTTTAATGACAAGTATACCTAAGGTAGGTTAGTAAGGAAAAATGTATAAATTAGATATCGAGTTGCATGATGAATGCTATTAGAGGAAAGACTGTCCAAGGGTAAATTTAGTTACATGTAAATAAATGATTTAGCTAAAGTTATTCTTCATTATTATTATATGCATGCTCAAATTTATACCTAGCATAGGGAAGGAAATGAATGTATATATATGATTCACTAACTATTGAGTTTGATCTTGTTAATATTTTGGACAGGTGATTATTATATTTCTAACCAAACATGTATTGGAGAAAAAAATTCATGTGAGATAAGTGTCAAAGGGAAAAGAGAAGAATTATCTAGGCCCAAGTTAAATGGTTACTTTTGAAGTTTTAATTTTGACCCTATGACCTAGGAGGTAGTAAGGTTTTTGTGTAAGCTTTAATTGTGTGTAGGATTTTAATGATGGGAAGTTTAATATAAGTATGTTTTGTGGAGTTTTTTTGAATCAAGCCAAGTGATTAGAGATGAAAATATAATTAGGGTTTTGAAATCTTTAATTAGGCCTTGAATTTCGGATTGACCATTAAAGTGGTCCTTTAAGAGTGTTTTTTGGTCAATTTTTTTGTTCTTAGTGCATAAATAGACCCCTAGGGCCTATACCTAGGGAATGGAGACTCTTTGGACATGTGACTTTGTCCTTGGGGTATGATATGACCCTTCAAAAGTCCACTTGAAAGAGTGTGACGAATTTGAGTCTTGGGAGTTGGGAGAGGTGACGTGTCACTCTCCCATTCCACTCCCCAAAGTTCATTAATGAATTTGGGAAGAGCATCAAGGAATTCACATGTGTGAAGCCACTTTGTAAGGGATGTTGGATATAGTGTCATTGTACATTCCCCATTCCCCCCAAAAGTCTCACACATGTGTGAGAACTTGTGGGGATATGTGTTGGAAGATCAAATGAGAGAGTGACAAATGTTGCTCCCTCATTCAAGTGAATTCAAGTTGAATTCCTATATACTTGGATGGAAGGGAGGAAATGGGTGTTACCCACTTCCCCTCTTGGAGAATGATTGTTGTTGGATTGATAATTTGGGGGAAAATAAGAGAAAGAAAGTTTGAAGGGAGCAAGGAGCTCTCACATGCAAAAGAGGTGATCAAGGAACAAAATTATGGAGATAAGGTATTCTCCTCATTGTTATTAAATTTGCTTAAGTAGGGAATTTTTTGTTGTGTTATTTTGTTGTAGCTTTCAAAACATGTTATGGAAGAGACCAAGTTTTGTGTATAAAAATTTTGAGTGTGCTTGGTGAATGAATAGATGAAAAATCATAGATAAATTATTCTTGTTAGTCTTCTTACCAAGATCATTGGTAGTCATTTAGTTCTTACTCGGGG
Organism: Sequoia sempervirens; assembly: GCA_007258455.2. Lineage (NCBI taxonomy): Eukaryota > Viridiplantae > Streptophyta > Pinopsida > Cupressales > Cupressaceae > Sequoia > Sequoia sempervirens. The sequence continues at coordinate 118,662,356 of VDFB02000017.1, read as the reverse complement.
GTATGGCTAGAGCCCATGAGGCTTCATGATGCCATTAAGGTAGGGTGGAGAGCAAGCCTTATTTCATGTTTTACTCATTGTGTTCCTAAGTATTGGTTGTAATATCAAGGGATACTATATTGTTTAAATGAAAAGAACAAGTTTTTTCCTCTTCAACATGTAAACCATTTATTGCATAGATATTATTGTCGCATTGTATGTTTAAAGAATGTATTCTACATCTTGTTATGAAGAATGAAATAATGGAATAGAGAAAATTGCACCCTTTGGTATGTTATTTAGAATTTCATATTTGTATTTTAAAAAAAATATAGAATAGAACAAGTTGTAATCATTGGTATGATTTTTGAAATTTTATATTCATATTTTCAAAAAAGAGAATAAAGTGTGTTGTAATTATTGATATGTTCTTGAAATTTTATATTTGTATTTTAAATTATATGTAAAGAGGGAGAGAGAGAGAGAGAGAGAAAGTATCATTGAGGGGTATGATTGTTCATTTTCGCCTCTTGTGTTGTCCTTTAGAAAAAGAGTTGGAGCCAAGTTCTCCTTGAGTGTTTAAAGGCATATTTGTATCTCCCATTGAAATTAACTAAACTAATAGTATGTTCTTTTGAATAAAAAGGAGAGATTGGATTATGTGAGATTAAATGTGCATTTGAAAAATGTAACTGGTACATGTGAAGTTTAAGTAAGGAATCTATTTACATTTGTGATTTATTGGTATTTGGATAAACAAATAGTATATTCACTTAAGTTAGAGTTAGAAGATCTAACAACTAATCATTTTCAATACTTAAAAATAAAAATAAAATGAAGTTGTTTTCTTATCTAAAAAATAGTGTAGTAAATAAAGATGAAGGGAATACTTAAATAAATATTTTCTCTATTCAAGTCTATTTATATGTTAAAAAGCTTGTATAGATAAATTTATATTTAAAAAAATAAAAATAAAAATTATTCTATAAATCCAAGCAATGAGATTCAAGAGATACACATTCAAAACATAAAATAAGAAATATGAAGTAAATTATTTTGTCAATATAAAATATATATATTACTATTTTAATGTATGTTTAAAAAAAAAACATATATATTTATATATTTTTTAATAAAACATATATAATATTCCTTTAATATATAGACTTTCAATATATATTATATTTAATATTTTACAAAAAAATATAAACTAAAAAGTTAAAACGTTAAAATAAAATAAAGATATTTGTTAAAAAATAAAAATAAAATTAATTTAAGAACTAATGGGTCGAGCCCCATACGAGACGCAGCTATGGGAGGCCTGCGCCACCATTTATCTTTGTGTTAAATATTAAAGGCATAGTAATAAATGAATAAAAATAGGTGATTCAAGGAAAGTAATAAACGAATAATTTATCTTTGTGTTTATTCATAATATTTAAGGTACAATAATAAATAAACAAAAATATAAAAGTACAGAGATTTATATAAATAAAGTATGTTATTTAATAGCAGCAAATTTAAAACAGATATTTTTCATGACAGTGAAAAAAAAACATACAGTAATAAAATAAAATTTGTATTCCAGTATCTCTAGTTGCTACGCACAACAACAACAAAAAATTAAATATTTAGATATATATTTTTGAAATATCCTATTATATATGAAAGGGCATCAATAAAAAAAATAAAATCAAACACTCAAATTTATATGTGTATATATATGTGTGTGTGTGCATACATATGTATATGCTTTTAATATGATTGTAGAGTCATGAAATGAATCAACAACTAAGTAAAAGATAAGCTTTGACAATGAAAGTAAATACTCATCTAATAAAATAAAATATTCAAAACTTCTTATAAAAAGAGAACAGTTAAGAGGAAATGAGAAGAATGAATAAATGGCTTGTAATGCCCCACCACGTAACCTTAAAGAATGTTGCAAACACAACGGAAGTGTAGTAATTTTTTTTTAAATGTAATATTAACATGTGATATGAACAATATTAGCGCATACATTCTCTAAGATTACGCGACAACGCATTACATTCGAATTACACTTTACCAAAATTATTTAACCATAGCATATAAATTAAACTCATAATTTAAGATCATACATTCAATAACATTAAAACACATCACATAAGATATAAAGTACAATAAAGATTCATTCTTACATTGCATTCAATATAATAATTACAATACTCATTTCCAAATGAGGTAGATCATACAAAAGTGTTACAATTACAAGTTACAAGAATTCTCCTCGAACACAATTGAGGAGTGATACAAAAACAAGGTATCCAACTGATATAAATGAGTCATAAGAGAAAGTACAAATCCAATGGTACACGCAAGCTCTCCAATCAAGAAGTACCTGTCGTCATGAACAAGAATTGGGGACCCAAAGGTGTAAGGTGCACGTTCCACCCAACCAAGTGGTACCTGTAGGCCCACCCCCTGTGCTAGGAGATAGTAAAAAGGTTCCCTAGACAAAACCGACAACCACTAGACACAGGAAAACTCAAGACTAAACAATACAAGTACAAGACACCACATAATGGTTACATTGCTTCCAAAATAAGAAAATCAAGAACATCCACTGTATAATACAACTGATTGTTGTCACAGGAAGAGTGTCACACATAATTTGCTATGGGTTATCCTGGCATAACCTTCCTAGGCTACTGGACCCCCATCTTGGGTTACCCTAGCTGCCTCTACTGGTCGTCGGACCCCCATACAAACTATGCTTCTCATCTCACCTCAAACCTAAACAAGCGCATGATTCATGAGAGAACATACATTATATTTATTTATGTGAGAGTTCGCCATTAATTCTTTTAAGTTATCACTTGATTAAACCCTAAGTGAGTTACCCTGGTGCCCCTTTGTGTGTCGGACCCCCACAAATAGCCACTCTCTCCTACTGACAACACTAGGATCTAATCCACATACCATGGGTTGACAAGGTGCACAAATCCGATAACAAATATCAACCTTAAAGTTAAAGGTCACACATCTCGTTCGTAGTAACCGGGTGTTCAAACTGGACTACATCCACATGCACTACCCAAGGAAAATCAAAGTTGAACCATCACATATAACAATTACATTCTTTAAGATTACGCGACAACGCATTACATTTGAATTCCACTTTACCAAAGTTATTTAGCCATAGCATATGAATTAAACTCATAATTTAATATCATACATTCAATAACATTAAAACACATCACATAAGATATAAAGTACAATAAAGATTTATTCTTACATTGCATTCAATATAATAATTACAATACTCATTTCCAAATGAGGTAGATCATACAAAAGTGTTACAATTACAAGTTACAATAATTCTCCTCGAACACAATTGAGGAGTGATACAAAAACAAGGTATCCAACTGATATAAATGAGTCATAAGAGAAAGTACAAATCCACTGGTACACGCAAGCTCTCCAATTAAGAAGTACCCGTCATCATGAACAAGAACTGGGGACCCAACGGTGTAAGGTGCGCATTCCACCCAACCAAGTGGTACCCATAGGCCCACCCCCTGTGCTAGGAGATAGTAAAAAGGTTCCCTAGACAAAACCGACAACCACTAGACACAGGAAAACTCAAGACTAAACAATACAAGTACAAGACACCACATAATGGTTACATTGCTTCCAAAATAAGAAAATCAAGAAAATCCATTGTATAATACAACTTATTGTTGTCATAGGAAGAGTGTCACACATAATTTTCTATGGGTTACCCTAGCATAACCTTCCTAGGCTATCGGGCCCCCATCTTGGGTTACCTTAACTGCCTCTACCGGCCACCGAACCCCCATACAAACTATGCTTCTCATCTCACCTCAAGCCTTAACAAGCGCATGATTCATGAGAGAACATACATTATCTTTATTTATGTGAGAGTTCCCCATTAATTCTTTTAAGTTATCACTTGATTAAACGCTAAGTGAGTTACCCTAGTGCCCCTTTGTGTGTCAAACCCCCACAAAGAGCCACTCTCTCCTACTAACAACACTAGGATCTAATCCACATACCATGGGTTGACAAGGTGCACAAATCTGATAACAAATATCAACCTTAAAGCTAAAGGTCACACATCTTGTTCGTAGTAACCGGGTGTTCAAACTGGACTACATCCATGTGCACTACCCAAGGCAAATCAAAGCTAAACCATCACATATAACAATTACATTATTTAGGATTATGTGACAATGCATTACATTCAAATTCCATTTTACCAAAGTTATTTAACCATAGCATATAAATTAAACTCATAATTTAAGATCATACATTCAATAACATTAAAACACATCACATAAGATATAAAGTGCAATAAAGATTCATTCTTACATTGCATTCAATATAATAATTACAATACTCATTTCCAAATGAGGTAGATCATACAAAAGTGTTACAATTAGAAGTTACAAGAATTCTCCTCTAACACAATTGAGGAGTGATACAAAAACAAGGTATCCAACTGATATAAATGAGTCATAAGAGAAACTACAAATCCACTGGTACACGTGAGCTCTCCAATCAAGAAGTACTTGTCATCACAAACAAGAACTGGGGACCCAACGGTGTAAGGTGCATGTTCCACCCAACCAAGTGGTACCCGTAGGCCCACCCCCCGTGCTAGGAGATAGTAAAAAGGTTCCCTAGAAAAAACCGACAACCACTAGACACAGGAAAACTCAAGACTAAATAATACAAGTACAAGACACCACATAATGGTTACATTACTTCCAGAATAAGAAAATCAAGAACATCCACTGTATAATACAACTTACTATTGTCATAGGAAGAGTGTCACACATAATTTTCTATGGGTTACCCTGGCATAACCTTCCTAGGCTACCCGACCCCCATCTTGGGTTACCCTGGCATAACCTTCCTAGGCTACCAGACCCCCATCTTGGGTTACCCTAGCTGCCTCTACCAGCTGTCAGACCCCCATACAAACTATGTTTCTCATCTCACCTCAAGCCTAAACAAGCGCATGAGTCATGAGAGAACATACATTATCTTTATTTATGTGAGAGATCCCCATTAATTCTTTTAAGTTATCACTTGATTAAACCCTAAGTGAGTTACCCTGGTGCCCCTTTGTGTGTTGGACCCCCACAAAGAGCCACTCTCTCCTACTGACAACACTAGGATCTAATCCACATACCATGGGTTGACAAGGTGCACAAATCTGATAACAAATATCAACCTTAAAGTTAAAGGTCACACATCTTGTTTGTAGTAACCGGGTGTTCAAACTGGACTACATCCACTTGCACTACCCAAGGCAAATCAAAGTTGAACCATCACATATAACAATTCCCTCATAAAGTTCATATATTTGGAAGACTTACTAACTTAATTAACCCAAATTTCTCAACTGACGTAACAGAAGAAATTGCAACTTAAAAAGTATTTTAGGCAAATAAATAAACTACCATTAGGATTTCCTAAATTCAATTAAAACAATAATACACTGTTTAAATAAACCAATTGAAGTATAATTCCATTTACAATAACAAGGAAATTAAACTAATTGTTCAACTCTAATTCCACAATTGTGCATAAAATAAAAATCAATTTTCTCTATTAAATTTTTTTATATCAGTATTATTGAATTCTACATTTGCATGCATTGTTTTTATCCATTTAAATAAATATGTTATCCGTCTTTTATATCAAATTATCCAATTAAATAAATATATTTAAAAAATAATTTGCAATATTCAATAAATTAAAAAAATATATAATATATACCATATATATTATATATATATATAATATATTTATATATATTATATATATATAATATATTTATATATATTATATTATAAGTAAAACATATTAATATATAATGAATTTGGAAAGTACAGAGGGCAGACAAATTTATACGGAAGCTATTTTAAATGGCTGGGCATTCAAAATAAAAGATAGCCATATTAATGGTTGTGGGGACTGCTACACAGCCAACCCCAATGGAGGGGGGTCGTTGCTTGTGGAAGGCATCAATGGGTGCTGCCTCCACAGCCAGTGCCTCCCATGTTGGGGGCGACTACAGGGGTAGTCCCCAGTCTCCCCTCAAAATACATTACCTTTCCCTACGATTTTTCAATCGCATACAAATTTATTTTCGTTAGATTTTTTTTTAATATAAATTTGCCACAGAAATTTCTACAGGGATAATTCCAATAGCTTCAAAAAGAATAAGTTATATATATATATATATATATAATTATTTTTTAAAAATTCCTTCAAATGAATTTTCACAAAAAAATTTCTATGGAAAGAGAATTACAAATCTTTCAAGGGTTTCAATTCCACAAAATTTAACAGGGGATTACAATTTCCACTAATTACCTAGAGAGTTTCAATTTCCTCAAATTTACCAAATAAATTTAATTCAATCCTACGTTAGTTTTCTAAACCCTCTATTGTTTTCCCTTTGAATTTTCTATTGTTTAAAAACAAATTTCACATAATATTTTCTATACAGAGGTTTCCATTTTCTTAGTTTAACTAGAGGATTTCATTTGCAAACCTACAGAGGTTTTTTATTGTTTCATAATAATTTTCTATGAGACTCTTTGATTTTACTATAAATTTTTCTACATAAGCACAAAATATTCACGGTTGTCAACAAGTTTTCTAGAGAGAAGCTTTCATCAAATTTTTCTACAGAGAAGCTTTCAACAAATTTTCTTCTTTAGGCAATCTTTCCATTTAACAAATTTAACAAAGCTTCAATTATATTAAATTTTTGTACAGGCAATCTTTTCAAATCAACAAAATAAATAAATAAATAACAAAGGAACCCATTTTTCTGAAGCTTGAAGAATTGAAGGTTGGAGCAAAGCTTCGCCTTCAGAGTTCAATTTTCAAAGCCCTTCTTCCAAAATCTCCACTTCTAAAAAGATGCAAAATACTGAGCCAAAAATATTCCTGAGAACCTCTTCCAAATTTTTAACCAAAACCAAAACAACTTTCCCAACCAATTTCCTCTTTTCTCCCCCTCCCGTGAAGTGACTTCTTGCCCTTTCACAGTTATGGCAAATATTCTCTCCGAAAATAATTTTTCAACAAGAGTTTTGCATTCAATTTTACTCATACACATGGCTATTCTAAAATATCTTTTAACTAACTTTCAGATATTTTCTTTTGATAATTATAAATAATTAATGCTATTTTAATAATTTAAAATTCAAAAATTAATATATCATTTACTTTATGCAAATTTAAAATTCAAATTCACATAATAGCATCTAAACTATATTTAATCTATTCACTTAATAAGTAAATTTAATCAATTAATTTATTTACTTAATAAAATAAATTTAATCCCAAGGAATAAATTATTTTACCAAATAAATTAATTTAATTAATTAAATAAAATAACAAGCTTTTAACAACATTATTTAAAATTAATTAAATAAGCACTTAATCATTAAGAACATTAATCTAACATTAATTTCATAAAATAAACCTTGCATAATTAAATAACAATTGACAAGGAAAACGTAGACATGACAACCAAACATACCGAACATGGACTGACAACACACTGTGACTAGGTTTGTGACTAGACTAGGAAAAACCTCGTTACTATCTCCCAATCAACAATACCATTGGGAAAATGGACACGCTCAAACCTGTGAAGCCAGGTGGAGCCGATGTCATGTACCTACAATCCTACAATCAAGACAAATGTCGTACATGTATACAAATCATAACAGTCACACTGTGAAGAGAAATCGCAGAATTACAGAGCATTCGTAAGCGAGTGATGTAATCCCGTCCTCTTCACCAATACAGTCACATCAAGACTGACATAATAAAACATCAATAATCAACATATGATCATAATCAATATTAACTCACATAACAACTATGTTAATCAAAAGCATAACATAAAACAATAAGCATCCACATAGTGTATCATCTCATCATAAAATAAATCCATCATTGCTCCCCTATCAGCGATCAAATATAACAACATAGTAACAAGATCTATCAAAGTAAAAAACATATTGTCAGGAAACATAAGCAAAACGGAGGGGTACTACATGGCTTCCAAAATATTATGAGTATTTTCATCTTTCCTTCAAACCTATGCAGGAGTGATAAACAAAATTAAATAAATTTGCTTTCATACCTAGTTGTGCATAACTAAAGATTAATGAACACACACTTAAATTAATCTGTGATCAAATTTAACCTACAAGTTTTTACAATGGCATTCTAGTAAAAGATTACAATGGTTGAGCAAAGGGGAAGCAAAACCAGTGAGACATCTCCGTTACATTGCAAGTTCCCATCCTTTTCCTTGAACCTGCACAAAGACCATTATTCTCTCTCACCATATTATCTCAATCGAGGAATTTTAGAATATAATGAACATGAAAATATTAGTTTGAGTTCCCTCCCATTTGGTCTTTCAAAATGGACTTCAAAGTCTATCAAATACAATTTAGTTGTCACTTAATTTTTTTTTTTTTTATTGTCAGTTTTATCTCCCTTAGTCAAATGGTAGACATCTCCCACTGAGGGAATAGTGGTTGTATTTTAAAATTTTATAAAATTAATACTAGCAATGGCACCTTGGTGTGCAATAGGTACACCGAAGAGTTGTGGAAGGTCAATTAGGGAGATTTTTTGGTTTTTTTTTTGCAAATCATAGACGTGTCCTTATTTGAGTTTCCCAAACTCAATTTGTCTGCCAACGATTGAAAAATTGGTTTCCACTCCTTCAAACTCTTCCTTGTTGGTATTGACCTTTCGGTCCTCCTATTTGACGAGCTGCAACCTAAAAATAAGGTTTTGACAAGGGTTTTAGAGTATGTTTATTAAAATTAAAATTATGGCCAAGATCTTAATAATGAGCACACTTAGATTTTAATGCCTTAGATTTTAACGTTATGCCATCCTTTACCCCACGTAATTAAGTATATATTAACATAATTAATATAATGTAAATTTTACTTTTTATATATTAAAAAAGAAATTATAAATATGTAATTATATTATTTATTATTATTATATATTATTTTCTTTAACAAAACTATTAATTATATTTTTTTTTTTATATAGAATAGGCAAGACAATAACAAAACTTTTGTGGACCGCAAGCATTCTCAGGTGGCTAATAAATGAGAGCAAGTGGCTGACAAGTGGATGTGCCATAGGAAAGTTGCATAAAACGTGGAGATTGGAGGATATGTGCTATGCATGCAAAGATAAATTAGCGGATATTTTTTATTACAATGACTTGGCTCCATTTCGGTTAACATTGGTGATGCAATCTATGAAAGCAGTCAGTCTTGTATTTGTAACTTATTATCACAGAGCTTAAGTATTTCCTTTTCTGGATTAGGATAAATTTGTACCTTCAAAACATAATATCAACTAGCTTTGACACAAACGTGACTTTATTTCAGCTCCAATTTGGTAAAGATATGTGACATACCCTGTCATAGTGGTCATTCTTATAGATGCACATCAACTAGTAGTGTTGCATTTGGACCCTGGGCAGACAAAATGAGAACACAGAAATGGATGATAAGATATGAAGCAGGCTTCCACAAGAGTTGTTGTTGGTTTTGGCTAAGCTGCATTTACCCTTGTCCTTGGAAAATTCAGAGTTGTTTGTAAACATTGGAAGTTTCTTCTTTCACCACCAGCTAATGATTTGAAAATGATTTCATAGGTTGTAAGTTCTCATAAATCTTCCCATGCATTTCTCATAAGAGGCCTAAGTTTCGCTCATATGAAGAACTTTGTGCTGGAAGATTTATATCTACTTCAATCAACACCCACTTCTTGTATGTACATCCTCTCATTAGATTTTTTTGGGAGCTCTTAATGGCAGTATGGTGACTAGTTGCAAGAGTCTCCTCTATTATTATTGTTATGACAAAGGAGCCCCAAATGCACCATCTTTATTTTACATTTGCAATCCTGTCACCAGGACATGGAAAATGTCACCCCCTCTTGTTGATCTTAGATTAAGACAAGATTCCATTGGTTTAGCTTTTGATTCCTTCACAAGGAAATTTATCTTAATCACAAGGGAATATAGGAGACATGAAAACCAAAACACTATGGTTATAGAGATGTATCATTCAAAAACTAATTCATGGTCCAAATTAGAGATGAAGAGAAGAGTTTCAAGGAGCAGAAACCAATAGCGGCAGGGCGGGCTGACTTTGGCTATCGACGGCTTAGGCTCTTTGAGAGGGGATGCAGGACAATGGTTTGCATCCAGACCATTGACTTTTTACTATTTTTATTTTCCTTTCCTCATTCATTCTATCTCACAATAATTGTGAACACCTACTTGCAAATGGCCTCCTTTAAACGATCAACGGTTGGCAATCGTCGAACTGTCTGCAACCCGTCTTTGTGCTTTTGGACCATTGTTGGAAAAAATGAGCTCGGAAAGCTCATATAGGACACACCTTCGGCGTAAATATTATTAATTTATTGACATTAACATTTATTTTCAAAGTAATAGCAGCAAGATTAATATTATCTTTATTGTTTGAAGGATTTTTATTTTTTTTGGCAAAAGTGGCAAGCCACTATATATATTAATGATAAAACTATTAAGGTGACTGCATGTTGATAAGGTTATTATTAATATTACTAATATCAATAAAAGTGGTGATTATTAATGCAAGCATTAGATTGGGTTTTGAGTGCTCATATTAATATTAAAGAGTGTATCACAATAGATATAGTGTGAAATGTTAATATTGTTATTAGGATCTTGAAAACAAAACTTATATGGGTAATAATAAAAGTAAATATAGAGTGTCAAATTGTGTTAAGAGGTAATAAAAACAATTAAGGAAAAACACTATATATCCTTTTATGTTAACATCTATAAGTGTATAATGGTATTATAGACATTACCATTAATAATAGTAGGTTATATGTTAAAAATAAAATAAAATGAAATGGGAATTTTAAATAATAAACTAATTATGGAAGAGTAAGTAATTTAGGCAATAATCCAAGGATGAATTCGAGTAAAACATTTGGAAAATTAAAGGGAATATTAGCAAAAGCATAGGAATTTTTCTATATTAATAATTGAAATGCCCACCTTGAGTCAAACCATTTTATTGGCGGGTACTAACTAACCATTTAGATCCTTAAAGTTAAATTCTGCACTTTAATTAAGAGATAACCACTTAAAAGTGAATATTTTGTATTATTTTTGGATGTTGCCCTTGGACACTTAGAAAGGTAAGTAGGTGTGTTAATGTATTTACTAAAATAAAAAAAAATTGTTGAGTTTTCCTAGTGATTTTTTTTTGGGCATGACATAAAATATCTATGAGATGATGTAACCAAATCATTCAAAGGCCCGACTCTAAATTGAACTACAAGAAAGTATCTCATCTAAAATATGTTCAAATTATTCTTCTCAATTCAAGCAATATACTTGCTACTCATGACAATATATGGTTGTGTTGAAATGGGGGGTACAAAGGAAAGTTTAGCACAAGAAAGTCCTAAAAAAATTAAACCCCATAATCAAAATCCAAAAAAAATTCAAATCATAGAAATTCAATTCCTACCATAATTTCAAACCCTAAAAATTGAAGCCATAGAATTTCAAACCCTAAAAACTTGAGGCCCTACAATTAAAACAATTGAAAACTCAAGCATCTTGAGAATATCTACTTAGAAAAAAACTATAGTGGTTTAGAAATGAAGGCATGTGACTGCTCAATATAAAATATTGGTTGTGAGTTAATGTTTATTTTCATGAGTGGGGTGAGGAATATTCAACTTCTTAAAAGTTGTTTTTTTCAACGTGGGTAGATAACAATAGAATTTATTTAAAATGAAATAAAACACAAAAAAAAAATGATCCACTTGTGTACAGATTCCTAGAAAATAAAACTTGCCGAAATCATGGCAAGTGACTTACCACAAGATTTTGCACAAATTTTGTTGTGTTGTCAATGATGTCGATGAGAGAAAATGAGCAGAATTTACAAGAAAATTTTATGAAACCCTACCACAATAGCTTTTTTTCAAATGATACAAACCAAAACCAATATCCTTACTATTTTTGCTTCAATATATTAATAGTAAGAAAAAATAAAATCTATAAATATTTGGGTTTTAGGCTACCAAAATCTGATTTGATTCAAAGATCTAACATACAAATTTTTTGTAGCCTTTTAAACAAAAATATTGAATGCAAGATAAAAAATTTCTTTAGGTGTGAGACAACTTTACTGGTAACCTCAAGATGGTTGGACAACATCATAAACCTATTTTCAAGCATGATAGAGGTTTACAGATGAATTATGGACTAACAAGTCCACTTATAAGAAATCATATCGGCTAATAACTTAGGAATTATTTAATTATATTAGGTATTATGTAATAATATGTGTCCTAGGTGATAAGGTGATGACCTATGTGTACTAGGATATGAATGAATAAATTAAATGTTGATTGGATGAAACCAAGACATAGTTGATAAGGTGATAACTTGATTAAATAGATGATAAAGTGATGTATTGAATGATTAGATGTCCTATGAGATTATTAGATTAATCAGGTGATGATTGGACAAAATTAGTGATGCAAGTGAAGGTGACACATTTTATGTGTCTACATTTTTCCCCTCTTTGAGACAATGTTTGAAGTAACATTGTTTCTAAGAAAATAAAAGTAGCTATGGTGATATGGATGATATATGAAGAAAGTGATTATATGCCCTAGTAATATGGAGGAAATGATGAAAGAGGAAATGGATTAGAAGAAATTGATGATATGCCCTAGTTATGTGAAGAAATGATGAAATATTGAATGATGAGATGATCATGCCCCATTGAGAGGTTAGACATACAAAAATCCACACGAGTGAGATCTCAAATGATGAATGATGAAATGACCAATGATAGAATATTATGAAAAAAAAGATGCAAGAAAAGTGAAGACTTGAAATGAAGACTTGATATATGATGAGATATGGAGAAATATTTATTTGGAATTATTTATTATGTTGGCATATGAAGAGAAACCTTATTTTGATGTAGCAATGGATGTTATGCACCAGCCCATATAGAAAACCAAGGTGACAATATATCTCTAGTGCATGGACTGAAACTCAAACAAACAATAAATAATAGGATGCCCCAATACTCATAAGGAATTTTATGCACTTGGTGAGTGTGTAGAGATAATCCAAAAAACATGGAGAGGAGTTCTCATCACATATCAAGGTGATTGACCTTGGTGGGTCTTGTGAGAGAACATCTAACAAACATGGCACACAAAAACAAATGATCATGCCTTAATCTATACTATTCAAAGCATACCATGATATATAATTATCATGGTGATCGTGAGTAGGCATACTATGGGTCAAAAATATATATCAAAATATAGATCAAAGATAAATCAATTAAGTAAAGAATCAAGTGTCAATAGACACATCATTGTAGAACCTCTTGTGAAGGTTCTAATAAGATAAAGATAAAATGATTATATTTGATGTGGGGAAGGATGCATCTTGTGAAGGCAAAGGATTGGATGAAATAGGAAATTTTAATGTTTGGAAAATACTATGACAATTGTATGTTATCAAGATTGATGTTTAGTTGTTGATTTGACATTAAAAGTGATTTTTGTAGTGCATATTTTTATGACAATTGAAGAACTTGATTCTTTTTAAATTGATTTTATTGATGTAAAGATGATGATGGTAATTATAATGATAAAATTTGGATGAGAAGAGAAGGGATGAATTGATTAATATGATAATAATGAGAAATGAAGGGTGATGATTATGGAGTGATTCCAAAGACCTCTTAAGATATGATCACTAGCCAAGATAAAATTGATTAATTGTTGATAACTATAATGATAACATTGTTGATGATAAAAAAAAATGTGAGGATTATGTTGTTAACGATAAGAAAAAAATGATGATTGGGAAGGATACATCTTGATGATGACAGTTTGGATAAAAATGGATAAAGATTTATAACAAGGCTATGAAAAAAAAATTTAGATGGTTTGGATATGATTTTTTATTACATGGTAAGATGATATTGATTGGGATTGGTTGGATTGTGGGTAATGGAGGATAATTTGATAGAATATTCCATTCATAAGATGGTGGAAAATGCTCAAAAAAATATTTCTTCATAAAATATATCTAGATCACTAAGTGAGCTAGAAGACATATATTAAGATTTATTATAAAGAAAGATGTAACCATTTGCCCCAGTTTCTAAGAAGGCATGGGAGACGATGAATGGAAAGATGGACTAGTGTAATGGAAATGGATTGTTGAAGAATGGGGAGGATAGCCCTTATGGAATTTGGTTAGGATAATGGATTTTACTTTCAAGGGCTATCTCACAATGAATAACATTTTTATCCAAGATAAGAGGTTGGATAGGGAAATGTAGGTGATGGAATGGCATGGGATGACACATGGTCATTTATTTTGACCATGTAAATATTTTTCCAAAAGCATGTTTTAAAGTATATACCCCTAGTCTTTGTAAAGATCAAGGTGGATAGGAAATATGGATGGAAATAAAATAGATCATATGGATATTGATGTTAGGAAAATAATATGATAGATGAGACAATATTCTCCCAACTAGAATAACACACATAGATAATTGATTTTAGGCATGATTCCCAAGGATGGGTTTTCATCATGGTACTTTTCTAAAGCACCATAAGAATGGTTTTCACTATTGGACACATTATTTCTCTTTGCTTTTTTTTCTTTTTTTTTGAATGACCATCAACTATTTTCCTATTTGTGTTGATGGAGATGTATTATGATATGCCAATAGTGACCTACCTTGAGGAGTTTCCTTTCTAGGATCGCAATGTGTGATGTATTATGATATGCCAATAGTGACCTACCTTGAGGAGTTTCCTTTTTAGGATTGCAATGCATGTATATAACCCATAGATGTTACTGTGATATTTTTTGATACTAGGGTTGGCCTTATGTAAATTTTCACATTGCAATAGAGTGCCACTAGAGTCCTTATGATAAAGTGTTACTTTCAAGACATGGTAAATGTGTGAGGTAATATTTTTGGATTTTAGGAAAGATGTTGGATAGTGATGGGGGATGTGAGATGTGGATGTTCATTATTTTGGTATTTAAGATGTATGAATTTTTATTTTCCAAAATTGGGATGGTGGATGATGGAGTCTGGGTGTCAAATTTGGAGTGTGTTTGGGACCGACAACTTGATACACCTTGTGTGTTGAGATTGAATACAATTGGAAGGAGGTGGAAACTTGTAATAAGTGGGAGGCCTTTTTTATGTGACTCCATATTTTCAATGACTATTGGATTTGGATTTGGTGCCTTATGTGATCCAATTTGCTTTAGGATCCATTTTGAATTCATGTGTCCACTCTAACTTTTGGATTTATTAACTTTAGAAATTTTATTTTGATCTTTCGCTTTGTAAGACTTTTAATTTTGTTGGTCCCAATCAATAGGTTGAAGAATTTGAGGATGATGGTTTATGATGTGGAATGGAGGAGCATTGGTAGCAACCTTTCCATATTAAGTGCTACTCATGGCCCCTATTTTGATGCTTGCATTAGATGAAATTTCCCCCAATATCATTAAGGTACTATTAACATCACTAGATTTCTTGATCAATGAATAATTATAACCTTGATATCTAGGATTATCAAAAAAGTGTATGGGCTCCAAAATACCTTGTTCATGTAGGCCCAATACTTTACCTTGAAATTGCATGTTTTGATAGATTCTACTTGTAATAGGATATGTGTTATTCTGGAAACAAGATGCTAAAATATTTTTGTGTGTTTGAAAACCCTTAGTATTGGTTATCTTCTCATCAAAAATAAATCTTTCTTTGAAAAATGTGAGTAATCTAGTTGATAGGATACTGGATATTTCTCTGTGTTCATGCTTGTTACTTTATCATGTTGTGGAATATTGATCGGATCCATGGTAGTTCATTCATTAATATCTTTGACATGAGTTTTAGGACTAAGGTACTTGAATTGTTTCCCAAAATAGGTGTTGCATCAAGGTCAATGAGAAAACCCTTTCTGTGATCACTTATTGGGATAGCATCACAGAGTCCCATGAACTCAGTTCTAGCTTCATCATTCTTGAATATGTATAGAAATAAAGACTTTTGTTAGCCAATAGGCTATATATTGTATGAAAATTTAGCCAAAACTTGTCTCATGCTCCCATCAAACCATTTTTTCAGGTTGTTTGACCACTTTGCAAGTAAACTTAATGGTAGAATTACCTGCAGCATAAATCAAATCTTATCGTTGCATTTAATAGGCCAGACCAATTGGGAAAGTTGATGAAATCAAATGCATGGATTTTTTATTGAATAAATGCATAATAACTTCACAATATCCTTCTTGGAAGATTTTGTTTCCTACTAGCAGTCCTTTTGTTCTTTTGTTTTAATGTATTGTTTCTGCTCGCAATTGCATTTATGCATTTTTTACCGCTTGAGACTATCAATATTTTTACTTTTTTCATTGCCTCAACTTTTCTACAAATAGAATGATGTTGTAAGCAAAAAAAATACCCAAAAATTTGTTGCATTTAAGAAGAATTTGCTACAGACAAGGATTAAATAAGAAGAACAAATAGCAAAGAATTTATAGTGCAGTCAAGAAGAAATCATAGTATGTTTACTATGTACATTATGTTTACTTTTTTACTACTTACTATTTCACTCTCTAAATTTTAGTATTTAGTATTTCTTTTTTGTATTCTAAATTACCTTGAATGCATAATCTATAGATAGTTACCATGTTTGCACCTGTTTACTAATTTACTTCTTTGCATCTAAATTTCACTGTATTACTCTTTCACTCCTATATTTTAAATTTACAATAAAGTATTTAGAAAACCATATAAACCTAGCGTTTATAAAGTTTAATATGGACCAAAAAGAATTAAAAAAAGAAGAACAAAGAAAACATGATTTAATTGAAGAGCTTATCGATTAGCAGTGAGATAATTCCAGTCCTCTAAGGATTTTCTTTAAGGGTTTGCAGTTTTTCTTCTTTTTCAAAGATCTCCTTCTAGAAACACCCCAACTAAGATGTAGAGATAATTCTATTTGTCCTTCACTTGTCTTACATATTCACAGTTTAATTAATCACCCATTGAAAATGTTAACTACGAATTTTGAAGGATTATTTTCCTACATACTAAATACTTTCCTACAATAATTTATGCTAAAGCTAAAAAAATTGTGGTAGAAGATCATAATACAGTCTGATTGATCATGGCTATAACTATTATTTCAATGACAGACTAGAGGCCAATAGTTGTAGCGGTGATATAATTTGTGCTAGTGTGTTTTCTTTAAGGGTTCACAATGAGAGATCCCACACAACCAACTACTAAAGATGGTGCTCCTACCAAATAAGCAACACCTATAATTGGATATGGGTGCAAACAAGCATGGGATTTGTGGAGAGGCAAGAAAAAATAGAGACGACGATTGAGGAAATGAAGAGGGGAAAGGGATATTTATAAGTTATAGCCAATGGATTTCCAAGTGGATTTTGTGATGGTAAAACCATTTGAATTCTCTCTCTCATTCTTCTATTCTATAATACGCTTGTTATTTTTAATCTTACTAGTTCAGAAGTGGGAGGACAGACAGTAGACCCTGAGTGCTTTAGGAGGGAAATAGGGGTCTCTCTTTGAATGTTATATTTCATGTTTTATTTTTTCCTTGTGACACTTGTAGTGCAAGTGTAACATGACTGACATGCACCTTAAACCACATATATATTTCAACCTATCTACATGCATATCTTCCTTTCTAATTGTACAACTATTTCTTCCATACTTTTTCCAAGGCATGTTGATAGTGCAGCCAATCCTTTCTATATATATATCTCTTTAAAAAGTAGACTTGTCTATGTATCTTCTAATTGATGCATATGAGAATAATATCTAAAAACATGTTGGGCCCATCCATCCATAAGCATTTCCCATTCTCAACCCATATTAAATGAAATTGTATGTCTTTTTGAATGTTGTCCTCTCAAAAAAAAGGTATGCTAAAGAAATTAGTTCCATGTGTTGGATTTTTGAAGATCCAATCAAAATGAAATATGAGAGACACCATTTAGGTAAATTGAATATGTTAATCTTTCCTCCTTTTAAATTGGAGGTAAACACCACTTGAGCCACATGCTGGAGAGGTGGGGACACTCCTCTTACTTGATCCTTCAATAGCTTGATTGTAAAGAGTATATAGAGTTGTTCATTCCTATTCCAACTTGGAATGATCAGCATATAGAACATTTCTTTGTTTAATATATTGCGCAAGAAACATAGTAAAGGAGATATATAATTATCTTTGCAAACAACCAATAAACATTTTATTTTTAATAGATCAGGCCCTTATAAATTATATTCTCTCTTTATCTTTCCAAAATCTATAGAATTAAAAGGAAGTTTAAGATTTCAATCGACACCTTCCATTTGAAAAAGAAAAGGAAAAAAATAATAATACATATATACTTCAAATTTTAGATTAAAAAATAGGTTATTATATACATATATATAAAAAATTAGTAAACTTAAAATGAAATATTTTTAAAGAAAAGAGGGATGGATTATAATATTTATTATAATATTAATTTTATTCCTTCTATTTGTGTTGACCATTGTATGCTCTTTTGTAGTTAAATGTAGATTCTCTTTATTATAATTAATTGTAACTAGAATATATAAATATCACATTATTTTTATTTCAAATTTGAAGGATATGATAATATGAGTTGATTTGATTTAATTATAATTATAATGTTTAATTTTATAACTATTTAAGTTACATTTTCATTGAATCTATTTAAGTTAGATGATATAAATTAAATAGTTGTGAAGATATGCATTTCTTTGAATTAATTAATTTTAATGGTATTATATTTGAATTAGAGTATAATGTATATTATAAGGTTAAAGGTATTCATTTTTAAAGTAAAATAGTTTTTTTACTTTATGAACAAAATAGTTATCTTTTCAAAGGGAAGTTACATATAGCTTATCAATCATAACACAAATAGTATATTGTTTACCATTTTTTAAATTTTATTTCATTTAGGAATGAAAAATTTTCATAAACCCAATGATACTATTAAGATCTCAATTAGTGACAGTTCCCTCATTCTACCAACTAACTCAGCTCCATTGATCAATTGGAATGGCATTCCTACAAGTCCCATACAGGATTTTGTGAGTAACATTATAGTTAGTTGCCTTGACTTGCTACAACAAGCAAAGACCATTGTTCCAAATTTGTAGAGTGTGAAGGACTATGACATTCAATTGATGGAAATAACATTATATGAGTTCCATTCAACTTATGAGAAGTTGGCTTCCTTTTACACTTTCCTTCATGAACTACAAGCTGATGAGTACTATCCACAAGGCAGTGTTGTCTATAATAAAGAAGCATTTCAGAATCACTTAAGTGATGTCTAATATACTTTTTCTCTATAAATATGTATATAGTATGTGATGTAAAAATGTAACTACACCTTCTACCTACTTATGCATAATTGGCTATTTTTTTGATTCCCTAAAAGAAATGTAAGCTCCTAAATACTACAAACAAGGCAGTTTTCCTTGCATCAAAAGTACATTTTCAAAACTACTAGAATACCATGTAATACATTTTTGTTTCAAATATATATATAATGTGCTATTGTATTAATATTGTAACTTTTTTCTTAGATTTTACTTTTACTTTTGTTCTCTTTACTTGCCTCATATGTTACATTTCATTACTTGTTCTCCAACAATAAATGGCATCTTTGATTATATATAATAAAAATTAGTATTATCTAGATCACATGTATCACAATCCTTTTCACATTTCATTTAAATTAATTATCATCTAACAATTTTGCTCACATTATATAAATTATAATTCTTGTTTAAAATATACCAATAATGAATGTTATATGTCTCCTTCAATAATTGTTTTTTTGTTATACCTACATTCCTTACAATTTGTTGAGTTAGTAAAATTATAATATCTTAATCTCTTCCTTAACCCCAAACCCTTTTCACTAAAATCATCAATTTAAACAAATTTCCATGTTTTAAAATATACCACATTTAAGTATATTAAATGAAGATAAAAAATACAACACATCTTCCCATATAAAGTTTCACTCAAAATATAAATTTAACACCATATATTTTACTTATAGCTACATTAGAGGATGTACAGAGTATCCCAATCTTGATGATAGGTACATAATTTATTTCTACTCCATGTCATTACTTTTTTTGTGGTCATTACCCTTTGCTTCCTCAACCAAGACACAATCCAAATTTAACTTTTGTTCTCCTACATAGGTTTAACTTGCATGGTTCAATTACTTACTACAATTAGCATAAATAAGAGTTAGCTTTCCCATTTTTATTGAACCACAAATGATTAACACATTTTCCCATCAAATACTTGTATTTTTAATGTACGTTCCTTCAATATTTTTTCCTTGCTAGTAATGCACTAATATTATATCCGTTGATTCCAAACCACATTTTCACTTGTGCTTATAACATTGAATGCATTTTCCAACATCTACACTGCTTCTAATTTACTTAGAATACTTTGTAAATTCGTATATTCTTTTTGCTCATTACCTTTTATTCTTATTGTTCTTAAAAATGTAGCAAGTTAACTATCAAAAACCACTATTTTTCTATACAAACCTAAACACAATCACATTTATAGGTATTCTTCAAAATTTACTTATGTCTTACGTAAAAGTACTACATTTTATTTTTTTAGCTCGTGTTTGCATGGTTTGAATAAACTAGATTGTGTCTTTTTTATTTATTAGCAATTTAGTCAGCTACACTATGTTGTTTCAACTATATACTCAATTTCTATTTCATAAAGTATGTTTGTATATTTCATGTGTAGTAAATAATAGTTGTCGCTTCCAATTTACTTTTGTTATAACTAGTTTATTCTCTCATGACAATGTATTCTTTGACTAAGAATGCAATCAAGATGATCAATGATTGAAACCTATACTTTCAACCCCATCTACAAGCATTAGATATTTTAATGTTTGGGCATGGCCCCGAATTGACCAATCTCTATAGAGTAGAGATCTCTGATGCGGTTCATAAGCAGAAGGCTACACTTCCAAAAAAATACTATCACTACATGGCTTTTGAAGAACTCCATAAGGGATCTATACTTAAACTCATAGGATATAATTGCCATGTTATTTGCAATTCAAGGTGAGCCACCATGTTTCAATGCTCTTCTACAAAATTCCAATTGATAGTTTATAGCTTAGCATTCTTTAACCCATTATGTCACATTTGTTCCTATTCATAATACTTACTTATTGTACCTTTATAGGTGGATTGTCATCTTTGAATTAGAAATCACATGTTTGCAACATGATATCATTGGTCAAGTCGCCTACCTATTTGAAGAACAAGCCCAACAAGTACATACTACGAGCTCAAATGATCCATCTAAAATTCTAGATGACAGTGTTAGAGTAACACAACCACCTCCTCGTATGGCACTTTTTGGAATATATTTGTCCCTACAAAGGAAAGACCTTCTCTCCAATATTACTCCTATTAGAAATTTGAATCCATTTCAGACAAGGTGGCTTATAAAGGATCATGTTACCATGAAAAAACAAATGCACCACTTCAACACACAAAAGGGATAAGGGTGGGTCTTTTCATTTGATTTTATATTTGTTGTGAATGCACTGAAATATGTGTAACTTGCTTTAATGAAGTTGCAAACCTTTATTACATGAATGTTTATGTTGAAGAAGTATATACAATATATGGTGGAACTATTAAGTCAGCTAATAGATTATACAACAAACTTAATAGCCAACTTGAAATTTTTTTAGTGGATGATTCCAAAATTTCTCTCTAAGATGACCTTGCAATTCCAAAACATCAGCTCTCTTTCACGGCCTTTAAGGACATTATGGAAATCGCCAATAATATCTTTGTTGATTTTATTGGAATAGTCATATGTGTGGACCCAAGCTCAACCATAAGGATGAGGGATGGGACTGAAGTTCTTCAAAGGAGCATCAAGTTGATTGATATATCTTCATCTACCATTAATAATACTTTATGGAGTCCAACTATTCAAAAGGAAGGTAAACAACTCCAAGAGATGTATCACTGAAATCATGTTGTTGTACTTGCAATTAAAAATGGACATTTCACTGAGTATAATGGAATGGTCATTAGCACTTTGGCAAGTACCCACCTATTTATAAACCAAGCACAGAGGAGGAAGAACAACTAAAATCATGGTTTGAACAAAATGGGAATGATGTTACACCATCAAATACACAACCTTTGGATGCACCTCTCTTGATTACAAGAAAAACAATTGCTAATATTGAAGAGAAAACTACCAATATAAAACAAATTGTCCAATGCACTCTAAAAGCAACAGTGTTATTCATAAAAACAAATTCATTTTGCTATCCATCTTGTTCCCTTGAATTAGATGGAAAACAATGTAAAAAACATTGTGCAAAATGATGATCAAACATGGTACTGTTGAAAGTGCAAATCTACATTTTCCAATTGTACCTATAGATACATACTTCAACTAAAGATAACAAATCATACAGGAATATTATGGGCTATCACTTTTGAAGAAACCACCAAACTTCTTGGAATGTCTCCAAATGATTTATATATACTGCAATTCAATCATGAAAAAGAATTTGAAGCTGAGACCATAATCAAATGAGTTTTATTCAAGCAATTTCTCTTCACCATCACAAATTCCTATGATTTAAGTGGTGTTTAATGATGGGTAAAATCAACAAGCACAAAGGTTGACCAACTAGATTTTGTTGGAGAAAATTCCTTCATGTTGGGTGGACACATTGATATGTGTAATTATACTAGTGGTTAAATCTAGGTCAATTGTTTATGCAATGTACATACAATTTTGTAACATGTTATATAGTATAATTTGTATACTTTTGTTTAAATGTATGTCAGTTCAAAGTCACATGTATACATACTTGAATATATTGTTATTATGAAAATAATGTGTTTGATACCTTCCATCAAATTATTTTTGTATATAGCATACTAATCATATCTCAAATAATTATCAAATTAGAATGCTTGAAGAACTCATTCAATAAAATTGAAATTTTTTCCCCACTCATGTTTATCTTCTTTAATTCTATATGTTATTTTTAATTGTACATGTGATGATGGTAGCTCCTATTTCCTTTACAAATGATGAGCTCTAACCCTAAAAACCTATAATCTCTATCTAGTTTTTAAAGTATTTTCCATTATATGCAACACAGAAAAATAGACAATACAATCCAACAAACCAACCTCTATCTAGTCAAACCAACACAACAATGTAGCATATGAATCTACAACATCCCAAAATGAACAACCTTTTGTCCAATGTTCGTCAATGGGTTCACAACGAATACTGCATAATCTTCAAAATCAATCCACAAGCTTACCACAATCTAACAATAACTTTACAGAAGCTTCTAGAATATTTCGCTCTAGAATAGATGAAATATTAAACTTTCCAACTTGCACAATTTGCAATGAATGCTACCCCGGAATGCACACCAATTCAAAAAATAGTAGTCCAATTCGTATTAGATGCTTTCATGAGAAAGGTAGACATTGTTTCTCATCATCTAAATTTATGGACCCAGGAGTACAACCATACAAGTTAAAAAATCTAACACAAGTGGAAGAAATGCTTATAGCACAAGTTAATTTGATAATATATGTAACCCATGCTCATGGAGGCCAATAAAAATATAGTGGTCACACAATTAGTTTCCCGCAAGATATCAAAACAATAGAAAAATACCTTCCACATAAAATTGCAAACTTGGATGTGTTGGTCGTTAGATTCCATAAAAAAGGTAACCATTATGACTACTACATAAGTAGAAGTCATGTATATGTTGCATTAAATTATAAAATCACATATGACCCATACTACAAAGACGTTGAGATAGATTTTGCATCACTTGAATAGCTCCCTGATACAAGTACAAATGTTTCCAATATGTGTCATATCATTAATGCTGATAATAAAAATATATTGGCACCAAACATTGCATCTATGCTTTTTGAGGATCAACTTGACAATGAAATAACTTACTCCTCATAATTTATGGCTAAATTACAAAATAAACACCATGAGCTAGAAATCATCAAAGAAACATTGCAAGTTGGAGATGAAAATGACACCATTATTGATTGGCCACAACTTGACTCCTCTCTGATAAATGAATATAATATTGAGGGCCTTTTAGACATGGCTTTTCCTTCACCCTTTCCAAAGGGTATTGCACTACAATTGCAACCTCGTTATAGACAAGTTGAAATGCATGAATATTTATTACGCTTAATGAGGTTTCATGATAATAGATTTGGAAGACATCCAAGGTTTAGATATTTTGTTTTGAACTTTTGATGTGCCACCTAAGCCAAGGTGTTGCCTCTTTTTTTGTCAAGAAAAATACAGACTGCTTACCAATCACCGTTGATATTTTTCATCTCCATATACAACAATTTCCTGACACTCAACTAGCTGAACAGTTGATGCATTTTGGATCTTCCCTAAGAGGTACCCGAGCATATTGGAATAAGTGTCATTGTGAAATTTTGAACATGATCAACCAAATAGGTTCCTCCATGCTCTTCTTCACATTAATTGTTGCAAATACTAAATGGCTTGATTTACACCAACTATTTTCTAAGGGCACAACATCAAGAACATAAAACAAAAAGATCACATAGATAACATTAATAATAACCCACATACCACATCCTTATACTTGCATCAATGATTCATAATATTTTGTGAATAATTCTTAGAGAAGATTTTTTGTGCAACAGACTATTGGTATAGATATGAATGGAAACATCGAGGGGCTACACATGTACATGGATTCCTTTGGCTTGAAGGTGCACCAAACATGGACAAGATTGATTGGAGAAATCATGCAAATGTAGAAACAGCACAATCATTCTTTGAAAAATATGCCAGTGCATGGAACCCTTGCATTCTAGTTGATAGAAAAAACACATGACATTGACCTTCACAAGATGATCCATGCTTACTAAAAACACCTGAAATATTCTCTACAAATACACTTGTTGACTATGAAGAGTTAATAAATTGTGTCTAGAAACACCAATTTTTTTGAATCAATGTGTCTTTGCAAAAAGGAAAAAACTTAGAATGTCGTTATAGGGCTTCTTGGCCTGAATGTGTTAACTCTTTCTTGTCCTGCGATGAAAATGGGAAAATAAAAACATTTTCCCTTGCATGTAATGATGATAGGTTGAATATACATAGTCCAGAGATGATTTTCATATGGAGAGCCAATATGGATTGACAACCCGTTATTTCAAAAACGCTTGTTTTAAAATACATTACAAGATGCATCAAAGGTAGAAAGAAAATCTAAAATTTATATTAATATGTTGACATGCATATGTAGAAATCAAGCATCAGAAGACCAAGCTCACATAGTATACATAAAATTCATGTTAGAGATTATTGCAAAATGTAATATAGGTGCACAGGAAACATTCCATATGCTACAAAAGCTTCCACTTGTTGTATGCAATAGTGAGTTTATGACACTTAATGTTGGTTGAAAAGTGTTCCATAAAATTAGAACAAACCCAAATGAAAATACTTTGTAGTTGAGTTATCTCCAATCGTACATACAACGTCATCTTCAAATGGAGACAATAACACTAATTGAATTTGCACGATCATTTTAATTTTCTTCCAAACGCAAAGGCTGCAAGTGGGAAGAAAGGAAACAAAAGGAAATCATCATTGTCTTTCCTCGATTTAGTGTTATTCCAAAGGAGGATTTAGAACATTTTGAGACACTTTTTTGGAGCAAACTACTTCTATACAAGAATTTATGTAACATTGTCATAGAAATAGGTGTCAAAAAAGAAATAATTGTTGCAAATTGGAAGGAAATTTGAATATACATAAATATTTGCATGGCATATTGACCGTGTAATTGATACAGAGGTTAATCATGAAGATGAAGAGGAAATAGAAAATGAAATAGATATAGGAAATACAATACAAATGAATGAATGGGGGTTGTTATCACAAATGGGTCTTGCTAATGGTGGAAATCTTAATTCCCTTGAAATGCTTGGAAGACATGACTTTGATATTATCAATAAGTGGAATGAGCATACAATACCTCAAAATTTACATGACATTGCAGAACATTTCATAAGCACAAACAAGATGTCCCAAAAAGATGCCCAAATAACATTTAAGTTTAACGATCTCCCATATCCACTCTCTCCCAAACAACTCACTCTTACCATTGTTCTAAAACATTACAATGATAGTGCATTCGATAAACCGTTGCACATGATCATTCAAGGAACAATGGGTACAGGGAAATCCTATCTTATTCATTGCATTTGACATTCACTTTACAGTTTAGTATTAAAACAATATAGCCCTCTCCTTGTTGTTGCTCCAACAGGAATCGCAGCATTCAACATACATGCATTTACTATTCCAATAAAATAAATGCAACCATTGAAGAGTCAGTCACTTACAGTTTTTCAACAAAACATGAGACACATAAAATACCTCCTTATTGATGAGATGAGCTTCATAGGCTAAAAATTACTTTTGAAAATAGATAGTAGGCTACGCAAAGCTTTCCCCCACCAACAACACTTGTGCTTTGGTGGGACATCTATCATTCTTGTAGGTGACTTTGGACAACTACCCCCTGTTATGGAAAAACCTATCTACGCATTTGTAATAACCCATCCTCAATTATTACTTAATTAATATTATTGTATTTGACACATGAATATTCCAAATTAAAAAGACATAACTAGTGGCTAAAGTCAATCATAGCTACACATGTCCATTTAAAATGAGTCAATGATTCATATATTCACTTCAAAATTCAAATTATAATATCAGGTTTGACTTGGCTCCTAAGGCCACAAAGTCGTTACATTGTACACTTTTCATCAAATACATGAATTTATTACATCAAGTTACATCTTAGAATAAAATAGTCTTGTGACCAACTAAGGTTCTTCTTTGATGCTCACCTCCACTAGTGGATGGGAACATGGTTGAAGTGCTTTACCGCCCAACCACGAAGCTTACACTTCCCCGGTATTCTTCCAACTTGAAGAATGCTTGACCCTACACGAAAATCTCAGCAAGAGAACAATCTACAAGGTGGAATCTGGTGTGTGCCCATACATCAACACGCAATTTCTATCTACAAGTTAGAAAATAAAATGCAAGATCTATGCTAGGAATGGCAGAGAGTGAAATCATAGAGTTCATACATACAAAATGAACTGTATTGCTTGGACAAGCATAATAAATGTGTTGCAACAACAACAAACAATAGGTTTTGGTAAAGCAAACCTATACTCTCTAAACTTCATTTTGGCACCCATCCCAAAAGGTAACTTTCTGCTATACAATATCTCATAACAGCACCATTAACAAGTATACAATGGTCGCTCTAACTCCATTCAAGTATACAAGTATTAGAATATTCTTTCACATATGTATACTAATTTACTAATGGTCGCTAAGGTAAATTAGTATAGAATGGTCGCTCTAACTTCATTAACCTTAGTAGTATACATATGTATACATAAGTATTAGTATTAGTGATACAATGGTCGCTCTAAGGTAAATTAGTATACAATGGTCGCTCTAACTTCATTAACAAGTAGGGACTTAACTCTGAGATTTAACAAGGTTCCTAACTTAACCCGTTCCTTTCAAGGCCATTAACAAGTATACAATGGTCGCTCTAGGAGTGACTTCCCCTTACATGACTAGTTCATTCTTTTCTTAACCGATCAAGGGTTGTATTCAAGCTTACTCATAAAAACTTGTTGGGTTTATACATGTTTCCACATGAAGACTCATATTTGTATCTTACTCAAAGAAAATAACTTATCGATCATGAAGATAGATTCTTACATGGTTTAAATGAAACTCAAACTTATACATTCCATCATTTCCTCTTACTGAGGGCAACCTCATTATGCAAACATTGTTCATTCTCAGCAATGAACTTAATTCCTCTAACCATTATCGGCCTAGCCAATAATGGAAGGCAATTCATTTGAAATAAAACACAATTGATACATTTAAAGGAAAACACAAAGGATTATACCTCTTCCCATAGGTTCAGAATTCGAACCACTACAAAATCAAACACAATAAAATACACATTTGGATCATAATGAGATTTTGATATCCTTGACATGGCTAGCATTATCATGTGAACTTATATGACATTTGTATCTTAAGGATTTCATCCCTCGGTCTAGCTCTATAGGCTAGCTGATAAGGCTCCAACTTAAATACTTTTTATGCAAGCAGGTCGTTGACCATGCGACCCCCAGAAGGTGGTTGATAAGACACTTCCTTCAGCTCAAAGTCGTAACACACAGACAGAGAAAATGCATGTTTACTGTGCTATCATATTTTCAACAAAATGCAATGACTACCACTAGCTTAATATGTAAAAATGACAAAGAAATTGATCTTGTTTCTAAGGAAACCGATTTACCTCAATAATCGAGCTTTTTGGATGAAGCTTGCCTCTAATTTTTCTACCACTATGACCTCTTCTCTACTTTTTCCTTTTGCTAGTCGATTTTTTCCCCCAATTCACTATTCTTTTTCCTTCCCATTGTCCATTCTAAAATGGAAACAAAAAAATTCCATTGCATGCGACCAGACATTACCATTATGGTTTTCCTATCATAGTCGCCAGCCTCTATTTTTTAATGTTTCCATAATGTTTATGACAGGCCACTATGTCCATCATGGATTGTTGTTTTGATTTTAGCTTGATTTCCCACACAGTCTGATATGATCTTATCGGTTATCAAATTTCATTCAAATGGCATCAACATGTGTATGTATATATATACACATATATTATATATATACATAAATTATGTATATATATATATGTATATATATACATAATATATGTGTATTTATATATATATATATATATATTACATGTATATATATGTATAAATTGTTTGTTTGAAGGAGTTTATGAGTTTCATGTGCTATCATTGAATGAAATAAGAACTTTTATTCCACTTTAAACATCCATTTGTATAATTTTACATGATGAAACTCTTATCCTTTAATCATTCCTTGCAATACGTACTTTTGTTTTCTTAAAACACAAGGTTTAGATAGATAATTTAATCTACAAGCCATTCATTTTCAACCATTGAAACATTTCAAGTCATGAAATTGCATTCTTTTATATATGCAGAATAGTTCAAATGCAAGTTATCATCCCATTTGTGGTGTGTGCACCCAGATTCCAACTAGCTTACCGTTCGATCCGAGTAAATAATCCTACTTCAACCATGTTCTTGTCCTTCAACCTGTCACCATGCAACTGCACACACTTCCACTTGCAAATTCATCAGTAACGTTCAATTATTAATAACATATAAGATAGTTTTAAAAGTTCACATAGTCAACATCAGTCAACTTCTTTCAATCTATTTTTCAAAAATTCCATAATTTACTTTTAATAAGTTTTGAATTTCTCCATTAATTCAATTTATCATATTTAAATAAATATGCAATAAAATTGGGTTATGAAATCCTTGCCCTCTCAGAAGAGACACCGTCCCAATGTCTAGGAAATCGAAATAAAAGAACATCATATCTAATTTGAACATACATTTCTATTTCAACATCACATCAAAATATATATGTCTATTTCAACATCACATCAAAATATATGTCTATTTCAACATCTCAACAAAATTTTATATGTCTATTTCAACATCTCAACAAAATTTTATATGTCTATTTCAACATCTCAACAAAATTTTACATCTATTTCAACATCACATTAGAATATACATGTCTATTTCAACATCACAACAAAATTATTATGTCTATTTCAACATCTCAACATAATTATATATATATATATCTATTTCAACATCTCAAAAAAAAATTCAAGCAAAATTATTGAAGTCTCTTTCTCAAGAAAGAAAATATCGAAAGGAGAATTCTATTTCTTCCTCATCCTCCCAATTAGCACTATCCTCTAAGTACTGGTCCCATTGGACCTTAAACTGAGCAATATCTTTGCTCTACAACTTAACATTGCGTCTATCCAGGATTCTAATGGGCTCCACTAGCATCACTCCTAGATCTTGTACCTACAAGGATTGCTAATCAAGCAAATGAGTCACATCAAGATGATATGGCTTAAGTAAGGAAACATGAAACATATTATGTATTCGAGCCAAAGCAGGTGGTAGAGCTAGTTTATAAGCAACTGGGTTAATCATTTTGAAGACTTCAAACGGTCCCACATATCTTGGGGCCAACTTGGAAGACTTTCCAAAAGAAATAAAACTTTTATGAGGTTTAATTCTCAAGAAAAATTTATCCCTGATTTTGAACTATCTAAGAGTTTGGTTCTTGTCGGCATAACTCTTTTGTCAGTCTGTCACCTATTTCAATCTGCTCTTAATGACCCTCATTTGTTCTTCCATTTCTTTAAGCATTTCAGGTCCTACTATGATCCTATGCTCCAATTTATCCCAACTAATGGGGGTACAACATTTCCAACCATATAGAGCTTTAAACAATGTCATGCCTAAGGATGTATGATAAGAGTTGTTGTAAGAAAACTCCACCAAAGGAAAATATTCTTCCCACCTATGCTATTGGTCCATACAATACATTCAGAGGAGATCTGCGAATACCCGATTCACCCTCTTTTTCTTCATGTCAGTCTGAGGATGATAAGCCGAGCTAAAATTATGTTTGGTCCCCAATGTAGCATTCAGGGTCATCAAAAACCTTGAGTTCATCCATGTGTCCCTATCAAAAATGATAGTCTCTAGCACTCCATGCAAGTGGAAGATCTCCTGGAAAAATGTCTTAGCCAGGGTCAACGGTCCATCCTTAACGTTTCCTAGAATGAAGTGTGCAACCTTAGTCAACTTATCAATCATGGCCAATATAACATCATGCTTATTCTTGCTCAATGACAACCCCTGTACAAAATCCATGCTAATCACCTACCATTTATACTCAGGTATTTCATGAGGATACAGTAAGTCGGCTGGGTGTGCATGCTCAGCCTTGACTCGCTGGCACTCTAAGCATCTGGCTATGTATTTCACTACATCCTTCTTGAGTTTAGGCCAAAAATACAGAGTTTTCAACTCTGCGATCATCTTGGATACTCCAGGTGTCCCAAGTATGGTGCATTCTGAACCTCTTCTAAAACCTACTTCCTTAACTCTCCAGAGTCAAGAATATACATTCTCCTTTGATATCTCAAAATACCATCTAGTTCAATCCCATACCCCTTGAACCGATGATCTGAAGGATTTGCTGCTAGGGAAATATTCACTCTCTCATAGTGCTCATCCTCTTACAGATTTTGAATTACCTGCTCTCTCAAGTAAGACCTTGTTGAGATCATGGTTGCCTAATGTCTTCATCTACTAAGAGCATCAGCCACTTTGTTCTCTTTTCCCTTTATATATTCAATTCCAAAGTCTTATTCGCTAAGGAATTCTAACCACCTTCTCTGTAGTGCATTAAGGTTTGGCTGGGTAAATATGTATCTCAATCCTAAGTGGTCTGTCTCAAGTTCAAATGGCTTTCCCAAAAGATAGTTCCTCCACATCTGCAAGGCATGAACTATTGTATCCAATTCTAAATCATGAGGCACATAGTTCACTCCGTGCTGCTTCAGCTTCCTTGATTCATACACTACCACTTGTATGTTTTGGATTAATATTTCCCCCAACCCCTCTCCTGATGCATCTGTGATTACTATGAATCTCCCATTAGGATCAGGGATCGTTAGTACTAGTGTTGTCATGAACCTCTCCTTCAGGAGTTGGAATGTCTACTCACAATCCTCGGTCCATTCAAACCACGTTCCCAACCTTTGGAGTGAGGTAATAGGAGATGCAATCTGGGAGAACCCTTGCACAAACTTCTTGTAGTATCCCAAGAGGCCCATGAAGCTACGAAATTTTGACACATTCTGAGGCACTGGTCATTCTATGATCGCCTTAATCTTCTCAAGGCCAATGGAGACTCCTTCAACTGAAATGATATGGCCTAGATAGTGCACTTTTTTGTGATAAAATGAACACTTAGAAAAATTCCCAAATATTTTTCTTTCTCTCAATTGTTGAAAAACTATCCTTAAATACCTATCATGCTCTTCAATAGTCTTTGAGTAGAATAGAATGTTGTCAATAAAGATCAGAACAAAATCATCTAAGTAGTCTCTAAACATGCTATTCATGAGGTTCATAAAGGCTATTGGTGCATTAGTCAATCCAAAAGGTACCACTATGAAATTGTAATGTCCATACCAAGTTCTAAATGCAGTCTTTGGAATATATTCTTCCTTAGTTCTCAATTGGTGGTACCCTGACCTAAGATCAATTTTGGAGAACACTGTTGCTCCCTTCATTTGATCAAACAACTCATCAATCCTCAATAGTGGGTATCAGTTCTTGATGGTCACCTTGTTTAACATCTGATAATATATACATAGATGCAAAGTTCCATCCTTTTTCACAGAGATAACCGGTGCTCCCCAAGGAGACACATTGGGTCTTATAAGCCCTTTATCTAGTAATTTCATTAGTTGGGCTTTCAACTCATAGAGTTCTATGGTCATCATTTGATAGGGCGCATTGGATTGAGGCTCAGCTCCTGGAATAAGGTCGATAGAAAATTTGAATTCCCACTTTGGAGGTAACTATGTAAGTTCATCAGTGAATATGTCTTGGAACTCCTTGAGAATAGGATAATCATCTAAATATAGTTCCTTGCTATTAGGATTACTGACATGCACCACATAAATTGCACACCCCTTTCAACAAGTAGGGAAAACTTTAAGAAACCCCCCCTCGGCGAAGGTGTAAAATCCTGGTGAATCTTGTATACTTCCCAATAAAAATATTAATTTTAGTGGAATTTTTTTTTGTTTTTCATGAAAAAAAAAAAGTCCATTGGTGAATCTTTTCTAATCATTAGAAGTCTGTGGAAAATCTTGGCAAAATGAAATTTTTTTAAGACCACTAAAATTTTTCCATTGGCGATTAAAATTTATTTGCAAACCAATAAAATATTTCAATTGGCGAATTAAACCTGTTTTCAAACTAGAAAAAATAATTTTGTTGGCAATTAAAACTTTTTTTTAAACTAAAAAATAAAATTTATTGGTGAATTAAACCTATTTTCAAATGATTAAGAAAAAAACATTGGCAAATTAAACATTGTTTAGTAAGCGAAGGAGGCGCAGAAGTTTCCATAAAAAGACAAGCATTTATGAAGGTTTTTTGTCGGCGCTGGACGTACGTATGTTCTATTGATAAATTTAAAGGGGAAGGCATTTAAATGAACAAACCGTCACAAAATTTAAATGAATGGGAAATCATCCTTTGCATTCGCTACTACTCCTTTGCACCTAATAAATTGGTCTCACACCTAACTGGGGGAAATCAAGTTTTGGTGCTTTTCCTAACCTTAGTTGCAAGTCTTTCTTGGTCATCTATGTAGTCGGTGGATCAGATGTTTTGAAAACTTCAAAATTTGGTTCTAAGGTTCCAAGTTTCAGTGACCACATGACATTATGGACCACTACCATTCAATGAATTTTCAATGGACAGCTATAGTTGCATTCCAGAAGTATATCTCTCAAGAAGTAGATTTGTGAATTGAAACCTCCAGAATTACACTAGAACTGTTTGATTCGAATGAACCCAATGGGTTGGATTTTCGTGATGAGTGATAGAATAACTTAAGTGGCAGAAATATGCATGTGTAGAAAGTTTTTTTAAAAGAGGGACCGTCTACGAAGAACGTAGGACCAAGGCTTAAAAACTTAAGAGCATTTTACACAAAGGATGTAAAGGAAAATCAATATAACCACGAGGTCCATGACCATTCGATGAATTTTTGATGGATGGTTGTAGTTGCATTCCGGAAGTAAATCTTTGAAGTAGTAGACTTGCGAATTGAAACCTCCGAAATAACACTAGAACTGTTAGATGCGTACACGTGGCGAGATCAAGGCTTATTTCTCTCTTTTCAATGCCTCGACGTATTACATTGCATTTAATTGAAATTCTCAATCTTTTAGTTTTGAACATCCGAAGTGATTTATTGGAAAGCTCATAGCTTTAATGAAACAAGATTTGTAATGATTCCATATTGTTTGAGTGGCACTGGTAGTGCTGACTGGAGTCTGGTGATTTTGACGGCTTGTCAGGTTGAGGTACAATTTTCATGTAGCTAGATGTCAATCAAATTAAAAAAATTAATTTTTAATTGTACATGTAAGGCTTAAGATACACAAATTGACTAAGTTGGTTTTTTGGTTTACGCAAATCAGGCTGATAGCGGCACTAGTGGCCCATAAATTATTAAATAGGGTTAGTAATAGTGATAGTAATAATGTGACATTGTAATTCAGTTGTAATAAAATAAATGGTTATAAATTTACAATAAAGAGAAATTAAGTATTATCTATTTATGAAATAATTGCATGCAGATTTAAAAGTAAAACATAAAGTAATATAAATGAAAAAAGAAAGTTGCCATCAAAGAGTTATTTTCTGAGTTCTTGTTAGGGTTTACCAAAAATTAAAATGTTGTTGACCTTCTCCCCCGATTCCCAGTATCATTATTCATTTTATTAAGTCCTTTGCAATGTCAAGTTACTGGCCCCTTGGCCTTGATGTCAATCCTAGCGCATTAAATTTTAAAACAACTTTAGAACACATGTTTATTATTTATATCATAATTCATAAATTACTCAACCATTCGATGAACATTTGATGTATGGTTGTAGTTGCATTCAAGAATGAAATGCACAGAGCGCTAGTCTTGCGAACTTAAACTTCCATAATCGCCCTTTAACCGTTAGATTTACAATGATCAACGGTTTAGAATTTGCTACCAATGCAGGACTAAATGGCTAGTGAAATAAGATTTGTAATGATTTCATATCATTGGAACTTTGAGGAGCACTGGCGAGTTTGACAATTATCAGCTTGTCAAAGTCCAGACATTAATCAAATTAAACATTTAAATAACTGTAAGGCTTAAGTTACACGAATCAATTAAAATTTAAGTATATTTTTTGGTTTGCACAAATCATGATTATACCTAACCTCACACGTGACACGTGTGAGGTGTACACAGGGACCAAGCTGGTAGTGGCACTATTGGCGGCACTATTGCCCATAAATAAGGATAGTGAGCACAACTAAAAATGGAAATCATTCGTTGAAGGCTAAAGGCTTTATTATTGAGAATTTGAGTGCAATGTTTGAATTGTCATAAGGGTTTTCATTTTGTAGGGTTAATAAGCAATAGGATTCAGGAAGAAGATGATGTGGCATTATTGGGGATACTCTAAATTCTCTTTCCTCCAGTTATGTAGTTACAAAGTAAAAGACCAATTTCTTTCAAGTTCAGAATGGGTGGAATTGGAAAGAATTTGATTTGGTTCACCTAACTTCTCAGATAGGTTTTGAGCCAAGATGAGGAGCTCTGATGGAGATAAGTGCTCTCCCAGTGCATGGAAGCTGCAAGTATAAGATGGGAGCAGTTTTACAACCCCTCATCTTTTGCATGACTCTGATTTTCAAAGGGGAGAAGTACATTTTGTATCTTCACAACTCCCATTTCCTCGGTTTGATTAGCCCGCCTTTCCCCATGCATTTATTTTCAGAGCCATGGCTGATCCCGGAAGTTGTCATTCTTGTTATAGTTTACCAAAACTTTAAATTCAAAGCGCATGGTTGACCCATCAAGTCCCATTTATTTTCAGACACACATGTATTGCATTTACGTTTTCACCAGCGATCTAGCAAAAGCTTGGTGCTTGCGCTTACATTTGTATTTGTACTATGTAATAATGTGACATTGTAATTCAGTTGTAATACAGTAAATGGTTGTGCTATTAATTTGACATTGTATTTTCTTTTATTAAGTCCTTTGCAATGTTAAGTGTTACTATGCTATTAATGGTTGTGCTATTAATGTGACATTGTAATTCCTTTTATTAAGTCCTTTGCAATTGCAACGTTAAGTGTTATTGTGCTTAGTGCTATTAATGGTTGTGCTACTACTATTAATGTGACATTGTAATTCATTTTATCAAGGCCTTAATAATCTGAGTGCATTAATGGTTAAAGATTAAAAAAATTTAAAACACACATTTAATATTTATATCATAAATTACTCAACAGTTCGATAGAACATTTGATGTATCGTTGTAGACTCAAGGGAGCAAAGCAAGCTTAGTCGCTAGGCCTCTGAGTTTTATAACCATTCAGCATGTCGCATTGTCTTGGAGTTCTAAATTTTCATAACTACCTGATTCCCCAACTTGGTTCACTTTGTTGAGTAACTTAAGTTCATGCATACGTAACCTTTGAGTTACAATGTGTAGATTTAGTTGATGGGTTGAAGGTTTCAAAAACATTGAAACTTCAGACTTTGGTTTTGAGGTTCCAAGTTTCAGCAACCACGTGACATGATGGACTTGTCTTTCCTTTCAAAGGTGCCATCGTCTAACATCTCATTGAACGCTATGTACGGAATAAACTTGAGTTGTCTTTTCAGGAATTTCCAAAATCATGTAGGTTTAAAGGCACGCAAACCTTAGGGTTTTCATTATTGCAAAATCGAACAAAGTGTCATATTAATTCCACATTGATTGCACATCTTGTCATTTTATATGGATTGAAGGTGGTGAGAACTTATTTTTTAAAGCCTCAGCTATACTTCTACCTACTGTTGTTATTTCTTCAGGAATTCAAGCATCTCATTAGGCATAGTGAGCTCATGCAGTCTGAAATTGAAAATCGTTGGCTCGGTGTGAGGGATACGGAGCTAGGACTTTTTAAATTGGAAGAATTTTGGGCATGTCTGGACAGTAAAGAAAAATTTGTTGTAGATGTGAAGGTGTTCGAAAGTGGACTAGCTTAGGCTGGAGGTTTTCCAAAAGCAGTGCTAAGTGTTGACCTAATTTCTACATGTGCGAGAAGGTACATTCCTAAAACCCAGGAAATTAAGGCCGCGGACAGAACCATTGTACCTAAAAAAATTCCCGAGGTCATTTCTCAAGCATTAGGAATTCCAGAGAAGGAACCCATAAAGGAGATGTCTGTTGTAACATCAACGAATATTTCAGGACTAATGAAACTTGGTGTAAAAATTCTATGGCCAAAGGGTGGTTAAAATCAGAGAAGAAAGGTAAGTCTCAATTTCCCAATAAACTTAAGAGGACACATTTTAAAGAAGAAATTGTTGATGTTATTGCTTTAATTCATCGTATCATCAGGAATGCACAAGTTGAATTATTTGAAGATTGGATGTGTCAGTTCATTTTAGTTATCTGTGATGATAATGTGTTTATCGATTGGGCCAAGATAATTTTCTTTCACTTGCATGAGAAATTAGTTAACTTTTAGAAGACTGCTACCTTTCATCTGTGTTCTTGTTTGATATATATCATTACTAGTCAAAGAGCTTATTGGCTAGGGTTGAAACCACAAGTACCACCAAGTCTTGGCATGCCTGTGTATAAGTGTTATCCATAATTTACGGGGCAGATTGGGATGAGAGAATAGTGTCTTGTTAATGATGCCTTTTTAATGGAAGTTGTGAGAAAGTTGGATGGAAACCCTGAAATGTGTTCTTCCCCAGAATCAAAATCTCTGGTGTTGAAGTTGGAAGTTTTTATATCCAGTTTGATAGATTTTCTTATTTGAGAATTGGAGGTTACAAGAAGACTCCACTTAAATTGCCTAAGTACCCTGAGGATTTACTGGTATTTTTGGAGGTCTATAGACAAATGGCCATAGTAAATATAAAATACATGAATAAGGGAAAGCAAGGGTATACCTTCCTGTTAGTTACTCCTTCTTTCTCTTGCAAAAGTAATCAGATGGCTAAGAATGTTGAAAGGATTCTCAAATAATACAATCTCTAGTACTTGTTTGTAAGAACTAATTTTGACAGCAAGGGCTTTGTGAGAAAAAAATTGTATGCCTCTGGCTCGTATCAACACCAACCTTCAATCGAAGATTTCTGGGAAGATTGTGTTGATGAAAATGAAGTTTTCAAAAAGGACCATATGAGGTTAACCCTTGAGCAGATACAAATTTTCGGTCTCTCTTTCCAAATTCTTGAAAATGTGTCTGAAGATTCGATGGTTCTTGATCCCGAATGAGAGAAGTTGCCTAATAAATCACATCCCATAGTTGACTGGGATAAAGATGAAGTTTTATATATGAGTAAATGAGTCGAACTAGTACTCAAAAGGACTCAAGATTGGTTCGAGGGAAAATGGCATAGGGTTGCTAGTTTTGTTCATGAACCAAAATCGTCCTAGAAAAATGAGCAAGGATCTAGCCAAGTATTCCTTGTAGGTACATCATCGATGAGGATAGTCATCAAGTCTTCTAGCGCCAATTCACAATCTAGGGGTGATGGTGAAAAGTCAGAGAAATCAATTAAATCAAAATCAATATGTGAACAAGACAACCCATCCACCCTTGCTCTTGAAAAGAAAAATGTCTAAACAAAACCTATGTCAGAAGATTCAGAGAGCATCTTTAAGCATATTGTTGAAGATAGTACTTTCCCACCCTTTTTTGAAGAATCTTCTCCTCCTATAGAAAACATATCAATTATTCCTAGCGAGTCAAAGAGGTTGTTCAAAGTGATAAATCCCCCAGTCTAATAGAAACTCTCCAGTATGGTTGAGGAAAGCAGTAGAAAAGAAGAGGAAATACACTCCAACAACATCCGCTGGAATAGATACAGTGAAAAAATTACTCCAATCTTCCTCAGGGCCCAAGAAAGCCTAGAAAATGTCAAGAATTTTGAATGATTTTGTCTCTGGTAATCAGGTATTAGAAATTGCAGAACCTTTAAAAGATGTAGATGATGATAAGATAACCGCGGATGATTATAAAATCATACATGTTGACATGGGTCCCCAGAAACTTGAAGGTGATGTATATCACGCCAGTTACTCAGTCAATGCTTTAGCCAAGTAGGCAAAAGAAGAAAGGAAAGAAAGGGTAAAATTGCAATCTCAAATTTTGGATTTCAAAAAATTTATCTCTTCCATTGTTTCTCCCTTTTTTTCTATTGAGGCTTCTAGTTCCCAAGAAAGAATTATTGATGAGTCTGCGATGCAGTTGATTAAGAAAAATCTAAATTATTTCAAGGCTACTAGTGAGTGGATTGAAGAATTGTCTCGGGAAGCTATATTTTTTATTAGTAAATAAGTGATTTCCTACACTCACATTGTTGATAAAAGAAAACGATTAATAGCAGAACTGCAGCAGGTTAGAAAGGATCAAACTAGTCTGTATGTACTTTCAGAAGAAATGAAAGAGTTAGTTTCCATGGATCAATTGAAGTTGGTAAATGAACAGATTGTTAGTGATCCAAAGGAATTAGATCCTTCATGGCTTGATTCACTTAAATGGAAACTAAACATATATGATGACCTGGTAAAGGAAATCATAGAAGTGTTGGAGAAGTATTTGGATATGTTAGGAGAAATCAAGGGGAACTTTCATGATCTGGAGGTGAAGATAACAGATGATTTTGATGAGAAAATTCTGGACACAAAAGAAATCTGCTCAAATTTTAGAGAAGTCTTCAACAAAGAAGTAGCAGATCCTGCTACGATGACTAAAGAATCTTTCTCAAAGCTCGAGAGGCTGGAGCTTTATCTCAAAACTTTTAAAGCTAAAGCAGGAAGGAGGTCTGACACACTGAACAAGTCTAAAGTTTCTCTCATAAAATGGAGAATTGGGCTTCAGATCACATTGACACCAGGAAACAGAGAGATTTTTGCAATCATTAAAAGGTATAGGGAATATAAAGCCAGAATGAAGATGCAGGAGAATTTATTGCGACAAGAAGAGAATAAGGAGCCGGAAGCTAATGAAGTTGAAGCAGCTGGGAATGATGCATAGTTTATTTTTAGCATTTTCATATACTTTCTTTAAAGTTGGCACTTTTAAGTTAATGACTTCTTTTAATTTTTAGTACGGTTACTTTCAAGAAATCGTTTCCAAAGACATTGGCTATGTTTAAATATTGGTTCGACTGATATGATTAGGCTCTTTTGAGCAAACTTTGATTTACTCATTAGGGAAAACTCTGTTTTTTTGGCTATTATCTGTTATTTTGATATAGAAGAAATTGGTGGAGTTTATGCATGCATAATCTTTGAGTTATGGTGTATAGATTTATTATATTTATACTAAATGTTTGCTAGTGTGATATCTATTAGTGGGATGACATATGATGTAATTTTGCTATATTGTTGTGGTGTTATTATCTGTGAATAAAATTTTTGCAGAGATATTGGTTTAGTTGTTATCTTTCTTTCAGAAGTTCTATTTCTATTTGCATGAGATTGATAGATACCTTTGAAGCTTTTTGGTTAAAATCCCCATCCTTTATTTGCTTTCTGGTTAAAAGCATCATTAGTTTAAAAAAATCATTCATTGAACATTAGATAAAGGTAGTTGCCACCTTTAAAAATAAGCATAGAATTGGTTTTGAAGTTTGTAATGTTGTAATGTTACCGATTAAACTATGGTTACATTTATCACCTTTTATGGGAATATGAATATAGAGTTAGGTGATAAATTTGTTAACCAACAGATATAAAACTCTTAGGGTATGTCTTCCCATTGGAGACCCCTTCTTTTGTGTGCAAAACAAACCAGATGGCTAGGGGAGCTGAAGGAATTCTCAAGGAATATAACCTCTAGAATCTGTCTATGAGAGCTAATTTTTACACTAAGGGTTTTGTGAAGCATAATCTCTATGGAGGGAGCTCATATCGGCATCATCCATCTATCAAATATTTCTAGGAATATTGTGTTGATGAGAAGGAAGTTTTGAGAAGAGATTATATGAGGCTAATGCTAAAACAGATACAAGCTTTTGGTATGTCATTTAACATTCCTGAAAATGTAGCTGAGGATTCAACAATAATAGATCATGCATATGAAAAATTTCCTAATAAATCCTACCCTAGGGTTGATTGGAGCCAAAGTGAAATTTCAAAGACTTTTTATTTTAATTTCTAAAACGGATGTCTTCAAGAAACTATTATGAAGACAAAAGAAACTCTATGTTTGCCAGTGGATTGTCTATTATTTGAATGATAGACTTTTGGATGGTTTCATTGTTGTGGAATGTTTATCTATGAATAAATATTTTATGGTGATGGATGTGTAAGAATTTCTCAGTATACTTTACGTGATTTGGTAGTTTAAGATTTTATTGTTTAAGTTTGGTGGACACTAGATGCCTTTATAAGCTATTTATGTTGAACTGTTAGCTTCTGTTAGCTTATAACTTATAAGTTATGGATGTTGAACTATTAGCTTTTGTTCAAGGAATGGATTACTAATATTCCTTTCAGTTATTTATCAAATATTGTGTGAATGGAAATGCAATAGGAATTAATAAGTAGTGTGATAAGTGTTGTTCTTTAAAAATGATGCAGAATCACATATCAAATTCAATACTATGGAATACAATATAATTTTTTGGCTTTTCCTAACCTTAGTCGCTAGTCCTCAGAGTTTTATAACTTTGTTGCGCAGTCTAAATTTTCATAACTTACCGATTCTCTGACTTTTTTGATGGTTCACTTTGTTGAGTTGCAAGTCTTTCCTGGTCATCTTTCTACTCGGTGGGTCGGAGGTTTCAAAAACTTTGAAACTTCATAGTTTGGTTCTAAGGTTCACTTTGTTGAAGCAAGAATGGAAAAGAGATAAAGAAAACTTATTATTATAACTAATAACACTATGAAGAAATGATCACTCACCTTTTCTACTCGGTGGGTCAGAGGTTTCAAAAACTTTGAAACTTCAGAGTTTGGTTCTAAGGTTCACTTTGTTGAAGCAATAATGGAAAAGAGATAAAGAAAACGTATTATTATAACTAATAACACTATGAAGAAATGATCACTCACCTTTTAAGTCTACGTTTTCGGCTTCGCAGTTCACTAACTTCCAGTTCTAAATGGAGAAGTAGAACCTCGAAACTGAACAAAATGTGTAAGAATAAATGAGACTTTCGATTGTATTTGTATCAATCCATGATTCCATATTTGTCGAATTCTGTGGTATTTTTAAATGGTATATTAAATATTTGGTGAATCTCGCTTACTTATACAATGATAAGTTGTAATTTTCAAGGCGAAATGTGTCCTCAAATATAATTATTTGTTAATGTTATTGGCGAAATAGGTTCTCATGAGCAACTATTTATAAATTTTAATTAGTGAAATGGGTCTTCACAAGCAACTATTTATAAATTTTAATTGGCAAAATGGGTCTTGATACAATGTTGTTTTAATAGTATTGGTGAATATGTAGGTGTTTTATTAAATTCTTTCGAGATTCCAGACGAAAATATTAGTCGATCGTATTGAAACACGTAGTTTGACAATGATGATTTTTTTGCTTAAATATGCCTCATAAAAAAACTCATTGGAGAATGGACATGCATTGGACCTATAGTTCGTAAAATCTGAGTGATTTGGACATTCTGTTGGGTGCAAGAAATTCACCAATTTCAACTTGGCCATTTCCTAGAATTCGCCAA
Source organism: Sequoia sempervirens (assembly GCA_007258455.2). Lineage (NCBI taxonomy): Eukaryota > Viridiplantae > Streptophyta > Pinopsida > Cupressales > Cupressaceae > Sequoia > Sequoia sempervirens. The sequence goes on along the minus strand of VDFB02000017.1, from coordinate 118,619,541 downwards.
TCGGTGAAGATTCGCCATGAAATTTTGCCCTGTCGACGAGCCTTCTTGAGCTACATTGCAAAAATTTGTCTAAGCTCTAAGGGTCTCTACATTCCACAAACCTCAACTTTGTTTCCATAATCATCCAGACAATTTTCCACCTTATCCTCAAAGTTCACTATATCCTTATGCTCAGTTAACCAATTTATTCCCAAAATTACATCATATGAGTCTAAAGGTGCCACATACAAGTTGACCTGAATTTGAAAGGTTGGAAGCTCTAACTCACTGCAAAAGAGACAAATATCTACCCTCCACTCTGCTTAATTACCATACTAGATTTTCCATGAATTTTCCATGTATCCAGGTCTAATGGGTATCTTGGGTATTATTCTAGGATCTATAAAAAAATTAGTAGCTCTAGTATCAATTACGATAGAGACCGTTTGGCCATAGAGCTTACCTATTAGATGAATTGGTGAAGCTTGATACTCTACCTATTTTTTATCCACTGTAGTGTGGATCTAGTGATGTAGATTTTGTTGGTAGCTTCCTTCCTTTTCGCAACTTCAACCGTTGAGGATAATTTGAGCCATAATGATCACCTCCACAAGTATAACACCCATCTTGAGGCCCTTTATGACCTCATGGCTTGTCCTCTCTAAAGCCCTTTTACTTATGGTCATCTTTACCCTTTCCTTTTCTTTCCTTCTTATTATTTCCTCCATTACCATCTTCACCCTTCTCCTGCAACTCACTTCCCCTCTTGAGATTATGGATCTAATGGATCTTGTCTCCTTTATGAAATTTATTTTTCCCGTACTATGACTTAGAATTTGAGTCGCTCCAAAGATTGGATAGTTGTTGTAGTTTTTGTTCCTATTTGGTGGATTTTTGGAAGACTTCATTCATGGTTTGAGGTTCCATCTCCTATGTGAGGTCTGAGTCCCATTATAAATTTCTAGATACAAAAGCGTTCATCTCCCTAATACTGAGGTGCATACTTCAACAGGTTGGTGAACCTTTCCCAATACTGAATCATAGTCATATTTCCCTGGGTTAGGTTATGAAATTCCATCAGTTTCTTGTCAAAGAAAAGTTGTGGTAACCATCTCTTCTTGAAATCTTGGAGGTAGATGTTCCCAAGTGATCTGAGTAGGCTGAAGATTATGTTCTAACTTCTCATTATCCCACCAAGTCGTTGCTTCACCTGAGAGTTGATACATAGCCCATGCCACCTTAGTCTATTCAGAAAGGTTACAGAGCTTGAAGTATTTTTCCCTCTATAATCCAAGTCTCAGCTCCTGTCCTAATATCCTTTGGGTGGTGCTACTCTTCTGAGGTCTTTCCAAAGTTCTTCCTCAATTCATCCTTGTGGACCTACCCCTAGACCATTGTCTCCTTGATTGGCTTCTACATTCCTACAGTCCCAGTTCTTGCATACCACTCAGATTTTTTGCTCTATATGATCCATGTGAGACACTTTCTAATTCAAAAGCTCTATAATTTTCTCCAGCCTCTTGTTAGGTCTATTATCGAAACCACTACCACCCTTGTCTTGTCTGGTGGTCACCATGTCATCCCACACTTATCCTACAACACTTTCACATTTATCACATCTCAACATAGGGTTCTACGAATAAACGTTCTTATGCTACATCACATAATTTATCATGTGCATACATCTCTCATTCTAGAGACGTAAACATCCATGCATAATACACACATTTTAGAGTCCTTCATTGAACAGATCAAAAAATATCATTTGATTTTATTTATATTACGGTGAGTCAATAGACCCTTATTTACAATAGGCTTCTTGTTACATCATTTTGATTTCTCAGCATCAGAAAGAGGACACTCCCTTAGGTCCTCATTTGAGTTTACATAAAACTTTATAGAAGAAGATGGTTGAGCACGCAGGCTCTCCTTTTCCTCCTTAGTCAACAAGGGTGCATTGGATCCACACCCTAGAGGCCAGTCCCAAATTGTAGAAAGCTTTTTTATCTTAGGTGTTCACTTTTTGTCAATCTTCAAGTCTCTCTCTAGCTTGAGTCGTGTAAGGGCCTGAGGTAGAGTTTGGTCATCGGGAATTTCTCATTGAACCTTCATCTTCACATTTTCTTCCTTTACATCATTCTTACATGGGGTTCTAACAGTTTTCCCTTTCCTTCATCCTGCCTTTGACTTGTTGAAACACAATGATCTACTGAGAGGGGGGTGAATTAGTAGATATTAAAAACTTAGCTCTTAAAACCTTTTTTGGAAACTACTTTCTTTAACCCTTAGTGTGCATATATTAATCATGTGATACAGAAATATGCATGCACACAAAAACATCACATAACACCAGATATACATGGAAAACCCGATATGGGAAAAACCATGATGACAAAGCCTTCTTGAGTATACTGCTCAAATCCAGGGTCACAATCCAAATCTCTATTACAATGCTTTTAGGGCTACAACCCAGGGATGCAACAACACCCTAATTTAGAAGCCACAACTTCAAGGATGCAACAACACCTTGTTTTAGGAGCCACAACTCCAAGGAGACTACAATCACCTAATCTGAGCCACAACTCAGTACAATGATAACAATTTCAAATATGCAGACTTGGTTCTTCAAAACTTGAGATGCATCAATACATTCAATACATTGTTGCACTTACTGCAACTTACTTTATGTTGTTGAAGTTGCACTCTCAGCAACACACCTCTGCTCTGCACTCTCTTTTGTGCATAGAACAGTTATTGTTCTACCTTGCTGCTCTTCTCTTCCTTCCCCTTCTATAGTAACTCATGCATCTGCACTATACACTCTCTTCTCTCTCTGCCTCTACTACACGCACAGTGAACATACTTTTGTCCAGCAACCTGTGCACTTTCCAACCTCACACACATACAACAGATACTACTCATACAACAACACTCTGATTGTCTTCTTTTTTATTAACTCCATCGATTTGATTTGATCTCAATCACCTCTATAGTCTACTCCACTACCTTGAAGATCATATCTTCATTCAATTGGTCGTGTTGTGCAGCTAGACCAATTAATTCATTTCTTTATGTCGGTTACCCATCAAGAACCCTTGTTCACACTGTCGAGTTGTTACAGATCTTTTCCTTTGAATTATGGTCGTCAATCTTCTCCTTTCATGCCCTGATCCTGTGATCCTCATTCACTGTCGTGTCTTTAATCCTAACTTTTGGATAAGCGGTGATTCAAATCTCCTTCCTCAATATTAGGGTTATTACCCATAGAACACCATTTTTAAATACTCACCTTGACCAAGTGTTGTTTTGCAATAGGTATGCAAAAAAATGAATCATCGATTTCCAAATATTTTCCTTCACTATGCACATCATCAGTCAACACTTTGTCTCTTACATGGTCTGTCACCATCTTCATCATTTTGTCAGAGAGACTCATTCACATCTCCCTTCGATACCTCCAAGTTTCTTCTACATACATTACTTTCTTGAGAAGAGGGTCCCACATATTGCTAACATCCACCGTAGGAAACATTCCACAAATTGTTATCGTCCACCTAATATACTACCTTCATTGTCATCATGCTTAGACATTTTCCATACTGTCAGTCTATCGGAGGGACATCGATCACCTCCCATCGACATGGCATTGTCACATCAATGCCATGTGTTTTCCTTCCATTTTTTTCTCACATGTCAACATTACCTTCTCGGTTCGTCGCTAGGACATCCATCAATGTCCTGCCAATACACCAATGTAACACCGATGAAGCATATACACTCACCCATCGAGCTGACATGTATGTACTATCACTGAGAGAATAAAATTCCTTTCCAATATACTTGGTCTCCCCGATATGTTTCCTCTACCACTTTGCTCATTGGGATAAGTCGGTGAGACTTTCCTCGAAAACATTTCTAGTTTCCCTCATCGGAGTAATCCACATGGTTGGAGAGATCTGAGGAACCCACTCCGATCATACATGTCCCTTCGATACAATTTTTCTCTTGTTTCATCGATGAAAGTATGTATGTTTCTCCCCAATAAGGTCTCCTTTGACGTGACACACAAGTTCGGTATGATTTGAAAATTTCCCTCTGAATAGCTTGCTTTTGCTGATGATTTTTTCATTGATGAAACATTATGCATGTCTTCCTAATTATGCACACTTGTTATCTTTGGGATCTTTGATTGTTGTAACTTTATTCATCTCTTCCCAATATTCAGAAAGACAACAAAGAGATCCTTCTTCCTTAACACTTCATTAGGTAAGTCCCCAAGTTGGGAGGTTTTGAAACTTGAGAACACCACGACATAGGTTAGGAAAACTAGGAATCCCGCAACTCCATTCACTCTTACCGACCACAAGGAGATCGCTAAGTTAGAAGGTTTCAAAACATGAGAACCCTGCAACATAGGTTACGAAAATTTTTAACTTTGCGACTCCATTCACTTTCGTCGAATTGATGGTAATGTATATCCTTAAAGCTCTAGGCAGAGGTGTCGGTCACCCTCATGACTATAAAGACATAAGTTGCAACTAATACAATAGACAATCGCCAATACCAAGTCAACATCAAAATAGAACATTTTGAGGATGCCATGACTGCAACTCTAGGGTTTAACAAGTAAACCCTAATTCTATCTAAGAGAGAAAAAAAAATCATTTTTGGATGTGTTATACATCCTTTAGGCCTGCATAATACCTTCCTGGAAATCGCTCGAAAAACCCATCAAGAATCTGCCACTCAATTCACCATCAGGAATCTACCACTCAATTCGCCATCAGGTCCAATTCTCTCTCATCCATCTTTTGTCATCATGCCAACAAACTCCTTTTCCTAATTTTCCCTTTTGACATCAATGACAACTATATGCACTTCAACACAAGATCAACACACTTCTCCTCTGATCCCCTTTTGACATCAATGACAACATATTCCAACAATCTCCCCCTTTTTCATTGATAGAAAAACTTAAATTCTCAATGATACCAATTAACCAATTCAACATTTGTACCTGTATCATTGTTGCTTTCTCCAATGCTCCTCTTTGAGCATTTGCATGACTTTCTCCTTCTTGCTTAGATACTTGAGCATTTGCATACTTTCTCCCCCTTTGACATCAATGGAAAAGGGATCACTCCTCCTGAAAGTATTCTCCTTCTTTGGCATTCCTTCTCCTTTGCTTATCTTATGAGTGTCTCTGTAGTTTTCTCTCTTATGCTCTACTTTGAGCATTACTCATTTCTTTTCCCTCATGCTCAATTATTTTGAGCACTTTCTCATCCTTTCTCCTCTTCACTATCTCAGGTCACCATACGATTGCATCCTTCACTTCTTCTTAGCATGGAAAAGGGACTTATCTCCCCCTTTGACTAATACCAATTGAAAACAACAACAAAAATTGTACTAATTATTGCATTCGACCTTTTTACTACAATGGAAATACCATATGCTTCAACTACTTTATACCAATAAAAAATATTCGATGCTAGTTGAAGTGCCATTACATACTCAACACCAATCAGGTCTGATATCAATTATAGATATTTTGATTCATGCTCTATGCCAATTGAATCATATACTTGACAACAATTGATGATATCATGTCCTGATACTGATTATCATTCTGATACCAATTGTGAATGTGTTCACTTTATTTTATATAGGAATTGATATTCGGGACTGCATTGTATCAAGTATAACATTGATTTGATACCTATAGCAGCTCCCCCTTAGAGCTTGCACCATACTCGTTTGTTGGTCTACTCATGCATTTGCTTTATTCCAGGTCTGCATTTCATTTTTACCAATCTAAACTGATCATACAATTGATTTGCTAATAAAGCAACTCCCTCTGAGATCATGTAACATTTTCTTCACAACAAACTTGACCATTTTCTTCCTTTTGGGCTCTATACCTACTAGACTGTTCTGAAAAAATTTATAACAATCTGATAACAATTTAAAAACAATGTACATAGAACAGTTTCCTCTTAGCCATAACTCTTCCTCTTGTAGGAAAGAAGCATTTCTCTTGACAGAGCATCTACACCACCTTTTCTTCAATAATTAATACCAATGGTTGATATCAATTTCTATAGCAAACTCTCCACCATCTACTAATTTTCTTGCACCTAATTTGATCTCTCCTTCTTCATTTCCAGGGATGAATGAAACACCAATTTAGATCCCCCTAGACTCATGCCCCATCACTACACGTTAGTGATGTGAGGCAGAAGCAACCTCATGGAGCGTTGCCTGCCAGTCTTTCTCTCTCCAAACCATCTTGTGCACCTTCTTTGACATATCAATCTTCTTTTCAATAACATGCAAACACAAGTTCACTTTAGAGGACATATTCTTCTTTGTATTCTTACTCTTTCTATATACTGCAGGTCTTACTAGATCTAGTATCTAGTCCTTAGCTATGTGACCCAAGTTGTCACACTTGTAGCATACCACATACATATTCCTTACAGGAGGAAATGAATTTATATTTACATATTTAGTGCTCCTTCTAAGTGCAGCTCTACATTCTTTATCCCTATGACCATACTGATTACAATCATAGTAGTAACCATTAAAACATGGGGAGTACCTGGTCATAGTGTTCCTCTAAACAAGATGAGGAGGTTTTCTTTTTCTTTGCTTCTTCATGTATCTCATTCTTGTAACCATTTTTGTGTCAGCGCCCTTAATATGCTGCTTCTTTTTCAATTTTTTCTGAAAATGATTTCTCCACCTTCTTATCTTTTGGGGCCATCTTCTTCTCTCCTTTCACTTTCTTCACTCTAGCAGTTCCTTTCTCTAATCTTCCATTTCCAAAGGTATTTTCTTTGGAACAACTCATGTAGGCTTTCTCATTCTTTGTGTAGCATCTTCCTTCTTCTCTAAATCTATCATATAAGTTTGCAGAAGTATTGGTGGGGGAACTCATTCCTTTCTCAAATCCAAGGCCAACCTTCTCCTTAGGTTTAGATGGCTTTTGTGATTTTATCATTTCATCTAATATCTCAGAGCCACCTTTCAACTTTAGGCCTTTATCAATTTGTTCCTTGGCTTTCTCCATATCTCTTCTAAGAGCAACTATCTCTACTTCTAGCTTCATGCACATATTAGATTTAGACTATAGTTCATATTTAACTACATCCTTTATCCTTTTAGCTTCCTCAACTTGTGTTTTCAAACTAACTATCATTTGGTTAGAATATTTAAGGCTTTTAGTTAGTCTACCTATCTCTTTTTCTGCATGCAACTTTTCTTCTTCATTCTCCTTCTTCAAACTTTCAATCTCATCTAGAGCACAAATGAGTTTACCTTCAAGTTCCACTTCTTCTTCTTCTTTACTAGAGGTTTCAGCTCCTCCTTTACCTGACCTCTCAACCTCTTCATCAGAGGTCATTCCAAATGGATCACCCCCAATAGAAACTTCCATGTTCATCATCTGATCTACCATTTACATCAGATGACCCATTTTCTTCACTTGTGTGCAGATTATTTTTACTGTCCTTTTCCTTATCAGAATCATTTACTTCATCATAAAAACATTTAGAAACAAAATTATTGTGATTACCTCTATGTTTTCTAAAGCAATTTCTGGATCTTCTAAGGGAATCAGCTTGCTCTTCACTAGGCTCTTCTGATCCGGAGGTAGATGTTTCTTCTTCATCACTTCTTGTTGCAGCTTCACATGTACTCAGATTTTCAAATTCACTTTCATATTTCTGAGTCAATTCCTTCATTTCTTCTTTACCATCCTCTTCATACATTCTCTTCAACTTGTTCCAGACTTCATGTGTTGTTTGAAAATGCATGACTTTAACCAATATAGAACTTGACAATCCATGAAGAATTATATCTCTTGTTGTAGCATTATCCTCATATGCCTTCTTTTCAGCATCAGTTATTGGAGGTATAGCAGGAACTGTATATCCATTTACAACCAACATCCAAATATCACATCCTATAGACCCCAAATATCCTTCCATTAATGAGCTCCAAAAAATATATCTTGATCCATCAAAGATAGGTCCATCATATGTAAGTAAACTTTCCTGACTAACCATTGTGTTCATACTACCAAGATCTACGTGAGCTGATTAAGCTTCTCCTAGGGAACCTAGGGATTTGATACCAATTGTTGGAACACATTGGTCTACTGAGAGGGGGTGAATCAGTAGATATTAAAAATTTAGCTCTTAAAACCTTTTGTGTAGACTACTTTTTTTAACCCTTAATGTGCAGATATTAATCATGTGATACAAAAATATGCATGCACACAAAAACATCACATAACACCAGATCTAAATGTGGAAAACCTTATATGGGAAAAACCACAATGACAAAGCCTACTTGAGTCTACTTCTCAAATCTAGGGTCACAATCCAAATCTCTATTAAAATTCTTTTAGGGCTACAACCCAAGGATGCAACAACACCCTAATTTAGAAGCCACAACTTCAAGGATGCAACAACACCTTGTTTTAGGAGCCACAACTCCAAGGAGACTACAATCACCTAATATGAGCCATAACTCAGTACAATGATAACAATTTCAAATATGCATAGACTTGGTTCTACAAAACCTGAGATGCATCAATACATACAATACATTGTTGCACTTACTGTTGTAGACATCCAAATTTGGACACTTCCATTTGTCCAAATTTATTCCTTGTCATCCAAACATCCTCTTATTTTCATTAATTAAGTAATATTGCTATTATTTAATTAATATCCTTAAATTCTTCTAAATCCCTAAGGTATTTAGTAAATAATTAAATACCTTACCCTTTATTCCCCTTTTCCTCAAAAGAATTAAATAAATAATACATTTTTTAATCCCTCACATGTCCCATCCTCCATCACTTTTCCTTAATCCTAATCCACCTCCTGATTTCATCATTAGGGATGTGCACATGTCTATTCCTTGATTAGGATGTGTCACATCCTCCAACTTTTGCAAGTTGGATTCTAATCTTCATTAACCACTAACTATCTTCTAATCATTAGTCAAGTCCAATCAACATCTTAGTCAACTCTCCTCATCCCCCAAAGAATATTAAATTCCTTTTATTATCCCCATGTCCTTCCAAATGGAATTTTAAATTCCATTTTATTCTTCCAAGGAATCTCCTCTTCCCCATCTGGTCATTGAAAGGTCACATCAATCACATGGGTTAGGAACCTCTATTATAAGCACCTTGTCTTATCCAAGGTACTTCTCAGCTTCCTTGTCTTATCCTTGAGATTTTCCCAATCATGTGAATTTGAAATTCACTTTTATTCTTCCAAAGAATCTCCTCTTCCCCATGTGATCATTGAAAGGTCACATCAGTCACATGGGTTAGGAACCTTCTATTATAAGCATCATGTCTTATCCAAGGTACTTCTCAGCTTCCTTATCTTATCCTTGGGATACTCCCAATCATTGTGAATTTAAAATTCACTTTTATTCTCCCAAAGTTCTCTTCCCCATGTGAATCTCATGTGTCACATCACTCACATGGGAAGGTACTTGCAAGTACCTCCACATCACTTGTCCTTCTTCCACATCATTTGTACCTTTTCCATCTCACAATGTCCTTTGGATACTTCATCCTCCACATGGAAAGATGTGAGAGCTTGTGAGTCCTCAACTCACCATAGCCCTCCATCTTGGCTATGGTGGCTCAATCTTGACCGTTCAATTCTCTAGAGAATTTAATTCCTTCTATAAATAACCCCCCTTCTCATTCATTCAAGGGGGACCATATGCATTTTGTAACACCCTTATGCTCTTAAGCCATTCAAGACAGTCAAGCCATCATCAAGCAATTTCTTGCATTCAAACCATTTTGGAAACTTACCTTCATTTCACCACCATGGCATATTTAGTTTAGCTTTCATCCCACCTTGCATCCATTCCCTTTTCATCACATTTCCATCAAAGGAGCACACAAAATCAACAATCCAAGGGCCAACCAAAGATTAATTCAAGACAAGGTAAAATCTACTCTTTCTATCTTTATTTTCTTTTGAATTCAACTAGGCTAATCGTGAGGTGTTAGTGTTCTTTTCCTTTCTTTTTGCATCTTGTTTTGCATCTTTTAGAGTAGGTTGAGATCACTACTTCACATTTCTGGCATGCCTAGTGGGACCCACAAATGGGTCCTTTTAGTTTCACATTTGATGTTTTTTGACTTTTTGCAAGTTAAGGACACAGAGAGGTGTACCTGCCCCTACAGAGGGGTGAACCTGCCCAAGGAGGGGTGAACATGCCCACAAACAGGCAAACCTACCCTTCAAATAGGAAAACACGCCCTTCTAAGCATAAAAACCTTTTTTTAAGCCTTTGTTTCTAGCTATTTTCTATAGAGGGGCGAACTTGCCCTTACTAAGGGGTGAACTTGCCCTTACTAAGGGGTGAACCTGCCCTTGACAGAGGTAAAACAACATTCAGATTTCAATTTTTAGCCTTTGTTTCCAACTATTTTTTGCAGAGGGGCAAACCTTCCCTTGATAGAGGTAAAACAGTATTCAAATTTTAGTTTTTAGCCTCTATTTCTAACTATTTTCTATAGAGGGGTGAACCTTCCCTTGACAGAGGTAAAACAGCATTCAGATTTCAGTTTTTAGCTTGTTTTCTAACTGTTTTCTATAGAGGGGCGAACCCGCCCTTATAGAGGGGAAAACTCACCCTTAGAGAAGGACAAACCTACCTTTACAGAGGGGCAAACTTTCCCTTACAAAGGGGCGGACCCGCCCTTACCGAGGGGCGAACCCACCCTTACAAAGGGGTGAACCTGCCCTGAACAAAGGTTTTTGCAAGGAAAAAATAGTGTGTAAATTTCATTATTAGACTCTGTTTTGGGTTTTTTTTTATTATTACTAACCCCCTAACCCATCCTATTGGCATTTTTGTTAGCTTTTCTAACATTCGTGTAGCTTGTTTCATCCTTGTCGAAGAATGGAAATCAAAACAACTAACGCTTTCTTGCAGGATGGTCGATCCCCACACTGTTTGTTTAGCTTTCTTTATCGTTTTTATTCATTAATCTAGGCACATAGTCTAATTAGGGGGAGTCAACTTATTGTGTGTCATGTCTTTAACAGTCCATTAGTGTCACCCAAGGAGACACTATCCCATCTACACTTTCCCCTTGCACTTCGTGTGAGCTTGGGGAGTAGCCAAAAACTGTTAGTGTTTTCTTCTTTAGCGGGACCTACTTGGGGATTTCATCACCCCAATGGATGATCCCAACCACGCGTACTGGTGGGGTATACAAAGGGGGGAGAGCCAAAGTTGTACCCCAATCCAGTCATGTCATGTCTGGCGGAGCGTCGAAGCTAGGGTGATACCTAGATAGACATGAAGAGTTGGTCTGAGCCTTCAGTATCTTGCTAGGGTTCCCGACTCACTCTTGTGATGGGCTAGTGTTCATGGTTTGTGCCTCATGTACCAAGAGTATATCGAGGACTCCCTATACACCTTGTTCATCCTAGATTAAGGACTGTGTTGGCCATACCCCTCATCATTAATCCTAGGATTGTGTTGTCTGTATTGTCTTCTTTGTGTAAAACCAGTGTGTTTCTTGTCATTTGTTTGTTATTTGCAGTGTTTTTGGTCCTTTGTCTTAGCCATTTTCATTTGAATTGAGTCTAAGTTAGCTAACTGAGGTGACCTTTCCCTCAAACTTGGGCGAACTTTTCCTCAATAGGGGTGAACCTGCCCTCTATCTCAGTCATTTTGCAGCCTATTTTTGTCAAAATTGTCAATCTTTTAACTGAGCAGGAAAACTTGCCCTTGTATGGGCGAACCTGCCCCTTGGTTTGGGTGAACCTACCCTTAACTTGGGTGAAATTTCCCAAACTTGGGTGAACCTGCCCTCCAAACAACCTTTTTCACCTTCCGTTCAACCATTTCAAGCACCTGTTTTCCCGTTGTGAGCACCCTTTTACTTGTTCTAAGTACATCCTTTCATCATATTGAGCAATCATCCCCACATTCAAAGTAGTCACCCCTCATTCAGAGCACCTATTTACTTGATCCGAGCATCTATTTCTACCTATTTTTCATTGAACAGGTGAACTTGACCTATACTTGGGTGAACCTGCCCCTTAGATTGGGTGAACCTGCCCTTAACTTGGGTGAACCTGCCCTAACTTGGGCGAACTTTCCCTAACTTGGGTGAACCTACCCTCCAAACAGTCATTTTCACCTTTCGTTAAGTCATTCTGACCACCTGTTTGCCCGTTTCAAGCCTTCATTCCTCCATTCTGAGTACCCGTCTACTCGTTCCAAGCCTTCATCTCCTCGTTCTGAACATCCCTTCCTTATTTCAAGTATTCATCTCCTCAATTTGAGCAGTCATCCCCTCATTCTAAGCATCTATTTGCACATTTCGAGCGTTTGTTTCCCACCTATCACTGAATAGGTGAACTTTCGCTTAGATTGGGTGAACCTGCCCTTACCATTGGGAAAACCTACCCCTCAAACAGCTATTTTCACCTTCATTCATCTTCCTGCCATCGTCGTTTCCATTCATCAACATTTTTCCCAATTCATTGTTTCATCGACCAAACCACATAGGTGCCTCTTAGAACATCATTAGAGTCCATATGCATCATCAAATCATCCATCCCAATCACCTAGACTTCATTTCAGGGATTGTGATTTTTATGTAGAAACTTCTGGAGGCCATAACTTTTGACTCGAGTGTTTGTTTGGGCTGAAATTTTACAGGTGGTTGCGTTATGAGGTGGCATGTCAATTCTTGACCCTTAGTCAGTTGGCCCTCATTTCAGATTTTTGAGGCTTCAAACTTTCATCTTGACCCTCAAAATCGTAATTTAGTGTTTTTTTTCAGTTTTTGAAAAATCATTTTTGTTAATAACTTGGAATGCATGTCTCAAATTTGGGATGTTAGTTGGAAATTCATCCTACCTTATTTTTAGGAATTTTTTTGGAAAAAATTGGACTCTCAAAGATATTCCTGTGTAGTTATCTAAAATGGCAAAATTTGATAATTTTTGAAAACTACCAAATCTGGAATAATATGATTGTTAGTATCTTACGTCCTCTAGTTAAAACCCCTGAACTCAGTTTAGAATCAATCCTATCATGTCCTCTAATCCAATCCCAATCTGATCTTTGGTCCATCTGCATTCGTTCATCATCTGAATCATATAGGTACATCATCCAAAAGCATCTCTAGGTTACACATCCCTCATCATTTTCTCAATCCAAATCCTCTAAACTTCGTTTGAAGTTATTATCCAAATTGACCTAAGTGTATGATCTGATCGTCATCATCAACATTTGCTTAGGATTTTCATTCGTCCTGAGTTAGTCAATCATCATCTTCGACCCAATCAATCCACTTTCAATCTCAAGGTGGATTCGATGCCACAATCATCCATTTATCCTTCAATCCAATCAATCAGTATCCTAAGTCACCTAGGGTAATCTCTAAAATTGTTTTAGAATCCCTTCCATCATCCTATCTAATCCATTATTTGATCTTATCAATCGTCTCATCGATTGATCTTATCCAATCTAATCCAATCACATCCCTATCCAATCACCTTCGACCCAATCAATCTACTTCCATCTCGAGGTAGATTTGGTGTCATAATCATCCTTTGATAATCAACTCCAATCATCAGAATCAATCCCATCGCATCATCCAATCATCTGAGCTTTAATCCAATCGCAATATAAAACCCCAATCTAAGCTTCAATCTGAAATCCCGATCTGAGCTTTAGTCCATCTTCATCCAAGATCTTTTGACATCAAAACAAATCTTTAGATTCCCTCTTTCATCTTCTACTAATCCATCGTTTTATCCTTTCATCACATTTTCTTTCCTCCTAATTTTTCATTCCCATTCATCCTATCCAACATCATGAATCTTGATCCTTCACCAATTCAACCAAAAATAGTAATCAAGGGAAACCCTAATTACGTTGATGACGATAACGAAATTCTTGTCAATCACAAGGTATATGAGATCAATCCCCTTGATGCTATCATTTCTAGTAAGCTTTCCCCAACCGCTTTCCAAAAACCAATTCCCCCTCTAAGCTATCTTGTTACATTTTCATCCACACCTAATAACGCTCCTTATGTTGCCTATGACAAGGGATATCCATTATCTTCCTCGCCTGCATCTCCATCATATCCTTCTTCTACATCATTTTCTTATCCACCACCCACATCCTCTTATCCCAATCTATCCTCCCAATCTTCCCATCCTAATCTACCATCCCACTACTCCTATTACAATTCCCCATCCATGTCCCCCTATCCTAATCCTCCTTACCAATCTACCCATTATAATCCTACGTCCACACCTTCTTATCTTAATCCTACATCCCCATCAACCTATCCTAATACATCCACACCTCCTTATCCTAATCCACCATCCACACCATCCTATCCTAATCTTCCATCTCATTCTTCCCATCCTAATCTGTTGCCATCCCAATACCCTTACTACAATCCTCTGGCTGTATCCTCTTGTCCTAATCCACCATCCATGTCCTCCTATCATAATTCAACATTCCAATATCCCTACCTTAACCCTCCATCTAATCCTAACCCTCCATCTACTCCCAGTCCTATATCCAATCCCATTCCTCCATCTAACCCTAGTCTACCAATCCATAATCCTAGTCCTCCATCAATCCCTAATCCTTCATAGATTCCTATCATGCCATCTCAGCCTAGAGTATACAAGTTTCTCACTCCAGATGTTCTCCAAGGACTTATGACAAAGAATATGTCCCCAACTCCACATCATGATGTCATGGAACCATGTCACCCCAACCCATCATCCCCGATCACTAGTGATGAGACCCTTCTCTGTATCGCACCTATCAATGATGTTACAACCCCTAGCATCACTCAAACCGCTGAAATCATCAAACCCACTGAATCCATTGAACCCCCATCTCCTACCCTAGAAGCTACCGAACCCATTGATGACACACAAATTCAATCTACTCCTTCCACTCCTCCCACTCCTAGTATCACCGAAATCAATTCCCGTGAATACTTTGAATCCTCCATCCTTCCATCTTCCCCACTTGAAGAGTCACTCCAATAATCCATCATCATGCCACCCACACAACATGATTCATGCCAAGAGCTTGATACAAAGCATGCTAGCATATCCCCTTTTCCAAATCAAGATCCTATCATCCCACCTAGTCCCACTCAAGATTACAGTTCTCCATCCACTCTATCTCATGATTCCCTTGACATCGAAGATCCAATCACTCCATCTCATGAGCCCTTATCACCTGCTACCACAAATCCAAATCCTATCATGTCACCTAATCCCTTTCTTGATCCCTTACTACTCCCTTGTCCTGATCAAGATGTTGCTATCCCATCATCTCCATCTCATGATCTTCCATCGTCACTTAATCCTACTATCCCCTCACCACTTTTATATATCCCCTCGGTATTCTCACATTCTTCCATGGTGCTCTCCTTGCAAAAGAAAAACAAAGCATATATACCACCCATCATCCTCTGCCTAATAATGGACTCGCTTCATGTTTCCAGAATAACAAAAATCTTTTCATGGATCGAATGCTTAAGAAAATAAACTATCAAGGAAAAGGTCTAGGGCTTCATGAGCAAGGTATTTTAGAGCCCATGGAGGTAAACAAACAAATCTATACACAAGGTCTCAGACATATTTCTCAAGACTGACAATCTAAAGATGTTGGTACAACCTCTAGATGTCCTCAACGAGCCTCTTCCAAAAGAAGTATAGGCTCTTCCCATCGCTCCACCAGATCATTTTCTGCCATCCCTCCTCCTCCATCGTATTGCCTCAAAACAACCATCCACATTCCTCCTTCATCTGCTCCATCCATTTTGGGTCCTTACATCCCTCCATCCACCATCACCTACCCTTCAGCTATTCTATCTATCTTGGGTCCTTATGTCCCTCCATCCACCATCACACATCCCCCGGGTACTACATCCATTTTGGGCCCTTGTACCCCACAATCACCTCCTCCATCTCATCCTATTCATCCTCTTATCAACCCATCACCTATCCATGTCAACCATCATGAATATCCCATTCTCATGTTCCCTAATCAAGGTCAACAAAGGCATGTACCTCCACATCCTCCATCCACATATCATCCCCAAAATCCAACTTCCATCACTACACGTCATCCATCTCCTCACACCCATCCCGCTATTGTTAAAAGCGCTTTGGATGTTAATGTGAAAATGCATAAATCTAAATATCCACATGAATCTAAATCTCCTCATGTCCCCTTGAAACGACATGTTGAAGAAAAGAAAAATCAAATCCAAAATCAGAATCATACCCATTGGCCACAAAGGCCCACCAAAGCAAAGATTAAAACCATGTGGGTCCCAAAGGAAAAAGTTGCAATTCCTTCAATTGAAAAATCTATAATAACACCATCCAAAGTTGTTAATCCAAAATCTAATCATGCACACCTTCCATCTCCTAAATTTGTTTTGGGTCCTTGTGTTCCAACATTCACTCTCCCATCTCCTCCATTATCCCCACATCATCCATCCATTAATCCACCTATCATTTCACATCCACCACCATATGTGCCAATGTTGGTCCTGAACTCATCACTCCATCATGCGCCTACCCCATCATTCCATCCATGCACTTTCCAACATCCCATCCATCTCCTCCATCATATCCCTTTAATCCATTCTCTTGCATAATCCATTTATCCTAGTAAGGTTTTACCAACGTCCAATAGTCATTTCATACATGGGCTCTTAATACCTCTTATGGAACTTGATGCTTGAGTCCTTCATCCATATCCCTATCACATGTCTTCTAAATCTGCTTATCCACATCCCTATCCTTATCCATCTCCTTCTGCATGCTATCCAAAAAGTCAAAAAAAAATTTAAAAAATTTAAAAATTAGAAAAATCCAAAAAAAAAAGAAGCAAAAGTAAAGAGAAATAATTCATCCAGTGGTGAAAAATTGGAAAACAAGCGCCTTGGATAAGTACCATGATGAAAACCTAGAAAACAAGAGTCATGTGTAAATCCCCATTTGTCTCTTCCCAAACTTGGGGGAAGCTTCTTGATATGCATCCCCTCCATCCGCTATGCTTCATGTTATGCTTCTTGCTATGCTTCCTAATATGCACACATCTTCCTATTAAACATCTCCTTCATCCTTTTCCTCCATCCCACCTATCTTTTGCATCCTACCATCATATCCCATTTCTCTCCAATCCCTCCATCCTTCTTGTGATCTTGATCAAAACAAAAGCACCTATCTATGCATGCTTCGGACACCTCTTGGTATACATTCCCTCCATCCACACACTATCCTAATCCTTATCCACATCCATCTACCTTCCCTGTCCACCTGTGTGCTAGCATCAACCTCCCTTCCTTATCTCAGTAGCCTACCTTCATCCATCAAAATCTCTCATCCACACATCCTATCCTCCTCTAGTTATCTCCTTTATCTTCTCATCCACTTGTTTTTCGTCCCTCTTGCCTCATCACACATGACATATCGAGAGTGGGGGCCTCTATCTTCCTTTGTGACATAAGTCCTTGGAGACATCATTCATCCATCATGTCATCCCCTCCATCTTACTAGTCAATCACCTTTTCCTCATCCCCCTCCCTCTATCCATCATCGCATCCCTTCCATCTCCCCATCCTTGTCTTCCTATCCATCCAAAAAATCCCTTTCATCTCCCCATAATTATCTTCCTATCCATCCAAATCCTTATTCCTCTATCCATCCATCCTAGCATCTTTCCATCTCCTTATCTTTATCTATCCATCTCTTCATCTATATCCTCATCCCTTCTCATAATCCCTTGTCATTGGTATCTAGCTATAGGCCTCCCTCCATTCAACCCAATGGCTTCTATCTCATCAGCATCATTCCCCCTTTTGTCACTCATCTCTCCATCATATCATCTTCCCAACTCATTTTTTGATGATTTGGAGAACTATTCCATCCCTAAGCTTCATGTAATCATCATCATCCTATCTTATCCACATGGTCAGTCTTATCTCATCATATCGGTCCAATCATTTTATCCACTTATCATGGTCATCTCATCATCCTCTATCGATTGTTTGTTTTTTCTCTTTTGTCGAACTACGTTGCCCCTACACTTTCACATAGGCAAGGTTGATCTTTTGATCCGCCCCCAGGGCTCCCTTTTGTCTGTCTTGTCTTGGTCATCCATCGAGGTCTCCATTGTCCTCTTTCCACTTTTATCCATGGTTATTCGCCATCCTTTTATCTAACTAGGAGGGCTTTGCACTTTCACATAAGCAAGGCTAATCTTTGATCGGCCCCTTAGCCCTTAGGTCATTAGGGTGTGTTAGTCTTGTGTCTTGTGTCTCGTGTCATGTCATCAAGTATGTCTTTATCTAGTTGGTTCTTCACAAACAAGATCCACTAGTATCATGAAATCCAATCCATTTTGAATATCCTACGTCATATCGATCTTTTAGTTTAGTATCCATCATTGGTCTCAACAGGATGCATCCTTCCTAACAGACCTCATCAACCCCATCCATTCCCTTGATCCTATGGCAAAGGACGTTCTGAAATTGATTGCAATATTTTGATGCTTTTGGATTTTGTTTATCATTTGAGCTTCCTATCATCACTTGTCAGGACCGCCATGATCCATCATATTATGGTGTATTTTGACTAGTCAACATAGGGGCATATCTTGATATTTTTCTTTTTGTTGTTGTCTTCTTGGTTGTCCCACGTAGTACCCACCAATATCCTCGAGGTCTTGAGTTATGCTAGGGAATCCTTTTATGCTTGTGGTTATCCCAATACCTAGCCGGACCAAGGTCTTCACGACTTTGGGGTATTCTGATAGCCTTCTTGTTTGTTGTGTTTGTCTTATGCATTAGACACTAATCGTCCTTGGTTCTTCATACCCTAGTGTCTTGTGTCTTACGCTATAGCAAAAATCAGTGCTTCAAAAATGGTAGATTGCATTAGGATTTCATTTCTTCCCCCATCCTCTCATCTATCCAAATCCCCCCCATCCATTCATCCTTCATCACTTTCCCTCCTCTATCCATCCAATCTCTTATCATCATTTCTTCAATCTTCTTAGAATAATATAGATTGGTTATTCTAAGCATCTTGTCCCCCATCATTTTTATTCTTCTCATCCATCTCATATCTCAATCCAATCCTCATCAATTCAAACTAACACAAATCATCTAATCACATCCTTGGTATTGTTCCCAGCCTTACTACAAGCCTTTATCCAATCATCATCATCGTCATCATCATCAGGATGTATCCTTCCCTGGTGTTGTTTTAGGATGTATCCTTCCCTCATCAACAACCTTTTCATCGAAATGTATCCTTCCCTCATCAACAACACTTTCATCGATATGTATCCTTCCCTATCTTTGTGTTGTTTCGGGATATATCGTTCCCTCATCAACAACACTCCATCCATCATCAACCCACTTTGGGTTTAGCTTGACTGGGGCAACATCACCTTTGTCTTTCCATCCATTTTTGCTTCCCCGTATCTTGTTGCTTTTCATCCTCTCTTATCCATCACTTTGCATCATCTTCCTCATCTACTCTCTCATCGTCTCATCCATTTCGAGAGCACACCCGTGTTCTCTTGAACCCACATTTCCTCTCGAGGGGGCATCCTAAATCCTCAACCTTCATCTTCATCCCCATCATCTATCTTCCCAATCACTCCTTGATAACTGAGGCATCTTTCCCAACCTAACCATCTTCTTTTGTGTTCTACGTTTTAATATTCTTTGAAATGATGCTACTTCATAACACCATCTCAAAGAGGGGAAAAATCTAGACATCCAAATTTGGACACTTCCATTTGTCCAAATTTATTCCTTGTCATCTAAACATCCTCTTATTTGCATTAATTAAATAATATTGCTATTATTTAATTAATATCCTTAAATTCTTCTAAATCCCTAAGGTATTTAGTAAATAATTAAATACCTTACCCTTTATTCCCCTTTTCCTCAAAAGAATTAAATAAATAGTACATTTATGTAATCCCTCACATGTCCCATCCTCCATCACTTTTCCTTAATCCTAATCCACCTCCTGATTCCATCATTAGGGATGTGCACATGTCTAATCCTTGATTAGGATGTGTCACATCCTCCAACTTTTGCAAGTTGGATTCTAATCTTCATTAACCACTAACTATCTTCTAATCATTGGTCAAGTCCAATCAGCATCTTAGTCAACTCTCCTCATCCCCCAAAGAATATTAAATTCCTTTTATTATCCCCATGTCCTTCCAAATGGAATTTTAAATTTCATTTTATTCTTCCAAGGAATCTCCTCTTCGCCATGTGATCATTGAAAGGTCACATTAGTCACATGGGTTAGGAACCTTCTATTATAAGCACCTCGTCTTATCCAAGGTACTTCTCAACTTCCTTGTCTTATCCTTGAGATATTCCCAATCATATGAATTTGAAATTCACTTTTATTCTTCCAAGGAATCTCCTCGTCCCCATGTGATCATTGAAAGGTCACATCAGTCACATGGGTTAGGAACCTTCTATTATAAGCACCTTGTCTTATCCAAGGTACTTCTCATCTCCCTTGTCTTATCCTTGGGATACTCCCAATCATTGTGAATTTAAAATTCACTTTTATTCTCCCAAATTTCTCCTCTTCCCCATGTGAATCTCATGTGTCACATCACTCACATGGGAAGGTACTTGCAAGTACCTCCACATCACTTGTCCTTCTTCCACATAATTTGTACCTTTTCCATCTCACCATGTCTTTTGGACACTTCATCCTCCACATGGAAAGATGTGAGGGCTTGTGAGTCCTCAACTCACCATAGCCCTCCATCTTGGCCATGGTGGCTCAATCTTGACCGTTGATTTCTCTAGAGAATTCAATTCCTTCTATAAATAACCCCCCTTCTCATTCATTCAAGGGGGACCATATGCATTTTGTAACACCCTTATGCTCTTAAGCCATTCAAGCCACTCAAGCCACCATCAAGCAATTTCTTGCATTCAAACCATTTTGCATACTTACCTTCATTTCACCACCATGGCATATTTAGTTTAGCTTTCATCCCACCTTGCATCCATTCCCTTTTCATCACATTTCCATCGAAGGAGCACACAAAATCAACAACCCAAGGGCCCACCAAAGATCAATTCAAGACAAGGTAAAATCTACTCTTTCTATCTTTATTTGTTTTTGAATTCAACTAGGCTAATCGTGAGGTGTTCGTGTTCTTTCCTTTATTTTTGCATCTTTTAGAGTAGGTTGAGATCACTGGTTCACAACTGCAACTTACTTTATGTTGTTGAAGTTGCACTCTTAGCAACTTGGATTCCATGGCAATGTGAATTCTCTTAGATAAGGTAGTGTGTGATTCCTCTATGGCTGGTGACGACAGAGTGAATCTTAATCTGATTTCCTCTGGTTCAAGTATGATGCAAAATGGAGCTTTTAAAGTGCAGAAGGTGAATGGGTGCTTGGAGAGGGCCCAAGACCGGTCATTTTTAGTGATTCAATCGAAGTTGGTTGCTGACAATATGAATTACTATAACAATCATGTCCTAATTTGTAAGTTCTTGGGGATGCGAGGTTCTTTGCGTTTTCTTGACACATGGATCCAAAGACATGGAATCCGGAAGGAGATTTTGAAATTTTGATGGCTGCAAATAATTTTTGTATGGTGGATTTCTCATGCATTTCTAATTGGAATAGGGCTTTTGAGGGAGGACCATACTTATATAATTAGGTGGGTCTTTTCATAAAACCATGGCATGTTGGCTTTAACTCGATAGAGGAGTTACCATCTAAGATCCTAGTTTGGGCTCGGCTTCCTCGTTTGCTACTTGAATGCTGGAGAAGTGGCATATTGCAGTCAATTCCTTTGTTGCTAGAAAAACCTATTGGTCCTTCTCAAAAAAATTTAAGTAAGAAGATCTTTTCTTATGCACGGGTATGTGTTGAAATTGATTTGAGTCACACAGTGCCTGATTCAATTGATATGAATGTTGGGTCTTGTTCTTGGACGTAGTTGTTAGATTATGAGACGCTACCTTTCAGGTGTAGATTGTGTCATGAGTATGGTCATCTTCAGCAGATATGCCCATGCGCTTCTAGTGCTACTGGTACAAGTAATGCTCCTTCACAATATAATTCAAAGATGGACAAGGGTAAGGCTCCCATGCAAGGGGGGGCAGCTAATAAAGAAGGATTTATTCAGGTTAAGTCTCATAATCGTGGACGGGGCAAAAAGACTTCCCTCAAGGATAGGCAAGAGGAGGAAACCTTTAATAGATTTGAGGCACTGGAGGATTTGGTTCAGGAGGAAGGGTTTCAGGTGGACTTGCAGGCATCAGTTGGTTCCTTGGGTACGGAAGTGCCTAGGGAGAAGCCCTTGGTGGTTCCTTGCTCTATTCAGCCTGGTGAGCAGGGTCCTTAGGTGGATTCAGTTTTGTCTCCTTCAGCTCCTAACCAGGGTGTGTCTAGTTTGGTGGTGGAGGCTACTATTGGTTCTCCTGGTGTGGGTGGTGTTCCCTCAGAGGTGCAGGGTGCTCTTGATTCAGGTAAAGCAAAGTCTTCTTCCCTAGCTTTGGGTTTGCAACAAAAAACCCTTAAAAGGGGGGCTCCTAAGAAACCTTCCAAGGTGGGTAGGAAAAAGGATCAGGGTAAGGTCAAGTTGATTGGTGAGACTTCAGTGTATTTGGGTTCAGTGAAGACTATTGACACTCACTTCTTCCAACCTCAATGATGATAATGCTTTCTTGGAATGTGATGGGTATGAATAGCATCCCTAGACAAAAGGCTATTCAGGATTTGGTTTGTTTGCATTCTCCTGATGTGGTTTTCCTTTAGGAAACCAAGTTATCTATTGATAGTATGTTGAGTGTGCCTTCAAATATTTGGGGTCGGGGGTAGTGTCAATGCATTGGGGCAATTGGTAGCTTTAGTGGGGTGGCATGTTTATGGGATCCATAGAGAGTTATCCCTTTATGGTGGTTCTCATGCAGGGGTTTGATTTATTGCGTTGCTTCTCATTTTGAGTCAAGGGAGAGAGTTCTTCTCTCTAACATGTATGCTCCAACCGAATTTTAGGGTAAAGTTCTGATGTGGTGCCAGGTAAGATATTTGAGGTCCCTGGATCCTTATCTTCCTTGGATTTTGGCTAGGGATTTTAATGTTGTCTCTTCAATGGACGAGAAGAGAGGTGGTAGTGCTAGCTTGGAGCCTTCCTCGTTGCTCTTGTAGGATAACATTTATCTCTTGCATTTGATTGATATCAAGCCTATCAATGAGATGTTTACTTGGAATAATAGGAGAAGTGGAGATGCAACTATTTCAAAAAGGTTGGATAGATTCCTGGTGTCCAATTTCTGTATGGGGGGCAGGTGGAAGACTAGCTCTAAGATTTTGGACAGACGGGGCTCTAATCATTGGCCGATCAAGCTTACTACTAAGCTTCCCAGGCGTTGCATAAAGTAGTCTTTTAAGTTTCAGCTCATGTGGCTTAGGGATGACTCACTTCATGATTTTCTTCTTGGCTGGTGGAGTCTTGGGAAACCAACTTTTGGCATTGCTATGTACTCCTCCAAGAGGTTGCAGTATGTGAAGTATAGGTTGAAGCATTGGAATAGGAAGCACTTTGGGAATGTGTTTTATGCTAAGCAGAAGGCTCAAGCTCAATTGAACTCGATTACTAGGTAGATTCGTGACCAAGGTCTCACAGAGGAGCTTGGTCTACTGGAGGCTACTACGGTGGAGGTTGACGAATGGGAATTAAGGGAGGAAATATTCTAGAAACAAAAATCTCAAATAGAGTGGCTATACGATGGTGATTGGAATACCTCTTTATTTCATAATTATGTATAGGATAGAAGAAAAGGTAGTGTTATTTCTTCTCTCTTGTCGCCGACTTGGGAGATTTTTTCTTCTTTTGCTTCTATTTTTGTCAAGTCAGTTCATTTATTTTCTACTTTATTATCAGAGGACTCTCTTCCTACGGAGGTGGATGAAGCTATTATAGACACCTAAAAATGACCTAGGCCTGCAAGCTTCATTTTACCACTTTCGTCCTAGTATAATTAAGTCATATAATTATGTCATTGGTCCACATTCGACTATTGATTAAATAATTCATAATTATTTAATTAATTCATGTCATTTGTTTCTCCTTGATTATTAAATAAATAAATGTTATTTATTTATCTAATACGTCACTAATTATCTAAATCTTCCTTTAATTAAATAAATTCCTTAATTTATTTAATTCCCCTTTGTCATTTATTGCTTCTTGATTATTAAATAAATAAATTTTATTTAATTACGTCACTAATTAGGTCCCCTTTCTTTCCAAAATTAAATAGATTCTAATTTATTTAATTTTTGTCCACTTTCCACTATAATTAAATAATTATTTTAATTATTTAATTATTCATTAGCTTTTTCTCTCATTAAAATTAAATAAATTTGATTTATTTAATTTAGTCATTCTTGAATTTTGAATTAAATCATTATTTAATTCAAAATGATTCCTTTTGTCACATTCCTCCATAATTAAATAATATCTTTATTATTTAATTATTTACTGGTCACCTGGAGTAAATAAATTTTATTATTTAATTTCTCCAGCAACCTCTTTGTCCGTGCCAATCTTATCCTCGAGATCAAATCTTATCTTTTGACATCTCATTTAATTTCGACCCTTGATTGAATTATCTTATAATTCAATCTTAGCCATTCATTTCTTGACATTGCCCTAATTTTGACCTAACCCTAATTCTTATTGCAACATTCAATCTTGATCATTGATTCTAGGGTATTTGTCATCTTCTCATCCTGGCCACAAGTTCAAAATTGCAGTTTTTATAAAATGGCAATTTTGTTCTTATTCCAGACCTCTCTCTCTCTCTCTCTCTCGCTCTCTCATGCTCATTTCTGTCCATTTTAGGTTATGGTCATTGTCATTTACAGTCATTGTCATTTTAGTGTGAAGTCATTTCTTTTATACAAATCCTTCAACACTTGCATAGGGCTTTGTCATTTGTCATAGTTGCTCATTTGAAATCTGAGGGCATCTTTATTTACTGTAAGCTAGGAGGTGTAACAAAGGTCAACCATGGAAGATGAAGACTTAGGGTAACATTGTTCCTTTTGTTTTCATTTTATTTCCTTTGTGCTTTATTATTTCATTGGAATCTTAATGTTATTGTGCTAACCCCTCTAACAATAATCTAATTTTCCCTTGATTACAGCTATAATTGTGGACTGCATACCGCCCTTGGTCACCAAGGAAATGAACGATTCTCTGCTTAATCCTATTTCATTGTTGGAGCTTGAGAATGTCGTGTTCCAGATGAAAAAGGGAAAATCTCCTAGGCCTAATGGGTTTCTGATTGAGTTCTTTCAGGAGTTCTGGGAAGTGATTAAGATGGACCTTTTAGAGGTGGTTCAGGAATATTTCATGCATAAACAAATGCTAAAATCTATGAATGCTACTTTTCTTACTCTCATACCAAAAAAGGAAGGTGCTAATACTCTGGATCTTTTTAGGCCAATTACTTTATGTAACGTTGTGTATAAGATCATTACAAAGTTGATCGCTAAGAGGCTAAAAGCTTGGCTGAGCAGGATAATCTCTGAGGAGCAAGGGGGTTTTGTTGCTGGTAGGAAAATTATGATGGTATCATTATTGTTGCTAAGACAATTCATTCTATGGCGAACTCTAAGGAAAAAGCCATGTTTATCAAGTTGGACATGGCTAAAGCATATGATCATGTTAAATGGGATTTTTTATTCAAAGTTTTGGGAGCCTTTGGTTTTTCTAATGATTGGATTGAATGGGTCACGGGCTGTGACACCTCTTCTTCCTTTTTAGTGTTGATTAATGGTGAGCCAATGGAGCTTTTTGGTGCTTCTAGGGGGCTCAAACAAGGAGAACTTTTGTCCCCCTATTCATTCATCTTACTTGTTGAGGGATTGGGGAGATTTATCAGGTCTTGAGTTGAGTGTGGTTTGATTTAGGGTTGGAGTTCGAGAAATAATATTCCCCCTCAATCCCATCTTCAGTTTGTTGATGATACTACTTTGATGGGCAGGGCCAGAGTTGAGGAGGCTATCAGATGGTGCAGTGTCTTGGACAACTATTTGGTGGCTTTGGGTCAATGTATCAATGAGGGGAATTATTTCATCTACTTCTTGAACACTACTAAGAGTATCTAAAGGAGAATAGTTGACATCCTTCGTTTCCAGATTGGCTCCCTCCCCTTTGTTTATCTTAGCATTATGCTTGCTATTCGTTCGCTTCCTAAGTTGTTTTGGCAAGGGATTATTGATAAGTTTTGTAATATAGTCAGTCACTGGACTTGCAGGTGGCTTTCTTCTATGGGTAGAGTGACTCTCTTAAAGTTTGTTGCGCAAGCTCTTCCTCTGTATAGATGCTTTGTTCTCTCTGCTCCTAGTTTTATTAAGGATTTTCAGAGGTTGTCTCGTAAGTTCCTTTGGTCTGGAAACCTTCATAGGAAATGGAGCTTAGTTAAGTGGGATGTCATATGTAGGTTGAAGCAGGAAGTTGGGTTGGGTCTACATCAGACTGATTTGAATTGGAAGGCTCTAGAAACTAAATTATATTGGCAATGGTGCTCGTAGCAGCATCGGTTGTGGGATAAAATCCTTCAAAATATTTGGGTGGGGTTGAGAGTGTTGAAGTTGCTCGCTTTAGCTTGGAGGGGAAAGGTTCTATTATTTGGGGTACTCTGAAAAGAGGTGCCAATCTAGTCAAGCAGGGGTTGTTCTGGATTTGCAATGGTGGTCAGGATGCTCTCTTCTGGTCTAGTTCTTGGGATGGCTATCCTCCCATCTTTTCTTCTCATCCTCATTTGTAGAATTTAGGTCAGCATTTTATGGATGTTTGTTGGTGTCGTGTGGTTGATTTCAAAATACCTCAAGTTTTGGGTCAGGCTAGTGTGTTCAGGTGGAAGGATCTACTAGTGTGGCCTCCTGGTGGTGTTGCTGAGGATCGTCAAGAGCTTGTTTTATTACTATCTAATCATGTTTGTAATTCTCTTCCTAGGAGAGATGTGCTAGCTTTGGGGCTTGACCTGAAAGGTAAATTTTTTGTTGCCTTTGGCTATCAAGTTCTGGATAAGCAATTGTTTGGGAGTTCAGAGCTCTACTAATGGAAACATGTTTGGAACAAGTTTTCTTCGCTTAAGTGTAATTTCTTCTTCTGATTATTGGTGCAAGGGAAGTGTCTTACTTGGGAGAATCTTTGGAAGCGTGGGTTTCAGGTCCCTTCTATTTGTGTCATGTGTGTTGGGCATGAAGAGTGTATTCCTAGCCTCTTCTTTCAGTGTTCCTTTGCGAAGGATATTTAGCACTTTTGGTGGAATCTTTGGCACCAGCCATGTAGGCATGGTTCTTCTTTGGAGGATTTTTAGAGGATTCAAGGGTCTCCTTCTATTAAGACTTCCTTTCTTCTTATAGCTTGGATCATTGGCCCTAGTTTAATAATGTGGCATATTTGGTTGGAGCGCAACCGTAGAATTTTTTTGGATAAGAAGTTGCTTGTTGGTCAGCTTTGGATGAGAATTTTGGGGGTCCTTTAAGAGACATTGACTGCTAAGTGTGCCTTGTCTATTCTTGTTGACCTTGGAGATCTGGGAGTGGTTAGTGCTTTGGGCCTGTTTGTTCAGGGAAAGAAAAATTTGAGACCTAGGCATCATGGATGTGGGCGGGAAAGGGTTCGTCGTGTTGGTCACTGGTGCCCTCCTACTTTGGGGGAGTTTGAAAATTAATACTGATGGATCCTCTCATGGAAATCTGGGGCATGCTGGAGTTGGTGGTATAGGCAGAGATGGTTTGGGAGTTGTGGTTTTTTTCTTTTCTATTTATAAGGGTCAGCATATTAATAACCTCATGGAGGCTATGGAGATTCTTTTGGTAGTTGAATGTGCTTGTTCCCTTGGCTAGAAGTGGATTATTTGTGAATCTAACTCTCAGGTTGTTGTGGATATGTTGAATAAGAGACATTTGGAGAATGTGAAATGGCAATTGCCAATGGTGGTTAAGCAAATTGTTTATTTGTACTCTACTTTAGAGTCTATTATTTTTTGTCATATTCCTCGGGAGTGGAATAAGGTGGCTAATGGTTTGGCTAGATGGGATTTTGAGCAGATGGACACTTGGAATGTCGATGATTGGGGCAACCTTCCTAGTGATTTGGCCCTTGTTCTTGAAGATTGGGTTGTGAAAGATATGAGGTGTTCCTTGGATGTGACTTAATTCTTGGTCTTGTTGGTGCCCTTTATGGGTTTTCTGCTTTTGCTTTGTAATATGTTTCAATAAAAAATTTACCCCCTTTCAAAAAAAAAATATTGTGAGGAATAATTGGATAAATTAAATAATTAAAAATAATTATTTAATTTGAGAAGTGGGAAATGAGAAATGAATTAATTAAATAGTAATTAATTATTTAATTAATCAATCTAAGAAAGATTAATAATTAGTAAATCAATTAGATAACATTAATTATTTAATCAATATAGAGGAAAAATGATGAAATAGATAATTTCATTAAATAATTTCATTATTTAATTAAATGGAGAAAACATATTAATGATACCTAATGATAGAAAATGATGATGTTCTGGAATAAATATGTTAGTCAAATTTAGGTGTCTATAATGGCTACCAGCTTGTAGATGCATCATGTGTTGTTGGACAACATTAGTGTTCCTTTTAGCAAGTGTGATCAAAGCTCTCCCTAGGAATAGTCATACCTTTTAGGATAAAAAATTTAAGCCCAAAAATATAGCCTTATGTTTCCAAGGAGTCATGTTGGGGTGACATCAAAACTCAAACCCTTGGACTCTAGAACATGTGGTAGCAAATGACTCAATTAGAGGTGAGGTAAACTCATCACATGTAAGTAATTTAGTTCATCTAAAGAGGTTGACGAAGAATTGTGATTGCCTAAAGAGGTTGGTGATTTTTTTAACTCCCTAGTGACTTCTTTGCTCTTACTTTTTTCTTCTAGGCAATGGCGTGAAGAAAATAAGAGCATTGTGATGCTTTGAACTTGAACAAAGGTGTCTAATGTATGTGGCATGAGATTGATCCTTTACTCTCTTATACTAATGATCCAATTTTTGTTTGACATTGGAGGACAACTTCTCATGTAGGAAAAGTTATGACTACACCAATAGAATAGATTTACTTCCAATGGAAAGCTTAAGTTGCAAAAAAATTGTTATACAATGTCATGATTGAAGCAAAGTGAAGACATGGTAATTGCATGAAGAATATTGTCATGTATTCATTAATATTGTATGTGTGTACACTATTATATAGAGGACATAGTAGAAAGGAAGTCCCATGATTAGGAAATGAGAAGTTATGTACACTTAATTTTCCATAGTCACTTTAGAGTATAACTAGACCAAGCCATGAAATATGACAAGGCTTATTAATG
Source organism: Sequoia sempervirens (assembly GCA_007258455.2). Classification (NCBI taxonomy): domain Eukaryota; kingdom Viridiplantae; phylum Streptophyta; class Pinopsida; order Cupressales; family Cupressaceae; genus Sequoia; species Sequoia sempervirens. The sequence continues at coordinate 118,590,057 of VDFB02000017.1, read as the reverse complement.
AGCTAAAAGGCTAGTTTATATAGTATACTGATGTGTATTTATACATTATAGTATACTATACAAACTAAGACTTTTTCTAATATTTCGATAAGTGTCATGCATACATGTATGGTGTGCTTTATATGTGGATGAATGGTGATAGGTGCTAGACATGTATGGTTCCAATTAGATGATTGCATTATGTGGCTATGAATGTTGCCATGTGTCTAAAGACTATGGTGTTGAACTAGACTTATTAATTTAGGTATATATGTTGCCTATGCATAGGTTGCATACATTATGGAAAGGTTGTAAGAACTAGCAATGTTATTGTCAAATTTGAAGTGTAAACTATTTAAGTTGTATGACATGACTAGAGAGTGCACACACATGGTTGTCTTCTACTCTCTTGTGTAGAGCTATTGGAAATGATGCTTGTGCAAATGTGCATGGATCCATTTTTCCAAAAGGATCTTCATGTGTAATTTAACTTATCGTAATGTGTGCACAAGGGCACATTGCAACATGAGACACAAAAATTAAGATGTTGCATGAAATTGTGCACATGTCATACAAGGATAGGCATAATAAATGCAAACACACACATATGAAAGAGAAAGAGGGAAGAAATCTATTTTACACCAAATTGCATCATTTGTGAAGTATATAAATATATCAAACCATTTTTTCAAAAGTTATTCCATTATAATTTCTTTACATAACTGTTGTACCCAAAATTAAATTTTTGCTTCAATAAGGCATTTTGATAAAAATGGTCTAAATCTTGTTAAATTGTGTTCAAAAGTCAATTTTAGGTCAAACAAAGCATGGAATTTTTGTGGGTTTATGTCAAGGAAGATACTTGTGAATTTCAAAAAAAATGAAAATTAGGGTTTCACACCCCTATTTTTAGGAAAACCCTAAAAAATAGGACCTTATCAGAAATGACTCAAAATGATTTTGATAGGTCAATTTCACTTCACGATCACACTGGTCAAGCCAGAATCACAAAAAAGTCAAGTTTCTCTAGTGGGTCTATTTCACTTTTTTAGGAGAAAAGATAGGACCTCTGAGGTCAACAATGGTAGATGGCCAGTACCAGGTATACAAATGAGCCTATGGCGAAAGATGCTCGAAAAGATTCTTTGCGACGGAGGGGAATTCCAAAAGTTGAAATTTGCTAAAAATATTCTAAGTCTGGAAGATGCACGCCTTGCTACAAGGGAGATGCCTTGACAGTCAACGCCTTGGTCAACTTTTTCAAATGCATGTACATGTAAAATGGTGAGAGTAATCACAACGGTGAACATGTTTGCATTGTTGACAACGGTGATTAACCTAGTCAAGCAACACAGCGAACACAAAGTGCAAGGAATGTTGGAAGCTTTGTAGATCATGCACACGCAATGATGGATGTAGTCAACACATCAGCAGCGGCGACGACGTAGTCAACAAACACATGAACGACTGGTGTTGGTGATGTACACAGATGATAAGCACAGTCGGTGGACGGTGATCGTGATCAACACAGTCGACAACACGATGAACGCAAAGCTCGAGAGGGATGAAAATCATCGAAAATGACTAACTCTAGAGCCAAATGCACCCATGCAAGCTAGGGGAACCCATGAATTCAAGAGGCCAACTACAGTTGTCAAGAACTACAAAACCAGTCATCTTCTTCAAAATTCTACTAGCTTTCCAATGAATTGTTAAGCAAATTCACTAGTTTCATCAAACACCAACAAACGACGGTAAAGGCAGAAGATGCTAAAAGCAAGAGTCATCAAAGACAATAGTCAAACAAAGGAAATGCACCACTACAGGCTAGGGGTGCCCAAGAATGAAATCTCTCATCTGTCAATCTTTGGATTGGCAGTCTCTAGATGATCTCCTCAGATTCATCCTAGCTTCACGATGAATCTAGCAACCAATTCATGAGACCTACCAAAAGGCAGTAGTTGTTGATCAAATGAACACGTGAAACGAAGGCTAGATTGAAGTTCATTAGAGAAACTGCACCCCTACAGGCCAAGGGTGCCCAACATTAAGAGCAACCAAATGAAGTTTTTAGCAGCTATCTTCTCCAAGACATCTTCTCAACATCCTTCTAGCTTCATGATGAATCCAGTTGCTAGTCGATGGGACTTGCCAAATGCTCATAAACAAAGATCAAGTGTAAAATGTTGGAGGTGAAGGAAAGTTGAAAGACGTGAAGAATTGGCTAAGTACAAAGGAAAATGCATCCTTCTAGAAAAAGGTGCCCCACTTTTTGGAGCACCAAATGTAGCCTTTAGGCTTAGTGACTCCCAAGAAGACCTCTTTAGAGTTGATGAGTCTTCACGATGAAACCATTAACACAAACATCCACTAGTACAAAACAACAATAAATGACTAAAAAAACTACTAAAAATTAGTCACGTGACCATTAGTTTGGTCATGTGACCATTAGTAGTTTATTGTCTGTCATTTATAGCGCAACTAAATTTATGACAGCCAATTTTAGTCATTTATTGGTTGTTTTGATTGATCAATTTGGTAGTGTATTTAGTCATTAATTTAGTCATTGATTATTGTTAACTGGTCATTTGTTTAGTCATGGTAGTCATTTATTTAGTCATAGTAGTCGTTTATGTATTCATGGTAGTCATTTATTTAGTCATAGTAGTCATTTTATTTAGTCATGGTAGTCATTTGTTTAGTCATGGTGGTCATTTATTTAGTCATGATTTAGTCATTTATTTAGTCATGTTAATCATTTATTTAGTCATTTAAGTAATTTTATTTAGTCATGGTAGTCATTTATTTAGTCATTAGAGTCATTTATTTAGTCATGTTAATCATTCATTTAGTCATTTATGAATTAATACTATTAGATGTGTATGTAAACTCCTATGTTTGGAGAATGTTGTTATTAAACTGAAACAATCATAAAACTTCAACAAATTTGGGATTGAAACAACATTGGAAAATAATTCATTGTATATTCAAACTATATATAAAATATGTTACAAAGAACTATATATATAGAGTTTTGAATACAAAATCTTTTGCAGTATCCAAACTGCTAATTTATTATACTTTTAAAATTGAAAAAAAATAAAACTAAAGCTAAAAATCCATCTGTGTGAATGCATGTCTTTAGTGATGCCACTGTTGCACATGGGATGGGTTGTAAATGTATCTAGTAAGACACTAGTTTTGCATTTTTTCCTTGCTTTGTACCTATCCACAATAAAAAAATAAACATATTACTAGACAGCATAAACAATGAATATCTTAAAAGCAGATACCCATAAGCATTGTCAGAGTAAGTCTAATAAATAAAAATACATAGAATTAATGATTGCAAAAGAAATTCATTTACATTTTTCTTGTACTAGAAATGATGTGAGACCATTAAAGCATCCATCCACTTCCAGAACAAGCCAAATGGCCTAGAATGTATTTTTTTGCAATTTCATACAATGTTAAGGCCAAAAAACAAAGACCAGCTTCCAACACAACTTTTGAAGCCCACTACAATTTTTTTCCCTCATAAATCTAGACTCTAATACCTATGTTAATCCAAATAAATAGGAAACCACCAGGGACTTAAATCTACAGGACAAATCAATCCAAAACCCTCGTTAACATACCACATTCAAAAGCTACAACACTTATCAAATTGAAAAGTCAAGTGATAGACAAATGAAATCAAATCTCAAGCTTGAATATATTTTTGAACATGACAAATCAGGCCAAAAACCTAGTTAACATTCAAAAACAAAACATACAATATCAAACCAAACAATCTAAGTGTTAGGAAAATGGAGTCAAATCAAAAAATGTAGCCATTTTTTGTTGCTTTCCCCACCACTATTCACTAGTAGAATTTGGAAAATAAATGACTACGTGACTCAAAATTTTAGTCACATGACTTACACTAGAAGAATTTGGCAAATAAATGACTAATTTGGTCATTTATAAGTGACTAATTTGGTCATCAGGTAAAATCACAACTAAATGACTAATATTAGGCAAATAAAAATGACTAAATAAATGACTAATATCAGACAAATAAAAATGACTAAATAAATTACTATTACTCCTCTATTCTTTTTCTTTTGAATTTGATCATAATCCATAGAGCTTAAACCCCCCTCATGGGACCCCTACCTAAGCAGGCCATTTGGTTCCCTAGGTTGCTTGGTGCACCAAAAATACCTATTATGTGGAAGGCATTACCTCTTGGTGCAGTCTTAAGGCCTTAACATATTTTATAAAAAAAATTGGCATTTACATTCTTTAACTTTTATTACTCATTATGTTAATGAATCATTAATGTTTTTAACTATGATTTGAAGCCAGTTTGATTTTCCTGTTGTGTTAGCATGTCAAATGTATCAAAGAGCAATTGTGGTCAATTTCACTAATAAAATATGATTTAAACAATCCAATTGCATTTTGAGGGCTATCTTGCAAACACTTTCATTTCAAAAGGTCAAGTAGTTATTTCTGTAAGCAATTAGATTTACTTTACATGGATTGTAGAAATGTAATGGTCAAGTCTATTGAAAACGAAGATTTTTCCCTAAAAAAAGAACATTTTTCCCTAAAAATGAATATTGATTCACTTCTATCTTCGCTTGCTAATATACTCAACCATCTTAATAATGTGAAATAGAAATAGCTGTTATCAATAGTTTTGCACCCTGCTGAATGCAATATTTAGCAAACTACTGAAACATGGAAACCTCTTTTAGATGTGGGTGATCTGAACGAAAGAGGAATCTCCAGAGTGAGCTGGTTCTCTGAATGATAAATATTACTCTAAAACCTCAGAGGGAAAGGGATAAAAAGATGAACTGAAAACAAATATGAATCTAACTGATGATTGATTTAAAACTTCTGACAGAACTAGATCCTGCCACTCACAACAATTCCTTTACTACAATAGTCCCTACAATCTCACCAATACATGATTTCATCATTAATTCATATGAAGATTCAGAGCATCGAATACAACATATAACCTGAAAACATGAAACCCTGTGCAGAAAACTCATAAAAGCAGGACATTAAGGCTTCAAATTTGAATACACAAAGCATCAAACTACTGTTACCAGTCTTGAGACAAGAAAATGGAAAGAAGAACTTTGTTGTATTATTGGAACTGAAAGAGTGTCAATCTATCAGAGCTAAGTACAAGGTTCACAACTCCAAAATAGCATAGGAGCAGGAACTCTGATCTGAACTACTGAGAAGGAGAGAAAATACTAAGTCTTTCAAAACATAACTCCCAAGAAACCCTAATACGAGCTCAGGAAAAAGCTCAAGGAAAAAAGTCCTCAAACTGTCTCAAACAACTGCCTAAAAGCAGAAAAAAGCATACTGCTTTTATGATCACACTGTCAAGCCTCTAAAAATAGGTTGAATTTGCTTTAAAAGCTCAAAAAACACCTTATCTCTCCAAGATAGGTCTCAAATCCGAGCAAGAAGAAAAGTGAGCAAAAAATTTGCTAAAAATAGCAAGAAAACACAAAGCAATTTATAGAATATCGCTTTATGATTCTGCTTTTACAAGATGTATATTTGCACAATTAATCTTATTTTTGCAATTAAAGATTGAAAATATTTTGCAAAAAAGAAAGGCTCCCTATTGCTCCATTACAATATTTTGATTTTCTCAAAAAATCATAAACACAAAAACACATAATCTTCCCTTTTTCATCAAAATTCACATTGATTTCTTTAAAATCAATCAAAAAATAAAACCCTAAAAAGGTAAATGACCCTAAACAAAAGAACCTAGGTCAAATGGCAACAATACCTAATCTTAGGTCACAAGATATCCATTAATATTATCATTGTTTAAACAATACCCAAGGCTTCATATTTCACCATTTCATATTTCACTAAGGCAAAAGAAATAAGTCACCAAGACTTAACCCATCAACCAACCTAGGAATTTGGCCACCCTCATATACATTTAGACTTAGATTTTAATAAAGTCAAAATGAAAACATTATGAATTTCGGCCCCCATTCGAAATTTGACATGTGCTTTGACCGAACCTTCTAGATGCTTATGGCATAGCTCGAATTAGGGCATGAGAAAAGAATGCCAAACCCTAATCATGATTTCATTTTGCACCCGTGAGTTTGAAAGAAAGAGCTCAGACTGGAAGAATATTCCACCATGATTGTGTCGAATTCGAGTTCGTGTGCCTTGGAAATCATCATCTGTCCTTCACAAAAATGAGCTCCTCAGTGGGTAAGCTTTATTCTGTTTGTATCGAAGTTCTTTCACTTAATTCAATCCCAAAAAGGCCCTTAGGCCGCGGCCTGTATGAATTTATCCTCTGATTTTCCTTTCCTTTGCTCCTCCATGCCATCATGAGCTCGAGCTTCGTTGAAGGCTCCATGAGAGAGCTCTCGGGTTATGCTCTTGCCTTTGCGCACGGGGTAAGTTATTCTTGATGGTTTCATTTCTGCTCATTATGGCCTTATGGCCGTGGCTTACACAACTCTAATATCTCCTTGTCTTGATTTTTCTGTGCTTACACTTACGTCTCTATGAACTCGACCCACATTGAGAGCTGGGCTATCTTCTAAAGGCTCAAAAACTTGCCTTCTGGACTCCATCTGGAACTCTTGGCCGCGGCTAGAGTGCTTACTTCGCCCTCGAACTGGTAATTCCTCTTTGCTTTCTTTGGTTCTCTGGAGACTTAGAGGGTTCCTTCTCTACTCATAGATTTTGGCCATGTTCAGGCCGCGCCAGATGTGTGTTGTAAAAAGCATTTTCTTTGTGGATTTTGGGCTCGACCTAGAACAGAAAATCGATCATTATGTCTATTTGAAAGCATTTTCACTTGTGGGTATCATGGAAATTTGAATAAAGTTGTCTTTTCTTCCTTTTGTTGCTCGACCCAACTTAGGAAACTTGCATCTTCACATTTTCTTGTTGTCTCCTCTCGTGGGTTATCACTATAATTGAATTTTCTGTATTTAAAAACAAAACTGAATGTGGGTATTTGAAAACCCTAAAGAAAATTGTATTTTCTTTTTCTACGAAGCTCAATTTAGTACAGAAAATAATGCATTTTTGTATTCTACTGCTGCTTATGTAAAACCCATATGGGATTAACTCCATTATTGCAATTTTCTGTGTTTTAAATGAAACCCTGGAAACAGATATTTGAGACTCGAAACTGAAACTCCATTTGTTTGATTTACTTATATGAGCTCGACCCAAGAATAAAATTTCACTGGTACTTGTTAATTCACACAAACAGTTTCAACTGGATTGATAGAAACACTGTTTCGTTATTTGGAATAGAAACATCCTCATGGATGATTGAAAAAATGATAAAATTTTGAATATTCTTTTGCATTTACTCTTAAAGGTTCGACTCAAATAACTAGTGATCCTTCTAAACTTCTGTAACAAAAGAATGACTTGAATATTTGTATATCCATTTAACCTCCTTGGCATTTTGCACCTCTCAAAAAGAAAGCATCTTCATTGCATTACTTCAGAAATGAGAACTCATGGTGAGAACAATAAGAATCTGTATGTTTCTCTATGGTTAATTCATTGACTCATATCACTTGGTATTTTGTCTTGGCATTTCAGTAGCTCTCCTTGATAGTTGTATAAAACCTAAGCTTGATTTATAATCGTTTCCTTTTGATAAAAACATCTGATTCCTCTTGTCACAAAATTTTTCTTTGGCATGGAACTGTAGACTACCTTTTAAATACATCAAATGCTCACTCTGAAAATATTCTCTAGGTATTTAAAATCTTGGCAAAATAGTGCAATACCTTGAGCATACTTTTGTACTTGTCCATTGTGAGTAGAAGGCTCTCCATGCTTGTATTTTGTATGCACAACAGTGTCTTTTTGACCTTCCTTAATCTTAACACAGCAACCCTTTGCCTTCTGCTCTTGGATTTTATGTAGAGAAACTAAGTTGAAACATTGTAACATCATGACCACATGCTACTCACTAGCTCATATGCATAGCTTAACAACTCAGAACTTCTTTTGGAAAGAAAATGCTTGCTCTTCCCTTATTATCCTAGAATGATCACTTGTTATTACAATTCATAATGTTGCATCTACCTATTAATCAACTGGAACTGGTGATTCATTCAACACTCAAATGTATTGTCTGTCGTTTGTACTCTTGGGCAACATGGTACTCTTCATGCATTTTTATGTTCCACTTATCAAACTGCTTTCAGAACTGATCTCTTTCATGATGAGAATCAAAACAAACCGTTGAGGCATAATGTATGCCTGTTCACTATCCTTGACTATGAATAGAATGAATTGATGAACTGAACTTGCATGACGTATATGATTATGATAAGTACAGAACATGAACTTATTCAGCAATATATGATATGAATGTACTCAACAGAATTCATTTAGTGAACTAGACTCACTGTTCACCTGTAGCCTTCAGAAAACAAACATGATCGTTATGAATGCACAGTTGGTTTAGTTGCTCGATGGATAAATCTGTTTTTACTCTTTCAGTTGTTCTTCATTTCATTTGATGAATATGATAATGTGTCTTTAAAATCAGCCCATTAATGAATAGGGCAGCATGTCGAGCTCTACCCTTGTGGGAGCCCATTTTTCTCCACATGCTTGGTCTTCGAATAATGATCAGCTTCGTGATTTCACCTATACCTACACAAGGAAACAAACAATGTTAGCATAAAAAATAGAACATGTTGATCATGATATTGTTATTTATCCTTCAGCTCATTTCTTTCACACTGCACTTGATTGATTGTTTCAATGCATTGTTAATAGTATGTTGTACTATTGCGGGTGCCTCATATAGGTTTCTTCATAATCGGAACCACTGACACCCCTCTTTTCCTCTTATAGGTCGACGGAGCTCAAGAATGCAAGGTGCACCATTTGGCATCAAACGTCGATAATCAGGCAATGATGATTATGTCGTCGCTTATGTGTTTTCCTTTCTGCATCTCTTGTAGTGCAATGTGCTATTAGCAATGTGTTGTAACAGTTATATCCACGGCTGGTGTGGATCTTTGATTTCAATTCTGCTTTTTAATTGAAAAGAAAATGCATTTTCATGTAATGTTGTAATATCATTCTGATTGTGAAATCAAATGAAGCCTTGTAAAAATATGAGTTCTTTACGAAATAAATGAAAGCATTTGAAATGCTATTTTGCTTATTTGTTCAATTTTGTATTTTTGCCATTTCTGGAACATCTGAATGGCATTCTGAAAACTCCATTTCTTCTTTCAAATGCATAACCGTTACTCAATGTCATAATGACAATAATGTGAAACAGCATTTGAACTTAAACTGCAATTCCACTTTATGATGTGATAACATTCAGGTAGCTCCACCAATTGAGCTGAGGTGAAAATTTGGTAACAATAACAATGATCACTTTCGGCACTACTACATACAAGGGGGATTTAAGACATTAATTTGAGACCAAATATTAATTTTGTCTTAAATATATATTTTATGTTTAAATTATATTTTTAATTTTCTAATTGTCTTAAATTAAGACAATAAAAAATACCTTTCTAAAATAAAATAAAAAATATTTCCCTCTCCTCAATTCATTTTCCCTCCCTTTCGACATGCATTTTCTCTTCCCTTACCCCTGTGTATACTCATTTGTGGCTGCAGGTTTTGTTGAAAAATCATGATCACTGATAGGAAGGGATAGTCACACATTTAGAAGGGCATGGCGTCCCTCCTCGTGGTTGTCCAAGGTCGAAGGTCAAATGCATGCAATTTACTCTGTAAAAAAGATGCAATTTTTTCATTTGAGGACTAGACATTATTCCTCTTCCTTTCCTTCAGTCTCATTGGTTGCTTTCCTATTTTTTGTCAACCAATTTCTCTAGGCTCAACCCACAAAATTTTAGTAATTTGTAAGATTCAATTGAAAACAATCAACATGCAAATTTTCCTTTAGGGTGGGTATCAAATCCCCGTTGAGGGAAACTCGTGCATAACAACGAAAGGTATGTGCTCAGGTCCGATCTTTGTTTTTCCTGTCATGCTTTGAGATTATTTCAGATGGGGTAATTTATGGTTTATACACAAAAGATATTTAATCCACAAGGCCATTGGGTTTTTTTTAGGGAGGGATTTATGAATAAATTCATGATTTTATCTGAGATGGTCTCTTAGGAAGATGCTTTTCCTACAAAAAACCCTTATGGTTACCCTATTTTCTCAAGAATATTGACCATTGCATCAATGAGAAAAAAGCCATATTGGCCATCATTTGTTTGTTTCTTTTAATTGATTGATGTTTTATTGAATATATGTGTGCATAAATAATTGTTGTAGAGCTCATGATGTTGAATTTGTTTATAGTTTGCTTCTGGGGTTACTGTGCTAGCTCAAAATTTTTGGTGTTTATGAGTTCTCTCCCCTGAAGATTTGTTCAGGAGTAGGATTCAAAATGTAGAAGAAAGAGGAAGACTTGAAGTATTGCATGGAAGGAAGAATATTTTCAAGTGTTATAAAAGGAACTGTCATACACATAATTGTTTATGATGGTTGTCTCTTTTGAACAACATAGGACCTATAGGTTTTCATCAACCACTTAGTCTTATAGAATGATTGTATCAAGAGTGCTAGAAAGACTATGTTTATTCATGGATTGTCTTGGATGATCATGCATTATTTCTTATAGAGTGTCCCTTTTAACTTGTTAAAGATTCATTGTTTGTAGATTACATGATTTCCCACTTACTAATAGGTCCCAAGGTCTCCTTATGTGTTACCTTCCATTGTACATTTTGAGGGAAATAATTGATTTCTAGTTCAACTTCATAGTGATCTGACATAACATATCTTTGTATCTTTACAAGATTATGTTATAAATTAAGAGTTGTAGCTAGGGAATGTTCTCTTGGAGCTACATCATTTGGAACAAGACACCTACTAGACCAGAGATGGGTAATGGTTTTACAGGAAGGTCAAAGACAGGTAATATTTTTCTAGGAAGACTAGAAACATTTGGTGTCCCTTCTACCCAAGTTTCTCCAGCCAATGCTACAACTTGAGCAAGAGCTTTAGAATGTTCAAGGTCACCTCCTACCTTGTGTATTCCATCATCTTCATATTTAGGATTAGACTTATAATATTCTTCAAATTCATATTCTCTTGTTTGGGATTTCTTCGTATCTTTCCTGGTTTTCTCCTCCTCTTCATTGAACTAAAATCCACTACCACTATAACCAATGCCATGAGCATGCTCATTACCTTGGCTCACCTTAGCCACAAACCCACTAGCAATATTTTTGAGGTCCTTGGGTATAGCTTACTCGAATAACTTCAATTCTTTAACAAGGTCAAGAGCATATCTATCCTCTTCTTTATAAATGAAGGTAACAACAACACCCTTATGTCTTGCTCTTCCAATTCTCCTCACCACATCGACATAATCTTCATAGTGATTTGGTGCATCATAAACTTCTAGAAGTATCCATACTTGATTATTTGGCAGAAGATAAAATGAGCGTAGATGTAAGACCAAGATCCAACACAAATTCAAAGTAGAACTTAAAGATAAAACATCACATTTAGTTTTTCCTAGCTCATGAGGTTTCAAGACCACCTACAAAAGGGAATTGCATTTATGAATTTATTTGTGCTCCCAGTACTGACAATTACCGACAAGAGACTATTGCTAATACTTTGGATCCGGTGCACAAAGAAGTTGAAGAGCCATGATATTTTTCAAGTAAAGGAAAGAGAAATAGTGAGGTTCCTAAGACATTGATCTATTCATTACACTCAAATTCATGCATTGTGCATGAAGTTAAAATCCATCCATTTTGAGCTTACTTCTAGATAGGGAATCCTAGATACTCAACAAATGTAGTTTGTTTTCAGTTTGGTTATTCTATCTTATCTTCTAGAAGAAACACTTTGAAATTAGACATATTCATTTCAAGTTCTCAATTGCCTTTGAAGATTATATTTGGATGTATGTTTCACCTATTTTCAAAATGGAGGAAAAATCACAAACCTTTAAGCTTCCAAGGGCAGTCTTGTGCATTGGAGATATTTTTCAAGTTGAAATGTTGGTTACGGTTTAGACGAAAGAGATGGATGTATTGTATTATATTTGAATATTTCTTGTGTGGGCAGTTGGAAGACTTCTTTCTTTCTTCAATTTTGAGGTTTTAGGTCAGCCAAGGAAGCTTATTCAAAAGTATTCAATTTTTTTATTCCAAATTATGTAGAGAATTGAAAATTTCTAGGTATGTTGGAAGATGCATTGAGAGTTCCTTATAAAGATGAAGTTTGTAAAACTTGGAGTTCATTGCAAAGAGGATGAGACAAATGAGAGTCAGAAGGGTGCTTGAAATGTTGGGTAATATTAGTGTAGTACTCAATTTTATGATACTGTGGGAAGATTTAATAGTGTATAGGATATGCATTTTTTGTTCATTTTATTTCTTTGTTGATACCCAAATCAATGTAGTGGTAGCAAAGTGTGAACTGATAGCCAAATTAATATAGTGGTAATGATAACAATATCTCTTGGGTCTATAACAGTTATAATGGCAAAAGGCTCAGTTATAGTCATTAAGGAAACCTTGGAGACTATATTTAGATTACATACATGATAGTGGCCTATGAATGAACATGATAGATAAGAAAGAAAGTACCATGAAGACCCAGTACCATGAAGACCCATGGGGAAAGATGACAACTTTGTTACATGATAGTGAAGAATCTATACCCATGCATGAGATCTTGTAATGGGAAAAGTGACAAAGTTAAAGGAAATTAATGTATAGGATTTGGGATAGTCAAAAGAGAATGATGCATGGCAGTAATGGACCTGGTCAATTGGTAAAAAGGTGTGGAAGGACTACGAGCAAGGCTAGCCCAAATAAATTTGACTAGTTGATATCAGATTTCCACAATTTGATGCCAACATACGAAAGGATATTTAACTATCAATTATGAAATTTCTAGACTGATTGCTAGGGGCAGTCTAGTGATAAATGGCATGGATTTATAAGGTAATGAATTGACAGTTAATAATATTTATTTTTAGATTAAGGTATAAAATTGTGAATCATGATAGTAGTAACAAGAAATAACATCACAATTACAAAGCTATCCGTTAAGAATGGGAATGAGTGAGAGAGTTATTAGAACAGTTAGTGCACCAGTACCTTGGGATATAGAAGATATTTTATAGGCAACGGGATTTTCTACTAGCTAGGTAAATGACAACATTCCAAATACAACAAATGGCATAATTACTCATTTAAAAAGATACCCCAATAATATATGCTATCCATTCTCCTTACAAGTACATCTTTGTTAATATTTACTTTATAAATGCTACCAAACTATTGGAATATAGTTTCATCTCTTGTAGTGGTTATTCCTCTTTCCTCATCAAAATTTATCATTTTCCCAGTCTACGTAAATTTGGGTGATCTTTAGTTTGGTTATCTAGCTTCTTCTTGTCATATCTTTCTTTTAGCCTTTGTCATATTATGTACTTGATGTAAGTCAGTTTACCTCCCTTTCACACGAATCTACTTGCATATATTTAAATGTTTTGAATTCCTCTAGATCTAGGAAGAGCCATTATGGGAAGTCAGGTTCTGCATCAAAGTTATTTCTTTTTGGAAATTAAGAAAACCCCTCAGAAAGGAAAATCTATTATTTCTCTAAATTTGAAATATTATCTCATTACCACTATGAAACTTTTAGAAACGTGCTTGATGATACATTAGTATTTTGGTGGTCCAACAATGGTAAAAAAAGAGGAAGAAACTTTCAGTCCCTTGAAAGAAGAAACTATTTACAACTATAAGGATGCTTTGCTTTTCCCTACTACTTCCAAATGGACATCATTATACATAAGGAATAGAAGAGTAAAGCTTGTTTGGTATTTCAACAGATGAAAAGTCTATGTGAAGTATACTAGATTTTATGGAATTTATATTGGAGTATGGATATTGTAAAACAATGATGGTTGAGGATAGCACCAACTCGATGATAAGAGATATTTTTATTTATCATTGAAGGGAAATGATTGACTTCACTTTGTTACATGTTGAATTCATTTCCTTAATGGGACTAGGACATATTGTTTCAGAATATCACTAAGAGATGTATTTTGAATGGATCTAGTCCAAGTAATTATGTTGCTTATATAAATGCTAGAAGATCCTAACTCATTACTATTAGAGATAGTGATAGTGTTCATGTAACTCCAAGAGGTTCCTTGCAAAATCCATTTTGTGCACATTCTACAATCAAACATTTCATTCCACGAGATGACATCTCTTTGAGGCATTTTGTCAAACAATTCAAGTGTTTTGTCTATGATTCCACATCTTGCATATATGTCTACCAAAGCATATCCAACTATAACATTTAAAAAAAATTCCCCTACCATTATGCTTTGGTGCATGTTCATAGCTGGTCCCAAAGCTCCCATTTTGGCACAGGTAGGGAGGACTCGAGCAAAAAAGATGGCTTTATACCTACCAATTGCATTTGTTTGAAAGTTTTGAAAGCCTTTTCAACAAAAAAATTTATGCAAAACCTGCAATCATTGCATTCCATGAGATGACATCTCTTTGAGGCATTATGTCAAATAGTTCGCATGCCTTGCCTGTGCTTCCACATTTTGCATGCATATCTACTAGAGCATTTCCAACCATAATATATGGCAGAAATCCACCTTCTATTATACTTTGATGGATGTACATACCCTATCCAAAGCTCCCATTTTATTATAGGCAGGGGCAAAGGTTGTGGAATTTGGATTTACACCTAAACTATTACACTATGGTCTTGCAAGATATGTGTTTCAACAATATTTGGTATGACAATTTGGGTCCCTCTATTAGCAAATCATATATTGTATATGTATGTCTAGGTTTGTGTCTATTAAGTTAAATAAAATGCTTATAAAATGCTTGTTCAAAGGTTATGTATGTAATACACTTGTGCCTTTGACTTTAGCATAAGGATTGCTTAGTTTATACTTGATTCATTTGTATTGTTTGATATTTTTGCACTACATATAGTTTTGGTATACAAACATGTCTTTGGACTATCAAAAATTTGATTGACTGAGTTGTTAATTTACTTAGCTTATGCTTGGTTTTGATTGGTTGAGTTGTTGATTATGATAGTTGATGTTGCAGGTTTTGAATGTCAATTGGTTTCAAAGACACCCAAATGGGAATGACGAGGTAATGAGCTTATTTCATCTTCATCCCACTTTCTATGGTTATAACTTATTTAAGATTCTTTATAGTAAGTTGCTTCATTTGTGTTATTTTTTGAAATATTCAAGCAACTAGGTCTTAATAAAATAGCTGGCTTTTTCATAGTGTTCCATGCAAATTTCTTGGGATAGATGACATGCTAGTTTCTTTTTTTGAAAATAAAATTGATTTTGTGTTGAAATAAGATATGCAAGAATGTTCAAATTAATTTGTTTGGTTTTACCAATATATTCTATAGCATGCAAAATATATCCTTCAACATAAGTTGCAACATTTTTAGGATCCAACAAAAAAATTAGTGTTGTTGGAAATACTCAACCTATATTCATATATGATCCACATGTACCATATATTTAACTAGCATCTTAGTAATAATGTTTAGGGTGTCCCCAATATAGCCAACACGGGCATGAAGGTCAACCATGCACACCTAATGATCAACTATTTATGTAGATTGTAATGCAATAAGGGTTACTGACATGTGAAGTATGTTCATCCCTCATCCACTAAACCTGCATGATTGCATGCACCTAGAACCCAAGCAAAGCTTACAATGTTAGGATGTGCTCTAGAGTGCTTCATTAATTGAAAGATTTTGAGAGGTTCCTTGCAAAATCCATTTTTTGCACATTCTACAATCAATCATTTCATTCCATGAGATGGCATCTCTTTGAGGCATTCTGTCAAACAATTCACGTGTTTTGTCTATGATTCCACAACTTGCATATATGTCTACTAGAGCATATCCAACTATAACATCCAGGTATCTTTTTAATTCCTCTATCTTTCATCAATCTCTTTACTATTTCAACCTCGTACAAATGTTTTAGAGAAGAACATAAGTTGCAACATTTTTAGGATCCAACTAAAAAAGCAGTGTTGCAAGAAATACTCAGCCTATATTCACTATCGGCCTAACATTACTACATCGGGGGAACTCCCCTCATAGCTCCATCGATAGACGGATGAAAGCATATCGGCAACACTAGAACATATCGGCGGAATATAACACAAATCCCACCGATGGGGTGATAGCATGCTTAACCATGATAGCAATATAATAATCAGGTTAGTTAATTGGTCAGCTAGGTTCATTAATTAATGTTTTTTGATGGATATGTGAATGCTCAACTACTATGCAATCTCTTCGATAATATGACAATGATTTGATTCAAATATTCATAAATGGATCAGAGACTTTTTCAAAATGCTCCTCAAATTTTTGGAAGGAATGATGGATTTATAGATTTAGAGGTGAAAATATGAGTGGTTGATCAACCATGCACACCTAATGATCAACTATATATGTAAATTGTAATGCAATAAGGGTTATTGACATGTGAAGTATGTGCAACCCTCATCCACTAAATCTGCATGACTGCATGCACCTAGAACCCAAGCAAAGCTTACAATGTTAGGATGTGTTCCAGAGTGCTTCATTAATTCAAATATTTTGAGAGGTTCCTTGCAAAATCCATTTTGTGCACATTCTGCAATCAATCATTTCATTCCATGAGATGACATCTCTTTGAGGCATTATGTCAAACAATTCAAGTGTTTTGTCTACGATTCCACATCTTGCATATATGTCTACCAGAGCATATCCAACTATAACATCTGACAAAATTCCCCTACCATTATGCTTTGGTGCATGTTCATAGCCCATCCCAAAGCTCTCATTTTAGCATAGGCAGGGAGGACTCTAGCAAAAAAATTGGCTTTATACCTGCAAATTGCTTTCATTTCAAAGTTTCAAAAGCCTTTTCAACAAAATTTTTTTTGCAAAACCTACAATCATTGCATTCCATGAGATGACATCTCTTTGAGGTATTATGTCAAACAGTTCACATGCCTTTCCTGTGCTTCCACATTTTTCATGCATATCTACTAGAGCATTTCCAACCATAATATCTAATAGAAATCCACCTTTTGATATGCTTTGATGGATGTACATACCCTATCCAAAGCTCCCATTTATTACAGGCAGGGAGTATGCTGGCAAAGGTTGTGGAATCTGGCTTTACACCTGCCAATTGCATTTGCTTGAAAGTTTCTAAATCATTTTTATAATGTTGGAAAGAGGCTTGATGACAGATGATATTATTTACATTACTTCAATTGATGTACATTTAAAATGACAAGCTTTGAGCCACATGACTCACTTATTCTCAAAAGGACATGATAGTTAATAAATGAATAATTGAAGACAGTTTTAGACCTAATGCTAAGAGAACTAAGATAACACAGAGATCTTGCCATCCTTAACAAGACCAAGTCTTATTGATAGAACTTTCTATCTGTGATGATTCAAAGTAATGCATCTTGTTACTAGAACAGTTCAGTGAATGTTTGGATAGTAATGGATCTTGGTACTTCAAGATGGTAGTGCTTCTCTGCTTAGGATTCTTTGTTTGAAACAAGTGTTTAGATAGTGAACTAAAGATTGCTTAAGATTTCAATGGTGATTAACAAAAACTAGACACAAAGAGCCTACTCCTACACCAATAACTCCACTACAACTCACACCTCTGACAATCTTAGTCATGAAAATCATGGACCATCATAACCTATCCATAACTCTGACAACCTCAAGATGACATTCAACCTTACTCCTGACATATGAAGACCAAATACAAATACCACGACATCACCTCAGCATCATCAACACTCTTGACATCAATGTTCCAACTTTGACATCTATGACAAATCATCAACAAAATGGCACTCTATTTTTTCCTATTTACAAGTGTCAACTTTCTCCTTTTACGCAATAACAATGATCTTTTATGTGGTGTGCTTCACAAGGATGTTTTTTCTTTTATAAGGAGATCCACAATAAGAATATCATTAACATATTTGGCATATCTATATATTTTAACAAAGACTTTGTTACATGTTTTGTTGCAGGTGTAGAGCACTTGTTAAGGGATGTCAAGGACATTACTATCAGCACATTTGCAACAGAGGTCCTATCATGTCCTTAAGTAGCCTTACTTTTTCAATCTCAATGTTAAGTTTTTCTATAAATCTCTTGACATCCCTGAAAAAGAAATGTAGTAATATATAGAGAAGGCATAGCTGGCAGGGATATCTTAGTCTCTAGTTGACCTCCACCCACATGCTCTTGTTTCAATTTAGTTTCTTCTTAACCTGGAAAATCACAAACTAATAAATGGTAAGCCTTGAAATCATGGAACAAAAAACTACAAGAGATGGAGCAAGCATACAACATTAAAATTGTGACTTGCAGCAGTAAAAGAAAAGAAGCAGTAGGCAGATTGATATACAATAAAAAAAGGGCATTTTATGAGGTTTCCTTAAGGAAGCAAATTAAAAAATTAAATAAAATCATGCTTCAAATTCCATTTAAATGTTCAGTTGTATAGTAGATGTCATCCTACTTTGTTTGAGAACTCTTACTAAACTCCCAAAAATAGAAGTTCCCAAATGATGCCAATAGATATTATAAATAGAAAACAAACATCAATATTTTCATATAAAAACAAGAAGATCCGATTCATAGGCCCTATGAAAATCTCTAACTTTTTGGCTTCCCTTTGATACTTTTTCTGCATACTTATAGATTACATCTCCATGATTAATATGGATTGGAAGGGTTGAAACAACACATGTTAGTCTTTTCCATTTGTTGGGAAATAAAGAGTCTGAAGTGACTGAAAGAATCAAATGTAGCTCTTTACTCTAGATGCTTTATTTTCATTTGGTTATTAATATAGCTAGATATAAACCATGATGACTTAAATTAGAACTAGAAGAAATCTCATGAAAACTACAAGAAGAGATCAGTGATTAGATGAATCATGGAAATGAAACCAACTCCATAAGCCACAACAAATAGAATATGCAATTCAAATGAGAATATAGACCTTCAAAGGAGTTGTCATGGATAAAGAATCATCCTCTCTTAGATCTCTTGTGAGAATGCGTGAAATCTCTTCAATTATCCACAATATCCACATGCTATGAGATCTTATACAAATATTGTGCATAGTTCTTCTCAGTTTATTCAATTTGGTGCTATTATTTTTATCCTATAATTCAGGCTTCAAACTGACCCCTCTCATTAGTATTTGTCTTCCAGAACTGTCTAGAAGAGGGTAATCAAAATCAGTACTGGAATATCTGAAAGTCGAAGATCCTTTCCCTAAAACTGAAGCTTTGTTCTCGACAAACTAGAGATGAGATGAGCCAAGAACTAGTGGAAGGGAAGTTGAATTAAAACTGAGAGCAACTAAAAGCCTTCCTAAGAAAAGTTCCCTTTCCACTATAACTATTGGTTCTAGTGTCTCCTTGTTCATTTTTTCTGGCATCTCCTCATTTTTCATTTCTTCATAGAGAGCTTTTGAAAGATGTGCAAGATTTTCTTCAATCTCAACGATCAATGTTGAGATAAAATGGAAGCATTGCTCTTGCAAATAAGGTGCTAAATCATTTATCCTTGAAGGAGATTTATGTGCATGAAGAAAACTTAGGAGGTCTTCCATAATATTCTTGGACCCCTCATCTATGGTATCTTTTATTTGACTAACCTTAGTTCCAAAATAAGCGTTAAGGCGACCAAACCAGTCTTCATCATTTGTCATCATAAATCTAAAACTCAACCTAGGTAAATTAACACTTTTTAGGTCCCCTCTCTTAACAAGCCAACCCTCACTAGTAGTTAATTTGTGCAAATGGGTTTCAACATCTTTGTAACTTTCCAGAGATGTAACTATGGCTTCAAGGCATTTATCAACCTTAACTCTCTCACGTAGATCTGCAAATCCATCAGCTATTATTTGTTTCATCCTACTAACAAACAGGCTTTCAAAAAGTTCATCCCACAGACTCTTTGAGTGCTTCAAAATAATCTCACACATGCATTGCCATGGAAACTCAACATTTGAACCAAAAACCATTTTTAGCCACTCCAAGCTCCCTTCAAATGCATCCAGACTGTCCAATTTTTCTCTTATTAATGTCTCATTCTTTGCAAGTTCCTTGCCACTTTTCACAAGATCAAGCAAATACTTTCCCCCAAGCCTATCTGCAGAGAGAATATCATTTGCACATGTCTTAAGCCATGCTATGCAAGAATCTAATATAAATTTGCTCGGAAAAATCATGGTAGCTTGTAGCTTCTCTATGAGATTTCCACAATTGCATCTCATTGTCTAGGTTTGGAATCCCACCAAACAACTATGATCCAGGTGGCACTGCCAACACAATCTTATAAAAAAGAGGCAAATCATTTAGAACCTCCAAGAAGAGTTCCCCAGCCTGACATAGTGTTACTTGTATGACTCTTACCACATTACAAAAAATGGAACTAACTGCCCCGACCTTATCAGTCTATCGATGGAGCTATGAGGGGAGTTCCCCTGATGTAGTAATGTTAGGCCGATAGTGTTAATTATAATTCTACTCAGTTCTTTAATTATAATCTGTCACATTACCTTCTCAATGGAAATAATCTAAAGATTTAGTGGTTTTTTGCACTTGTATCACACTGTAATTATCTTGTATTTGATGCGAATGTTGTAAAATTAAATTACATTCTAGAAAGCATAATAGTTTGTATCAGTAACCTCTTTGACACTCTTAGAGGTGCAACATGTGATCAGTAATGTTCTCCAGCTGAATAGAATCTTGTACAATAATGGGCTGGTACATGATTTCATGAATGAAGCTTGTAGGGCTCTTTTCTACCCTTGAATATAATATTATTCCAGTTCATCCAAAGTTGTCCCTATTTAAAATGATGGAAATGGCTCACATCTCTTAGAACAATTTCTCTTGTAACAATCTTGGAGATGAATTTAGATGCGGTGTGGCAATCAGAACATACTTGAAGGTTCTTAACAACTCTAATAGTTGTACCAAGGGCCATGTTTAACAAACCAAATGCAATTGCTAACTTTTCACTATGGTGGCAGATAAATGATTCTTTATACCCTACTGCCTTCATTTTCCAAGCCAATTTCTCCTACTTTGCATAGCTCTGCCATGTTTGTGGATGTGATCTGTCTCCTACACAAAAAACATGTACCAGTTTACGGCCTTCAATCCAACTACATTCAGGTATCTTTTTAATTCCTCTATCTTTCATCAATCTCTTTACTATTTGAACCTCGTATAGATGTTTTAGAGAAGAACATAAGTTACATCATTTTTAGGATCCAACTAAAAAAGCAATGTTGTTGGAAATACTCAGCCTATATTCATATATGATCCACATGTACCATATATTTAACTAGCATCTTAGTAATAATGTTTAGGGTGTCCTTAATATAGCTAGCATGAGCACAAAGGTCAACCATGCACACGTAATGATCAACTATATATGTAAATTGTAATACAATAAGGGTTACTGACGTGTGAAGTATGTGTAGCTCTCATCCACTAAACCTTCATGACCGCATGCACCTAGAACCCAAGCAAAGCTTACAATGTTAGGATGTGTTCCAGAGTGCTTCATTAATTCAAATATTTTGAGAGGTTCCTTGCAAAATCCATTTTGTGCACATTCTGCAATCAATCATTTCATTCCATGAGATGACATCTCTTTGAGGCATTATGTCAAACAATTCACGTGTTTTGTCTATGATTCCACATCTTGTATATCAAACTATAACATCCATGCATCTTTTTAATTCCTCTATCTTTCATCAATCTCTTTACTATTTCAACCTCGTACAAATGTTTTAGAGAAGAACATAAGTTGCAACATTTTTAGGATCCAACTAAAAAAGCAGTGTTATTGGAAATACTCAGCCTATACTCACTATCAACCTAACATTACTACATTGGGGGAGCTCCCCTCATAGCTCCATCGATAGCCCGATGAAAGCATATTGATAGCACTAGAACATATCAGCGAAAGATAACACAACGTCCCACCAATGGAGCGATAGCATGCTTAACCATGATAGCAATATAATAATCAAGTTAGTTAATTGGTCAGCTAGGTTTGTTGATTAATGTTTTTTGATGGATTTGTGGATGCTCAACTACTGTGCAAGATCTTTGATAGTATGACAATGATTTGATTCAAATATTCATAAATGGATCATAGACTTTTTCAAAATGCTCCTCGAATTTTTGGAAGGAATGATGGATTTATAGATTTAGAGGTGAAAATATGAATGGTTGATCAACCATGCACACCTAATGATCAACTATATATGTAAATTGTAATGCAATAAGGGTTACTGATGCATGAAGTATGTGCAGCCCCCACCCACTAAACCTGCATGACTGCATGCACCTAGAACCCAAGGAAAGCTTACAATGTTAGGATGTGTTCCAGAGTGCTTCATTAATTCAAAGATATTGACCTGGGTATGTATGTGGATGACATCCTTGTTTTTATAACCATATAGTTTTAGTTCTGATATTCACCATTTTATTGTTGTTTTATTTAAATTTGAACAATGCCCTAAATTTTAAATGTTTATCCCAGTTGTACAGGAGTCCAGGCAGCAACATGTTCAAATTGGAGAATATCAAAGCAAGGCTCAATGAGAGCCACTCTTTCCTTTTCCTAGTAGTGCCTTAAATTTTTTTTTTTCAATTTTGTTTGTTTTAATCTTCTTCTTTTTTTGAGTAATGCCTTAAAATTTAAATGATTTTTCCAATTACACCAGCATACAAGATCATAATGTAATATGTGATGCATTTCTTAATATTTCTCTTTCAAGATCTTTCATCTTTTTCTTAGTCTTTATCCACCAAGTCAAATAGCATGAAGATTTATGCAACCTTTTCATGGTTGCAGCTACAAATATTTTGCTACTTACAAAAAGTAATAGAGCTTGGAAAACTCAACTATCTTCCTCATTTTATTGCTTTTCTCTGTAGGGAACTTTTGAGATGCCCACTAGAAGTTTGAATCCTTCATTTTTACTCTTTCAAAGTAGTTTCTTATCTGACAGTGAAGTTGAAAGGGATCCAAGCCTTGGCTTGGATGCAAGAAATTTCAATGCTCTAATTTAATGAGTTTTGAGAGTATCTTCTCATGGTTGGATTTCATTAATTCTATTATCATGGATGTCCAATGTGAAGGTGAGTGCAATTTATTTTCCCTTGCCATCCAGAGTCAATGTGATGTGTGCTATTCTAATTTATTTTTGATTAATATATTGAAAAACCTATAGGTTGATGTATTTGAGTTGTTGATTTTTTTATTTTGAAGATTGCATGAGAAAGCATAGACAAAGGAGTTGATATCTGCATAGATTATGCTATTTATTCCCTTGGTTATATTCATTGTTTAACAAGCACTCTTTGTTGATATGTGATATATGGCACAAGCTTTGTTGGGTGTATTAAAGTTATAATTCATAGGACCCTTTTTTGGATATTACCTTTACTTTTGATGGTTCAACAGTTCATATAGCTCACAAGTCTTGTAAATAGAAGCTCATGGGAAGTACATTACAATTTTCCACTGATAAAATGAAATATGTGGTTTCATTTACTTGAGCCTTATGCATGTGACTTTATTTTTTGCAAATATTAATAGTATGTAATTTGATAACTAACAGGGGGGGGTTTTGGATCAGAACCTCCAGCGAGCCTAGGGCTATCCATGGAGTGCATCATTTAGGAGATTCAATCATGAATAAAAAGGCTTGAACGATGGCATATGTTCAATACAGTAAGTATTTTCCAGATTGTCACTTGAATGTTTGTCCTTATGGGTTGTGCTCTTTATATACATGGTAAATAAGTACATTATTTGTGAGTAGATGGAAAATAAAAGCTTTCAACTATTTCTTTGCTTTAAATTTTATTTTCTCCTACTTCCATGCATATGCCATTATTTTGTGCTTTTGAATATTTATTTTTTATTTTTGGAGAAATGCATGTTATTTTACATCAAAGAACAAGAGAAGTGCGACAATTAAATATTTTTGTGTTTTCTCTTGAAAGTTTCTTGTTTTTTTATCATAGATCTTGCAAACTGTATTTTTACATATTAAAACCAAACATGGAGTTTTTCTAAGCACAGTATATTTGGTCTTTTAAGAATTGTGCTAATGTAAATAAAATTTTCCTGATAAAGAATTTTGTTCCTCATAAAAATGTTCGGAAGACTCTCAACTTATTATCTGTTTTCTTGCAATTTTTTTGGTTCTATTCATTTTTGTTGTGCAGGTATTGTGGACATTCCTCATATCTACTCTAATTGGCTATGCAATACTCTAAAACCCTCATCAAAATCTTATTTTCAGGTTGCAACTCGTCAAATGGGGGGCCAGGGGTGCTCTAAATCGGGTGATATATGCACCACAAATAATATAACTAAAGCCATGAGATTTTGTTAGAGCTTGAAAAAGTTTGATAAAGTATTCCAAATTTCAACTTCATTGATTTTGCTTATTCCTTTATTTGGCTACTTTTACTAGTTATCTTTCTTCACCCTTTAAAATCATCATACTGGATGAGGCAGATTCAATGACAGAAGATGCTCAGGTATACAATTTTCTTATTATTTTTGTGCTATGAATGAAATTTATTAGTTTTATATTTTGTTTACCTTTATTGTGTGAAATATGTTTGCATAAAAAGTACCCACAATAAGTAGCATTTTGCTTACCAATTGATAGAATGCCTCCATGAAGACACACTCTAAAGTTACAATATTTTGTTTCATTTGCAACTATGTTAGCAGGTATTATATATGTACTTTTTCCTTTTTGTTGTCTATATAGTGAAGAGGAAATCTGAAACTTCAGAAGTATAACAGTTATATCTAATTCTGATACATTAACTATATCTAGCACCTAAGTTTAGGGTACCATAGTTGGAAAAGGAAAAGAAATGTTTGAATTTTATCCTTTGTATTATTTGACTTTTTTGAGTTTTTGATGTGCAAATTTTGAAACCTTATTTTCAAGTTGCAGCTCCAAATTGGAGAAGTGAAAGGTGAATACAAGCGAGGAAGAGTTTGGAGGACCCAAAACCAATAGTGGCGGGAAAGCTGTGGATTTGCAAGGGGATTAAATGGGTCGAACCCCTATAGGAGATCGCCGCCCTTCCAAAAGGACTGTAGTTAAGGAAAGGGAAAACAATATAAGTATATGAAAATAGGAGTATTTTGTTTATATAGTGTTTGTAAGTTGTACAGTGTCACTGAGACATTGAATGTAACCAATGAGATTTTGATTTTCCAATGAGGCTTAATGAAGTAAATTTTCAGAGTGGTTTTTTCTCCACTCATAAATATTGTGTTGTGGCTCCTCTCGATTTGTAATCTGTTTGTGTTTGTGTCTAATCAATCATATTTGTTCAAGCATTTTAGTCTTCATTTCATGGTGCTTCTTCAACATTTGAATATTTATGATACTTGAAGTTTATATGCATAAATTTGTGAGGATTAATTAAGTTAGATTTGATTTGTAATGACTAAATATATGACTAAAGTAATCACTAAATAAATGACTACCATGACTAAATAAATCACCAGTTAACAACAATCAATGACTAAATAAATGACTAGTTAACAACAATCAATGACTAAATTAATGACTAAATATATGACTAAATAAATCACTACCATGACTAAATAAATGACCAGTTAACAACAATCAATGACTAAATTAACACTAAATCAATGACTAAATCAATGACCAAATCAATGACTAAATAAATGACTAAAATAGTTTAGTCATAAATTTGGTCGCGTTATAAATGACCGACAATAAACTACTAAAAGTCACGTGACCAAAATTAGTCATTTATATGCAATTTTTAGTAGTTTATTTAGTCATATATTGTTGCTTTTGTACTAGTGATTGGTTTTGACTCCTCCATACTCTTCCTCGCTGGTATTGACCTTTCACTTCTCTGATTTGGTGAGCTGCAACCTAAAAATAAGGTTTCAACGAGGGTTTTAGAGTCTGTATATTAAAATGAAAATTACGACCAAGATACTAATACTGAGCACGTTTAGGTTTTAACATTACAACTTCCTTTACCCTATGCAATCAAGGTTGTCTGCCCTTGCAGATACCCACCGCTTTAAGTAGAGAAAAACAAAAATATAGGTAGAAGGAATAAAAGATAGAATAAAGCGAAGCAAGGATGACATGAGATTTTTTAGAATAGCATTGCCTAGTTGAATCTGCAGACCCTTTAATAGAGGGAGTCACCACTAAAATGGGTTGCACCATACCTTAGAAAGAATGGTCGAAAGCATTATGTTGGTGGGAGGATTCAACGCTCCTCTATTCAAACCAAACAATGTTGTATTTTTTGTTGCTTTCCCTGCCGCTATTGGTATTGGCTCCTCTAAACTCTTCCTCACTGGTATTGACCTTTCACTTCTCTGATTTGGCGAGCTGCAACCTAAAAATAAGGTTTGATGATTTGGCCAAGATTTTCCTACCCATTAGGGTATTTTCCCTCTAAAAAAATCAAAATGGAATTAAAATTAAATAAATTACAATATATAAATCTCAGGATTTTATACAATAGATATTATTAAATATATTTTATTATTATATAATATTAAATATTATATTATTATATAATATTAAATATTATCTTATAATATAATATAATATAATAATAAAAACTTACAGGAGCGAAAATGAGCAGGGTCGCTAGTTAGTGTGGAGGCGAAGAAGGGTGTTTTGGTGAAGACTGGAGCAGTGCCTACAAGGTTGTGTTGGGGAGATGAAGCAATTAAGGACAGCGAGGTGGAGCAGACTCTGGATCATACTCCACAATGGGTATTCGCAAGCGGGAAATGGGTGGACAAGTGCCATCCCGTGTACCGAACATAGGGCGATCCATTGGAGAAGGAAAGCAAACCAGTAAGGAAATGACATGACACCCCCGAAACCCCTATGGAAAAATGGGAACCCTGGCCAAGGAAAGCCCATCCTCTAGGGAAAAAATCACTTGAAAGGTGGAATGAATGGGCAGAGACACAGGCATGGAGGAATCTGAGGGGCCGACAAAGAGCAAGGCACGAGCGGATGGGTCTGAGGCCTGAGGTGGAGTAGCGAATAAAGGAGAAGGTCAATTCCAACATACCAACCAAAGAAATAATTATAGAGATCAATGTTTTCAAGGAAGTTAAGTCCGATGCAGCAATCCTTAAGGATTTCGCCTTCATCTGTCATTTCATTGGCAGCACACCGGATTGAGCTTCGATAAAAATTTGGATACAAGAGAACTAGAAGATTGAGGTTTTGTTATGTTTTTTGTCGAAAGGTTTTTTCTTAGTTGTGTTTGCAGATGAGAAAACAAAATTGAGGGTCGCAGAGGGGGATCTATGGTTTTTTCTTAGTTGTGTTTGCAGAGGGGGATCTATGGTTTATGGAAGCAAGCCCCTATACATGTAGCCATGGAACCATAATTTTGATCCAGTCAAAATGCAGCCATATGATCAACCAGTTTGGGTCAGATTATACAATCTCCCAGTAGAATACTGGACGGGCGATTGCTTGGAGAAAATTGGACACTCTTTAGGCACCTTACTTGAGATAGACATGAACATCCTGGAGGGCGATCTTTATAAGTACGCCAGACTTAACATTGTGGTGATTGACACCATTCCTTCCAATATTTGTTTGGTGGTAAATGGGGAGCGTTGGATACAGGAAGTTGAGATTGAAAAAACAAGGCAATTTTGTATTGATTGTGGATCATGGAATCACAAAACTATAGATTGAAACAAAGGTATAGAGGAGAGTGGAAAAAATATTCCTTAGGTGAATTCCTCTCCTTTGGCCCCCCAGCCCAAGCTGGATATCTCCAATGATAGGCCAACCCAAGTAGGCGTTAATTGGATCCACAACAAGGACTCAGCCGAATTGGTTCTATCCCCCAAGACATCACCCAATGATCGGGATAGGGTAGTCTCCAAGCCAGCGTATTCTCCCCCGAAGGAAGGCCACAAGATGGAGGAAGGCGACGGGGTTGATGATGCTTCTAGGGAAAGCGAAGATTTGGACTCAAATGTTGACCTAGAAGATGAGCTAGACATAATTGAAGATAGGTGCATTTCTCAGTCAGCAATTAAACACATGGGTCTAGGCAAAGTCGACACATTTGGTAACCCCCGTGGAAGGAAATCTTGTAAACAACTTCGAGAGGAGGAAGTTGCTGCCAAGAAATTCACTTGCATCACCAAGTTATTGAGTACCAAGGGAGGAAGCACCTCCCTTGGGAAACAATGAAGATCACAACTTGGAATGTCAAGGGCCTAAAGGCCCCTGACAAACAACGCCTAGTTAGGTGTCAACTTCAAAAGAGTTCAAGTTGCATCATTTTGCTACAAGAAACTAAGTTGTCAGGGGAGGATGGCTCAAAATTTTTGAAGTATTGTCACTCTTGGGAAGGTTACTTTCAAAACTCATCAGGTTCTGTGAGTGGTTTAGGTATGCTATGGAAGGTGGCGGAGGTCTCTGTGGAAATCATTTATTCCTCTGCAAATTGGATGGCGGCGAGTGTCTATGATTTAGGCTTAAACTGCCGCTTCACAATCATCAACATATATGGACCCACAAAAATAGAGGATAAGGCCCTTGTTTGGAAGTCAATTTTGGAGCTTTCTCACTCATATCCCAAGGATATACTAATCGTAGGGGGCGACTTTAATTGCATTTTAGAGATGTTTGAAAAGAGTGGTAGAATTAGAAGAGTCTCACAATCTACTTTGGATTTCAAAGCTTTAGTGGAAGAAATGGGTTTGTTGGACTGCCCCACGGGAAACAAAATCTTCACATGGACCAAAAAATGCAAGAATTTCACTACCATAGCTGAGAGATTGGATCGATTCATGATTTCTCCAATTTGGTTCAACTCGGGAATGCAAGTGTCTACTTGTATTCTGCCCATCTCAATCTCTAATCACTACCCTATAGAGCTATCAATTATTGGCGGGAGTGCCTAGGAGAAAACATGTTTCAAATTTCAAAACATGTGGTGGCAGGATCCAAGTCTATTGGAGCTATTGGAGAATTGGTGGAAGGAAGCAAAGGTGGGGGGCTCCATAAGCTTTATATTGGTCAAAAAGCTACAGATAATCAAATAGAAGCTCAAAGACTCTAATAGGGTAAAGTTTCAGAACATCTTTGTCGAAAAAGCTAGTGTGGAAGATGAGTTGGATTCTCTCAATGAAAAGGTAATAGCTAATGGCATGCAGAATGAAGATTTTGTTAGAGAAACTGAACTGAAAGGAAAGCTTGTCGAACTTCTAAAAAGAGAGGAGATTTATTGGAAGGAAAAATCTCGAGAGGTATGGCTAAGCGAAGGCGATGCCAATTCCAAATTCTTTCATGCCTCAGTCCTAGCAAAGAGAGCGGTTAACAAGATAGAGGAAATTAGTACATGCAATGGTCAGACTTCCCGCAGTGGGGCCGAGGTTGGTAAAGCAGTAGTTGAATTCTTCTCCAATCTTCTTGGAGAACAAGTGTCATAAGAATGCAGTAAGGACTTCCTCGATCTGATAAGTCCCGGGGTGAGCAATACAGACAACATGATGTTGTACGAATAGATTTCAAAAGATGAAGTTTGTGTTGCGCTCTTCCAGATGCATCCAGATAAGGTGTCGGGCCCAGATGGCTTCACGGCTAGGTTTTTTCAAAACTGTTGGGATTTTCTTGGTGATGACCTTTGGAAGCTAGCTGAGGACTTCCAGAAAACTAGGAGATTTTTTAAAGACCTAAATAATTCGGTCATTGCTCTAATCCCGAAAAAGGCCAATTGCTCCTCCTTTAATGACTATATGCCCATCTCACTGTGCAACACTATTACAAGATTTTTGCAAAATTCTTGGCCAACAGACTCAAGTCACTATTGGGGAAGATTATTTCGGTTGAACAAAATGGATTTGTGCCCGGTAGAGAAATAAGAGATAGTATTTTTCTCATCTCAGAGGTCGTTCACACTCTTAGTTCAAGCAAGCAGGCAGGAATGATCATTAAACTAGATGTAAGCAAGGCTTATGATAAGGTGCGTTGGTCATTCCTCATGGAGGCTATGAAAAGACTGGGTTTTTGTACTCATTGGTGTGATCTAATATTCCATTGTATTTCTTCAATATGTTTCTCGGTTGTTGTGAATGGATCACTCCACGGTTTCTTCCAGGCAACCAATGGGCTCAGACAAGCTGATCCTATGTCACCTTTCCTCTTCGTAATCATGGTTGAAGCTTTCAGTTGTGTAATAAAAAGTCAGTGACAGTGTCTAGAATGGCGAGGGGTGCAAGTGGCACCAAACATGGATCCTGTCACCCACTCCCAATTCGCTGATGATACTATTGATGGTGTTTTATGCACTTCTCAACACAGGCAGTGTGTAGGTGCACTACCTCTCTTGAAAGACAATCTCCCACAATCGAATTGCAGAACACTATCCCAAGGTCTCTCGGATGTCAGGTCATGACAGTGCTTAGATACCTCAGTAGTTTGATGTGATTTGCTGGAATCACAAGGCGGTCTTACAGAAAATACAAAGTGCGGACACAAAGCATGGAAGTTGGATCTGGAAATGGAGTTCATAGAATGGAAAGCTATCATGTGTTGGTTGTAGGTTCAAACAGTAGTCTTGGACTCCATTTAGTTGTTAGATTTGGCTTTACAATGTGCAATGAACCTTAGCATAGGTCAGTTACTAAAAAAAAGGAAAAAGGCGAAGGAGAGGAAAATTTCCTAAGTCTGAAGCTAGCTATGAATAGTGACAATGGAGTTCCTGCAATGGACAATTTATCAAAACAATATCCCACTTAACCAGGGATTTCACAGTATCATGGAATTTGTGCTATCTTCTAAGGTCTGCAAATATTTTATCCTTCATCCACCACATACATGCATGAATCAAAGATAAATGTTTGGGGCAGCTTTCAAATCAAGTCCAGGCTAACTTTGCACAGCTATCTACCATTAGCAAACAACAAAAAGTATGGACTAAGGAATCATCAACAAGGCAGGAATTTTCACAATCACCCAACAGCATTCCTAAGATCTATCCAAAGAAATAAGACAGCTAACTAAACAGCAATAAGATCTAAGTCAAACATCTAACTTTGGAGAATGAATCAAATAACATGAGAGAAACCAAGAAAATACACCAAGTCAATGTCTTTTCTTATAAATTTCAGCAGCATGTCTTTACAACAACTCAACTCTCTCTTTGCAAATGAGAGGAGTGCCCTATTTATAGTTTCCCAAAAGTTAAACGAATGGCCAAGATTCATCCTCATTGTGTGGCCAAGATTCATTACAAAATAGGGTTTTACCTACCCCCAAATAGATCTCAATTTAAAATTACATTCTTGTCTTTTCCTTATTTCATCCTCTTGTGGATGGCACTGTAGCTCTTTCGTCCTTTAGTGGATTGTTGTTTCTTTGTTGTAGCTACTCTTCAGGAAAGTCTTTATCTTTGGCTAGGTTGTCCTTCTGCTCCTCGGAAGCTGTGTGTTCTATATATTTGAGGATGATCGCTTGGAGCTTGTCTATCTCGAGGATTTCACATCGCAACGCCTGATAGCTCCATTCCTTAGCATTTTCTTCCAGCCTTTTCCAATCTTCATCATACTTCGAGCCTTGGTCCCTAAACAACTCTGATTGGTCGAAGGCGCGGGCAGCAAAACTTAGGAACTCCATTGTGATTTCTCCAACTGTCCCATCCTTCATCTTCTCCTGGAAGTATGGTTTGACCTTTTCTGGATCCATTTGCACAGTGGGCATATCATAGCTCGTCATTAGCTTAAGATATCGGGCACATTCCACCCAGATTTCCTTGATCCACTCAATGTCTGGATCCACCCTATTCAGGATTTGCTCCAACCTCTCCTTCCGGTTGTCGAAGTCTCTGCGCCACACATCAACTAGTCAGTGATCTTCTTTTTTCAGCTCTAGCTTCTCCTCCCACGTGGCCTTAGGCATTTGAAGGATAGCTTCGATCCTTGGGAAGGTGGAGTCGTAAGTTGCGGGAAAATTGGTGCAGAGTCTCCTAGTGCTTTCCAGAGACTGTATTAGGTCCAAGAACTTGTTGGCTGTCTGCACAGCCCTGCTGATTCCCATGTTTCTGATGTATGCGACCTGTTGGAACCAATCCTCGGTGGTTTTCTCCAAGTTCTTCTTTCTTTCCATTTTATCTATTTGCTCCTTGGAAAGCAATTGTGGTGCGGCCGTGGAGGTAGTGGGTAGGTCATCCACTGAGGACCATTGCTGTATGTAGTCTGTTAATGTTGCAACCTGCACCCTGAGCTCATCCTTGGAGACTTTGTCCTGCTTTATTAGGTGCACCACTTTGGCCACCGACTCCTCAAGGTGCTCGACCTTCTGTTCTCTGGTTGTTGTCCCCAAGTCAATGGTTGAGATATTGTAACTCACCCCTGCCTGGCCAATAATAGGCGTTGCAATTTGTGCTGCTCGGGAGCCAGAAGCATCCATTGTTATTCTAGATCAGACCTTGGGCTTCTTCTCCTTCTTCATTGTGATCTGAGATCGAGCCAAGATGGCCTCCAACCTTGCCCTTGGGTCCTTCAGCACATGGGTCATCTTCTCAAGTTGTCTCTCCAACCATTCAGGCACAGTAGGCTTCTCCTTGGGTTAATCACGGCTACCCTCGCTCTTCTCAGTCAAAGGTAAGACTTCTGCTTCTTTTCCCTTTTGGGGTTCTCCTTTCTCTTTGGTAGCATCCTCCTCCTCATCGGAGTCATGAACGAATACGAGGCGCTTGACAGGCAGTCTGGCTGATGGTTGCCAGATGGGACTTTCTTCTTTTGCTGCCTCTTCTTCTTTCTTCTCCTCAGTAGCCTCGGCCTCGGGGCTTTTGGCAGCATGGGTCTCAGCCTCAGTCAAATCCTTTATCTGCTGTCCTTCTGGCGGCTGCCCTTCTTTACCATGTGGTGACTCTTCTGTTTCCTCCCCAACATTCTTTAGCTGCTGCGCCATCTCCTCCTCAAGGTCCTCATCGAACGTCTAGATGATTTCCTTAGCACCCGAGCCATCCTCCTCATCCCCACTCTCAGAAGAATCTGTCTCTTCCTCCTCATAGACCACCCCGTCGATGGTTCGGTGCTCGTACTCAGGGTGCTCGTGATACTCATCAGCCTCCTTCTCGACTGACTTTGAGGCTTCCCATTCTTGCTCCGCCAACTCCTTTGAGATAAGCATTGTAGCTTCCATAGCTGGTGGCCCTGTCAGTGGTTGTGAAGGTTCGGCAGTTGCAAGGACCTGGGCAAGGGCTACCTGGAGAGTTGGATTCATCAATATCTGGGAGAGCTCAGGGGGAAGGTTTTGCATGTGCCATGTAAGAGCCTCGGGCATAGCGGTAGCGGGAATAGGCAATGTTATTGTTGCCAGAGGAAGCGACGTGATTGGCAACATGGCAGCAGAAGAAGGGGGAGTGGTCATGCCGGAAGAGGAGTCAACGATTACTACTGACTTGGTTGGAGGCGAAGGGGCGAGATGGACAAAAATGTCCACTACCGGCGGAGAAGCTGTGACTGTAGCTAGAGAGGTGGGTGGTGCAACAGGAGGGGCAGGGAGAGCCAAGGGAGGCCACAATTCTACCATACCCACTGCTTGTTTAAGCCTTTTGGGAGACGAGCCTCCTGTTTCTTTCTTCGCTGGGCCCTTTGGATCTGGAGACTGCGCGGTCTCTGTTCCTTTCCTTTTCTGGGACCTAGTGACTGGAGGAGACTTGGAGGTTTCACCAGTCGACGCGGTGGCAGCAACATCCTCCATGGCACTCGGCTCGCTTTTGAGCCCCTCATATGTCAGGACTACCCCTTGTCACTTTAGATGTGCCACTTGTCCATCGATCCACTCCCTGGTGCGAGTTATGATGGGCTGGGTGATGGTGTCCAGGTCATCGACCTCCTATTCGTCCCAGTCGATTGATAGTATTGGAAGGTTGGCAACTGCAAGGTACCTCAGATGCATGATGGTGGACTCGTCCTCCTCAACCTGGTCTGGTACCGGGAATGGTTGCACTCTTCTCAGGAATAGCAGTCATGCGCATGTAGTGCCTTGCGCGCACCTCCTTGTCATCCTAGCAGTCGACCCAGAAATCTTCAATGTGGTAATGATGGGCATATGCCGGCCCTAGGGCTTTCCTGATGTGGTCATGTGGGTCCATTCGTGGGCGCGCGGTGTACCAGTCGAAATGGTATTCTTAAGCTCCTTCTCAAAGTTACTGGCACACTGGGAAGTCTGTAATCGGTACATGCTCTGGCCAAGGGTCATGGGGTAGGAGATCCCCGCTATGTGCTTGTTGTTGAAGATGGCCTGGAGGTGTTGGAGCTATCGAGAAAGCTCTAGGAGGATGATCCTATCATTGGAGTAGCGAGGCAATTTATTTGGCCTTTCCGTGAAACCCTGGGCCCGGATGTATGTGAATTTTGGAAATTGGATGAACAGAAAAGCATATTGGTTTAGGAGTTCCCTGGCGCTATGGGAGACTCCTTTCGAAGTCTCTGGCGATCAACCTAATGATGTGGCCAATGAAGGCGTCATTGACCCTGCAGTACTCCGTTTTGAAGTTGCGGTACTGGAGCTGCGGATACTTGTCAAAGGGTTTGAGTCCTCGCTTCTGCCCTTGATCGGGTGCCACAAACAACCCGTTGTATTGTCGTTGATCTGCCAGGGAGTATACCAGGTAGGAGGTCATATAGAACTTGGAGCTCTTCTTCAAGTTAACAAACTGCTCATGGAAGCAGTTGCTAATGATGCCTCCCCAATAAAATGAGACCTTGGTTGTAACGTCTTCATTTCCCCACAGGATCTGCTCAATATAGTAGGCCATCCACTCTTAGAAGTAGGCGGCCGTTGGAAGACCCATGACCCTGCTCAGCATGGTTCCCAGGTCATGGTAATCCTCGTGGAAATCACTACAGAAGAGTTCCTGGGGAACCTTTGCAGCGCTACCTCGTTTTTCTTTAAGCCAATGGAGGTTGATTGACTTCTTGCACCCTGTTGGATTAGCATCCCATGCCGCCTGGATCATCACATCGACAATGCTTAATGGCTGAAAGATTGAAGAGATTGGGATTCACTGGCCCGAAAAGATGTGTTCTTTGTAAGCATGCAGAGGAAAACGTGGATCATTTGCTCCTTTCTTTCCCAGTTGTTGCCTCATGTTGGGATTGACTGCAAAGAATGTTCAATCTCATGGGCCCAAGGCAAGACAAACTCTAGAACTTCCTGTCCAATTGGCCAAATGTGAACAATAGTGGTTACTGGAAAGGAATCTAGATTTTGGCACCATCCATGGTAGCCTGGAATTTATGGAAGATGAGGAATAGGTGTATTTTCAAGGAGAAAGTGTTAGACCGTGAGCAACTCATTGCCAAAATTCAAAGTGCTATCATTGAGACAACAAATAACATAATCAATGTCGATTCCAAAGAAAAATTCTTGAGGTGGGATGAGGAGATCAAAAAGGCATGGACTGAACTCAGAATCCTAAAGGTGATGTCATCTTGTGCAACAAAGGTCAATAGGAAAGAGATTCATTAGACCTACCTAGTCCGGTTAAAATGGAAATTGAAATTTGATGGGGCTGCAAAAGGAAACCCCGGAAGTGCAGGGGTTGGCTGCATAATAAGGGACACAATTGAAGGTTGTATGTGGGCTGCATCAAAGAATCTTGGTGTGTGCACCAATAATATTGCAGAGATGGAAGAACTGTGGCTCGGTTTACAGCTTTGCATCCAAAATGGCATAGATTTAGTCGAGATAGAAGGTGATTCATTACTATGTGTTCAGGCAATAACCTCAAGAAGATCTCAAAATTGGTGAATTGAAGATTGGATTGCACCAATCAAATACCTATTAGATAAGCTTTCAAATTACTCTTTGTCACATGTATACAGGGAAGTAAACAAGGCAACGGATTTTTTGGCAAACTAGGGAGTGACCCAAAACGAAAAAGTTGTCACAGGCTCTGCCACAGTACTTTGGTCAGGCATGCAGGAGATCATCACCAAAGATTTTAGTGGATGTCAAGTCACCTCTTTGGCTCTTCCCAAGGGCTTG
This sequence comes from Sequoia sempervirens, assembly GCA_007258455.2. Classification (NCBI taxonomy): domain Eukaryota; kingdom Viridiplantae; phylum Streptophyta; class Pinopsida; order Cupressales; family Cupressaceae; genus Sequoia; species Sequoia sempervirens. The sequence continues at coordinate 118,553,792 of VDFB02000017.1, read as the reverse complement.
TGAGCTGAGTGACATGACCGATTCTGCACAGGCAGGCTTGTTAGGACAATTGTGGCCTAGTTTTGGGGCAGGTGTTAGTCCGAGGGGTACTTTGTGATCTATTGGTCCTAGGCTCGACCATGTGGTTTTTTAAGGCTTGTTCATCTGCCCCATTCATTTAGGATCAAGATGTCTTGGGGTGTTTGTTGTAGAACAAAAATGGTGTATCATTTTGGTTTAATGTGCCCATGTGCCAAGGAAACTTTGACTGTGCAATGCAGGAGGCTTTTCATGATCCAAAATTTGGAGGTGCATAACGCAATCATGGATATGGTGTCGACGGTGTTGAATGCGAATTATCATTGGTGCAATGGAAAGATCTATGAGACAGTGGTCAGACCTCTGGTGGACATAATTGAATCCCGGGAACAGGTCATAGTGCTACTAAATGGGTTTGTGGTGATCTCCAACGCACAAGTTGTAGCCAATGCAACTTTGGAATTAGGGGTGGATGGTTGGGTGATCTTTTTGTGCATGTTCTTTGACCCTGCAATGGTGGTGGATGAGGACGACGATGATGAAGAATATGAAGCGGAGTGGTGCAGGAGCACCTAGGAACACTAGTCATTTAGAAAGTCTTGAATGCATTTTTGTTTTTGCAATATTACCATAAAGGTCATGTTGACCATTTAGATAGAATTAGAGGTTTATGAATAATTCTTAATCTGTGGTGATCAGTATATTAAGAAGTTGTGAAAGGATGGATGAGTTTAGAAACTCACCTTGCTTAGCTTTCTAAAGATTGGCAAAAGTTGGAAAACACAGTGCATTTTGCAACTCTTGCATTAGGTCACTAATATGTCTGACCAAGGAAGATAACTGATTGAGGAACCTTATTTAAGGTGTGCCTCGACCTGAGAGCAAGGTTGGAAGTTTTGGTATTGTGGAAACATTTTGTGGATTGAAAGGAAAACAGTGTTTTGTGTGTTATTTCTGATTTTTGTTCCAAAGTAGAGCTTTAATGGATTGAATTTGTTGTTGTGTCTTGTGTAATATGTAGTGTAGCAATCTCCCAAGCATTGTGTGTCATTTATTTGCTTTCTTTAGTCAATTTCATTCATTGTTTGTAAATAGTTAGCTTGTACCCTGTTGTTGGTCTGAACCAAACAGTTTGGAAAGAATGGAGTGCTAAACCACTTTCCCACCGTACAAATTGTACAGCCCTTTGGGAACAGTGACTAGACTCCATGTATGTACATATGGTAGGCTGTAGGGTTTGGGAAAAGATAGGAGCTATTGGAAAGATCTTGCCCTAGGCGAGCCAGAATGGTGCCCGACTAGGAAAGCAAGAAGTGCAGAGCACATAATTTTGCGGGGGTGACAATTTTTTGAAAATTTCCTTTTGGAGGTGGTAGGAAAGTGTCTTACCTAGTTGTAACATGAAGAAGAAGGCTCCATTAGTTCAGTTGATGTGAGAACAAGTAGACAGTTTGAAAGCGGCCAGACAGTGATTTAAAAACCCTAGGAAATGTCCATTTTCAAGTTCAAGCATTGTACAGACAATTAAGGCTTAAGACCTCAAAAATCCTTGAGAGGTGTTCATTTGATCCAAGAATCTCAAAGAAAGAGTGAGGTTTTCTTTAGAAAGAATTGAGATTAGGCCTATTTTCTCGGAGAAAGAGGCCTAATTGGGGCTCTAGGGCTAGTAGCCTTTTTCAACCCTAAATGAGGGTTTGGTGAAAGCGATGGAAGGGTTGAGTTTGGTGAACCTTCAGGAACCCTAGGAGGATGGTTTGAAGTTATTGAAGACTTCTCTACACCCCTACAAGATCTAATTGAGAGTTGAGGTAGTGTTAGTCTTTAGGGTAGATTAAAGGCTAAGGAAGAGTTAGAGTTATGGCACCAAGTTTAACTTGGTTGGTTGAATAGTCTTGATAGTGGGGTTGGCCAGGAGAACTAGGGGTACCTAAACAAGAGAAGGGACCTATAGGTTTAGATGGTGAAGCAAAACACCATGGAAGTCTTCTAACAAGACTTAGAGCATGAGACTTTGAAAGTTTCATCCAACCCCTCCCTATCAGATTGGTATCAGAGCAAGCAAAAGATTTGGGATAGAATAATATATGTCAGAGGTTGAGTCTAGTGATTCTACCATCATGGTGACAAATGCAGAATTGGCCAAGATGGTCGAAGGGCAGGAGGAAGACAATAGGCTATTGAGGGAAAGAATAGAACAACTTGAGCAAGCATTGAATGAAGCGTAGTTTGAAGGAAGGGTACCAAAGAAAGAAGAGGTTGCATTGGAAGATAAGATCCCTGAACCTGACCCTATTTTGAAAGAAGAGCCTTTCTTGAAGGCATTGAAGGCTTTGATTGGAAAAGCACTTGAAGGCATACCACTGTTTAGTGGAAAAATGGAAGCTGATTTAGTTGTGGATTGGATAGAGGGAATGGAAAACCATTTTGAGTGTGATGGGGTCACAGAAGCACTGAAGGTAAAGGTGGCCAAATCAAGGTTAAGAGGTTTTTCCTTGACATGGTGGAAGTTCATTCAGACAGAGAGGGAAAAGGAAGGCAAGAAACCTATCTCTACTTGGAAAGGTATGGTTGCAAAAGTGAGAGAAGCATACATGCCAAATGATTATGAGATTCAGTTACACAAGAAAAGACAGAGCTTGAGGCAAAGGGACCAAGATGTGAACACTTATACTGAGGATTTTCAAAAACTTTGTATGAGGTCTAATGTGATAGAGGATGAAAGTCTTAAGGTGGCTAGATACCTTAATGGATTGAAGTGGAACATCCAAGAGGAGATGACTCTTCTAAGTCCTAAAATAGTACACCAATGTTACCAATTAGCTATTAAGATTTAGGAAAGAAGCAAGAGGAAACAAGAATAGGCTTCTAAGGGCAGAGGAAAAGGCAGAGATCAAAGAGGACATAGAGGTGGATACCAAGGTAGAGGGACTGAACAAAGAAACTAAGGAGAGTCTATACTCACTGAGCATGGAAGTGAGACACCTTCTAGAGGAGGGTATAACAGAGGTAGAGGAGCAGGCAGGAGCAATTCTTACTTTGCTAATATGAAGTTTTACCATTGTGGACAAGTAGGTCATCTTGCTTATAGGTGCCCGGAGAAAGCATCTTCATCAAATATTGAGAAGAGAGTGACATATGCACAAGAGGACACCATGAGTGTCAAGTCACCTGAGGTTAGTCACATTGAATCAGAAGTGGGGGAGAATCTCATGTTTAGTAGAGTTTTGATCAGACAACCGGTCAAGGAAGAGCCAAGGCAAAGAAGAGCCTTATTTAGAGTGAGATGCAAAATACTTGGGAAAGTATGCAAGGTGATAGTGGACTCAGGGTTTACTGACAACATATTCTCAGAGGAGGCAGTGATGAAATTGAAGTTGGAAAAGGTACCCCACACTAATCCTTACAAGGTGACATGGTTGAACAAAGGGCAGAGTGTTCTTGTCAATGAGCAAACAACGGTGGAGTTCTCCATTGGAGGATACAAAGACAAGTTGATTTGTGATGTGTTACCCATGGATGCATGCCATCTTCTATTGGGAAGACCATGGCAATATGACAGAGGTGCCATCTATGATGGAAAAGCCAATACTATCTCATTCAAGAAGGATGGAAAGACATTCAAGTTGCAGTCACTCTTAGATGAAGAAGAAGGATAGTCAAAGACCCCTAGTGTCTTATTAAGCAGTGGCAAAGAGTTCATTAACAACCTACATCAAGGAGGTGAAGGATATGTGGTTATGATGTAGACTAAGGAGAAAGATCAAACTGAGAAAACAGTCATACCAGAAACAGTCTAGAAGTTACTTGTGAAGTATAAGGACATAGTCAGTGATGGTACACCTGCAACTTTACCTCCAAAGAGAGCCATTAGTCATCAAATTGACTTCATACCAGGGGTTTCATTACCAAACAAAGCAGCTTATAAGCTTACATCAAATCAAAACTTAGAGGTAGCTAGACAAGTGCAGGAGTTATTGGATCAAGGCTTGATTAGGAAGAGCATCAGCCCATGTGCAGTACCAATGGTCTTAGCAACCAAGAAAGGTGGTAAGTGGAGATTATGCACTGATTCTAGGGCAATAAATAGAATCACAATTAGGTATAGGTTCCCTATTCCTAGAATTGAGGACTTGATGGATTGTCTTGGAGGAGCTCAGTACTTCACCAAGTTGGATCTCAAGAGTGGATACCATCAAATCAGAATCAAGGATGGAGATTAATGGAAGACAGCTTTTAAGACAAATGATGGGTTGTATGAGTGGAGAGTTATGCCATTTGGCCTCTCTAATGCCCCTAGCACATTCACGAGACTCATGAATGAAGTGCTCAAAGACTTTACAGGGATATTTGTAGTGGTATATCTTGATGATATACTCATCTTTAGCAAGACAACAGAAGAACATCTAAAACATGCGGAGTTGGTTCTTAGAAGATTGCAAGAAGAGAAGTTAGCCATCAACCTAGAGAAATGTGAGTTCTTCAAACAGGAGCTTGTGTATTTAGGGTTTGTAGTATCCCAAGGATCATTGAAGATGGATCCAAGCAAGGTGGAAGCTATTCTAAACTGGCCTACACCAACCATAGGGACAGAGGTAAGAATTTTTCATGGATTAGCCCAATTTTATAGAAAATTCATAAGGAACTTTAGTGGCATATGTGCAACAGTCCTAAACACAATCAAACATGGTTTGAAAACTAAGTTTAAGTGGACTCAAGAAGCTGAGAAAGGTTTTGAGAAACTGAAATAAGAAGTGGAAACTCAACCTATACTTTTGTTACCTAGTTTTGACAAGTTGTTTACTGTGGCATGTGATGCTAGTGGATTTGCAGTAGGAGGAGTGCTAAGCCAAGAAGGCAGGCCTGTAGCTTTCTTTAGTGAAAAGCTCAATGAAGCTAAGACAAAGTATTCTACCAATGACCTAGAACTTTATGCTTTGGTTCAGTCACTTAGGAAGTGGAGGCATTATCTCCTACCCAAAGATTTTGTAGTCTTTACTAACAATCAGGCACTTAGCTATATCAACACTCAAGAGAAGCTAAGTAATAGGCATTTGAAATGGATGGAATACATCCAAGCTTTTAACTTCACCATCAAGCACAAGAAGGGACAGTTGAACAAGGTGGCAAATGCACTAAGCAGAAGATTGCTGACAGTGCAAGAGATACAGATCAAGAGCATTGGAATAGAGAGTTTCAAGGATCTCTATGGGGAAGATGAAGACTTCTCAGAGGCCTAAAAGGTATGTTCTGATTTTGAGAATCACTTTCATAGTCAATATTCAGAGTATACATTGCAAAGTGGATTGTTATTCAAGGGAAATCAGTTGTGTGTGCCAAAAGGTTCTATGAGAGAGAATCTTATACAAGAAAAGCACAATGGTAGTCTTAGTGGTCATTTTGGCATCAACAAGACAATGGAACTAGTGCAAAGGTTCTACTATTGGCCCAAGTTTCCAAGGGATGTCAGAAGGTATGTGGAGCAGTGTGTAGTTTGTATGAAAGCCAAAGGGGGAGCTAGTAATGCAGGTTTGTATCAACCTCTACCTATTCCCAATAGACCATGGGAGTGTGTTAGCATGGATTTTGTTGTAGGACTCCCTAAGACTAAGACAGGGTTTGATAGTGTTTATGTGGTGGTAGATAGATTCAGCAAGATGAGTCACTTTATCCCTTGCAAAACCACTCATGATGCTAGTTACATTGCTCATCTTTTCTTCAAGGAAATTGTAAGGATCCATGGATTGCCTTTAAGCATTGTCTCAGACAGGGATGTGAAGTTCATGAGTCATTTTTGGAAGACTCTATGGAGCAGATTAGGTACCAACCTGTCTTTTGGATCAGATTACCATCCTCAGACCGATGGACAAACTGAGGTGGTTAATAGAGTGTTAGGTAACCTTCTCAAATGCCTAACCAAGGAGTATGGACAGACATGGGACATGGTTATATCACAAGCTGAGTATGCATACAATGACAGTGTGAACATGACTACAGGGAAGAGTCCTTTTGAAATAGTGTATGGGATGGACCCAAGAGGTGTGTGTGAGCTTAGAGACCTAGGAGCTAAGGAGCATAGGATTGGACATGCTAAGGATTTCTCTCAGACCATGAAGGAGATTCAGGAGCAGGTAGACAGTCACCAAGGCTACTCAAAAGTTGAAAGAGAAGGTGGATTTGTCTAGAAAGGATATACAATTTACAGTAGGAGACTATGTCATGGTTCACCTCAACAAATCTAGGTTGCAGAAGGGTACATCAACCAAATTGCAGATGAAAAGAGTGGGACCATGCAAAGTGTTAGCCAAGTATGGGAAAAATGCATACAAGGTGGAGTTACCTGCAGATTTAGGGATTTCACCAGTATTCAATGTAGCTGATTTGATCAGATATAAGGGATCAGTCAATGATTTAGATCAGAATAGTAGGGAGGTCTTCAAGGATGTAAGCAACATAGTCTTACCTACTCCATACAAGCTACAAGCAGAGAGGATCTTGGAGTCAAGAGTGAAGAAATCTACAAGGCATAAGGTGTACATGGAGCATCTTATCAAATGGAAGAACAAACATGAATATGAGGCTACTTGGGTAGATGAAGCTGAGTTTAAGAAGTAGGGCATTGATGTGTTACTGACCTCTCCTCACATTCCTTAGTGTTTGTGTAGGGAGGGGGAGAATGGTGCAGGAGCACCTATTAACACTAGTCGTTTATAAAGTCTTGAATGCATTTTTGTTTTTGCAATATTACCATAAAGGTCATGTTGACCATTTAGATAGAATTAGAGGTTTATGAATAAGTCTTAATCTTTGGTGATCAGTAGATTAAGAAGTTGTGAAAGGATGGATGAGTTTAGAAACTCACCTTGCTTAGCTTTCTAAAGATTGGCAAAAGTTGGAAAACACGGTGCATTTTGCAACTCTTGCCATTAGGTCACTAATATGTCTGAACAAGGAAGATAACTAATTGAGGAACCTTATTTAAGGTGTGCCTCGACCTGAGAGTAGGGTTGGAAGTTTTGGTATTGTGGAAACATTTTGTGGATTGAAAGGAAAACAACGTTTTGTGTGTTATTTCTGATTTTTGTTCCAAAGTAGAGCTTTAATGGATTGAATTTGCTGTTGTGTCTTGTGTAATATGTAGTGTAGCAATCTCCCAAGCATTGTGTGTCATTTATTTTCTTTCTTTAGTCAATTTCATTCATTGTTTGTAAATAGTTAGCTTGTACCCTGTTGCTAGTCTGAACCAAACAGTTTGGAAAGAATGGAGTGCTAGACCACTTTCCCACCATAAAAATTGTATGGCCCTTTGGGAATAGTGACTAGACTCCATGTATGTACATATGGTAGGCTGTAGGGTTTGGGAAAAGACAGGAGTTGTTGGAAAGATCTTGCCCTAGGCGAGCCAGAATGGTGCTCGGCTAGGAAAGCAAGAAGTGCAGAGCACATAATTTTGCGGGGGTGAAATTTTTTTGAAAATTTCCTTTTGGAGGTGGTAGGCAAGTTTCTTACCTAGTTGTAACATGAAGAAGAAGGCTCCATCAGTTCAGTTGATGTGAGAACAAGTAGACAGTTTGAAAGCGGCCAAACAGTGGTTTAAAAACCCTAGGAAATGTCCATTTTCAAGTTCAAGCATTGTACGGACAGTTAAGGCTTAAGACCTCAAAAATCCTTGAGAGGTGTTCATTTAATCCAAGAATCTCAAAGAAAGAGTGAGGTTTTCTTTAGAAATAATTGAGATTAGGCCTATTTTCTCGGAGAAAGAGGCCTAATTGGGGCTCTAGGGCTAGTAGCCTTTTTCAACCCTAAATGAGGGTTTGGTGAAAGCGATGGAAGGGTGGAGTTTGGTGAACCTTCAGGAACCCTAGGAGGATGGTTTGAAGTTATTGAAGACTTCTCTACACCCCTGCAAGATCTAATTGAGAGTTGAGGTAGTGTTAGTCTTTAGGGAAGATTAAAGGCTAAGGAAGAGTTAGAGTTATGGCACCAAGTTTAACTTGGTTGGTTGAATAGTGTTGATAGTGGGGTTGGCTAGGAGAACCAGGGGTACCTAAACAAGAGAAGGGACCTATAGGTTCAGATGGTGAAGCAAAACACCATGGAAGTCTTCTAACAAGACTTAGAGCATGAGACTCTAAAAGTTTCATCCAACCCCTCCCTATCACAGAGGCTTTATGCCAGTGCCGAGAGGCCTTGGTAAACTATATGACGGATGCATGGGAAGTATTCTGGGTTGGGGTCAAGAACACAAACATGGAGGCCTTCTCCAGATTCATGGACTTCGGTCGGTCGTGGCTAGGCAAGGGGAGTCTGAGGAAGGTTACCGCGCTGGGTGGATGCCTGGCAGTAATTTACCAACATCTGGTGCACTAGCCTCTAGGGAAACCTGTTCTGTTATGTAAGCGGGCTTGTTTTAGCCCTATTTGGATGTACATGGGAGCTACCCCCTTTGGTAGCACTTACCTATATATATATATATAATATTATATTATATTATATTATATTATATTATATAATAATATAATATTATATTATAAATATTATATTATATATTATATTATATATATATTATATTATATATATTATATTATATTATATTATATTATAATATAATATAAATATAATAATATAATAATTATATTGTATTATAATATAATGTAATAAATATATATAATATAATATTAAATATAGTATATTATTATATAATATTAAATACATTATAATATAAATATAATATTATATAATATTATTATGTTATATATATAATATATTATATTATATTATTATGTAATATATATAATATATTATATAATATCATATTATATTATAATATATTATATTATATTGTATTGTAATATAATATATTATTATTATATTATATTATAATACCACCCACTCCCTCAATTCAATTTTTTTTTTGTAATTATCCATTTTAATATCATATTGTCTAATTTTTATTTGTGTGATTAATTATTTAGTCATTTTTATTTGTGTGATTATCCACTTTAATATCATATTGTCTAATTTTTATTTGTGTGACTAATTATTTAGTTGTGTTTTTTACTCGATGATCAAATTAGTCACTTATGATGATCAAATTAGTCATTTATTTAGTTATTTATAGTTGTGTTGCAAAAAATGAGTAGAATTTAATCATCTTTAGTTGTTGTGACTAAAAGTTTTAGTCACGTAGTCATTTATTTGCCAAATTCTACTAGTGATCGGAGCAATATAAATCCCAACAACAAAAGTCAAACTAGAGCATTTCGTTAAGGGTTACAAAGTGCAAAATGTACCTCAGAGGCATAAAAGCGCCCCTACAGGCCAAGGGCACCCAAGAATTTGAGCCCCATAAAATAGTTTTCAGAACTTGCACATAAAGTCATCCTTTCCAAAATACTTCCAGCTTCGTGATGGCTTCAACATCCAGTCCGCAAGAATCATCAATTACCAACAACTACAAATTGAAGCACAAAGGGTCAAATTAAGGAAATTGAAAAGCATCCAAGAAATTGGCTAAGTCTGACAAAAAAAGCACCCTTCTAGGAAAAGGTGCCCAAGAATTCAAGCCACCAGATTCAGTTTTCAAGGTTCACAACCTCCAATAATATCTCTTCAGAGTTGATTCAACTCCTTAGTGAATCTATTAGCAAGGCTTCACAATCAATCAGGCGACCAAAAATCAGGATTGAACGGAGGCTATCTATCAAGTAGAAGTTGAAGATCTTCAACACTGGCAAGGTGGCATCCAAAGTAAACTCCAGGTTGAAGATTTTGAAGACTTTCTCAAGGTTAGGCACCCCAAAATTGGTGGAGATGTTTCAGTTAACTGCCAATCACAAAGATGATTCCTTAATCAAGATTTGGATGCCCAAATTGATGCTTCAACCTCAAATTGATATTTATCAAGCATCTAGGCATCATAATTCATTATTTCTTTGTAGGTTGAAGAGCAAAAACATATATTTTTCTTCTCAATGTGATTTCAAGGATCAAATAGAAGCCATTGTCAGTGTTCTTTGTAGTTCCAAGTGCAGGTTGCATAAAAGGATGTTTTTCACAAAGCTTCACCATCGAGCATTATTTTCCAAGGCAACCGTTTATAACTTCTAGCGTCTCCCCACACATTTCTTCTATTCATGTCTTAGGTTTTCTTGCATGTCCAAGCAAATGACATTTTTTCATAATTTTTTCCTTCTACGTATGTTCAACATGAGATTGGACACAAAACCCATGTGCTATATTTCTTCAAAAAAGTTGCCCCGTTGCCCCCAGTTTTTAGGGTTTCTACAAAAAATCACCATTTTAAAAAACTAACGAACTGGGTTTGCTTAGCATAGAGGTGCCTACAATACCCATGTGCTAGAATTTTCTGGGAAAAAATAGCTTCTGGAGCTTCTAAAAGCTTTTGCTCCAAGGGGTTATTACATGTCAAAGAAAAAATCATCTTTTCAAAAAACTAACATTATGGATTCATTCAAAAAAATATTCCCAACAAAACCCACGTCTCAGAAATTTTCATAAAAGTTGCCCCTCGAGGAGGCTATTTTTAACTGTCGTGAAAAGTTGTTCAAATAGTGTCGTGTGTCCAGTCAATCATCAAGGTTTTCATAATGCAATTCTCTCAGGTTGAATACAATACCAAATCGGTCTTACTTCATGATTTCCTGAAAACGATTGACATTGATTTACATCGAGCACATCCGAGGGTTGAGTTGACAATTTGACAGGCGTAGACACTCAAAGTCCACGAATTCCATATGGTTTCATACCTTGTATATCTGATATCCTTTTGAGGCTAGTTTAGAGGGTTGAATACCATGGAACTCTAGGTGTGCAATGAGTTCATGGGCATTTCTCACAACTAGAGTGTTTGCAGTCAAACTTGGAGGTTTCACCATGCAACACTCTTCCATTGAAAACAATCAAGAAAAGCGTAAGAAGCATAAAGTTGCAGAAGGAATAGAGGTCATCACTCCAATTACAAAGCCACCAAAGTTCCTATTACTAATTTTTCGCTACAGCTCAATTAGTGGAGCTAATTAAATGTTGTTATATTTGAAAGTGAAAATACAGTTATTTCTGTATACGCTTAAGTGTTGTTTGCACTATATTCATCATTCATCAAGTGATAGTTATGAAAGTGTTTTGAGAAAGCTTAGTTTCAGAAGTATTGCTCAAATATTTTACAAAATCAAATGGAGTACAGAACTGAGTATACAAATGATTAAGCATAACAGAGTGCTTTCATTTATTTCATGGAGTATTCACATTACATGTGTTCATTTGATTGCAAGAATACAAATGATGGTACAACTTTGCATTTCAATGCATTTCTTTCAAAATGGAAATGAAAGGAGAAATTTAAAGATCCACACAAGTCGTGGATGTAACTATCACAATGCATCATGAGGGGCATGCTACACTATTGAAGATGCAGGAAAAGAAATCACATAAGCATGAACATAATCATCATTGCTTGTGCTTTTGGCCAAAGCAGAAGTGGTGCACCATCCTTCGTCCTCGAGCTCCAATCAACCTGTAAGAGAAGAGAGGGATTGTTAGAGCTCCGACTATGAACATTCCTATATGAACCCCAACAATAATGTAAAATACTACCAACGATGCATTGAAACAGTTGCAAAAACGGGAGATTGATAGAAGCAAAGAAGGAAACATCATAATAATATATTGTTTTTTGCTAACATTGTTTGTTTCCTTGTGCAGGTATAGGAAAAATCATGAAGTTGATCATATTATGAAGACATTAAGAATGTGGGGTAAAACGGGCTCCCACAAGGGTAGAGCTCGGCATGCTATCCCTCAGCATCAAATGAGGGTTGAACATAGAGGTATAATCATCATGTTGAATGGAATAGATACATTTCAATTATCAAAGTAATCAAGCCCATTTTTCACTCATAGCAATCAAATTTGATAATAGTGAAGTGAAAGATATGAGTAAAAATGAAATCAATTCAGAAACAGGATCAACAAGTATTTCGTGTTTTTTTTAAAGTGAACAGGCATACATAATTTCCTTGCCTAAAATCATCAATTTCAGATGAAACAATGGATAAGCTTCAGAATATCATAAGCAAGTGCTCTTATTTCAGAACATCCTCATTATTACTGCCCAAAAGGAGCATAACGATTGAAACATATTTCTACTTTAACAGAGAATGAATCCACAAGTGGCTGTGAATTAATTATTGGAACATAAAAATGCATGAAGAGTGCTAGATAAGAAGCAATGATAGCATCTAATCAATGCATGAACAGTTCAGTCATCTATTAAGTGGTGGAGCAAGCAACTTGTTTGAAGTGTGGAGTACAATGACTAGTAGGTTTGATAAAGAGAAGCAAATGATACAATGAAGACAACCAATTTCATTTTAGCTGAGAGTGGAGGGAAACAGTCCAAGAGTACACTATTTTTGAAGGTTAGTTTCCTCACTTATCATGTATTTTGAATGGTGGTATAGTAAGTAAAAAGTCATTTCTAGAATGGGAAAAAATTACATTGAACATAGCATGAGTGGAGGTTTAGACTGCATCCCTGAAGAGCGTGAGTGCATAAGAGACTAGAGCAAGAAAATAATCTACAAGTTTAAATCAAAGGAATTTCTATGTGCAAGGAAGGTGCAAAACAACATGACAATGGCACCTGAAAGTGCAATCAAAAGATACATGAAGATATATGGAGATCTCAACTAGAAATGCATAATGTAATAAATGAAATTACAAAGGAATGAAATATCATGGTCGAGCTCGAGCTCGAGCCTTGTAGAGATCAAAGGTACACATTATTTTTCAAAATGCAAATACCCACATTAAGTTTTGTTCCAAAATTACAAAAGAGGTAAAATGCAATCATGGGTCGAGCCTAGGAAAGTTCAAAATGCCTGATTTGTGCATATTATGGCCGCAGCTTGGGGAGAGCTTGTGGCTCTTAGAATGGTTACCAATCCACGAAAGAGGATAAGCCCATTATAGTTTTTCATCCGATTTAAAATACCTGAAGCAGAATAACAATCAAAATGCATGGAGATCTTTGCATAATTCTAGATTCAAGTCTACATGGCGCGGCCTGTGTAATGGCCATAAATTCATCAATAGAAAATGATCTTTTGCAGAGATGTAAAGCTCTCTTAAGCTTTCTATTTTGGAGAAAGAATGCCAATAGAAATACAAAGAACAATAAACTTACCATGCGCGCCTAGGGAAGAGATCAAGCTCTCGGCCGAGCTCTGTTAGATCCCCTGCAATGTCTCCTCATGGCACCTCATGGAGAAGGAAGAGAACAGTAAGGAAACACATGGAGGCCGAGATATGTAAAAGGATGCATCAGATAAATATATCATAAGTCGCGGCCTATAAGGCCATTTTCTCATCAAACGAGCCAAGAAACAAAAGAGAAGACATAAAATAAGCTTACCATGGCTTGGAGGTCGAGCATTATTAGAATTAAAGAGAAGCAAAGCTCGAATGGAGGATCCAAATCAAAACCCTAGATCATACATGGGGGCCCTTTCTCAGTAGAACATTTTTCTCAAAGTCACAAAAGGAAAATGATTTGAATTTAGGGTTTCCTTTAAGTTTTGTCTATTCCTCATGCCCTAATTCGAAAATGGAGTTTTTTTTTAAGATTAATGCCTTAGATTTATTCTTTAATGTCTTATACATACCCTAGGTCAAGCATTATAGAGGTCTTCACATTATGATTTGCCTAGGTCTTTAGGCTTGTTTGATAAAATATTTTATGGCCTAAGACTTTAGGGATTTGTGAAATGTCAATTTTGTGAGAATTGAGGAATGATTAAATGCCTTAGATTTTAATTGATTTTGGAGAAAAATCAATTAAAATAAGAATGATAAAATCATATATGCCTTGCAGAATAGACCTTTGTCACTTAGGTTTTGTTTTTCAATTGATTTTAAAGAAATCAATCAGGGGATATGGATAGGAGATTTCTTTATTATATTTTATGATTTTTTAAGAAAATCAATTTTTGTAATTGGAGAAATAAGGTTGTGTAAGTTTTGCAAAAGATTTCCAAAATCTTTAGTTGCAAAAAATTAAGTCAAATTGAGAGAATATTAAATCTACAAGCTATGTAAAGCAAGTTGTTTTATCTCTTTGCTATTTTTAGCAGATTTGTCAGAGATATTTCCTTGGTCAGATTTGAGATTCCTGCTGGAGAGATAAGGTGTTTTTTTTTCTTTAAAAGCATATTTGACCTTTTTTGAGGAGCTTTTCAGTATGTATTTGCAAAAAGTGAGTTTTTTCTGCTTTTGTGCAGACTTTTGAGGCAGTTTTTGATACCTTTCCTTGAGCTTTCTTCTTGAGCTCGGATTAGGGTTTTGGGGATATATCTTATGGAAAAACTTAGTGTTTTTGCAATCCAGATTATTGTTTCTTGCTCTGATACACTTTTTGAGAGCTTAAAAACTTTTTGTACTCAATTTAGACAAATACACTCTTTCAGTTTCAATAAAGCAACAGGGTTCTTCTCATTTTTCTGGTATCAGTTTTGTGATGGCAATCTGATGTCTTTGTGTTTCAGATTTGAATCCTTACATGTCTTGTTGTTGTGAATCTTTGTTCAAGAATTACATGCTTTCAGGTTGCATGTTGTATTTAGTTCTTTTAAATCTTCATGCAAATCACTGATGAAAACATGTGCTAATGAGATTGTGAGGGCTATTGTGATAGAGAAACTATTGTGAGTGATAAAGTCTGAATTTTCATAAGTCTAGTGAATCATCTATTAGTCATAGGTTTTAATTTAAGTTATTCTCTATCCTTTTTCCTCGAAAATCACTTAGAATAGGATCCATCATTCGGAGAACCAGCTCACTCTGGAGATTCTCTTTTCGCATAGATCACCCACATCTGAAAAGAGTTTCCATGTTTCAACACATAGTCTTATTTTTGCAAATTTGACAAAGGGTGCATATCTGATTGTTAACAGTTCCCAGTCAATGAACTTCCAATTTAAATGTCTAGATATTTCTAGGATAGCTTAAGTTGTTGACAAGCAGTGAACTGACAGTTGAGGCATGTGACAATCTCTAGACACAAAGATAGTTAACAACTGGTTGGAGGAGTTAATTACTCAAATTGACTAAAGTGTGAACTGCCAGTTGAAACATCCCACCTTCTCCAAAAATGGCATTTAAGACCAGTAGTTAACTTGATGCCTTTTCCAAGTTAACTCATTGTCCCACCTTTTATTCATGTCTATTTTTGGAGACACCTTTTGTATAGTGGAGTTCTATTTAGTTTTGAATCAGTTAATTGAAGTAGTCTTTCTAGTTAACTGTTAGGTTACATTTGATTAGACATAGGAATAAATCTTGTTGATTGGCAAGAACTGAATGTTAACTCAAGGAGAATTTAGGGTTCCCCACTCCTTTGAACTTCTATAAATAAGAGCAACCTTGCTCATTATTGTTTAACTTTTATTACTACACAAAATTGTTGCATTGTTGTCTCATCAAGCTTGCAAGTCAATATATGTTCACTCTTTGTCTAAGAGTTGTTTGGTTGATTTTATCTTGTTTGATTGTCCTCTTTCATACCATTTGTTGTCCCAAATATTTATAATCATTGATCGAGTTTGAAGAAATAAATTAAAAGAGAAATGAACCTTTGATCCAAAGTTTCAAGATCTATCAACACTTGTTTTTATAATCTTTGTTTCAATCTACACTTGAAAAAGAGTTATGAACCTTTGAATGAATTTGGAGATTAAGCTTATCATTTAATGTTGTTTCTTATGATCTATATTTTAGCCTACACCTCAAACAAAGCTCTGAGCGTTCAAGGGAATCATGATATCTAGTTCATCATTTGATGTTGTTTCCAATAATCTTCTTTTTAGCCTACACCTTGAAAGAGCAATGAGCCTTCAAGGGAATCCTAAGATCTAGATTATCATTTGAGTGTTTGCCTGCATAAAATTTATTTCAGAATAAATCTAAAAGAGCAATGAGCCTTCAGATGCATTATGAGAGACAGTTTGTCTAAGTGATCCAACCATTCCCAATTGCTCCTAAATCCTCCTGCTCTAAAATACTTGAGAAGATAGGATAGTTATAGCTTTAGCCTAGTTGTAGTTAAGATCTGTAGAAACTAGAGAAAACCTTAGCTGCAACACATTGTGTTTTATAACCTTGTGCTCTATCGCTAAGTAAAAAGATAAAAAAAATAGTTTACTTTACTTTTTATGCAAAATTAGCAAAATAGGGAGCTTCCCCTCCTAATTTGAAGAGAAGTTCATCTATGCATAGCTATCCATTTCCAATATGCATTCCAGAGGTGTGAATTGAAACACCAACAATTTTCTAGTGCCCACCATGGGGCACGAGGCATAAAACTTCAAGAAATCTTACGCTTTATTTCACGGGAATGACTATCTGGTATCCAATTGGATGATCCATATAGAAGCAATGGATGATAAAAATGATAATGTTGGAAAGAGATGTCCATCCTCATTACCTTGGTGTAATAACATTGGAACTTTGGCCTTTTAGGTAAATCATGAGTTACCTAAAGGGTCAAGGAAGCACTTTCCCCGATTTCATGGTGATGGAAGTCAACATCTGGAGGAACATTTTTATGCGTTCACAACGGCTTGCGTTGTCTTGCACGTGGCATATGAAGACATCATAGTGTGTCTCTTTGTGGAGACTCTTATGGGAAATGTTGTCAACTAGTTCAATCACTTGGAGCCAGGCATTATTACAAGCTCGACAACTATGAGCGAGAAGTTTATGGCAAGATTCAAGCCTGCTAAAGATAGTCATTTGTTGTTCATCGGACTTAAAAATTCTAAGATGGAGAATAATGAGCAAATGAGGGATATTTTGGCAATATTTAATCATCTTGTTACACGACTTTCTTCTATACTTAATCCATCACCAAAGATTTTGATGAGTTGTTTCATAAATGCTCTTCCATCAGAGATAGCCTTCTTCCTCAAGACGACAAAAGAAACAAAGTTGAAAAGTGCGCAAGAACACACCATCAATTTGGAGGATGATATGATCACTTCTAGCATGACAAAAATAAATTCTATCAGATCTCTAGTTCAACAACCGTATCAGCCAAAGAGAGACAATCTTCATCCACGGTTGCCAACATCACCATCAAGACCAATGATTGAAGCTGCACACAATGTAGTATTTTGTTGTTTCCATGATATTGATGCACATACCGGATCTACGTGTCCTTGGAATCTAAGAATGAACCAAATCATGGGATACACTGAAGTTGCTCCCAGCTCTATTTTTGTACCAACACCAAGTTCGAACGTTGTCTTACCACAGATGAACAACTTCGATGGTGACTCTGCTATGGAACACTTTGAAACAAAACCCGTCAATCAAAAATAAGAAGCATACAGTCAGTATTCTCTTGCAATGAATCATGAAATTTTTTCAACGCCTATGTTTACACGGTCAACACTTCAAGGCACAAAAAGAAGAAGAAAAAAGATGTAAATCAAACGAAAAGGGTAAAGAAGTTCCTTCCACTTCTAAACCCAAACCTTCACATGAGAAAACTATGCTAGTTGCTCAAGATCCGTCTTCAACAAATGTTGACATCGTAGCTTCCATTATGAAGACAAAGGTACAAATCTCTCAACTAGAATATCTTCAGGACCATCCAAAACAACTAGATTGGATTCTAAAAGTTGTAAAGAATTAGGTTGTGCTCAAGTCATTTGTTCCAGCAAAAGAAAATCCTAAAACAGGTCCTGGTAATTGTGTGACTTTGTCAGAGATAGAAACTGAAGACCAAAACATGGTTTGTTCTAAAAAAAGAGACCGATAAAGGATACAAAGTCATGGACAATATAGTTTGATGGAGGTTGTTTAATAGCAGTTTCAGGAGCAGGGGAAATGATCATCTCCCCTAAAGAATAGTTGTACCCAATTGCATGTTTCCCGCAATTGGAATTTGTTCATGCAAAAGTTTGCAGGCAATAGCCTTATGGGAAGCTTAGCTATTGGGGGACTTGTGCACACAGCTAAGTGACCTACGAGATTTTATCGAAGTCAGCTCTTCATTTTTCTAATGGGGGGGGGAGAAAAGGGAAGGAGGATAAACATAAAAAAAAAAATTCTAAGCTAAGGCGATGCACCAAATCAGTAATGAGATAAGTAAGCACATTGCAAAAACAAAGGCTCAGATAGTAACCAACGTATATTAAATAGACAATTCCTAGCACTACAAACATAAGAACATCAAAACATTTGCATAATATAACCCATACAACACAAGCTAACACAAAAGAGTAGCAACATGATTTTGTATTATGCTAAGCCATATAAAGATTACAAAAGCTTGAAACAACTGTTCATATATTTCAAAAAATGTAAGCACAATCTAATGTCCTATCAAATGCTTGAAAATAGAGAGGCCGAACAAAATGGCATAGTCTATAAGTTCAAATTAATAACAAACACTACAAAGGCTAATTCTCAGCGCTAGGAAAATTTATTCCATCTAACAACAACCATAAAATGAAGAAAGGGCTACTTATATTAGCCAACCCATCGTCTGAAGGCACCAACAAGAAAGATGCTCCAGCGCGATCACCAACCAAAAAGATTCCCCAATGCTAGTAGCAATAAAACAAAGGAAAGGCAGTATGCCAGCAGGGACGATCCGAGGAGAGATGGGCCACGCAATAGCAAAAGGAAAGTCCACGCGGCAACAAAATGGAAGCAATTGCAACAGCCATCGAACAAAAATAACGGACACCCGAACAAACGCCACGCAGAGAGCTCCCGACAAAGGTAACTGCGATGTGGGCCCCATCCAAAAAGAACACAGGAAAAGGCAATGTGTCAAGCAAATGAAGCCCAACAAAAGAAAAGAGAAGTGTCTCGAAGGGAAGCTTTGATAGGTTTCCACGTGGCGATGACTGAAAAGCTACGAGCGGTACAAAACAAAAGGCGAAGCCGTGAAAGAAAGAAAGACCGCGAAAGAAAAGAGTGGTGCGTGAATAAATATTCATAGCTTGGTGACTCACAAGACATTTCACTTGCAGAATGAGAACCTCCAGATCATGGCCTCGCAGACCAGTTCACCATCTAAACAAATCGCTCACAACTTGGAGAGGGTAGACTCAAGAGACGTCTAGACTTCATCTGATGGTGCAGAGAGCGTGCGCAAACCTTCATGTGCCATCTTTAAACCAATAATTTCCTTAAAAGGCAATCCACCAGATATTTTTGACTTAGAATCAAGTTGGAAAAAGAGTTGTGCCAACTGATGCACCATGTTCTCGATATTAGCGGCAGTCAGAGGCTGATCAAAAGATTGGAAAATAGATAAATCTTATTTTCTCTCCTCAATTCTCTCAATGATGTGTTCTATGTCTGCCACTGTTTGGTCAGCCAAGAAGGGTGACAAAAGCCCTCACTGAGTTAGTCGAGAGAATTTAGCCTACATGTCATAGGTAATCTGGGTCAACTTTTCTCTGCACTCACCGACATGTTGGATGGCTTCCTGCATAGAAATAAGAACATTCATGCTCATGGTTGCGGTTGTTTGGTCCTTGACTCCCACACTGCTCAATGCCTCATTGGAAGCTGTACACAATTTGCTCAACAATTGTTTGAGAGTGGGTTGCAAGGTAAGACATAGCGACTTGACCTTATCCCAGTATGATGCATGTAGTTCTTTGGCTATTTCCAGCGAGTTCATTTGAGATGCGGGAGGTTAAGATTTCAAAAGGTCCATCTTCGTAGCCTTGTTGCTCAATTCTGCTTTCAAGTCTGCAACACTTCCCTCCAGGACCGAAACCTGAATCCTCAAAGTGGTATCTTCTTCCTCCTCCTTCAAGGCTAACTTGGTTTGTTTTAGCTTTTTTATTTCCTGCTTCAATGCAACATTCATTTCATTTACCTCATCATTGGTACTCTGTTGGAGCTACTTCAAACCATCATTTGTTTGCCTCAATTCATCACGGAGGGCCACTTCGGATGCCTGGAATTGCTCAATTTATGCTTTAAGGGCTGGAACAACCTCTGCACTCAGATTCTGAAGTTCAACGACCCTGCTCTCAAAGGAATTTCTTTCATTTTGTAGCCAATTAATTTCAATCACCTGAGCCTTATGCTTATTTGACCAAATCTCCACCTTTCCTTTCAGGTCTAAAATCTGTTCATCTTTCTTCTTCGTCTGGCAACTAAGTTTGAGGATATTAGCTGTCACCACCCTTTGGGTTTCCTCCATTAATTCTACCTTGTCCTGCAAATGAGCTTGCTGCAAATCAAGCTAAACAACATTGACAGAATAATCAGTTGGTTGCATTTCTCTGAATGACTTGATGACGTTGGGTGTCAAATTCGCGAACATCAACGAATTTTGACTTTCGTTGAACACAGTTTGCATATGGGGTTTCGCAGGTTTGCTTGCATTCTTCGCCCTTCTTTTCTAAATTTGGTTAGCCCAGGCACTTTTGGAAACATCCACCTACGAGAAATACTCTTGGGGCGAAATACCTAACCCGCCAGTGAAAGGAAACTCCAAGGGAACTACTAATGGGAATGACAATGTGCTTAACATCTCAGTGGATTTGCTAGATCTCGTAACAGTTGCAGGGGAAAAAGGTGGCATAAACTAACTGCTCTGAGATGATGAAGCATAGCAGGGAAAAAGGTTGGAGAAGTAGCTACTTGACGCTAAGGCATCGAAGATACAAACTGTTGACTCAGTGTGCTAGGATGTGTTGCCATTATTTGCACCTCAGGGGTAACAGACATGGGAGGAGGCGAAGGGGGCCCCTAGGGGAACCAATGTTAACCTGCCTCGGGTGACCAGTGAGAGGAACAACTGATGCAAGTGACATGGCAGAAGTAGACACGAAGAAAACTAAAGACATAGAAGAGAGAGAAGGGGAGAAATGTACCTAAGTTTCCTGAAGATTTGTAGCAGATACAACTACATCTTCGTGTTGTTCTCCTCCTCTTCCAGCCTTCTTAGTTTGAGGTCTCTTCTCTTCTAGGGAATCATCTGGGTCCAAAATAACTCTTCAATGATGCCTAATAGAGCTTGACCTCTTGTTGCTCGATTTAGAGGAGCTAGTTGGTTCCGATAGTTGTGTATTTGAAGAGCTCTCTCATTGCGACTATTGTTCACTGACCGTCTCTCCTTGCACAGGACCTTCTTGAATCATTGGAGCCTTTCGGGCTACTTCTTCTTCATGCTCCAGAGCTACACTTTCTGCCTCACAGCATCGCTTGGACCTCAAGGGGTTGGGAGAATCATCACTATCTGAATGCTCACGGCACCAGATATCATCAAACCAGTCATCTGAGTCCACTTCCTGAAAGAGGCCATTAGTCTTTTTGATCTCTTGTTTATAAATCCATAAATCTTTAATCCTTTCAGGCTTCAATCCGAGCCTCACTAATTGGTTGTAGAGGAATTGATTTATTACATGGTTTGGATTAGGCCTAGCCATTATAGCATAAAAATTCAACCAAGGTGGTCGACCTGAGCTAGAAGGGATGTGCTTAAGACTGACGTATAATCTCACATTTGTCTCATCTGCATTTCTCTGAGGGTCCCAAAATAACCGAGGCTGGTGAGAAATCTTAATTCCTACCTATGCTAAATTTTCCATTGGATTATAGCCCCATGTATCACAGATAATCACCAATCCAAGGTGACCTAACTTAGAATACAACACTTCAAAACTATGCACCCTCAAACTTTTCTTCTTGACCAATGCCACAGAGCCAAACATGATTGGCAACGTCAGATAGAAAGTCAGATTCTTTCCTCCCTAGTAATCATTTTCAATATTACACAGTTGCCTGAAAACCTCCAAGGCCAGGACCTTGTCCAAAAAAAAATGCGAGCCGAAATGGCTCTCGTATGAAACCCTACATGTGGAGCATTGTAAAATCTGAACCAAAGAACCAGTCACAAGGCGGTACAAGGCCTCTCATCCATGATATTTGATTCTGTGTTAAGCACCCAAAGCTCTTACCTCCTGTTTGATCTAAAGCTCTTAAGGTCAGAGCTAGGAATGTGTCTGAAAATGTGTAATAATCAAAAGTTTTTGAGAGGACAGGAGTCCAGGTTGAAGCTGGCTTTCTAGTGCCATTTTCATCAAATACCGCCAGGGGCAGAAATTGTTGGAAATAATTCGGGTTTTGATGTAAAATCATGTAATCCAAGAAAGAAGAATACCTAAACTTAGAACAGGCTCAAACTCCTTCAGCTGTCGGCACATCCTTTCCACAATGACTTTCACAAAGTCCATCAGTAGAGGCACCTTATTCTTTTTCAGCATAAATCCTATGCTCATCTAGAAATTTGAGACTTCCTTATCTGTATCCAAACCACACACCAATTCCAACATAGAGAAGATGGAAGCCAAGTCTACATTAAAAGTATCCAAACTAAGAGGAAAGCTGGGAGGAACGGAATTATCTGATGGCTTACCCGTTTCGGCGTTGAAAAATTGTTGCGCTACTCTCAGCATCCTCTAGTAATTTTGCAATCTAGAAAGATCAAAATCTTCAACACCCTCAAGAGAATTAAGAGGGATGTACAACATATCTTGGAGAGCCTCGTGACAGATGACCACCCTAAAATTATGGCTGTTTATAGTCCCTAAATTGGTGTCGAAACTCCTAGAACAGGCAGCCACAATCTCTAGATAGTAGTGCACCAAAGGAACCATGTACTGAGGGAGATCGCAATTCCACAGTCAGCTAGGAAAAGGATCAATGAACATTTTCATCTTTTCACATGCAGCCTCTCTTAAACTTTTGAGATTCTGAGATAACTCCAGATCTTGGACATTGTCCCAATCTTTTGAAACCAAAGCCTGATTTCTAGGAGTAACTATGTTTAACATCTTCTGGTCTGCTGACTTAGTGTGGGACCATGAAGGTTTAGCAGGAATACTCGGAGTTGCATAAGAAACTTGGTCGTAGATATTCATGCAAGGCATCTGCATCCCTCGTTCCACAATGTTGTTAGCAACGATGGCCTGACTTGAGCTCTCTGCAATTTCAGCCATTTTACCTTGTATTTTAGGACTTTGCTACTTAGTCTTTTGAAAACCTTTCTTTGTCTCTGCAAATGACTAAGGCAGTTACATGCTTTGCAAACCTTGCACAATTAATGCCTTCCGCACGATGCTCCTATGTCTTTTTTATTTTCAAAAATATCCGATTAGCAAGAGGACATGCTATCTTTCACATTGATTATGCCATGCACCACTAACCTTTTCATTTGTGCGAAGAGGTCGCCAACTCGCCAAAGGATTCCGCACATTAAGAGTCATGACCTCACATATGACGGCTCTATTTTTTCTTGAAAAGGCACCAAAACAATAGCGCCATATCTTTTCACAAGCTTTTGCATTTAATGATTACTCAATTGCACCAAGGCACATCAACCAATGACTTCACCCCAAGAGATTTGCTTTGATTTAACCAGGACATAAACATTTCTTATGGCGACAGTTGTCTCCTTCTCTTTTTTCTAAGAACTTAATTCAAGAAAATTGGCATTGCATTTGATTACCTTCATTATTTCACACGCCGCAACACAGCTTTTCATAGCTCCTTCATACCATTTGCTTCTGACGTAAACATACCTTGCTCAACTAGGGAAGCCTCTCCCTATCTATAAAAAGGACCCCTCGACATTCCGACAATCCACATTAGCACTTGGTGTTTCTTAGCAGCTGGCCTTAGAAATAGTTGATAGATTTAGTGCTTAGAGAGTGTAGAGGTAGTCATGGAAACACCAATTAGGCTTATGAGCAAGAAGACCCAAGTTGACTTCTTAGGAAAAATTAGGTGTAGGTGTTTGAAATGCATGACTGGCATGAAGAACCTTCTATATGTGAAAGTCATAAACTAGGTTCTAGGCAGAGACTACGTAGAGTATGAGGACCAGTATAGGGTGAACACCAATATTTGTTCCCACTTTGTAGCTTCTTTGTTAGACATTGGCATTTCTAAGAGGAAGATTTTGAGGCTAACAAAGCAGGTATTTCCCAAATGCTACCTGGGGAATTTGGAGGATGTTGTGAGAGCTACCAAGATCGGTCACAAAATTCCATCAGTCTGCAACCTATGCTGACTTCTTGAGGGAGAAGGACCTGTGTCGACTAGGCCTTTTCTGCGTGGCTTTGAGCTTGAAACTCACGAGGAACATCGCCACAAAGCCTGTTTTTCCTACCATTTCCTTATGAGGATGCACGACATTGAACACTTTAACGAAGTGCAATGGTATGAGAATTTTGAGAGGATGATGTTTCTTGATCGTGTGTCCCCTGCTACCATTTCCAGACCCTTAAATGCTTGAAAAGACACCCAGAAGACCTCCCTTCCTTTTTGCATTTTGAAAAATTCTCTGCAACATTTGTCAGCGACCATATATGTATTTTTTGGAACATGGCCATGGGCCCTGTTACATAATATGTATACAAATGTAAATATCTCTATAATCAATACAATACATATATTTCCTATAGTCAGGCTCTTTTCTTCATTTTATCTCATTTCCATGCAACAATGTGGTTGTTGATTTTAAGAAAGCACTGAGAATGACCCAAAACTAACAAAGCAAGGAAAATATGTACATATTTACACACTTACTACAAAAGTTGAATTAGTTGAATTTCTTAAGGTGTATTCCATTAACTGGAATACCCAAGGCCTCACCCTCCATCGTTTCCAACTCGAAAGAGTTGTGCTACTTGCACTGCGTAATTTTGAATGGTTCTTCCCAGAGACTATCAAACTTGCCATGTTGGTCGGGCTT
This sequence comes from Sequoia sempervirens, assembly GCA_007258455.2. NCBI lineage: Eukaryota > Viridiplantae > Streptophyta > Pinopsida > Cupressales > Cupressaceae > Sequoia > Sequoia sempervirens. The sequence continues at coordinate 118,528,966 of VDFB02000017.1, read as the reverse complement.
CACTCCACACTCATTAAATTTGAGCACCAAATCTCCACTTTGTAGACCCTGGTCGGACATTTTCTTGTTGAACCATTTCTTTACCACCTGCTGGCGGTTAGTCATTGCCTCGAGAGCATGCTCTCGTTTCTTCTGAACCTCAAGTAATTCTGCCAACCACACCTCCATTGCTCCATTTTGCTCAATTTCAAGAGACTTGAGTAACTGGAATGTTGGTATTTCCATAGAGATTGGCAGCAAGGCCTCCTTCCCGTATACCATCTCGTAAGGGGGTATTTTCAATATTTGCTTGGGTGTGATACGATCTACCCATAGTGTTATCTAGAGGTGTTTATGCCACTCCTTTTGATGTTCCAAACCTATTCTCTTGATCAACTGGATAAGGTTCTTGTTGGTAGATTCGGCAAGGCCATTTCCTTGTGGATAGTAGTTAGAAGATGTCTTCAGGAAGACTCTGTATTTTAGTGCAAATTGGCTAATTTTGGAGCTAAGAAAGGCTCTAGTGTTATCTGAGATAATTGTCTTTGGTGGGCCAAACCTGACTACCAGTTACTCTAGAAAGTTCACAATCTCCACCTCGGTCACATTTTTCAAAGGTACAGCTTCAGTCCACCTGGTGAAATAGTTAGTTGTTGTCAGTATCCATCTATGTTTGGCTGATGAAACCAGATTGATCATGCCAATGAAGTTGATACCCCATTGAGCAAATGGCTCTTCCACTACAATTGGTTTCAAGGGCATGGAAATTTTTTTCCTTTTCCCAACAAAAAATTGACACTCATTGCAAGACCTTGCCAGTGAATATGAGTCCTTAAACATCGGCCAGAAATAACCAGCCCACATAATCTTGATTGCAGTAGTTTTTGCTGAAAAATGTCCTTCGGCTGGGTCACTGTGGTACTGCTCTAATATCTTTTTTGCTTGCTCTTATGTCATGTACCTTAACAAGATGCCATTGAAGTTCCTCTTGAAAAGAACTTCCTCCAAGAGTACATAGCCATTATTCTCCATTCGATAAAAATGCCTTTTAAATGAGGGGAGATCAACTAGGTACCTTCCTGTTTGCATGAAATTAATTTTGTCATCTAGCCAATTGTCTTCGGAACCTTCTTCGTTCAGTAGTACGGGTTCTGGGACTTCATCCTCAGTCATTGCTTCGTTGTTTTCAGCCAAATATTCACATAGTCCCTTCCCTTTCACAGTCTTGACTGGCTTGATCTCAATGCCATATTCTAGAATCTTGGCTATCTAGTTAGCTTGCTTCTCAGTGATTTCACCTTCCATTATATATTCACACACGCTAGGGTGCGACACACGAACAATCACCTTGTTACATGATATGAGGTTTCAGAACTTCTTCAGCCCCTTAACAATAGCAAAAGCTTGCTTCTCCACAAAGTTGTACTTCACCTCATAATCTTTTAGAGTGCACGAATAGAAGGCAATGGGCAACTCTTTCTTATCTTCATCGTCTTTCTGCATCAAGACAATAGCGATACTAGTGTTACCACAAAAGACGTACATGAGGAAGTATTTTGACAAATCTAGATTAACCAACATGGGAGCAGAAGAGATGACTTCTTTAATTTTCTCGAAAGCTTTTCTGGCTTCCGCTGTCCATTTGAAAACTTGGTCCTTTTTCAACATCAATGTGATGGGTTGAACAATTCCTGCGAAGTCTGGTATGAACCGGCTGATGAAGTTAACCTTGCCCAAGAAAGATTGAACTCCTTTTTTGTTGATGGGTAGAGGGAGTTCCTTGATCACTTTAAGCCTTTCTGGGTCAATGGCGATACCTTCCTTTGAAACGACATAACCCAACAGCTTCCCTTGTGGAAACCCAAACACACATTTCTTGTGGTTCAGAGAAATATCGAACTCATGGCACTTCTGGAAGACAAGCTTGAGATGATCAAAATGATCTTCAATAGATTTTGAGAAAACCATCAGGTCATCTAGATAAATAAGAATGATCTTATGTATCAAATCACTGAAAGCAATGTCCATAGCTCGTTGGAATGTGGCTTCGGCATTTGAAAGTCTGAAGGGAATTTTAGCATAAGCATATGTTCCCCACTTAGTGGTAAACATCGTTTTGTGCTGGTCCTCCTCTTTCACTCGAATCTGATTATATCCAGAGAAACCATATAGCATTGAAAACATTTTGAAACCAACAACTATTTGCAAAATTGACTCCATGGAAGGAAGAGGGTAGTGGTCCTTTAGATACGCTCTATTTAGGTCTCGGAAGTCAATGCACAGTCATATATCACCATTCTTCTTTCAGACCAGCACCAAGTTGGACACCCAAGTACTGTGTTTGATTGGGAACACTATCTGAGATTCAATCAACTTCTGTAGTTCTTGAGCCATTAACAACTCAATCTTTGGATTTACTGGCATCTGCTTCTAACGCATGGGTTTTTCCCCCCTCTAGTAGTTCAATGGTGTGTTGGATAATCCCGGGATCATATCCCTTAAGATCCTCATATGACCATGCTACCACATTTGGATACTTCTCGCAAAAATATTTCAACCTTTCTTTGTTCTTTTGCGAGACTCATTTTCACCTTAAGTTTTTTATCCTCTCTGATGTGCAGATCAGGATAATCGTCTTTATCAGCTACAAGCTTTCTCTTGTCTTTTCTTGCATCATCAGAATCAAACAGATTCTCGAGAGTAACCAAACCTCTGGGGAGCTTGTTTGACTTAAGTTGTACCACTTGATCTTCATAGGCCTCAGCGATCTTTGGCTGTAATTGGTCGAAAAATTCTCTGGACAATTGGAGGAATGATGCGATATGAGCATCACTATCAAACACTTGCCAGTTTTGATCATTATTTGGAACTACAGGTCGCACGATCACTCACACTGAATGTTTATTATCAATTAACTCAGAAGCTGGCTCAAACTGAGATCCAACAATTGCCATTCGGTCTGCTTCGGAGTTCTAATCTCTAGGTACGACTTGGATATTGAATGCCTTGAAACCTTCAATCAGGTCCCAGACCCTGTGTCGGTATGATCGCATACGAACATTCTTGGTGGCTGATAGCCCTCAGATTTGGTTAACCACCAATTCTGAATCTTTGAACACCTGTATTTGCTTTGCACCCATTCGTTCAGCTAAACTCAAGCCATGGACAAGGCCCTCATATTCTGCTTCGTTTTTTGAGCACGCAAACTAGAAATGGTATGACCTTAAGGTTTTTTCCTTAGATGGAGATACCAAACATATTCCGGCGCCGACTCCTACTCTGCATCTTGCTCCGTCAAAGTGTAAGGTCCATAACTCTGAGGCTTCTTCACTCCTAGACTCTTTAGTCACTCTAGGCATAATCTGATCTTCCTCATGTATGACGTATGTCCCAAGCTCGATTGCATGATAGTTACCAAAAGGGTTTGTGCTTATAAATTCATTCAAGAGAGCTTCTTCGTTTTCAGTTTGGGAACTGCTTGCTTCTTCATCTTCAAGAAGTTTGACATTAAGCATCTCTTCCGGGGTAATTGAGGTATGTGTTGCCTCAAAATTAATCATGGCTTCATCATCCACATGCTCGAAATGTAAAGGTTCTACCAATATCTTCATCTTAGCCCCATGTTTGATTCTCAGTATTAGGTGTGCCCAGTCCAAAGAGATGTAACCTCCAATATTAGCAGTGAATTCCTGGGACAAACATATCCCGAACATAGGAGGGATGTCAATGAGCATAATGTCTTGGTTCACAGTAATGTTGGGGCATGCAAACAATGTCATAGGAAATCCTTTGATTAATCTGATGGTTTCAACCTTGTTCCCATCAAGTTGCATAACTTCCTTCTTAAGGGGCTCATATTCAAGTCCCAGAGCTTCAGCTACTTGCTTGGGCATGACAGTGGTGCTAGCATCAGAGTCAACCAAACAGTTATGCAGTAGTTTTTTTACCAATGATAAGCATTATATAGAAAGGCTTGGGTTTAGGCTTACCCTCTTTTTTGACCAGATTTTCCGCTGGTTGATTTGCCAAAACTCTGTCTGGGCCTGGATTGGTTGTCTTATCTTTTGAGTGTTGCTCAAGAATCTTCATGCCCTCTTCTCTCGATAATGCCTTCTGTAATAGCATCTTTTGCTCTAGTATGGTCAGGATATCCCACAAGGAAACGTTAGCAGAATATTTCTTAAGCTATTCCACCACGTTGAATGGCGTTCGTGGCTGATGAGCTATGGTAGCTGGCTCCTTCTACCTTGCAGTTGGAACATCCAGCTGTTTTGCAACTGCCAGGGTGGCCGGAGGAGCTTTCGCTTTCGGAGGAGGTGGGTTCTTGAAACCTAGAACAACGGCCCTAGACTGCTGTGAAACTAATGACACAGTTGTCGACAGACTAGGCATGGGATTAGGTTCCCCTTTAGTTTGTGAGGTTGTGAATTCTCTAGTGAGCCTACGCTTGGAACGAGTATTGTAATCTGACTAAACTTGCGGTGCATGGGTCAACAAAATGTTGTTCGGGAATGTTGACTCCTCTTCTTCCATCCAAGAAAAGAGTGTCTGGTTTGGTGCTATATCTAGCTCTTGCTCTATAGACATTCCTTGCATTTGAGCGGTGAGAACCGCATTCTCCATTTGTTGAGAGGCGTAGGCATGACCTCCGAAGTCGGGCATGATTCCTAGACTACGTTGCTCTACTATCTTCTATTGTAAATTCCCTCGCGGGCAATTCTGGGGCATGTGTGCATCATTGCAAGGGAACCAACATGGGTTAATCTCCTCAGTAAGATTATTATGTCCCTTTGTTAGCTCTTTACTCATACTAGGATAAACAGTCTACATCAGCATAGTCACGTGCATGAGTTGAGTGCCCTGTTGAGCTTGGGTATTACTGCGCGATCTATCCTGCCATTGATTCTGTTGAAAATGAGGTTTCCCGCCTTGGTAGTTTTGGTAAGCAGGCTTCTGGTAGGAATACTGTTGTCGCTTCATACTACTTAACTCATTTGTCACGGTTCGCAACAGCTCTTTCATGTCGTTCACCTCAGTCGCCAGGGGGTTAGGCACTAGAGCCATGCTCGACGTCATTCCTGGGTACACATACATAGATTGGGGGGGCATGGGAGTGCTAGTCAAAGCTACCTCTAGTTCTACTGTGGTCAACTCTGGGAACACTGGCATGATAGGTCACGGTGCCAACTTTCTAGCGACAATAAGATTGTTCTCCGCAGTGACAACAAGGCTATATGCACCGGGTAAGGTATTCCCGCTGAGAGATTGCAACATCACAAAAATATTAGGATTTATAGAGTTCAGATAGAACATGAACACCTGATCCAGAGGTGGTTGGCTACCGATGGGGACCCTCTGCCAAGTCAAATGAAACCGAGCATTGAAATCAACCAAAGCTTCATGAGGAGCCCGCTTTATACTAGCCACTGGTGATATAGCGAAGATCTGTCGCCATTATTTGAGAAGTGCTCATGGAAAGGATTTCTGAGTTGATCCCAATTGCCAATTGTATTAGCCTGAAGAGTACGATACCAGTCTAATGCCTTCCCTCTGAAAGAGGCGGCGAGCAATCACAAAGCCACATTCTAGTTAGTAATGCCATGAACCAGGCATACATTAGCCACATCTTGCAAGTGCTCCACTGGAGTTTTGCATCGTCCCCAATGAATTTTGGGACAACCTTTAAAGCAAAAGCTGGGATTGGAGCCCAAACTGCGGCTGGTACAGGGGCTATCAAAGGGCTACCAGCATCCCAGGCTATAAAAATTCTAGGTGCCTGCACCATCTGTGCAAGGGGCAAAGGAGAAGAAGGAGGTGATGGAAGTGATGTGCTAGCTTGTTGACCTCTTGCCCCGATTGAAACTAGCGGTGGTACAAGCAGGCCAGGGGTTCTTGGGGTTTGAGATCTAGTGACAGGCCTATGGATCACACTCTTTTGACCTACGAACGTTTCAGTTCGTCCCACCGAGCGTGCCAGAAAAATAACTGTTGATGCAAAAGTTTGCAGGCAACAGCCTTATGGGAAACTTAGCCATTAGGGGACTTGTGCGCACAACTAAGTGACCTATGAGATTTTATCGAAGTCGGCTCTTCATTTTTCTAATGGGGGGAGAAAAGGGAAGGAGGATAAACATAAAATAAACAATTCTAAGCTAAGGCAATGCGTTAAATCAATAATGAGATAAGTAAGCACATTGCAAAAACAAAGGCTCAGATAGTAACCAACGTATATTAAATAGACAATTCCTGGCACTGCAAACATAAGAACATCAAACCATTTGCATAATATAACCCATACAACACAAGCTAACACAAAAGAGAAGCAACATGATTTGTATTATGCTAAGCCATATAAAGATTACAAAAGCTTGAAACAAATGTTTGTATATTTCAAAAAATGTAAGCATAATCTAATGTCCTATCAAATGCTTGAAAATAGAGAGGCCGAACATAATGGAACAGTCTGTAAGTTCAGATTCAATAACAAACACTACAAAGGCTAAGTTGCAGTGCTAGGAAAATTTAGTCCATCTAACAACAACCATAAAATGAAGAAAGGGTTGCTTATATTAGCTAGCCTACTACCTGAAGGCACCAACAAGAAAGATGCTCCAGCGTGATCACCAACCAGAAAGATTCCCCAATGCCGGTAGCAATAGAACAAAGGAAAGGCAGTATGCTAGCAAGGATGATCCGAGGAGAGATGGGCCACACAACAGCAAAAGGAAAGGCCATGTGGCAGCAAAACAGAAGCAGTTGCAACAACCATTGAACAAAAATAACAGATGCCCGAACAAACGCCACGTGGAGAGCTCTCGACAAAGGTAACTGCGATGTGGGCCCCATCCAAAAAGAACGCGGGAAAAGGTGACATGTCAAGAAAACGGAGCTTGACAAAAGAAAAGAGAAGCGTCTCGAAGGGAAGCTCCGATAGGACGCCACATGGTGGCGCCCGAAAAGCTGCGAGTGGTACAAAACAAAAGGCAGAGCCGTGAAAGAAAGAAAGACTGCGAAAGAAAAGAGCGGTACGTGAATAAATATTCACAAAATTCATTGAAGATGAGAAAGAGGTGTTTTTGTGAGGCCTCAAAAATGTTGAAGATATGGGAATCAAACTCCTATGTGTTAAAGGTGATGTAGATTTGATCGATGAGCAAGTCAAAGGATATTTTCAGGTCATAAAAGATCACCTGTGACATTATAGAAATCAAGTTTGGAACTCGATCGACTGGTTTGAAGAATTCAACATCCTAGGGATGGACGACAGCAAAACTAATGCTTTAGGGGTATCAACTTTCCCATTTGCATCATATTCTAACTTTTGTCAGAGTACCTTTGCTTGGATGTATGAAAACCTGAGAATCTTCATCCTGGAGGGATTGTCTCCTGCAATACCCATTAGAAGAGAAGAAAAGCCTTTAAGGAAAAAGCAACATCAATGGAAAGCTCTTACCACTATCATGCATCAGAAAATATCCAAAGCACTTCATCCCTTTGTGGGTGGAGTAATTTTCTTTTTGTTTTTCGTTATGTTGTAATGTATTTCCTTGTTTCGTAAAAGTTTTGTCGTGTTTTAGGTGATTAGGTAGTCTTGTTTTTCAAGTGATTTAGGAAAACTCCAACTATTAGGTGAATTAGGAAATAGTCCTAACTCCATTGCCCAATTGATAAGATATTGGTCTATGATTTAAAAACCTAGAGATTCTTGGTTCTCCTATGTTGTAAGTATCTGACATGGTCACCAGACAGAGCCTAATGTTGTACCCAAAATTAAATTTTTACTTCAATAAGGCATTTTGATAAAAAATGGTCTAAATATTATAAAATTGTCATCAAAAATCAATTTTAGGTCAAACAAAGCATGGGATTTTTGTGGGTTTATGTCAAGGAAGATACTTGCAAATTTTGAAATTTTTGAAAATTAGGGTTTCACACCCTTATTTTTAGGAAAACCCTAAAAAATAGGACCTTATAAAAAATGATTCAAAATGATTTTGATAGGTCAATTTCACTTCACGATCACATTGGTCAAGTCAGAATCACAAAAAGTCAAGTTTGCTCTAGTGGGTCTATTTCATTTTTTTAGGAGAAAAGATAGGACCTTTGAGGTCAACAATGGCAGATGGCCAGTACCAGGTATCAAGATCTAAGCTTTAGACATTGCTCAAATGAGTCTATGGCAAAAGCTGCTTGAAAAGATGCTTCGTGAGGGAGGGGAATTTCAAAAGTTGAAATTTTCTAATAATATTCTAAGTCTATAATATGCACACCTTGCTACAAGGGAGATGCCTTGATAGTCAACGCCTTGGTCAACTTTTTCAAATTCTCGTACATGTAGAATGATGAGAGCAATCACAACGGTGATGTTCACATCGTTGATAGCAGTGATTAACCCAATCAAGCAACATGGTGAACGCAAAGTGAAAGGAATGTTGGAAGCTTTGTAGATCATGCACGTGCAATGGCGAATACAATCAAAACATCAGCAATAGCGATGACATAGTTGACTGGTGTAGGAGCACCTTAGGTTTAGTAGGTTTGTTAGGAGTGCAAGTTGTCATTTTGGGTTTTCTTGTGATGATTTCATGAAATAAGGTCTAGGAAGACCATTTCATGTCTTTTGGGGTCCAACTAGAGGTCTTAGTCGTTGGTTGATGTCAAAATGCAAGAACATGCAAAATCTTGTTAAGTTGCTAAATGTGACAAGCAACTTTTGGTCTTCTTTTTGTAAAAATCCAAATGTAACGTTGGAATGGGAAGTATAATGGTTGGAAATCGATGGGGCAAGTTGGAAAAGGTTTAATAAGCCTTGTTCCATCAATCTTAGAGGTTGTTAGTAGAATAGTTGAAGTTTGAAGCAATAAAGCATCTAAATTTCTGTAATTCCAACGTATTATTTGTTATTCTTTTTCTTAGTACGGTGTTGTACAAAATCATTGTTGCTTGAAATAAATTAGAGATGATAGATTGATGAATCTAATTTCTTATGCAATTTGTTTCACTTAATTTCATTAGGTATTAAGAAAGTTATTGTGCATTCTTTCCAAAATGCTTGAAACCCTTGTTAGGGTAACATTGAGCACAATAAAATGATTTTGTCTCTATTCCACCGGTGAAAAACTATGAAACTTGATGGAATGGCAGTTCTTGGTGTGTTCTTTGATATCTCAAGCATGTAGAGGTTGGGTTGCAAGTTGGCACGTGCAGGAGAAGCTTGAAGGTCTGATATCTTCATGTATCAAACCTAAGAACTCATGAAAAGGTGATATAATGCATTGAAAGAGTCAAGGGTGGGTTGCTTGGTAATTGGAGCATGTTATTAGATGTGTGAAGACCCTATTAGAGCCAAGGAAAGATTAATGAAGCTTTGGAAAACCTTTTTGAGGTCAAGCCCTAGTGCCAAACAAGCCTAGTCACCAAATTAGGCCTAGTTCGAACTAGGACAGTCAATTTTTGACCAAGTCATTATGAAGCAACCCTAACCCATTTTGAGATATGTTTTGAATGAGCCAAAAGGGTATTTGAATATGCATTTTCATTTTTATTCCCAAGCCTACTTCAAGAGTTATTCCCAAATAGGCCATGTTAAAGTACTGCTAGGAATGATGCTAGTTTGTGAAATAAACCACCTTGATTGATGTGCAAGATTTCTTGAAAGGTGTTGATTAGTTAAATTTGATCTTGATTACCCCTGATTTGCATCAAATTGGTATCAGAGCATAGAGGATCAGAAGAAGAAAAAAATAATTGAAGTGAAGGAAAACAAAGATGCCTCTTAAGAGAAAGACAATTGCCAAAGAGGTGAGTGAATTGAAAGAGAAGCATGCAAAAAAGATAAGGGAGTTAAAAGAGTTGATAGAGAATCTTCAATCTAGGCTTGCTGCATTTGAGACAAGTAAAAAAGAGGTATGGTCACAGGTGATGTGAGTGACTGAGAAGAAGAAGAGAAAAGGAAAGAGGAAAGTTCCCAAGGGTTCGAGGAAGAGTTGGATCCTGAAGACTTGAGATTTGAAAAGCTATTGAAGGCTGTCAAGGGAAAAGGTCCTAAAATCAAGATGGATTTACCAGTGTATGGAGGGAAATTGTATGGTGAAGAGCTCATAGATTGGATAGGAGAAATGGATAACTACTTTGAGTATGAGGAGGTACCAGAGGAACAAAGGGTGAAATTGGCCAAGACAAAGTTGAAGGGCCATGCTTTACTTTGGTGGGATTTCGTACAAGATGAAAGGAGGAAGAAAGGAAAGTCTAAGATCACCTCTTGGGATAGGATGGTGGCTAAACTCAAGAGTAAATTCCTACCTAATGACTATTCCATCCAATTGTTCAAAAAGCTCCAAAACCTGAAGCAGAAAGACATGGATGTGAAGGATTAAACAAATGAGTTCTATAAGTTGAATATTAGAGTAGCCCATGTGGAAGATGATGTAGAAAAGGTGGCAAGATACATTAATGGACTGAGATACAACCTACAAGATGAACTAATCCTTGCCACCCCAAAGATAATAGAAGAGTGCTATCAATTGGCACTAAAGGTTGAAGATAAACTCAAGAGAAGGCAAGAGAAGCAAAGTAGGGGTAGAGGCAAAAGTTTCAAAGGAAGAGGCACATTTGGAGGTAGTGGGAAATCCATAAAACCTCAAGAAGAAACAAGCAGTAGTTAAGAACAGGGTGTTAGTCAAAGAGGAGGCTTTAGGGGAAGAAGACCAAATAAAAGAGGTAGATTTGGAGGTCAAGGAAGAGGACAAGGTGGATTCACAGGTAAATTTTACAAGTGCAACAGATTTGCAGGACACCAAGCGTGGCAATGTCCTAAAAATTAGTACTACCTCATATAGAGGAGAAAGGAGAAATCAAATTGTGCAAGCAGAAGACAATGAAAGTGTGAACTCCCCAACACACAAAGCTGAACCAGAAGTTGGTGAATCACTCATGGTAAGGAGAACCCTCATCAAGGTACCAACGGAGAAGGAGCCACCACAAAGGAAGTCCCTCTTCAGGATAACTTGTAAGTGCTAAGGTAAAGTTTGTAAGGTTGTGGTTGATTCAGGTAGTACAGATAATTTGGTGTTTGTTGAGATGGTAGAAAAGCTTAAGTTGAATAAAATTCCTCATACCACTCCTTATACAGTTTCATGGCTTAATAAGGGGCAACAAGTAGTGGTAAATGAACAAAGTTGGGTGGAGTTTCACATAGGAGGTTACAAAGACAAGGTTTTATGTGATATAATACCCATGGATGTGTGCCATTTGCTTTTAGGAAGGCCTTGGCAATATGATAGGAAGGCACTTCATGATGGAAAGAACACTTACACCATAGAGAAGGATGGGGTTTCTTATACCCTGACACTCTTAAAGGATGACAATCAAGAAGCACAAGTAGGGCCTAGTGTGATGGTGGTCAATGAGAAGGAGTTCCTGAAGACCTTGGAAGAGGAGAACATGGGTTTTGCAATCATAGTGAGGCCTAAATCTGTCATGGCAGTAGATACGAAGAAGGAAGAGTTACCTTTGGAGGTGAAACCATTGTTGAAGACATATATTGATATTATGGTAGATGAGATCCTTGATGCATTACCACCTATAAGAGACATTAGCCATCAAATAGACTTCATTCCAAGAGCTAGCTTACCCAATAAGGATGCTTACAAAATGACTCCTCAACAAAATGAAGAAATAAAGAGGAAAGTACAAGAACTTCTTGACAAGGGGCCGATTAGGGAGAGTTTGAGTCCTTGTGCTATTCCCATAGTCCTAGCACCCAAGAAAGGAGGAGAGTGGAGGATGTGCACCGATTCAAGGGCCATCAACAAGATTACTATAAGGTGTAGATTTCCTATTCCAAGAATTGAAGATCTAATGGATTGTTTTGGGGGGTGAAAACTATTTCTCTAAGATTGATCTCAAGAGTGGTTACCATCAAATTAGAATCAGACTTGGTGATGAGTGGAAAATAGCCTTTAAAACAAATAAAGGTTTGTATGAATGGCTTGTAATGCCCTTTGGTTTATCTAATGCTCCTAGTACTTTTATGCGCTTGATGAATGAGGTGCTCAAACCCTTCATAAGTAAGTTTGTTGTTGTGTATCTTGATGATATTATTTTCTTTAGCAAAACTAAAGAAGAGCATTTGCAGCATTTGGACATGGTTTTGAGGAAGCTACATGAGGAAAAGCTAATGATAAACTTGAAGAAGTGTGAGTTCTTGAAAACAGAGTTGATCTACCTTGGGTTTGTGGTGACTAATGACACTTTGAAGATGGATCTTAGCAAAGTGGAGGCAATCTTGAATTGGCCTACACCAAAGTCAAGGGCTGAGGTAAGAAGCTTTCATGGTCTAGCTAGCTTTTATAGGAAATTTATAAAGGCTTTCAGTCACATTTGTGCTCCTATGATTGATACATTTAAGGGTGATAAAAGAAGGAAGTTTGTGTGGTCTAATTATGCTAATAAAAGCTTTGAGTATTTGAAAAGGAGAGTGGTTGAGCAACCTATATTGGCATTGCCTAGTTTTTTTAAAAGGTTTTCACCATTGAATGTGATATAAGTAACCATGCTATAGGGGCTATATTGAGTCAAGAAAACAGGCCTATTGCATTTTTCAATGAAAAGTTGAATGAAGCCAAGAGAAGGTATTCCTCTTATGACCTTGAAATGTATGTCGTGGTACAAGCATTAAAGAAATAGAGACATTACTTGCTTCCTAAATAATTTATAGTGTTTACTGATAATCATGCATTGCAATTTTTGAATAGTCAAGAAAAGCTTAGCCATAGGCATGCGAAATGGGTTGAGTACTTGTAAGGTTATACTTTTACCATAAAGCACAAGAAAGGACAGTCAAATAAAGTGGCAAATGCACTAAGGAGTAGGGATTTGATGGTGCAAGAAGTTTAGTTGCATAGTGTGTGAGTTGATTCCATAAAAGGTATGTACATTGACGATGAAGATTTCAAAGACATCTATGCTAGTTGCTTACAACCTTGTAGCAACCGTAATGATAAATGGTTAGATTTTCTGATTCAAGATGGTTTTCTATTTAAAGGGGCTCAATTATGCATTCCTAAATGTTCTATGAGGACTAAATTGATCAAATAAAAGCACAGTGGCAACCTTGCAGGTCACTTTGGGCTAGATAAGACCTTGGAATAGTTGAAGAGGCACTACTATTGGCCTAGAATGCAAGTTGATGTGAGGAAATTTGTGGAGAAGTGTACCATTTCCCAAAGAGCTAAAGGAAGTAGCACCAATGCAGGGTTGTATCAACCACTTCCAATTCCCAATAGGCCATGGGAATCAATCAACATGGACTTTGTGATGGGTCTACCTAGAACTCAAAGGGGGTTTGATTCAATATATGTTGTTCTAGACAGATTTTCTAAGATGGCTCACTTTATACCTTGAAAAAGTACTAATGATGCTTCTTACATAGCAGGTCTCTTCTTTAAAGAGGTGAGAATCCATGGTTTACCCCTTAGCATTGTTTCAGTCTGGGATAACAAGTTTGTGGGTCATTTTTGGTGAACCTTGTGGAAGAAGCTGGGTACTAACTTGAGTTTCAGTTCTTCCTATCACCCTCAAATTGATGGGAAGACTAAGGTGGTGAATAGAATCCTTGGAAACCTTCTTAGATGCCTAACCAAGGAGCATGCAACACAATGGGATCTAATTCTTTCTCAAGCTGAGTTTGCATACAATGACTTTGTGAATATGAGTGTTGGTAAAAGCCCTTTTGAAATTGTTTATGGATTGCAGCCCAAAGGTTTGTTTGAGTTGAGGGATGTTAGTGGCATGAAAAGGAGAAGTTACGAAGGAGAGGATTTTGTTGTGGCTATGTAGGAGATCCACCAATAGGTTAGAGACAATCTTCAAAAGAGTGTGGACAAATATAAGCAAAGTGTAGATCTTAAAAGAAGAGAACTTCATTTCAAAGTTGGAAAATTAGTCTTGGCACATTTGAGGAAGAAGATATATCCTAAAGGGAAGTACTCTAAGCTCCATATGAAGAAGATAGGGCCATGTAGGGTGGTGCACAAATTTGGAGATAATGCTTATGAGATAGAGCTTCCACCCAGAGTTGCCATTTCTCCTATTTTTAATGTTTCTGACCTTTATCCTTATAAGGGGGATGTGGTTGCAAGTTCAATTGTAGGTTCTTCAATAGCTCATGATGATTGGATCAGGGATCTTTCTCCAAGCAAGCCATTGGAGTTAGAATGCATTTTGGATACAAAGGAGCTCAAAAAGACAAGACATAAGGTCTATTACCAATACTTGGTCAAATGGAGAGGTCTTCCAATGGAAGATTCCTATTGGATGAATGAAGAAGACATTGTAAAGCATGGGTATATAGTTGTAGGTCAGTCCTCAAGTGGGACTTGAGCTTATTTTGCCTTGGGAGTATGGTGCAGGAGCACCTTAGGTTCAGTAGGTTTGTTAGGAGTGCAAGTTGTCATTTTGGGTTTTTTTGAGATGATTTCATGAAATAAGGTCTAGGAAGACCATTTAATGTCTTTTGGAGTCCAACTAGAGGTCTTAGTCATTGGTTGGTGTCAAAATGCAAGAAAATGCAAAATCTTGTCAAGTTGCTAAATGTGACATGCAACTTTTGGTCTTCTTTTTGTAAAAAGGAAAATGTAACATTGGAATGGGAAGTCTAATGATTGGAAATTGATGGGGAAAGTTTGAAAAGGTTTAATAAGCCTTGTTCCATCGATCTTAGAGGTTGTTAGTAGAATAGTTGAAGTTTGAAGCAATAAAACATCTCAATTTCTGTAATTCCAACGTATTCTTTCATGTTCTTTTGCTTAGTTTAGTGCGGTACAGACTCATTGTTGCTTGAAATAAATTAGAGATGATAGGTTGATGAATCTAATTTCTTCTGCAATTTGTTTCACTTAATTTCATTAGGCATTAAGAAAGTTATTGCACATTCTTTCCAAACTGCCCTGAAACCCTAGTTTAGGGTAACAGTGAGCACAATAGAATGATTTTCTCTCCATTCCACTAGTGAAAAACTATGAAAATCGGTGGAACGGAAATTCTTGGTGTGTTCTTTGATATCTCAAGTGTGCATAGGTTGGGTTGCAAGTTGGCATGTGCAGGAGAAGCTTGAAGGTTTGATATCTTCATGTATCAAACCTAATAACCCATGAAAAGGTGGTATAATGCATTGAAAGAGTCAAGGGTGGGTTTCTTGGTAATTAGAGCATGTTAGTAGTTGTGTGAAGACCTTGTTAGAGCCAAGGAAAGATTAAGGAAGCTTTGGAAAACCTTTTTGAGGTCAAGCCCTAGTGCCAAACAAGCCTAGTCACCAAATTAGGCCTAATTCAAACTAAGACAATCAATTTTTGACCAAGTCATTATGAAGCAACCCTAACCCATTTTGAGATATGTTTTGAATGAGCCAAAAGGGTATTTGAATATGTGTTTGAATTTTGATTCCTAGGCCTGCTCCAAGAGTTATTCCCAAATAGGCCATGTTGAAGTACTATTAGGAATGATGCTAATTTGTGAAAGAAACCACCTTGATTGATGTGCAAGGGTTCTTGAAAGGTGTTGATTAGTTGAATTTGATCCTGATTACCCCTACTCTGCATCATCAACAAACACATGAACGGTTGGTGTTGGTGTTGTACTTGAACGGTAAGTGCGGTTGGTGGACAGTGATCATAGTTAGCATAGTTAATGACATGGTGAATGCGAAGCTCGAGAGGGATGAAAATCATTGAAAATGACTAAATCTAGAGCTAAATGCACCCTTGCAGGCCAGGGGCACCCATGAATTCAAGAGGCCAACTGCAGTTTTCAAGAACTACAAAACCAGTCATCTTCTTCAGAATTCTGCTAGCTTTCTAACAAATCATCAAGCAAATTCACCAAATTCATCAAACATAAAAAAATGAAGGCAGAGGCGAAAGATGCTAAAAGAGAGAGTAATAAAAAATGATAGCCAAACAAGGGAAATGCACCCTTGTAGGCCAAGGGTGCCCAAGAATGAAAGCTCTCAAATGTCAGTCTTTGGATTGGGAATCTCCAAATGATCTCCTCAGATTCAGCCCAGCTTCACAATGAATCGAATAGCTAGTTCATGAGACCTACAAAATGACAACAGTTGTTGATTAAATGAGCACGTGAAATGAAGGCTAGATTGAAGTTCATTAGAGAAACTGCACCCCTGCAGGCCTGGGGCACCCAACATTAAGAGCAACCAGATGAAGTTTTTAGCAATTGTCTTCTCCAAGAAATCTTCTCAGCATCCTTCTAGCTTCATGATGAATCCAGTTGTAAGTCCATGGGACCTGCCAAACGCTCATAAACGAAGATCATGTGTAAAACACTGGAGGTGAAGGAAAGTTGAAAGATGTGAAGAATTGGCTAAGTATAGAGAAAAATGCACCCTTCTAGAAAAAGGTGCCCCACTTTCTAGAGCACCAGATGCAACTTTAAGGCTTTGTGACTCCAAAGAAGACCTCTTCAGAGTTGATTAGTATTTGTGATGAAACTGTCAACATGAACATCAGAGCAGTAAAACTCCCAGCAACGAAAGTCAAACTGAAGCATTTCATCAAGGGTTACAAAGTGCAAAATGTATCTCAAAGGCACAAAAGCGCCCCTGCAAGCCAAGGGTGCCAAAGAATTTGAGCCCCATAAATAAATGTTCAGAACTTGCACATACAGTCATCCTTTTCAAAATTCTTCCAGCTTCGCGATGGCTTCAACATCCAGTTTGCGGGAATCGTCAATCACCAAAAGTTGTAGATTGAAGCACGGTGGGTCAAATTAAGGAAATTGAAAAGCATCCAAGAAATTGGCTAAGTCTGACAAACAAAGCGCCCTTCTAGGAAAAGGCGCCCAAGAATTCAAGCCACCATATTCAGTTTTCAAGGTTCACAGCCTCCAGTTACATCTCTTCAGAGTTGATTCAACTTTGTAGTGAATTTGTTCGCAAGGCTTCACAATCAATCAGACAATCAAAAATCAAGATCAAATGAAGGTTGTTTGTCAAGTAGAAGTTGAAAATCTTCAACACTGGCAAGTTGGCATCCAAAGTCAACTCCCACTTGAAAATTTTGAAGACTTTCTCAAGCTTAGGTGTCCCAAAATTGGTGGAGATGTTTTAGTTAACTGCCAATCATGAAGATGATTCCTTCAATCAGGTTTTGGATGCCCAAATTGATGCTTCCAACTCAAATCGATATTTATCAAGCATCTAGGCATCATAATTCATTATTTCTTTGTAGGTTGAAGAGCAAAAACATATATTTTTCTTCCCGATGCGATTTGAAGGATCAAATGGAAGCCATTATCAATGTTCTTCGTAGTTCTAGGTGTAGGTTGCATAGAAGGACATTTTTCACAAAGCTTCATCACTAGACATCATTTTCCAAGGTAGCAGTTTATAACTTCTAGCTTCTCCCCACACATTTCTTCTATTCCTGTCTTAGGTTTTCTTGCATGTCCAAGTAAACAACATTTTTTCATAGATCTGGCCTTCTAGGTATGTTTAGCATGAGATTGGCCACAAAACCCATGTGTCATATTTCTTCAAAAAAGTTGCCCCGTTGCCCCTTGTTTTTAGGGTTTTTGCAAAAAATTGGCTTTTTCAAAAGCTGATGAACTGGGTTTGCTTAGCACAGAGGTGCCTACAAAACCCATGTGCTAGAATTTTCTAGGAAAATTGCTTCTGGAGCTTCTAAAAGCTTCTGCCCAAGGGGTTATTACATGTCAAAGAAAAAATCATCTTTTCAAAAAATTGACGTTGTGGGTTCATTCAAAAAATATTCCCAACAAAACCCACGTCTCAAAAAGTTTCATAAAAAATGCCCCTCGAGGAGGCTATTTTTAGCCGCTGTGAAAAGTTATTCAAATAGTGTCATGTGCCCAGTCAATCCTCAAAGTTCTCATAATGCAATTCTCTTAGGTTGAATACAAGACCAAATCGGTCTTACTTCATGATTTCCTGAAAACGACTGACATTGATTTACATCAACCACATCCAGAGGTTGAGTTGACAATTTGATAGGTGTAGACACTCAAAGTCCACAAATTCCATATGGTTTCATACCTCATATATCTGATAGCCTTTCGAGGCCAGTTTAGAGGGTTGAATAACGATTGGAACTCTGGGCGCACATCGAGTTCATGGGCATTTCTCACAATTAGAGTGTTTGCAGTCAAACTTTGAGGTTTCATCATGCAACACTCTTCCATTGAGAAAAATCAAGAAAAGCGTAAGAAGCATAAAGTTGTAGAAGAAATAGAGGTCATCACTCCAGTTACAGAGCCACCAAAGTTACTAGTCAGTGAATTGCCATTTTAAATGTGCAGATATTTCCAGGATTGCTCAAGTTGTTGACAAGCAATGAACTGATAGTTGAGGCATGTGATGATCTCTAGACACAAAGATAGTTAACAACTGGTTAGAGGAGTTAATTACTCAAATTGACTAAAGTGTGAATTGCCAATTAAGATGTCCTACCTTCTCCAAAAATAACATTTAAGCCTAGCAGTTAACTTGATGCCTTTTCCAAGTTAACTCACTATCCCACCTTTTATGCACGTCTATTTTTGGAGATACCTTTTGTACAGTGGAGTTCTATTTAGTTTAGAATTAGTTAACTGAAGTAGTCTTTCCAGTTAACTGTTAGGTTACATTTGATTAGAAATAGGAATAAATCTTGCTGATTGGCAAGAAATGAATGTTAACTCAAGGAGACTTTAGGGTTCCCTACTCCTTTGAGCTTCTATAAATAAGAGCAACCTTGCTCATTATTGTTTAACTTTTATTACTACACAAAATTAGTGTGCCTTGTTCCATCAAGCTTGCAAGTCAATATTTGTTCACTCTTTGTCTAAGAGTTGTTTGGTTGATCGTATCTTTTATGATTGTCCTCTTTCATACCATTTGCTGTCCCAAATATTTGTAATCGTTGATCGAGTTTGAAGAAATAAATCAAAAGAGAAATGAGCCTTTGATCCAAAGTTTCAAGATCTATCAACACTTATTTTTATAATCTTTGTTTCAATCTACACCTCGAAAAGAGTTATGAACCTTTGAGGGAATTTGGAGATTAAGCTTATCGTTTAGTGTTGTTTCTTATGATCTATATTTTAGCCTACACCTCAAACATAACTTTGAGCATTCAAGGGAATCCTGATATCTAGTTCATCATTTGATCTTGTTTCCAATAATTTTATTTTTAGCCTACACCTCGAAAGAGCAATGAGCCTTTGAGGGAATCCTAAGAACTAGATTATCATTTGAGTGTTTGCTTGCATAAACTTTATTTCAGCGTAAATCTGAAAGAGCAATGAGCCTTCAGATGCATTCTAAGAGACAATTTGTCTAAGTGATCCAACCATTACCAATTGCTCCTAAATCCTCTCGCTCTGAAATACTTGAGGAGATAGGATAGTTATAACTTTAGCCTAGTTGTAGTTAAGATTTGCAGAACCAAAAAAAACCTTAGTTGCAATGCATTGTGTTTTATAACATTGTGCTTTGCCGCTGAGTAAAGAGATAGGAAATTTAGTTTACTTTACTTTTTACGCAAAAACAACAAAAGAGGGAGCTTCCCCTCCTAATTTGAAGAGCAGTTCATTTGTGCATAGCTGTCCGTTTCCAATATGAACTTTAGAGGTGCGAATTGAAACGCCAACAATAACTAAATACAATAAATTTTTGTAGAGTGGTGTTTTCTTCCACTACATCATGGAGTGTCTATGACTTACAAAGATATATGAATCAATTACATTGATATCTTGAAAGTTGATTCCTTGACTTCTTTATTTGGAATGGAGAAACTATATTATATGAGAGAGAAAGAACCCAATTTACACAAAATAACATCATTTGTAAAGCATATAAATATATCAAACTATTATTTCAAAAGTCATCCATTATCATTTCTTTACATAAATAATTACATTAAATTTTTATAAAATGATATTTTTTCCACTACATCGTTCAATATCTCAAGTTATAAAAATATATGAATCAAATACACTAAAATCTTGATAACGACTTCTTAAATATTAAAGATTAAAAAATTAAATAAAAAAATACACCTATTTCTTTTTTAATTGAAGAGAAAAACTAATTCAAACATTAAACCCTTTTAACTAAAATTCACACAAAAAGATTGAAGATTAAAAAAATTCAGTAACAAATAATTGAGACAATACCTTATTTAGAAAACAAAATTATTTTTTCCTATAAATCCCACAGACATCATTGAAAGCTTTGATTTGATTTCCAATAATTTCCTTTTCCACGGGTAAAGCGCACACCTTAGACAAAACAAGTGCGGTTGCACTAGGTAGGTTGGTGACATCTATCAACTGTCATCTGCACTTTCGACGGAAAACGCGTCCCAAAGCGCGTAAGGAACAGAGGAATTTGATGGGAAAAGGGAAAGGTAACCAAGCAATTAAATTGTACTTTCAACGTTATCATTATCATTCCCTTCAAAGCTCACACCCAAACCGCACAAAGCGTACGAACTCTCTCTCTAACTTTAGACTCCACGACTCCTATTTAACAGCGTGTCGCCATTGACCACGCGGCCTCTTCCCTGTTTATCAGCCACACTCCTTCCCCCTTCCTCTCTACGCATTCGACTGTGTATAAACAACGAAGGGAAGCTCTGTTGCTTGGCTTCTTCACGTGCGCAAAAAATGGTTGAGCAACTTACAGAGGAGCAGATCTCCGAGTTCAAGGAGGCTTTCAGTTTATTTGACAAGGACGGAGATGGTCAGAATCCTTCAATTCTTCTCTCTTTTACCCTGTATTTAAGTTTGTCAAAATTTTTGCTTCGTATGTTATGTGGGTACTTATTTATTTTTATCTGTGTTTAGATCGGTTGCCACAAACTGGTTCTCGTGATAGCCTGTATGATTGGATCTATAGAAAGTTTTGAGTTCGTAATAGTCCGTTGTTGAAAATAAAAATACGCTTTAGGAACATGGGGCTTTCACAGTCTGTAAGACTGAGTACAAAGCTTATGGTAAAAACTGTGAATCTTTTGGTTGATATCAAATTATCAGATCACATTTTGTGATCTATAGTGGGATAAGCATTGCAGGGTAAGTCCAATAAAATAATTAGGATGCCAAGGGCTTCTATGATTTCCACTTTTATATCTCAGTCAATCTTTTTCTGGGCTTATTGTATTTTGCTAATCATTTTCTTATCCTGATGATAGATCAATGGAGTGTGATCTGAGTCGTAGGTTGATGTGAACAATAATATACAAAGTTTTTAGCTAGAATCTTTCTACATGTTAATCTTCATGGTTAAATGTTTCTGTTTGGTTTGTTAAAACATTGCTTAGATGGCCAATTTTTGTTGCGGTTGGGCCAATGAAATATCAGTTGAGGTCTCGGTGAATTTACAAACATTTCCCTTATCTTAGCATAGTGTTTATGGAATAGGTCATAAACAAACCAGACCTTACAAAGTCAGCATTTTTTTCGCATAGTTTGATGTGGATGAACATCAGAGTCTACTAAAATTATTCCGATCTCCAATCTCGCCCGTCAATATCTGGAGGTCTTAAAGCCCGTAGGTCTCCGTATAAGAATCACGGCCATATATGAATTTACAGGGGACTCAAGACTGTTAAGTTTGATAGGCAAATTTTTCTGCTAGAGTTTTACTCCTTTTTACATTTTCATCCGTGGATCTGTTTTTCAATTCAACAAGTAGTGGGGATCAAAGGGAGACTTGTTCATTTTCTGCTAATTGCTCCGCATTAATAATAGAGCTGTTTGGTAATTCTTCTGAGTAAGTGTAATGCCATGTAACGATTTACCCAAGAATCTGAGGCTAGCTTCCAGCTAGTCTGTTCGGGTGCTTCTTGCTGTACTCATACATCTACCCTTACGCTTCACTAGTTGAAGCTGAACTGCAGCTAATGTTAATATTAATGGCGATCTAAGTTTTCTTTTCTTTGTGCTTATTTGGTGAAACTTAAAGTTAGTTCAGAACTTGCTTTTTGTGCAAAAGGTGTAGTTCTTTAACAAAAATATCCTGGCCTGTAGGAAGACCCTTAGTTGTTTAGGCTAATTTACTGGGGAAGGCCTTGCTATTTCAATCGAACATTTAATCTAGTCATTGTATTGACCTATTTGTCAACATAGAGGGGATATTATATTAAATCTCTTTAGAAAGAATGCAGCGCAGTTGTGAATTGCAGGATTTGACATTGTACCACTATCATTGGATACAATTTTTTATGGAAACTGAACATCTGTTCTGATTGACAGTATCACAAAAATTGTTTGATTGAAGGTGTAATGTGTTAATAAACATTGTCTGCAGTTCAGAGTAACAGATTTAAATTTTTTTCATCATACCTTAAAGTAATGGTATGGGTTAAATGTTACAACCTTAGAAGTTAAGTAAGCTGTTTTATGCATGACTTGATTATGATATACTCGTTATTTAATCAAGGTTTTTTCTTGTAACATTCAAGGAACTGGCATATGTTGGAGCTGTTATGTATGTGTGGTCCTGAACTATCAATATAATTATATCACACAAAGCACTGTTTGAAGGACCTACAAGCGTTCTTTGCAAAATAAAGATTCCTTAGGCATTGGCATCTTCTAATTTTTTTCCTCTTGCACAATGTTTTGGGATAAGAACAATGACCATGTACGGAAAATACTTTTTTCTGATGATTTGTAATCCTCAAGAGTCTAAACTAAAGTAGTTCTGGATTTATAAATCGTACTCTTAATGCTTTTTCTCATTTGTGGTCAGAATTTTTCATTAGTCTCTATACAATATGCTTCTGCACAATGTTTTGGGATAAGATCAATGGCCAAGTACGGAAAATACTTTTTTCTGATGATTTTGTAATCCTCAAGAATTTAAAATTAAAATAGTTCTGGATTTATTAATAGTACGATTAATGCTTTTTCTGGTCAGAGTTTTTCATTAGTCACTATTCAAATATGTGATGTAATACCCATTGAGTAATTAACATTGTGCTCAGGTTACTTTGAGGATATTGCTGTGTCCTTTGTACTTGTGTAACATATTGCTATATATGCTAGTAATTTCCACCAGATGTTGCTGTTAACATCAAGGAATATACTTGTTTCACTTTGAGTTTGTTTTTTCTCTGTACAAATTACTGTATTCTGCTTAATACTAACAATCCGTAAAATGTTGTTTGATAATTTGATTATTTAAAAATATCATTGCAAATCTTTTTATCAGTGATTAATAGAAGGAACCTCTAGGCGTCGTATTGGGCCTTCATTTTTCCTTCTTTTGCACGAGGTGTTGAAAAGTTTGAATGAATGTACTATTTATTAATTTAAGATCCTTATTCACTTGTTCTTAATTCTTTGGGACATTTATGGACTAAATTTTACATCTCATTGTTTTTTCTGGTTTGAAAGTATTTTGTAAGCCAGTTGAGTTTTGTCTTGAGTTAGTTTATATATTACTGTTACAATGATATCTTTCTAATTCTAATATATATTACTGTTCAAATTAAGTCTTTCTAATGTAGGAAGGGCAGTCCTCACTTTTCTTAAGCTTCCATTCCACTGGTAAAGCGCCCCATATACAAACTAAACATTGAGTTAGTCAAAGTTTTGAAAAATTCTCTAATATATGTTGCTATTGAAATTAAGACTTTCTAATGTAGGAAGGACATTCCTCACTTTTCTAAAGTTTCCATAAAGTTCCATTCCACTGGTAAAGTGCCCCATATAAAAACTAAAAATTGAGCCAGTGAAAGTTTTGAAAAATCCTCAATCTTTTAGATATGGTTCTGTGTGGTTCATTTTACGATGATGTCTCTCTAATATATGTTGCTATTGAAATTAAGACTTTCTAATGTAGGAAGGACATTCCTAACTTTTCTAAAGCTTCCATAAAGTTCCATTCCACTGGTAAAGTGCCCCATATACAAACTAAAATTGAGTGAGTGAAAGTTTTGAAAAATCCTCAATCTTTTAGATATGTTTCTGTGTGGTCCATTTTATGTGGCTATATTGTCTCTTTCTGTGTTTGCGTCTATGTTTTTTACTGACAAAATAGAAGCTGTATAAAGTGTAAGTATTTGAATTGGCACTGTTTTATTTAGACAGTAGATTTGCTCAAGTTTTTACATCGTTTTAAGATTTTTACATCTTATATGTTCTTTGATTAAGGTGAATATGATATTATATGATGGTGCAGACTTTAATTAGAGTACGTATATGAAAAGGGATTGAGCAAAATACCCGTCATGTCCTCTTCCAATTATGTAAACATGCAGTATGGTTGCAATGCCCTAATCTAAATACATACTGAAATTTTATATTATCTTATGAAATAACTACATTTGAAATAGAGCAACTAATCTAATACAACACACTGGGAATGCCCAGCATGCATATCTGAACTCTGAAGCATTTCTATCGCATTGCAGTATGCAAACTGATTGTCCCACTGTTGCTGGATTCTCTGTAATTGTGATATTGTTCAGTACCATGTATCACTCCTGACTGCTATCGTTCTGCAACACATATGACTCCTGAGATTTTTCATTCCCAAGAGGACCAGGTTCATGCCTCAAGGGTTTCGTCCTCAAGCACTAAGCAAGCTACTGTGGCAGTGTCACCTTCCTGAATCTGAAGCTGAGTTTTGGTTTGTAATTTTCAAAGATACTATATCTTTTCTCCCCCAGCACTTCCTATACACCCTCAAACTGGTGATCCACAATAATAGGTTGTTATCTCACTATTGGTGGTAGCTAACTGACAACTAGCCCCCTAAATTGTTAGCAGTTCCAATCAATTAGAACAGTCCCCTCCTTAATCAATGGCAGTTCCAATCAGTTAACTGACCACACATCCACCTTCATTCCAATCCTAACTGAAAAACCCAGCTGCTGCTCAACTGAAAGACACGGCTGCTTCCTGATTAAAGACTCAGCCGCCTCGTTTTGAACATCAACATCCCTAACTGAAAACTCAGTCCTAGCTAGCTGCTGATAGAGTACTCAATGCATTGGCTAAAAAGGGGACATTACAAATCTGCCCTTCTTGGAATTGCTTGCCCACAGGCAATGCAGAGTTGGATGTTCAAATATCTCTGGCCCTTTCCAAGTAGCATGTTCTGCAGATAGGTTCCTTCAATGGACCAAGTATTTTGTGATGGTCTTGTCTGTCAGCTTATTCTCCCATATGTCAATAATGGCATTTAGAACCAATCATGTTTTCCATTCTTATCAACAACATGTTGAAGCACTCAACTCCTTGCAGAAAGCACCTTGCATCTGTTGAATCGCTTCACAGCTTTCCTTAGATACAATGCTACCAGCCATAATTCTTCCTTCGCTAAGCTGATACTGTCCATCTGAAATAATAGTGGTTTTCTCACGTAGGTACATGTAGGCAAGTTAGTCTTGGCTATTTTCCCTTAGATTTTCCAGTTGGCAATGTAATATAATAAATGCCCCATTGATAAATAGTGGGATTGAACTCAAATCTAGGCACTCAAGATTTCCTGGTTGTTGAACACTTCCATCCGATTTACTGTAGCCTGACCATTCTTTTGAGCAGCTTTTCTGTATTTGCAAAATATGTACTTTGACCACCAACAAACTGTACATTTATATTTGAACCAAGCAAGATATAAACATATATTTGGAGTTTAGCAGCAGCCATTGCAGTTGCCATTTCGACTGGTGATGTTCGATTTAACTTTGCAACATATGCATCTCCAACACAGGCTATATTTACATTTACCTTGTGTTGTGGTCTGTTCAAGGTTACTGCAACACATTGTTCTACCTATGAGGTTTTCCAAGTTCACAAATAAACAGTCATATAACTCACCTCACCAGGAATAAACAAAGACCTTTGCGATTCTGAATGAAAATGGTAATTGATGACCTATACTAACCTCTGCTTCAACAATAACTTTATCAGATCTGAATGAAGTATCTACTTCCTCTCTAGAAGTCAAAAGCTCTGGTGTCAAACAACCTTAATAGCATCTTCAATTGTGAGTATCAGCTTTACATCTGTATAAATAACACACACAAGCCTTGCAGCTACATCTACAGTGGAATTTGTCTTTGCTGCAGCTAACCCCACAGCTTGTCCATTGTAAAAAAGCCATTTAGATGCAAAATTAGCTTATAATCACTAACAAGAATTCAATAGCAATCTGCAGCAAGTGTATTGGCAGAGAGAAAAATGAAAGAAAGAGCTTTCAAAGGGTCTATCTCCTTGATGGTTCCATTTGCTATTGTTGAAAGAACAAAAACTGAATGCAATTGGTCTCCATGTTTTAAATTGTCTAAGTACACTACTTCCCTTGTGACCTGTGCTTGACCTCATAAGGTTGGGTGGGGTTGTGTGACATTTGATACTCTGATGGCCCGTCCGCCCCGCCCCACCTCTTCCCACCCCTTCCCCCCCTCCCCCAATCAAAGCTGATGGATCCTAATGAAAGTGGTTGGATTTTCTTCTTAAATGCTAAACAAAGTCAGGCATTCAGAAAATTTAAAGGCCATAAAGAGAGAATACCTTTGTAGAAAGATGCATTTGCTAATAAGAACTGGTATTTTGAATGACCAAAAGAAGGACCAGGTTCTAGTTCTGTTTGTAAAAGCACTAAGCATTCTTCGAAAACCTTAGGAGCTTGATAGGCTTTGTTGTGCACGTTGTGGGAATGGTTTGATGCCCCCATAAACAATGATTGAAGAGCTTAAAATTTTATCTGTTTGGGGATTGACTTCAAATATAAATGCAGCATTCATATTAGTATGAACATTACTCTTAGCAACCTTCTGCTGAAGAAAGAGAAGTAACAAGTAATGAGAGATATGTATCTCTGTTATAACTTTCACATCCATATCCATGACAAAAAAATTGCTCTCAAGTTTAACCAATTCAAGCAGTTCATTGTAGTTAGCAGAACATATTATCATTCTTGTTTCAAAGTTGAGTTTCAAAGTTTGAAACAAAATCTGGATATTCATGTGCCATCGTCAAATTTCCAGCAACACTTCCAATATTGCGTACTTGAGGAGAAGCAGCGTGTGGAAGGTGCTGCCACATGGGCTGCTAGAGGAAAGCTCTCTATGTGCCTTAAATTTAAGTAGTATTATAAAATCTAAAATTGAAACTCCTCCAATAGAGTCCTTTATTGCTAACATCAGTCTTTAAGAGGGCTGGTACTTGAGATATGTCAACAAGAACATCACAAAAGTATTCGTTAGAAACCCCAGGTGATGTATTTCCTTTGACCATTCCCACTATTCGTTGATTTCTATAAACTGTCAGAAGAGAATACAAATCTTGCTAAGAAAGCGTTCTTTATCCAACTAGTCCCTTCTTTTTAGAATAAAACCTTTTTACTGAGTTTCTGGGAATGCCTTTATCCCAAATATCCTCAATGTCGAGCTCTAACTTCAGACACCAACTTTTTTTATCTGCTTCAGTGCAATTTCTATTATTTTTATGTGCAAATGTTTGAAAAGTATCCAATAGGGGATGATAGTCAGCAAACCTATATTAATTTCCATCAATCTTGTCTTCAACTTCTTGGGATGATGGATTTGGATATTTTCCTAACAAACCATACATACTTATTACCTTGAGGCTTGATGCATAGGATAGTGAAACCATCAGTAATAGTTATATTGAATCCCAATATGTCCTTTGCCTTAATTTTTAAATGTCCGCTTAGCTACAAGGTCCTTATCAATAAAATTGTGGGTAGACCCACTGGCAATTAGCACAGCAATCCATGATTCAGATAACTCTCCACGAATCTTGAGTGGTTGACACTGAGGTGCTCCTAAAATAGCTGCAAGTGTCCTTTTGCTAGTGCCAGTGTTAGCTCTTGCCAATTTCTCAAGCTCATGTGCTACAATTGACTCATCTGTTGCTTTTGATTCATTGGTCTCATAATCAATCTCTTCTTCATCAGAAATTACTTTAATTATAATGCTATGATGGACTTGGCCCTTGCCTAGACATTAATGACCAGGCTCCCATTGCTCTTTGTACAGAAAACACAATTTTTTTCTTCTAAGCTCATTTCTAGTTTGCTCATCAATCTTTTTTCTCAATAGGCTGAGTTGTGTAGCTCCATGAGGGTATGTATTAAATCTCCTTTCTAAAATAACCTTTTTGTTGTCCAGTAGTAGGTGCTTTAGGTTGAGATGAAAATTTGCTTCTTAGAACAAATGACCCAATTGTCAAATTTCACCTACTATCCTCTTGTTATCCTCTTGTAATGATGGGGGTGCAAATGCCTTAACTAGACCTTTGAGAGGCTCAATTAAATCCTTGATAAATAGGAAAGTGATCCTCTTTTCTGAACATTAGGTACCATGACTACAACTTGCTGAAATTCAGCAGCATAGAAATCCACTGATGTCTGTTGTCTAATTCTGGAAAGATCCCTGAATTACTCATCCTCATCCTTTCACTCAAAGCAGTCCAACAATTTCTGATGTAAATCATCAAAAGTATGCACAAATCTATGCCCTTGTGTGATCAAATCATGGTGCCACTGGTCATAGGCTTCAAATGCAATGTGGTGAACGAATGCCGTCTTCTTCCACTCTAGGATTGAGTGTAAAGTATGTCTGCAACTTCTGCATCATGGCTGGGTGGATATTTTATTGCTGCCATCAAAGGTAGGAGAATTTAGTTTGTTCTGATTTTGTCGCCTGTCTTTGCTGCCCTCAACCTTCTTTGCAAGTACCTCCATATTGTTAACAAAAGTTATTGTAGCCTTGAATTCTTCTGATTTCTCTTGATACTTCACAAAAAATGTGTCCAACTCCACTGGAGTAATTTGTCTTAGTATTTGGTTTTTCATTCTTTTGTATAAACATGGGCTTAATGGGTCTTTGATGGAAACTCGTTTGATTAAGTGCTGGTCAGTCATGCAAAGTTAAACTTTCCTCTATCTAAAATGCCTTAGTATGATCTGGATTGTGCATGCTACTTTGAAAATGTAATATTTGTGCCATTATTTTTGCCATTCTTTCTTGTCCCCACTAAATTCCTATTAGGGTATCGTGAAATAGATCTGCCCTTTCATCTTCTGGTGTTTTTCTCCCTCTTTTCTCATGTGCCATATTCTACTTTTTTTGTTTCCTATGCTGATAGCTTGTTTTCTTGTCTCTCTCTGACATGGATGTTTGATTATTTATATTTGTTTGTATTCTCCCGTTCAGTTTTTTTTTTTTGTTTTTTGTTGTTTTCTATAGGCTGGCAAGATCACAGCTTTGATACAGCTGTACTGTCCTAAACTAGACATATATACAGAAATCAAACTTAGAAGGGCTCTACCAATAGGGATTTTTGATATTATCTTATGAAAAGAGGCACATTCAAAAAAGAGCAACTAATCTGATACGACTCACTGGGAATAACCAACATAGTGATCTGAAAACATCCCTATCATATTGCAGTATGCAAACTGATTGCCCTGCTGTTGCTGGATCATCTTTATGAACCTGCTATCATTCTGCAACACGTATTACTCCTGAGTCGTGAAGGTTTTTGTCCCCATGAGGACCAGGTTCACACCCAAAGGGTTTCATCCTCAAGCACTAAGCAAGCGACTGTAGCGTTGCCACCTTCCTGATACAGCTTTGATACAGCTGTACTGTCCTAAACTAGACATATACAGAAATCAAACCTAGAAAGGCTCTAACAATAGGGTTTTTTGATATTATCTTATGTAAACACATACATTTTAAGAAGAGCAACTAATCTGAAACGACTCACTGGGAATAACCAACATAGTGATCTGAAAACATCCCTATCATGTTGCAGTATGCAAACTGATTGTCCAGCTGTTGCTGGATCATCTTTATGAACCTGCTATCATTCTGTAGCACGTATTACTCCTGAGTCCTGAAGGTTTTTGTCCCCAAAAGGACCAGGTTCACACCCAAAGGGTTTCATCCTCAAGCACTAAGCAACTGTAGCATCGTCCCCTTCCTGAAGCTGAAGCTGAGTTTTGGTTTATAATTTTCAAAGATGCTTTGTCTTTTCTCCCCCAGCACTTACTATACTCCCTCAAGTTGGCTATTCATTATCAGAGGCAGTTATCCTACAATTGGTGGTAGCTAATTGACAACTATCTCCCTAAATCATTGTCCGTTCCAATCAGTTAACTAAGCAGTTGCGCCCTTAATGGATAGCAGTTCCAATCAGTTAGCTGACCACACATTCACCATTATTCCAATCATAACTAAAAGATCCAGCTGCTGCTCCACTGGAAGATCAAAGATACAGCTGTGTCCTAACTGAAGACTCAGCTGCCTCATTTTAAACATAAAGATGCCTAACTGAAAACTCAGTCCTAGCCAACTGCCAACAGAGCACTCACTCAATGCTGTGGCTAAAAAGGGGACATTACAACCTTCCCTGACACAAAAGAAATTCTGTCCCTGCTTGTAGAGTTTACTTGCCTTGTAAAGGCTGAATACAAACAACCTAACAAAAGCCATAAAGTCCCTGCTTACAGAGCATACCTATAAAATTATCTATACAAAAGACATGTAACAGAAGGGGAGATAGAGAATGAGAGAACGAGCCAAATTTAGATAGATAGATATATATATATATATATAGAGAGAGAGAGAGAGAGAGAGAGAGCGAGATGGGGATAGAGATTGAAAGAGAAAGGAATGCATGAGAGAGAAACCTAAGAGATACAAAGGAAAAGGGAGAGAGAAAAGAGAAACGAACTTAAGGAGACAAACATATAGAGAGAGAAAGAGAGAAAGAGAAAGGAAGGAGAAAAGGGTGAGGGAGAGAGATGTTTAAATAATATCTTATATAATATTATATATTGTACAGGTAAGGCTCACATCTTATATAATATGATCTATTATACAATATTATTAATAATTTAATACTATATATTTTTTACATATTAAAGTTATATAATGTGAATAACTATATATTATATATATTAGTAACTACAATATTAATATTATATATTATAAAATAACATCTCTATAATAGTTATAGTTATTTTATTATATTTTAATTATATATAAAGTCTTAAACATAATAATACTTGCACATGATGATGGTTATTTATTATATTTATTATTAGATTATTTATTATATTTATATTTAAATTATATAATACATAAATAATTTATAATAATATACTATATATAAATTATTTATATGGTTCACTGTCTACCCTACTCATAGCTTTCAAGCCTCTTGGTGTTTGCATCAATCACCTATTTAGTGAAGGCATCTAATCCAAAGGCATAAACAGTCGAAGGGAAATTTAGCATAAACAGTTGAAGAGAAATTTATAGAGAAGTTTATAGCTAGACATAGTAAATTACTTAGGTTTGAGATTAGTGTGGTGAATATAATAGTTATTACATAAAATTAAAAAAATAAATATAATAATATTATTATATAATAAAAATATAAAATAAAATTAATTATATAATAATAGTAGTAATAATAATAATATATAAACAAAATCATTTTCTAAATGACCTACCAATTGACCTCATGTACTACACAAATGTATGCGAAAAATAAACCAATTTTTTCTCTAATTGACCTTCCACACCTCTTCGGCGTACCCATTGCATGCCAAGGTTCGATTGCTAGTTTACACTTTTTTGTATGGAATGGTTGTGAACTTGCATATAAAAAATGCAATTAAATCAAGTTGTTTTCAATCATAAGCATTGCTTTTGAGGTACGTGCCTCCTAGTTGGGGCAAGATATGACATACAAACTACAATGGCTAGAGCAAACTCCATTCTATAATATATTAATATAATACATATTTTCCACAAATTGCTCAACTCTACAATTACACAAGACTAAGTAGATTCATCATGAATAGATATCAGAACAACCTGAATTGCAAGAATCTCACGGATAATTCCGCTAATGAGATATCTACCCAATCAACATTTACTAGGTTTGAGGGTTTCTCCTCTGGTGCTGGTTAAGAGAATCAGAGAAATGGTTTCTTAGTTTACTACAACAAAATAATGTGTTTTTTTGATTCATCATAAACTCCAAGCCTTAGATTGTGCAATTATCCTTATTGTAATGACATAGATTCATCATGAATAGATATCAGAACAACCTCAATCCTAAGAATCTCACGAGATAATTTCTCTCCTCATTCTCTCCTCCAGCTCTCTCTCATCCTGATGATGGATCATGTAGTATGATTCGAAACGTTGATGTGAAAAACTGAAACACAATCAAATCCAGAAATTTTTTTAGCTTCTACTTGATGGATTGTGGAAACTTGATATCTTTAAGAGATAATTTCTGCTTATATCTACCCAATCAACATTTACTAGGTTTGGGGGATTCTCCTCTGGTGCTGGTTAGGAGAATCAGAGAAGTTGTTTCTTAGTTTACAACAAAAGAATGTATTTTTTTTGATTCATCACAAACTCCAATCCTTAGATTGTGCAATTGTTCTTATTGCTCTAAATAATTGTAGAAATAAATGAATTTGAATGCTCTACGTAGCCTGAAGTTTGATGATGGAATATACTGCTGAAGATATTAAAAATATATTTTTTTGCCAATGCACTGAAAATTAGGGCCCTGTTCAGATGAATGTCTTAGAATTTGCAAACTAACTGTGCATCACTATTGTTAAGATCCATGTCTGTGCAACTGATCTGTGCACCTGAACCTGAAACTGACTGACCTGCAGACCTTAACTGGTAGAAATTGAATGACAAAAAAACAATTTGCCTTTATCTTCTTATGTCTGTATCACAGAAAGAAACAGGCGGTTTTTACAAACGCTTTTGGGGAATTTGCTGAATTGCGAGGGTCATTTCAATCAGATTCCTAGGGGAACCAATTAAATGATGATGAACCAAGATCAAAGACAGCAGACAAGGATGTAGTATGCCAAGGATGATGATACAAGCAGACAATGCAATTATGTTGCTCTTTGATGCTCTGATATGAATGCTTCCATAATAATCCTTGATGATCTAGATGAATGGCGATTAGGGTTAGTGCTTAAATACACCACCCTAGTTTGCAGTTTGAAATAAGTTGTGTTTTAGTTTGCTTATAACAGCTAGTAAGAGAGGTAAACATGGGCTCAAATTAAGAAACTGTCATTTAAAAGTTTGGGGTTACTCATCTCCATGATCCAGATCTGATCTGCACATCTAGTTGTTCATCTTGATTGCAGAATTGTCTAGATGAATGACTAAATGTGCAGATCAGAACTGGATCATTGAGAGGAGTAATGATTGATACAGACCATGATAAAGTTATATGGCACCTTCCATGCAAATACACTATCGTGCACACTAGTTGATGCATAAAGACAACTCAGTTGCTGTGGGCCCAAAACAAATGGGTAAAGGGCATAGGCATAGGAATATGTACAATGATTGAGGTTTAGGTTTAAGAGAATGGGGTGCAATTTGGGTTGTGTTTGATCAAGTTATAGGTTCAGTATTTCATCTTTCAAGTAATAGTATTGAATGCAGGCTCTGGGTGCATTTATATTACTTCCTAGATTTCTCCCTTGTGTTAGCCCTTATTTGGTTTTCTTTGCTACAATATAGTATTGAAGCTCCAAATTTTGTACTGACGAGTTTAGGTCTGTGAACTAATTTTTTTTGTATTAACCTGTTCATATAATAAGTAGACAAAGTGAGTAGGAACAAACAAATATTAACAAATATATTCGGTTCTTATGGTTGAGGATTTTAACTGCTTTAGAGTTTACTGCTCTTGTCATGATTGCTTTTCTTTAGTATTTAAAAATTAATGTTAGTTACTTTTTATAACATGGGGTGATTTTACCCTAGCACTTCTCTATTTTAATCGGTTGTAGCTTTTGACTTATTGATCTACTTTTCAGTGTCTCTGGATATCATTAAAATTTTTGTTCCTGGGGACAAACATAGGCTTCCATTTAGAAAAAGGAAAACTCATAATTATGTCTATAGAATGGTTTGCATTGCTTAGATTTGGCATTATTTTTACCCTAGTACTTTCCTTGTGTAATTGGTTAGTTTTTGACTCGTTGATATTCTTTTTGTCACCTGTGGGACATTGACATAATTTTTTTCTTCTTGTCTAATCCGGTGAATGAACTGAGGCTTCCATTTACGAAAATGACAGTCAAATCAATAGTAATATCTATAAAATGGTATACATTACTCATAGAATTGGCATTGTTATATTAGTCTTCAGTAATAAAAATACTTGCTATTTGTTAGTATTTTTAACACTTTTGTGTACCGGGATTCAGCTTATATCTTAATTTGTATCCCCTTTTAAAGTCATTTTGTTAAATTTTGGTATGGTGGAAGGTGTTTTGGCAATGCCTAGTACAGGGGACCTTAGTCTCCAGATTACTTAAGTAACACTAGGTAGGACGATATTGTACTATGGTATTTTGTAATTTTCTGATTTCATGATAAATTGCTGTGTTTGCAGGATGTATCACAACGAAGGAGCTTGGAACAGTTATGCGTTCTCTTGGTCAAAACCCAACTGAAGCAGAGCTTCAAGACATGATAAATGAAGTTGATGCAGATGGCAATGGTACGATTGACTTTGCTGAGTTTCTAAATTTAATGGCACGGAAAATGAAGGACACGGACTCTGAAGAAGAGCTTAAGGAGGCATTCCGGGTCTTTGACAAGGATCAAAATGGTTTTATATCTGCTGCCGAACTACGCCATGTCATGACAAATCTAGGTGAAAAGCTTACTGATGAAGAGGTTGATGAGATGATTCGGGAAGCTGATGTGGATGGGGATGGACAGATCAACTATGAGGAGTTTGTCAAGGTGATGATGGCAAAGTGATTTAGAAGTGATTTTGTATTTTTAAGATCCCCAATATCATGTGTCTTTTGTAATCCAGATTGTCTGTGTTTCACTCAATAGAAATCTGGTTGTGTGATTTTATTAAAATTCCATTCAGGACCGTAGCAGTTATCTTTCAAAGAACAATAGGTTCATTCACCTTGCTCTATGGTAAAATAGAGTAAAGGTGTACTTTCTGGTTTTAACTGTCTGAATGTCCTGTGTTATATATTTCCAACTAGAAGTTTATTGTACTGTGAAAGACTTCTGTTAATGTCTTTCTCGCTACAAAATTAGAGGGAAAGTATTTTGCTTTCTATTTTTGGACAGTGGGTTTAGTTTGAATGTCTCTACTGTGATCCCTGTGCCTGTTTTTCAAGTTAAGTAGTACACAAAAGCAAATTAGTGTGTAAGAAAGGGAGTGAGGGTGATGTTTTTGCTACAAATTCTCAATGTTATAAATTTGTTTTTTTAATCTTTCATTGGATGCATACCGAAACATTCAAAACTTCTTCTAGTTCCTTACCTAGAACTACTTCATAGAATTTATTTTTGAAGATGTGCTTGGGAAGTGGGTGCGACATTTGCAGGTTTCTGTTCTAAGATATTCCCGGTTGAAATCCTAGACTGAGCACTAACTTCATCATTCAATGTTCATAAGATTGACCAAATGCTTGCAATGCAGTGCACTAACATTAGTTATTACTAGAGATTTTCTCTTCTGGCTCAAATTTGAGCACAGAAAAATAGTTCTTTGGTTACAATATCAGATTGGTTCAGAAGGTGCTTAAAAGATGATAATTCTGTTTCTATTTTGAGACGCTAGTTGGCATTACTGTAATTGACATCACGTAATGGTTAACATAAAGGGTTTCAGTTTTTCCGAAAGACTTGCAGGATTACATGATTAGACATGATACTCGAAACAAACTAATTACACTTTCATAAATATTATGCTATTTATCTGGGAACAGTCCAGATTCCAGAACACATGATATCTGGAGTTTCCAACTGTTTTCTGTTGTTTTGTGACTTTTCATAGATATTGTGCTATCATCTGGGAAAAATCCTGATTCCAGTACACGTGAGATCTGGAGTTTGAAAAAGTTTTCAGTTGTTTTGTGACTTTTCATAAATATGGTGCTATTATGTGGGACAATCCTGATTCCAGTACACATGATATCTGGAGTTTGAAACTGTTTTTGGTTGTATTGTGACTTACAACAGATTTATCCCTTGACTTCTCAAGCTCGTTTTATGCTTTGAGGTAGATAACTTGATCATTAAAGCCGTGAGTTAACTTATGTGTTGGAATTGTACTTATTTTTGAGTAATATTATGAAATTTGAAATCAAACAGAGTTTAGGCTGAAGGAAGCCATATAATTGGGGCAAAACTAATCCGCATTTGAGTATGAGCAACATTCATTTGACTTTTATCTTATAACACTATTTTAAAGCATATGATTGTTGAAAGACGCTCAGATTAATCTGAACAGAGTATTCAACATCCACAGAATTGATCATTTTACTTTTGTTGACTGCCTATCGGATGTACTTATAAATCGCATGCCAAAGGCACTTTTTATGAGCACATACATTAGTCTTTTTATCTTCTTACGCCTTTTTTCAACTGGTGCATTGGCGAAGTAAACCCACATCAATCTTTAAAGTTTAAACAGTTTATTCAACATATATATTTTTGCTTTTGTTATCTGCCTATTGCATTTATTTGAACAGCTGTTCTTAAGATTTTGCATATTTGTTAATTGCCTATGGAGTTTATTTATATACTTGTTTGTGCTGTTTTTATTTAATTTTTTTTTTTTGGTTTCAAACAGCTTCAGAAAATTATGAAGTCTTATCTCATTAGAATGAGAATAAGATAAGAGGAGATAAATGTTCATATGCAGTGTCTTTTTTCAGAATAATAATAAGAGGAGAAAAATGTTAGATATACACTGCCTTTTTCGAAAATAAGATTAAGATAAGAAGAAAAAAAATGTTGTTGTCCTTTTTATTATAGTCATGGGTGTTTCATAATGACATCAAAGAGTTTTATATGTTTTATACATAAAAATGAAAAACATACAAGTATATAAAAAAAACACTAAGATTATAAAATAATTCTTAAGAAAAAAATTTAAAGTTATAAAATAATTTATAGTAACTCTTAAAGAAAAAAAATTGAAGTTATAAAATAACTTTTATAAGAGATAAATTAATTTTTTTTTTTACTCTTGA
This sequence comes from Sequoia sempervirens, assembly GCA_007258455.2. Taxonomy (NCBI): domain Eukaryota; kingdom Viridiplantae; phylum Streptophyta; class Pinopsida; order Cupressales; family Cupressaceae; genus Sequoia; species Sequoia sempervirens. The sequence goes on along the minus strand of VDFB02000017.1, from coordinate 118,491,903 downwards.
ATAAAAAAATTAAATATAAGAGATAATAAATTTCCATGATTCATGAGGTAGTCATTTGCTGTTTCTGGATTGGATTGATTTTCACTTTAATCTGTGTTTGGATTTAACTTTGTTTTGCACCGATGTTTTGGATTCACCCCATGATCTATGATCAGAATGAAGAGAGTTAGAAGGAAAAAAATCAATAGATCTAGAAACAAATAAGATAATCCTTTATTAAATAAAATAATTTTCATTAAATTAAACTTTTTAAATAAATAAATAGCTTAAAACTGATATTGTTTGATATATTTTACAAATATATATTTAAAATGTTATAATGGTACCTTGAATACTCTCCTTGAAACTAAATTTTTAGCATTGCCTCTAATCCTTCCTTATGGCTAGCCCAGCTGGGAAGTCAGAAACTTTCGAACCTTAAAAAACTAACCCAGAAATAATATTGCCACTATGTTCGTAGAAGCCACTCTGTAATCAATGCTTTTTATGATCTAATAAGGAGAACATTGCACTCACCAAAAGTGACTTAAAGGAAAACTGATGTAAATAAATTGATATATGGTTTCTTTTGTGAAACTTTTGACTTTTTAAATAAAAATAAGATTTCAGTCTGAATTTTGATAAACCGTTCGAGATCTTTTAACGCTGAAAATTTCATGTACACACTAGTATCGACGATTCCATCGGTACAGTTTTCAACGGATGGATAGTTGGTCAAGCATAGTATAGTTTGCTAAGTCAAGCAAAAATTTGGACTGTAGTTTTAGCTTCCGTAAAGGCAATGGTAAACATAATTATGATTAGTTTTCTTCCGTGTGCAGTGATGATGAATCTGTCATAATTTTTGAACACTCTTGTTTCATAATTTATCGTTATACCCAGTCTATTGCAATTCTTCGTTATGAAGAGGTGGCAATAGCTTAAATACTACATTCACAAAAATTGTTGGCAGCACATATATCTTAAAAAATGGTATTTATATTTTATATTTTAAAAGTTTCCCTAACACGAGGATATTGTAACAGCTTTAGTGTGTTATAAATTTTATTGATGAATACTATATAAGAGCAACACAAAAGGGAAAAATTGTGAAGTCCATACATATAAATAAAAGAGTGGATTTTTTCTTTTCCTTATTCAAGTATTATGAAAATTATATTTATTGATAAGATTAGAATAAGAATAAATAAGAGGGGAAAAGTCTTGAAAGTATGTAATTTGTTTATTTTATTATATATATGAATACAAGTTAAATATCAAAATTGTATATTTATTTATGAAACTAGAATAATAACAAGATAAGGAGGACATTGTTGAAGAGGAGAAAAATGTTAAAAGTATGCACATAAACACAAATATATCTGTGTATATACATATATGTTGAGTAGAAAATCTCATACTCCACTCTTTTCTTTCTTGTATTGTTTTTAATTTAATTTTATCAATTAATGTGTCAGCTTGGTGTATAAGTTGAAATATTATTATCCACAAGCTAATCAAACCCAACCTTACCTTAATCTTTTAGTCAATTTAACCTTTCTGATTTTTTTCTAAACAAAATAGTTGGCATGATCTTGTATACCTTGTCCAAACCCTTATTTACTTTCCCTAAGACTAATCCCTTTTCAAATTTGGTAATTACTCATTGGCTTGTGTGCAAAACTTTCAAATTAACACCTAAAATTGCATATGTATGATAAGTCCTAGGACATTTTAAAGTCATTTTTCACATTTATGGAGATTATTCATTCCCATCATTATAGAGCATACTAAGATTATTTTAGATTAGAAGATCCTTGCTCATTTTAATGAGCATAAGTCATTTTCCAATTTGGTATCCAATAATAAACATTGTAAACAATGCAAAGCTTGACTTCGGCAAAAAAAAGTGGGAACTTCAATAATACAAGCAAGTTGAGAAGTTGTTCATTAACATTGTCTTGACTCTAACTTGAGTATTGTAGTAAAGCCAATTTCAGATCAATTGACAATCATGGACAATATTGTATATTAGGTGAAAATCACAATAGTGATCTCATCCATTTGTTTTATAAGGTATAATGATACATTTATTTTGAAGTAGATATAACGATAAACCAAGTGGGTCCTATTACCAAAAGTGTACTACTATGGAGCTGAAACTATAGGAGATCACAACAAAAATGTGGTAGTCTAGGATAATCTTTCCTCTAGCCAAAAATCTAAAGAATTACCATATCTTTTATTGTATGAAAGGCACAGTCATCTATCCATTTAGTGTCATGGATTAGATGAATAATGTGATTGTGAGCATCTCACTTTGGAATACATTATCCATCTCTAGACAAATAAATCTACTAAAGAAATAATTTAAGCAATAAGAAGGATCTATTGCTTAGATGGATTAGGCAATCAACCCAGTAGTGGTTCATGATAATCAACTAGTTGTACTCCAAGTGTTTGCTATTAAGGTTTGTAAGGAAAATCCTCTTCCCTTTTACCTCACTTAAATAATTTGCAAGATACTCCATAAATGCATGATGGATAGTTAAGCTATCACTTCAATATTCCCAAAAAGGTTGTAGATGCATTAGACCTATCCTATGCTACTATAGCAAAATAATTTACCCAACTTGATGGTACCCTAATGAAGAAAGTTGGAATCATCAAGGACCTTACCCTAACCTTACACTCATGTCCTAACCTTATAGTTCCCCAAGAAATTATAATTATAAACTTCCCATCCACCTTTGGCTTATGCTTGTTTAGAGACTTTACCACTAAGGTGGTAGGATACATGTCATTAGATTGGAGACATGTTCTGAAGGGCTAATTGTGGGACCAAGATTGAGTTTCATATTGGTCCAATCATCACATTCCACATGGAAAATGACCCATTTACCAACATTGAATATAGTCATGCCTTAGTGTCATTGGAGTAACTCATAGAGGATGACTTAGCCATTGATGAGAAATGAAAAGCCACCCCTAATGATTGCCAATTGAACTTGTAAGGCCTTTCTAATGTTCAATCAACTTGGTGTTTATGAGTAGACACACAATTTTAAGGATAGGTTCCTAGCCAAACAATTCACCAAACCCTCACAAAGGCTTCATTAAATTATCAACCATGACTCGTAAGCTTTTGACAGTGCTAGCACTATATGTGCATTCAAGGATCCTAACTACACCCTATATCGATGAAACATAGGTGATCACACATGTAATGAAAACTATAAAGGCTGGAAAAGAAAAGAAACTGTTAAATTGCAAAATAGGGGAAATAACATAAATCTGTTGCTTATGCTACAAGTACTTTCTGCTTAATGCTATAACTGCTAACTATCAAATCTGAACTTGCAACTAACACTACTGACTTCTAACTTCTAACTTCTCCAAAGACTAACTCAATGTAATGTTACAAAATGTAGTTCATGCTACAAAACATCATTCATGGGATTCACATACATACAAGTGAAAATTCAGATAAATTGATACAATAATGTAATATCTGATCTAGTACAAAAAATAAGATGGGTTGGCAACACCTCAAGTGGCCCTTGCTCGAGTTGCTATGCCCACAGGAGATATCAACTATATACTTTTGATCAACAAATCATGATAGTAAACTAAAACTCATTTATTGCATAAGAATTGGATTTCTTACAGTTTGACAAGAATCTCTAAAGATTTCTTATTCATCAGTACATGCGACTAGATAACAAGAAACCTAACAACTAAGTACCATATGGTAAATCAATCAAAAAACTAGATTTGCTCCTTAATTACCGATCCCAATATATAGGCCGAGAGGAGTTTTATTCATACAAGGACTAAAAACAGAACATAAATGCATACGACCACTCTCCTTCAAGAATAGGGAGAGGACTAGTCTTTGTAACTGATAACCATAATTGAAAAAGACAGAAGAAGAGAATTTACATTGTAACTCTACCCTAATGGTATGACAGAGACATGCTCCATGCAAATTATCAAGTCATTAAACTTCCCTACTCAAAGTAGACTCCTTCCTATCATCTTATTTGGTGTTGGTGGTGACTCATAGTTGACCATTCAATGGTTGTCTTCATTCCTTCTTGGAATTTTCATGTTTCAAGCGTTTTGGCTTCTCCCTTGCAACTGCTGTGGTCCTTATGCCGTGGGATAGAAATCTAGTTGCTGTGAGTTACAATTCTTTTTAGTTGCAAAAGGTTAGTTCATCCTAAAGCATACACATCATTAACAATCATGAATCAAGAATAGAATCATATTGAATTTCATGAACATTCATACATCCACACATACAAATACCATCATATCATAATTATATTTCCACATACTAAAGTCTAGTTTAAGATGCATAAAAGATATAAAGATTGTATAAGTCTTTAGGATTGTCTATGAACTTGGTAGGTTGAAATACTAAAAGCCATGAACTTAATGAAAGAAAACTAAATCTTATCTAAGTTCATCATTCCCCCCAACTAAGCCTTTTGCTTGTCCTCAAGCAACTTCAAGGTTGGAGGTTGTACTATAGGGTTATTCCTCTGAGATTTGCCATAATGTCAACTCCCTTCTTTTGCTTCAGATAGTAGCCCTTCTAATCCAAAATCTTTGCCAGCCTTTTGTTTTCTTTTGCTTCTTCTCCCTCTCGCTTCTTCCCTATCCAGTGTGGTACAAGAAACAAGAGGATAGGAGGTTGAAAGACAAGTGAAAACCAAACAAATTTATTTTTCCATGCAAGGTCTATGTATTTGTGAGATCTACGAATCATGGCTACATAGTTATAAAGAGAATGTGGCTCCTTTCTTCTTAACTTAGGTGAAAGCTCTTCCTATCTCCTCTGTACAAACTAGAAGGCTTCATTAATGGTTCCTACTGTTAGTTTCTTTGCTCTTGTATAGTCTTGTTTCTTGCAATTCATTATTATTTATTCAACCCCATTATAATCTAGGAGGTTCAACCATTGGTCAATGACTGTGCATTTGGATTCACCAATTCTTTTTTGAGATGTAGGGCAATGGTTTTTTTTTTGTTTCCTGGTAATCCCGTAGGATTGTTCCCCTTTGGTGTTCATTTCTAATGTAGGAGGCCCAAGCTCTTAATTGAAGGTCTCCCACAAACATCAGTGGATTCCATTTAGTTTCATCTGGGAGAACATAATTATGTAAGTAGAACTCACATAACTGGTCCTACATGTCTGGTGTGGAATTGAAGAAGTATCTAAAAACAAAAAAAAAAGTTCATGGAAATAGGTAGATCACTAATCAACTAGCTAAATTGAAAACAAAAATATTTTTCTTGCAGAAACAATGCATAAACCCTTGCAGGTGGTCTATATTTCAATAATTGTGCTGTTTAATTTATCATCATCTCAATTTTTACTTTCAGCTTTTTCACTTCTATCTCCTACTATTCAAGTGCCCTGTTGTGATTGGATATTAATTTGAGGGTTATGATCTCAAGAATTGGGCCTTGGGATAGTGGTTATTTGTTTCCTGCTTCAACCATAGAAAGTTGTGCGAGTAGCTCCAATTTAGACCCATGTTCAAACTTATAGAGCTTCTCCAATTCTTTAATTCTTGCATCCCTCTCACTGTCCTTTTGCTGATGTGTTTTCAACAATTCTTCCAGTTGTTTTATTCTTTCCATTGCTTCCTACAATTCTTTGCTAATATTCCTTTGTTCAATAAAAAAATCATCTTTTTCCAAAAACTGTTCATCCCTTGCTGCACTTGTGTATTCAAAATCCTCTAAAATAGGGCTTCTTAGGGATCTCCTAATTTTCTTTTCCACAAAAACATCCTCTGCATCAGATTCAAAGATACTAGTAAAATACTAAGACTGTAAAACAAGTGCCTTTACCTTATCACCATAGGCATTCTCCTCTAAATATTTATCTGTTTCTACCATTACAAAATCCTCTTCATGCTTTTTAATTGATCCTCTCATGACCCCCATTCTCTTTAGGCGATGTAATCGCCTCTTGGGTTGTGTGGGTCTCTTCTTCCGTTTTGTAGGTGTGGAAGAAGAGGTTCCAATTTTTATTTTCTTTCATTTTTGTGATTTTCTGGAAACAAGGGTTTCTTGTTTGTCCTCTACTACAGGTTGCTCAACAAAGGCTACCGACTGTGTTTCCTGCAAGCCCTACTCCTCTGATTCTCCCGTGCTATGGGTAGCTGACATAGTAGGGGAGCTAGAGGGAATTTCCCCTTTTAGAACAATAGGTTCTTCCATTATTTGTTCTTGGCCCTTGTTATCCTTATTAGGCCCTTCAAGGATATTGTTGATATCGTTACAATTAAGAAAAATTTCCCAAGAAATATTTGGAAATTGAGCCCTAAGACTCCTCTTTATCAACAATATAACCAAACATAAACGAGACAATGCTATATTGTTTCTTTTCCTCTTGTACTCAAACGACATTCTCTTTAACATATTATACAATAAATTAGGAATATTTACATGCCTACCTTGGCGAAGATGACTCAACAGTTTAAAATGAATTATGTATATGTTCAAAGATTGTCTGCCATCACATGTCAAGTACTTAGTTGCATAGGAAGCAACTGAAACCCAAATATAGGGTAAAGAAAATCGTTTAGTACCTTGAGAAGAGGAATCCAAGTTTTCTCTTGGCTGTTTGAATTCATTCCTTGCAGTAATAACATCTGCCCTAACTAGAAACTCTTCTCCTATCCTTGGTAATCCAGATACTTCAACAATAGTAGCTTATGAGGCATCTACCCTTAAGCCCCTAACAACTGCTTTATCATTCTGCAATATGGCTGTAAACTATTGGGTCATAATCTCATTAAATTCTGTGAGCTTCAAAAAATATTGTAAGTAGTCAGCTTGCTAGAAAATGGGAAAAACTGGCCTGTAATCCAACAACTAGTCATGTGCTGCTGGTTCTCTACGTATTATATCAACTCCCATGGTAATTCTTTAGTAATTGAAATCCTCAATGCTACCCTGTTCTTGTTCCTCCACCCCAATTAACCACTTCTACTATGCTAGAATGTTGTTCTATTCAAGTGCACCTTTCAATTCAACTGTTGAGAACCATTTCCTTTCTTCTGAACTTTATGTCTTTTGAAAATGGAGGAAAATAAAACAACTAAAATATTTTGCATAGAGTTTTTAAAAATCAAGAAAACTAAGGAATACCACTCCCCCCAACTAAAGATACTAAGTGTCCTCATTTAGTGGGTATGATTTTGGTGTAGGGTTATAATAAAAGTAGTGTAAAATCAATTAATATTTGTATGCACAAATGAACTATAAACATGTAGAAAATCAATAATTAGCTATGTTAATTATGATAAGTTAATGTGTAGTGTACTTGTAGGAATTGGTTGAAATCAAATTCAACTTGTGTGAAGTAACTAATGAACGCCTATTGTGTGACTTGAAGTGACTTGCCTTGATTGCAATGAATCCTACGTAGTGGTAATTTGAAATGAATGGCACTATATGCATGGCACATGAAAAATGATTGATTGAAAAGGCTGCAGAGTGTACAAAATAAGTGATATGAGATTAATTACATGGTATGTTATAATTGATAAAGGTGGTAGGATTGTTATGTTGGAATGGATGTAAGAAGTTGTATGTAATGAAAATGGAATACGTATGGTTTCATGTATGAAAGGATAGGTTATGAAGTGATAGATATGCAATTAATGTTGATGGTAATATGAAATGACTGACAAACAAGTGCTACAGGATCATGCAATAACATGTCCCTTTTGTAGGTTTGTCATCTAGAGGCGTGATGTAGGTCCCCGCTGCTTCTGCGATTGTCTCAAAAAATGAATATTACTGATTGTCACTTGTGTAGTGTTTGCATGTGAAATATGAGAAAATCATACCTATGGAACATCAGTGGGTGAGTTGTGTAGCTCGTCTACTGATTCATTTGTAGAACTAGTTGTCTCTATTGTTGAACATTCAATTGTAGGTTCAAACTATTGTTGTAATGTAAGAAGGAAGTCATCCTTCTGCAATGGTTTCTTATAAAGATTCAATATGTGTTCGTTAACTAGAAATGAGAACCATACTTCATCAATTGTCTGTATTTGCACTACTCCATTTATAAATACTTGCTTTATCTCATATGGCTCAAGCCAACTATTTTGCAATTTTCCTTTGTAATCTTTGTATTTTGACTCATAAAGTAGAGCCCAATCACCTACACTGAATTCCTTTGTCTTAATAAATTGATCTTGCCAACGTATCCTTTGATTTTGGACAAATTTAGTGTGGTGTATGACTTCCATTCTGATTTCATCCAGGGTATTCAAGTTATGCAATCTCTCCTGCTGTGCTATTAACAAATCCATACTCAATTTGACTACTGCCCTCAATTTTTTATACTCAAATTCTATAGGAAGTAATGCTTTCTTACCATACACTTTTTCATATGGTGTAAAACTTGTTGTGGTCTTCCATGTTGTTCTATAAGCCCAAACTGCCTTAGGTAACTTGGCTGCACAATCCTTCCTATGAATTTTCATTATCTTTGTGAGGATGTTTTCAATTTCCTTGTTGGTGAATTTTGCTTGCCCATTTGCTTAAGGGTGATAAGGTGTGGAATTTTTGTGTTTGATCTCATATTCTTGAACCAATTTGGTGATCAACTTTGATGTAAACTAAGATCTTTGGTCTATGACAATTTCTCTTGGAACTCCATATCTTGTGAATATGTCTTCATATAGAAACTTTTCCACATCCCCATCTCTTGCAAAATGTAAAGCCTTAACCTTTGCCCATTTTGTAAGGTAATATGTGCATACCAATATGTACTATTTGTTGTTTGATGTTGGGGAAATGAGGCCAATAAAGTCTAATCCCTATTTGTCAAATGGTGCTATTGCTAACTGTGGCTGCAATGGAATTTCATCTATTTTTGTTGGCCTTCCCATTCTTTGACATCTATCACAAATTTTGATATATTTCACTATATCTTTATGAAGAGTTGGCCAATAATAGCCAGTATTCAAAATTTTAAGAGCTGTCCTCTTAGCTCCAAAGTGTCTCCCATGGGATTCATCATGGAATGCTCCAAGGATATCATATACTTCATCTTCTTAGATGCATCTTCTCATTATGTTGTTCAAGTTTGTGTAGAATGTAGAATAAGTATCCAACTATCCATGAGTAGGGAAAAATCTTGTGAACTAATTTCCTCTTCTCCCTTGGTGAGAAATGAGGTGGTGTTTTTTCCTGCTACAAGATAGTTGGTAATATCTACATACCAAGGTGTATGCAAAGATAGAGAAAATAAATGCTCATCTAGGAATGAGTCATCAACATCTTTTGATTTGGTTGGTAGTCTAGATAGAAAATCTGCTACTACATTTGCTTTACTTGGCTTATCTACAATGGTAATGTCAAATTCTTGAAGTAACTGTAACCACCTGACAAGCCTGCCACCAACCACTAGTATGTTCATGAGATACCTTATTGATGTATGGTGAGTGTGTATGAAAACTAAATACCCTATAATGTAATGTATAAATCTATTTATTGCATAAAATACTACCAACATCTCCTTTGTCATTATATAGTTGAGTTTTTCCCCTTGAAGTTTTTTGCTAATATAATATATGACATACTCTTTGTTTCCTTCTTTTTGTCCAAGCACAACTCCTATAGAAAAATTAGAAGCATCTATTTGGATATGAAAGGTAAGCTCCAATTTGGTCCTCTCAAGATAGGGGTTTTTGTTAATGCTACCTTGAGTGCTTCAAAGAAATGTTGACAAGTAGCCGTCCATTCAAATTCTACATCTTTTGACAATAAGACAAATATTGGAGTTGCAAGTTTGCTAAAGTATTGGATGAATCTCCTGTAATACCCAACATGTTCGAGGAAAATTCTAACATCCTTTTATCTTTGAGGCACAAGGAGTGTTGATATCACCTCTATTTTGTTGGGGTCTACTTGAATTCCTTCATTTGACACAAAATGTCCCAATACAAATCCCCTCAATCATCATCATGTAGAATTTCTCATGACTCAGGGACAAGTTATGTTCTTTATAGTTCTTTAGTACCTTCTCCAAATTTACAAGTGATTCATCATAGGAATTCCCATAAGTTGTGAAATCATCCATGTAAACCTCCATGGAATCACATGCAAAGTCTGAAAATATGCTCATTACTACCCTCTAGAAGGTGGCTAGTGCATTGCATAGCCCAAATGGAAAGAAAAAATAAGCATATGTACCCCAAGGGCATGTGAGTATTGTCTTGTCTTGGTCTTCTAGTGCTATCTTAATTTTATTGTAGCCACTAAATCCATCCAAAAAGGAAAAGTACTTGCCTACTAATGAATTGAAAGTACTTGGTCAATGAATGGGAGTGGAAAGTGGTCCTTCCTAGTTGCAACATTCAATTCACAGTAGTCTACACACACTCTCTATTTACATTCTTTCTTAGGGACAATTAATAGGGGTTACACCCACTAACTATCAAAGATGGGATAGATAAAGCATGCATCAAGCAATTTTTGCAATTCTGATTTAACTATATCATGGACTGCAGGGTTCATTCTCCTTTGGGGTTGTCTAATTAGTTTGAAACCATCATGGATGTAAATCTTATGCATGCATAATTTTGGGTCTATCCTCTTCATGTCATGGTAATCCCATGCAAAGGTTGTTATGTGTGCTTGCAACACATTCATCAGGGAAGTCTATTATATATCAGTTAATTGACTGTTAACATTTAATGTTTTACTCGACATTATCTCTAAAGTCAAGGATGTTGTTTGAATAGATGAAATGTCAAGTTCTGCTATGTTTGGAACACATTGGTGTGGTAACAAAGTCTAGAAAATTTGGGAAATTGACTCAAATGAATTGGCAGGGATCATATTTTGTAGAGGATCTTGTAGACATGTTAGATAGTCATGATGTTTTGGGTCCCTACCATAGTTGTTCCGTATGATGTTTGCAATCAGGTTATCTTCATTTTGGTTTTCTAACAAGGGGTTGCATTCAATAGTCATCAGGGTTTTAAGGAGTACTGATCTTCCTCATCTAGGACATGCCAAATAGTTTGTTGTAGGTTTGCATGTGGTTGGGGCTAGTGGGTAAAGGACTAATTTCTTAGTCACATTTCCATTGGAAATGATCATATTCCTAGACATGCAACCTATGAAGGCATCGATTGTTGCCAACCAAGGTCTTCCTAAAATGAGGGGATAGCCTGCAAGATTAGCTTTAGGCTACAATACCATAGAGTCTACATGGTGCTCCCATGAATCCAATGTTATGACCAAGTCTTCAATGATACCCTTAGGTTTAACTGTGGACCTATCTGCCAACTGTAGCATAGTAGGTGTAGGTATGAGTTTTATTAACTATAATAATTTCATGGTCTCTTTGGTCATTACATTAATAGCTTATCCTAAGTCAATTAAGGTGTTCTTAATGAGTTCCATTTATTTTGACATCCACTATAGGGCTCCCATGATCTGCATACTTGGGGATAATTATGTTTCCCAACATAATGTTTGCAAGTTGTCCTAAGACATGTACAATTTGAGGGTCTTTTCGCTTCCTTCCTGGATTTTTGAGGAATAGCTCTCTCACTGTTTTAGTATAAATAGGAACTTCCTTAATGACTTGGATAAGGGGTATTTTGATGCAAACATCCTTGAGCTGTCCCAACATATCAGTTCCAGCTTATGTTTGATGCCTTTGAACTACCAATCTTTCACAGAATGGAGGCTCTGGACTTAGATTGGTTGGGTTAACTTGATTTGACTCATGCTCCTTAGGTTATTTATCCAAGGTCTGTGCTGAGAGTTCCTCATTAACCAATTCAATGATGTGAGAGGATGAAGGCCCAACCAACATTTTCCCTGATCTGAGGTGGAAATCACTCACCTCAACCCCATAAGTAGGGTATTGAATAGATTCATTAGCATAAGCCTATTGAATAGGCTTGTTATTAAGGTTAGGTGTAGGTTTTGTTGACATCTTAGGAGGTCTAGGTGGCTATGGTGCTATATTTGTTGGGTTTGACATAATGGCTTACTATTGTGGCTGCAAGGGTTGCTGATAATTCAAGTTTTGATTTTGCCACCGCTGACCTCTTTGCCACTGAGGTTGCCATTTTTTTTGTTGGGGTGGCCATTGATAATTATAGTTAGATATTTCGTAATTTTTTGGTGGCCATATGTTTTTCTATTGTTGATTCTAATTGGGTTGAGGCATTGGCCATTGTTGGTTTTGCATATTGGCCCAAGATTGAGGGTTCTAACTAGGAAAATTTGTATTGTTACCAAGAAATGACATGTTATAACTCAAAGGGTCTTGGGGCATACCTTGTCTTGGTTGCCATGGTTTCCTTTGAGATATGTAGAATACTTGTTCATGTTCACCTTCCAATGCATAAAATTTTGATGTCCCTTATCTTTAGAGATACTTTCCACCTTCTTGTACTTTCAATTAATCTTTCTCTATCTACAATATGGGAAGTATTTTATAAGGGTTGATTTTGCCTCTTCTTGCTTCTTTTTCACATGGAGGGTGTCTAATTGTGTAGCCATGTGGTTGATTATATCCTCCTTCATGTTTGATAAAAGATTGCTTAGCTCTATTCTAGAGACTCTATTGGATGACTTGTTGATGGAAGATGTCCTGTCTCCTCTAACCTTCTTGGTGAAAGACCTTGAATAGTTCCTACATGATTTGTATATTTCCTCAAATGGTTGTTGTGAGATATATCTTTCCCCAATGAGGTTAAGTGTGTCCATGCAATCCTCATTAATCACTCTAAAAAATATCAACTTCAAGGACTCATCAAAGAGTCTATTTTGGTGGGATTTATTAAGGAAGAACTAAAACCTCTGTATATTGCCTTCCAAGGATTCATCTTCCTTTTGTGAAATCCTGAAGATGCCATCCCTCTTTATATCTATGCCTCTATAGTAATCTTGGTACTTTTCTAGGAACTTTGTCTTCATGGAATTTCAATTTGGAACATCTCTTCCCAAACCCATAAACCATATCAAAGTAGCATCCTTTAGTATTGTTGGAAACAATTTAATCCTGTGTGCATCTGTGGTATAATCATAACTTTTTCATAACACATCAAACTCAAAAAGGAAGGTATTTGGATCCTCCGTGACTAACCTATAGAAGATAGGTAATGCTGAAGGAGGTATGTTCTTTAAAGAAGTTGCTCTCTCCTAGTTGGAAATGGGGAACTCAAAGGTTACATGCTCTGGTGGGTCTTCAACTGCTACATCAACTATGATGTTGATGTGTATGGGAGAAATATCATTTGTATCTGGTGTGGGTAATGGTTTCAAGGATTATTCTTCTTCAGGAATACCCTTGCTCTGTTCACCAATATCCTCTAATTCTTTGTGTGATGTGGAGAGAAATCTTCTCAAAGCATCTTGTTTCCTTCACATATAACCTGCACATTGTTACTAAAGCATGTTGCTATTGGTGGGTTAAAACCTAATTACCCTAATTCTAAAAGAAAAAAAACTAAACTATGAAATATTGAAATTATATAGGAGAATCTCAAATGTAGCACCATCCCTAGTAACGAAACCAAAAATGCAAGGCCTTTCTAATGTTAAATCAATTTGGTGTTTATGAGTAGACACACAATTCAGAGGATAAATTCCTAACCAAAGAATTCACCAAACCCTCACAAAGGCTTCATTCAATTATCAACCAAGGTTCGTAAGCTTTTGAAAATGCTGGCACTACATGTGTATTCAAGGATCCTAACTATTCCCTATATCGATGAAACATAGGTGGTCACACATGTAATGAAAACTATAGAGGTTGGAAAGGAAAATAAACTGTCAAATTGCAAAATAATAGAAATAACATAAATTTGTTGCTTATGCTATGGGTACCTTCTTCTTAATGCTATAACTGCTAACTATCAAATCTGAGCTTGCAACTAACACTACTGAATTCTAACTTCAAACTTCTCTAGAGACTAATTCAACATAATGTTATAGAATGTAGTTCATGCTACATAACATCATTCATGGGATTGACATACATATAAGTGAGAATTCAGATAAATGGATACATCAATGTAGCATCTAATCTAGTACAAAAAATAAGATGGGTTGGCAGTACCTCAAGTGGCCATTGCTCGAGTTATTGCACCCATAAGAGATATCAACTATGCACTTCTGATCAAAAAATCATGATAGTAAACTAAAAATCCTTTATTGCATAAGAATTGGACTTCTTACAATTTGACAAGAATCTCTAAAGATTTCTTATTCATTAGTAAATGATTATTGTGACTGGATAACAAGAAACTTAACAACAAGTACTATTTAGCAAATCAATCAAGAAAATAGATTTTATCCTCAACCACCAATCCCAATATATAGGATTAGGAGGAGTTTTATTCATACAAGGACTATAAATATAACATAAATACATATGTCCACTCTCCCTCAAAAATAGGGAGAGGACTAGTCTTTGTAACTGATAACCATAATTGAAAAAGACAGAAGAAGAGAATTTAAATTGTAAATATGCCCTAATGGTATGATAGAGACGTGCTCCATGCAAACTATCATGTCATTAAAATTCCCTACTTAGAGTAGAATCCTTCTTCCCATCATCTTATTTGTTGCTGATGGTGACTCATAGTTGACCATTCAATGGTCGTCTTCATTCTTTCCTAGAATTATTGCGTTTCAAGCATTCTGGCTTCTCCCTTGCAATTGGTCGTGATCCTTATATTGCGGGTTGGAAATATAGTTATTGCAGGTTATAGTTCTCTTTAGCTGCAAAAGGCTAGTTTCATCCTAAAGCATACACATCATTAACAATCACAAATCAAGCATAGAATCATATTGAATTTCATGAACATTCATACATCCACACATACAAATACCATCATATCATAATTATATTTCCACATACTAAAATATGGTTTAAGATGCATAAAAGATATAAAGGATGTATAAATCTTCAGGATTGTCTATGAACTTGTCAGGTTGAAATACTAAAAGTCATGAACTTCATAAAAGAAAACTAGCTATTATCTAAGCACATAAGAACCAATGGGCTATAAAAACCTAGGCATTTGAACATGATAATTTTGAGTCCACCAAAATGAGAACATACATCATTCATGATGAGAAACCTTATAACCCAAATTAAAGAATAAGGTAATGAAAATAAATCACACATGTGGATGCCATTGTTCAATGACACCAAATTTTTTAAAAATGGAGTAACATTTGACATTACTTTATTTTACCCTAAAGGGGACAAGTTTCTTTAGTCTTTTAGACTATATTTCTCCTGAAACAATGTAGCAAAGCATAAGGCCCTAGTGCATGAACTCTTGTTTGTAAATAAGTGGATAGAACTACAACTATTTAGTGATAAAATAAACTCTTGATGTGTCACCAAGAATCCTCTCACAAGATCATACAAGAATAGAGTGTGTGCATTTATTTATAATTTCTTGGCTGTAAAATTTCAAGTTATCCTTACAAAACAAAATATTAAGACTGACTACATGACATTCATTGGCTCTTTGTTTGAACAATCATGTAAAAAATCTAGTAAATGAGGAAAACATGAAGCTAGTGGTTAGAACTACAATTCTATATAATCACACCCATTGGAAAGTGTTTAAGAATGATAAATAAATAACCCTTTTTATCTAGTATGTAGCCAAATTTTCTGATGAACTCCAACCTCATATACAAGAGGCATATGTGGATTAAATGATACGACTTAGAACTAATAAAATACTAAATTTTATTGTCACCTTAGAATTATTATTTATCCTAGTGACTAATTTAGAGGCAAGAGGACGAGGCTAGAAAATAATGTCAATTATAACAATGTAAAGGTTGTTTTGGGGAGAGATATTAAACTAGAGAAAAAATCTAGTAATAAAGAAGATTATTTTCTTTTCTATTTGTGTAGAAAGTATGATTAAGTAGTGGGCTAAAATTATGATGAGATAAAGGGTTATAATATCGATGTAATCTAATAGAGCTACCATCCTATGGAAAACCTATAATACAAAAGTAGAGAAGTTTCAACCCAAGAGTTAAACATTTAATGAAACAAGACCTAAAGAAAATTGCAGCCTCAAAGATTATCTATCCTATCAAATACTCTACATAGGTTTCCAACTTAATTCTAGTATAGAAAAAAGGATAAAGAGATAAGATTATGTGGATTTCATGGATTTGAACAAGGCTTCTCTAAATGACTACTATCCTTTACCTTCAATGTATTAAATCTTACAAAAAATTATGGAGTCCAATAAGTTTTCCATGCCCCATTTCCTTTTTAGATGTAATTGGGTTTAGGGAAAAGAGGAAGATCAATAAAAATGGGGAATTTTTGTTCCACCAAAAAATATCTTTTAGTTTATCAAATGATACAACTACCTTCTAGAGAGAAATAATTATTTCTTTCAATGATCTCATTAATGAAATTATTTTGACATATCTTGATTATTTCGCTTTGTTTTTAAGGAAAAAGGACTATTTCATGCATTTAGAAAGGGTGTTCCAAGTCTATCAAGAGTTTAGGATTTCCCTACATCCTAAAATATTCATATTTTTTTGTTCCCAAAGATAAACTCTTGGGACATGTGATGCCTATGGACAATATTTTTTTCCTATGGAAAATATTTTTATTAATATATTGTATTAAGGAAATATTAGAGCTCTCTTTTCCTTAGCACAAGAAGGGCCTCCAATCCTTCCCTAGCCAAATCAACTTCAAAATAAAATTTATATCTACTTCTGCAATATTAGAGAGGATAATAATACTCATGCTAAAGAAGGATTATAACTTCAAGTGGTAAGCCAAAGGGAAACATTATTTTGATTAGACATAAAATTATATTATCGGTCAGTTGTGCTAGATAGTCTCAACTTTGACAAGGACTTCATGAAATATACCTATAGAGGAGAGTTTAGAATCGTAGCCATTCTTACTCAAAGGGATGAGTCTAATATAGAAGAACATTTTATCACCATTTTTAGCCAAATCATTAATGAATATGAAGATAAGTATATTTTTGTTGACAAGTAAACTTATACATTAGTAGAGTGCCTACACAAGTTTAGACATCTAGTTTCCAACAACAAGATTATAGTAATGGTGGTCCACCATAGTCTAGGAGATATATTATGGGTGTGGAAATTAGTAAAAGAGGGATAAATATATCACCAAGATCTTTGAGTATGAAAGTAAGTGAGGATTTAGTAGCTTGACGAGAAAAAGAAAGAGATGCATGCATTTTATATGATCTTGAAAAGGATGAAATAGGTTGGATTGAAGAAAGAACCAAATTCTTGGAGACATGACAATATCCTACTAGCCTTCGTGCTACAAGGAGAGATTTTAGGTTTTAAGGCTGCCCTTATAGTCTAGGCTCATAAATGGAACACTCTTTAGAAATAATTTTGAGGGAATATTCCTAAGGTGAATTGAAATAAAAAGGACATTGAAACTTCTACAATAATTTACAAAGGTATTTAAAGAGGCTATATTCAACTTAGAATACTACTTCAAAGATGATGAGAGATGGATATTACTAGACAAAAATGTTTAAGGATACCTTTAGAAGGGTACAAATGTGTTCAAAATTCTACTTCCTCATAGGAAAGAAAAGGAATGCACCTATTCTATTGATTACCATAACTACTAATGAACCTTTTTCTCAATAGGATTAGATTTATTTGGATGGTAAACCCACCCTCTAGTGTAGGCCATAAGTGGAACCTAATAGCAATAAAATAGTTCACTAGGTGGGTTATGTTGGTGTGAATATGTTCTTGTACCTAGCTAATTCCTAGTAGGGGGACTTATTCACATGTTAGGTCCTAGGTGACCTTCTAGAAGTCTTAGTTGTCTAGATAAGATCATATCATATCTTATCTTTTTGAATTTTTTGTCAAGTTAGTTGTCTCATAACATAAGATTAAGACACATGTCACAATCTTGTCTAATCCTATCTCTCACCTTGCCTTTATAAGAAAGTTCTCTCACGTATATTTCATATTCAATAGTGCATCCATAATCAAGCATGCTATTCTTGCCATTTACTCTCCCGGGGAAGATATTTTCATCTAGTAGCTATTCTTGGGGTGTTGGGAGTTCACCATTAACTCCTACATGGTATTATATCTCTAGTGTTGTAGATTCCTTCCCAAATATGAGGGACATATCTTGGCTTGAAGATTTTTTGGGTACATTTTAGGGTTTCAAGGACCTCATGGTTGAATCTAGGGCATCAATTAAATTTAGGTTTTCCTTTTGTTTTGTTAAATTTTGTTATTTTTTGTCAAATCTACAAGGGTTTCAAGTAAGGTTAAAGTTACTAGATCCAAGAGGTATCTAAAATTTTAGAGTACTTTGGGCCAAATTTGACCCTTCCATATCATTTGGAGGGCTCAAAAACCTAAATATCAACTATCAAATCATTAAAATCAAACATTTCGTCTTAAGGGAATCAAAGTTTTTTTTTTTCGTTTGTCACCATTCTATATGGTTTCTATACAATACAACATCGATTGTTCAGTTTGTAATGGTACACTATCAGTTTTTAGCAATCACAATTGGGTCATTGGTCAGGCAATATATTTGTTCAACACTGTCTTCTTGTTGTACTTGGTCACTTGGGATGATGGTAAAAACTATTTTTTAAAAAATCGATGGGTTTTTCTAGTGTCATAAAATTGTACCTTGAGAAATTTCACACTACATAACCTTCCTTTTAGCTTGACTAAAGATGATAATACAAATTTCCCCTTTCACTTACCTTTAATTCTATCATTAAACCCCTTTGTTTTTGGTCTTTAAGTGAATTTTTATTTGGAATGCTAGTGCGACGTGCAGATGTCTGCGTGCCGTGCAAATATCTCAAAAAGATTCTTGATTTTTTGGTCATCGGAGCATTACACTTTCTCCTGCCTGCGAAGTGTAATGCCTCTATGGTCGCAAATGCGCTTGAAAACACCTTCTTGCATGCTATTCTTTCATTCTTTCATTCCATTATTCCATTCTCTCAACTCATTCTTGCATTCTTCCACTCTTAAGCTCCCATCCTCATTCTGATTCTCTCCTACACCATTATTATTTCAAGTTCTTGGATTATAAATGAACATCTTGTCTCTCTTAGCTCATCTAGATTGTTGTACTCTCCTTCGACATCACAAACTCGATAAAGGGAGGGTAATCACACTCTCCTTGCATTATCATCTTTGTTTTAGTAGCATATTGATGTTTTAACGTGTTTATCTTCTTTATCTTGTCTATCTACTCATCTATTTTCTATTTACTTTTCTATCTATCTACTTTGCTGTTCGTGGAGGTGGAAACACTAAAAAGGTGGTTTGATTAAGGAAAACCCCGAAACAACCCCAACATTTTTCATTGTTTCTCTATGTGAAGATTGTTTATTTGGAGTACTACGAGAGGCTTCGTAGCATTGTAACTCTTGTGATTTCATTCTTCTTTTTCCCATCTTGTTATTTTATCTCATTTAGTTTAATCTACACACACTATTTTTCTTCTTGTTATTTCTATTATTTTAAGCATTTTGTTAGTTTAGCAGAACTCTTGGATTTTAGTTTTTGGATAGATAGTAGACTCTTTTTGTTTCTGTGAACTCGTTCTATTCTTGGACAGTATGAGATTACATCACACTGTGGGGATGTTTGTGCACTACTGTGACGTCCTTGGATGAGAGCTCATCAACTTGCTCTTGGGACCTCTAAAGTTCGCTCTTTCAGTCTTTGAAATCCTTATTTCCTAAAACATCATAAAACATAAAATATAGTCAAAACTCTCCTTTACCTTCCTTTGTCACCTGAGCTTTGCCTTTGAGGTAGTTGAGGACCATTTTCTCCCTATAGACTGTTCTTGTCCTATAGACTCGAGAGTAGTAAATCTGGACCTCTACATTTTTGTGAACCTGATGTGAAACTATTCTTCCCTTTGTCTTTTTGTCAAATAAATTTCTTCTCTCTTGTTGGGACGCGTATTGGATAGTGTTGTGACACCCTTTTATTTGTTTCACGACCCAATCCACTATCTTCGGGAATGCAGTTAGAAGGAGTTATCAACATCTTGATATGGGGTCTAGAAGATAGTTCAGTCCTCCCCATCAAGGTCTTGAGCTTGAGGAATTCTCTATAGGATTGTCATATGATTTTCCCCTCCTTTTGTTTCTACCCATCTATTAGTTGAAGTCCATGCTAATACTCCACCAAACTCTCCTTCTAACTCTTCCTCTCCCACAACTAATGAATCTACTCTCGTGGTTCCTTATGAGAAAATCCATTCTTTAGAGGTAAGACTTGGAGAGTTCAAAGATTTCCTAACAAAAAAATTTCATATTCTCAAGCAGCTCCTCTCCTTAACGGTCCAAGAAATTTATTTATTTCATATCATAGAGGTTTGGAGTTTCTTCGACGAATTTTAAATATAGTGGAAATCCATGTCCCTTCATACATTCTATCTTGGGTAACCCCCAAGATGTTCAATAAAAAATTATTGGCCACCAGTTGAATGTTCTAATATTGGGAGTGTCTGGTGCATATGATTGAAACAAGTCCTTTTGTTCATTCCATCTTTGCTACTAATAATACCAATAGAGTTCCCCTGGAGGGTGTTGGAATCAATGTGAATTGAGTCCCTCTAGGATTTGAAATTCCTACATTTGGAACATGAATCTCCACTACCTCTGGCACCTTAACTAGTCAGGCTCCATTGACCAATCCCATCCTTAATGCTTTGTTAGAGAACATGGGGTGGATGCAATCGTAGTTAGAAAACTTTACTAGTTCCACTTCTCAACCCACCTTGCAACTGTATTATCACCATAGCCCTCTATCTCTTCCTACTGTAAATACCCACATCCCTCAATGGGTAGAAATTCCTAAATTTGATAATTAAAATGGCAGGGAAGATCCATAGACACATGTCTCGTCCTTCACTGCCATGTGTACTAAATTCTTTTACCATGATGCTTTGTTAGAGAAATTGTTTCCACATTCCCTTAAGGACGTTGTTTTGGAATAGTTTTGCTCGCTTCTTGATAATTCAATTTTCTCTTTTGACCAACTAGTAAATTAGTTCTTACAACAATTCTAGGAAAGCATTAGGCCGAAGGTCGCCTTCACTAATTTTGTCTAATGCAAGCAGGGAACACACAAAAAAGTAACTGATTTTATTTCCTGTTACCAATATCTCTTCTCCCAAATCTCCTATGCCCTGTCGGATTTTGACATATAACATGTGTTTGTTGGGAACTTGCTACTGGTGTTGTGAGATAGGTTCCTTCTAATGAATACCCTTATTTTTCTCATTTGTGTGCTGCACTGCATGGATATCAATAGTGGCTCAGTACAGGGATTCCTCCTTATCCTCCCATTCAGATAACCGACTAGTCGTGTCTATTTCTAGGGAGTCAAAAAAGATTAAAGCAGTAGCAAATGTGGTATTTGTACCTATTGAAAAGAACTCTGTAGGACGTAACAAAATATTTACAAAATTGTTTGAATCCTATGCAAGTTTTCTTCAGAAATTGTTAAAAGATGGCTTAATTTCTATCCCTAATATAAGACCACTGTTTGAGCCCTATACTAACTGGTATGATGCACACAAATTTTTTCAATACCATCGAGTTTTTGATCATGAAACCGAATGATGAATGCACCTTGGACATGTTATCCAAGACCACATCAACAATAGTGCCATTCAAATTGATGGTAGGAAGCAAAATTCTAATAAATATATAGCTAAACCTAGTAGTCAACTATAGATATACATAGATCCTTTCTCTTCCCATTTTGCAAATTTAATAACACCCGCTTCTCCATCTATTGATCCTAATCCATCTTAGTATTTGAATATGGTTTCATTCACCCATATTCCTCCTTCAAGTCACATGGATAAAAAACTTGATATAAAATTCACACCATGTGAATTACCTCTCAATAAAGAGCCCTCTTTTTTAAACATACTAGCTCAAGTCAATGATAATGTCGTAATTGGCATTACAGTTGAACCTATGAGTCAGGTCAACATCATCATGGAGGAGAATATCTTCATAAATAACCTACACAAGGAAAAATATGATGAGTCATAGACCACACTCTGTACCCATGATGGTCTTTTTGTTCCACCGATTGGCTCTATTTATTTGTCAACCCTTGTTGGGCCCAAATCTTTAGATGTAATGTTTGTTGTGATACCAGAATCTAGCCTATTTAGGGTTAGAATAGGCATTCTATGGCTAGTCTCCATGAATGCAATCACCTTTTTTTTTCCAAAAATGTGTGAATTTTCCTCATGAGGGAACAATGTATACTATCTAGGACATTGGATACAAACCACTAGTATTACACGGGGGCTTCTCCCTTGATAATTTTTGGCCTACTCCAATTGGACCCTTACCGCCTAGAGGGGACTTGGTACAAGGCGTAATTTAGGTATAAGACTAGAGGTTCAGTTTCTAATGGTTTTTTCCCACCTTCTTCCTATGCCATCTCTCTGAAGGATTCTATGTGTGCGTAGCAACACACTTCATCCTCTACCCCTTTGAAGGCTAATGGCAAGCGTGCGTAGAAACATGCTTCATCCTCTACCCCTTTGAAGGCTAATGAAATGCAAGCTCTCACCCATAGGCCTTCTCCTCCCTCTTCATCTTCTTTTGCAGCTTCACAACCTTTGATGGTGTCCTCTGTTCCTTCTACTATGCCTAGCACAAGAAAGAGAAAGGCGCTCGTGTTGTGGAAATCCAAACCACAAATCTTCTAGCTCCCAAATTTTCCCACAATTTGCTGACCCACCCTATATGGTAAGAGGAAGCATTCCCATGGAGTTGTTCTTGCATCTTAGCCTTTGAGGCCTCCTCCCATTCCTCCACCTATCTCCAAAGTAGATAACGGAAAGCGGCCTGTGGTCGAGATCCCCATCTCTCTCCTTGTTTTTGTCCCTCCTTAGGGGCCTACTCTTCCACTGGAAATGACTGTGGAGGCTACTCTTCTGATGGCAGAGTCTTCTCAAGCTGCACCTTCTGGTTCTCATAGTTGTTGTAATTGGATTGTGCATGAGAATAAGCATTGTCAACAAGCCTTATTTAGGGAGCATGAAGCTTCACAGAAGACTGAGGATGCACCTGCTCTTTCTACTTTTACTTCCATTGTTGCTTCCATTTTTTATCCTACTCCTATTCGTGTTTCTATTCCTACTTCTATTCCCATTTCCTCTATTTTTGTTCCAAATTCTTCAATAGATCCCAATGAACCTCACCCCAAGTAGGTGAAAATGTTTATCACTCCTTCTACGGAGCCACCTTTGATCACTTCTTTATTAGATCTTCCTCCTTTCCCTAATCCCATTGATATGCCTTATACAAAGGTTGTGTCTTCCATGGCTCCTTTTCCTTCTCCCTCTTCTGCTTTTTCTATAAGGATCCATCATCCTCCACTTAAGCATAAGTTGGAGAATGGCCTTGTTTCAAATGATGGTCACAAAAGGTCTTCTTTGTATTTTGCATCTTGTTCCACTTTGGATTGCACTATTCTCGTGATAGAAATAATGCCTCCTTCCCTGGAGTTTATCATTACCCCTCTTTCCAAGGTCGTAAATGACTCTTGGGTTTCTCGTCCTTCTCCCATTTAGTCACACTAGTTCAATCTGAAGAAGTGTGTGTTTGAATCGTTGTAGGCTATTCCAACTTTTTCATCCATCTTTGCTAGACCGGTCACGTTAGTCTTGCACGAGCTTGGCGAGGAAGACCTTGAGGGCGCTTCTTCCTTAGCTCTTGTTGCAGGTGAGTCGACAGGAACCACTCTTGCTATCCCCCTATAAGCTCACCTTCACTCCCCCTATGATGATCTACATTGGGAACAATATGAATTATTGGAGGTGTCAGACTAGAGCGATACCTCTTCTTTATCTTTAGATTAGATTTATGTGCTTGTTTGTGTTCCCATGTACTTGTTTATTAGTGTTTGTGCTCTTTGTTGGAGAACCCTTGTTACCCTTGTAGGTACTTGGATACAAGAGAGAAAATATGTCATACACTTCTTCTGTTTGTCTCATCATTATTTTATATATCATACACTTTTATTTTTCGAACGATGCAAAGCATTGGGGCATTTAAGCCTCTTCCATTTTGACTCAACTTTTTTTTTGTCTTCATGTGCTCTTCTTCCCATTTCAATCTATTTTGGGGGTGATGATAGTTCATACATATTATACTATATTTATATATCTATGTCTATGATTAGTTCCAACCTTGAAGAATTAAATCCCCCTATGGTCTTGATTTCTTTATCTCTGATTTCTCTTGATGTGTTGGATTCTATGTCTTGTCCCTCGTGCAAAAAAATTCCATTAATACATCTTGCTATGTATTTCGTGCCGCAAAATCTCTTTTTTTCTTTCTCTATCCTTAGAATGACATGTGCTCCTCTATATAACACACATCATTCTAAGGGGGGCTATCATATCTGATTATTTTTCAAAAAAGGTATAAAAATATGTCTTTATGTTTTATAATCTCATCATCTAGCATGGGGGAAACCTAACTAGACTTGTCTTGTCTTTTATGTGACTATCCTGGAACATAGTATGCAATAGACACATGCCTATCTGTTTGCCATATGATCTCTAGCCTTGCTAGCCATACCTACCAGTGCTGTCTTTTATCTAATCAAAATATGTAATGTCTATGAAATTTATCATATCTATTTTTCACTTTTTTGCCTAACATGTTTGTCTGTAGCTAATAGTTTATGGTGAGATTGTAGTCAGATTTGCAAGATGGAAGACCCATATCTTCTTTGTGTCCTGGATTGGATTCTCTATTGCATATTGTTACCTAATTTCTCCCCCCCCCAAAAAATAAATAAATTCATGTTTATCTTTCAAAATTTGGTTTAGTCATATATTGGCGGTGTAACTATGGGAAATATTTAGGTTAGCAGATTAGTGCATAAATAAACAAAACCCCAAAGTAAACAATGAAGCACAAAGGAGTAAAACATGAAAATAAAAGGAATGATCTCACCAAATATCTTCAAACTCCATGATTGACCTCCATTACACCTTTTCTATTTGTTGGAAATATGTGTTTGCCCTCAGATTTTGTGTGAGCAACCTATGACTATGCCAAGACCTAAGCAAATGTTGAAGGATTTGATCTAAAATGCAATACTATGCAACTATGCAATTAGTAAGCAAACCTAATGTATAAAAATGTCAAGATGTCAAGATGCCAAGAGATATGAAGTATTCCTAAGACAAGATTGCATGAGATGTCAAAATGAGACCAAAATTGGCATTTTATAGAAAATGCAATTTTGGATGAATGGCCAAGATCAAAGGTTGACAAATGCCCTAGAATCAATGGGAAAGATTCAATATGACAACCCACAATTAGGGTTAGGGCAACATTAGGGTAAATTTGAAATGAATGGACAAGATTTGATTTTAGAAAATCAAATCAAGGGACAAGATTGCATGTGACAAGAAGATAAAAATGACACAAAAAAAAAGACCTGGAAAATCAAATAATATTTAGAAATTACTTGATTTATTGAAGAAAATTGCTATTTTGAATTAAAAATCGATTTAATTCAAAAGGGTGGGGTCATGTGACAGTAAATAATTAATTTGAATTATTTACTAAAAGAGGGAAAATTAGAAAGTGGGACCATTTTAAATAAATAATTTTATTTAAAATTTGGAAAATGCCAAGGTGGATAATAATTAAATAAATTAAAGAATTTATTTAATTATGAGAAGACATTTAGGAATTAATGACATATTTAAATAAATAAATAAAATTTATTTATTTAAATAATCAGGAAGAATTAATGGACCAAGATAATTAAATAAATTTAATTTATTTAATTATGGAAAGATATTAGAGAATTAGTGACATATTTAAATAAATAAATAAAATTTATTTATTTAAATAATCAAGAGGAATAAAAGACATGAATTAATTAAATAATTATGCATTATTTAATTAATAGTTGAAAGTGGACCATAGGACATAATTAAATGTTTTAATTATGCTAGGAGGAATATGACGAAAATAGAGTTTGCAGGCCTAGGTCATTTTTGTGTGTCTACATTTTTCCCCTAATTGTCATAATGCAACCTGTCGCATTGTGACAAAGAAAATTCAGTCAAAAACATGCCTTGATGCCGGAGACAAAAAAATTTGGAATGTGTCCCAACAAGCTAATTTGATGTCTAGAAAGTCAATAGCGCAAGTGATTTCAGATTTCGTGGTGTTTGAAGTAGTCAATGGGCTGGCCAAAGGTGGTCAAATGAGCCTCCAGTAATAATTTTTTGAAGAAAATCCCACTTTGACCCTATAAATAAGTTGAAAATGGGTAAAATTCAATTCATTTTCATTTTCACATTTGTAAATTTTGAGAGCTTAGAGCAAGGAGACCACGCGCGAAGATGGTGATTCCAGTGATCGAGCACCACATATACATTGTGTGGATATTCAAATGGCCAGAGGGCGCAGAGCCATCGGTAAGTACCTCATACCTGCTTTGTAATCTTATCATTTTTCGTGCATTTTTAGGGTTTTTAGGTAAGTCAACAAATGCGCTGCGACACATACACGTTCGCATAAGCCGCGTTCGAGTTCGTGTTTGACGCATTTGATGCGTCACGACGCAAACATAATGGACACATCAGGTTTCAATTAGGTGTGACACATTCGAGGTCCAGTGAGACGCATTTGCCATTTTGCACCACAAGTGATAGGTTTAGCGACACATTCGCAAGATTGCAACACATACGTGGAGCCATGCAACACATTCGACTGTAAGTGACACATTTGATAGATTGATTGATGCAAGCGATTGAAGATGACACATTTGTGAGTCAAAACGACGCAAGTGCCAAAACGCGACGCAATTGCTGGATGAAACAACACAAATGCCAGGGGCGCGATGCAAATGAAGTCAACGCGATGCATATGACTTTGACCAGGGTTGACCAGAGTTGACTTAGGTTTAGGCTCACTTTCTGCTTATGTTTTAATAGATAGATGGTAATAATGATGTTCAATAATGTGCTAACTCTCATTTCTACATGTGTAGAAATGATTACCACTGATCTATACATGTGAGTTCAGACCATCGACGTACGCATTTCAGGATCAGTTGACGGATTGGGAGCAGAGGCGATTGATGCAGTTGGGATTATATTATGTCACCTATATGCCCATTATCTAGGCTAATAGGGGACTTTTGACAACATTGGCCGAGAGATGGCATTCCAAGACCTGCTCCTTCCACTTGCCGATGGGAGAGGCCACTATTACTCTAGAGGACGTGTACCAGATTCTGCACATTCCAATCAGAGGGGCGTGAGTGGTGTATGATCCTCACCGGGGAGTGCAGGCTATGACTGAGCTATATGAGATAAATGATGGCACGAGCCTTGGCATTGAGGGGTACAAGATTCGATGGGAGTACTTGGATGAGCACTATCCGCGGTGGGATGCCATGTTACGCACCTTGATTGTTGGAGTCCTTATTCTAGATCGCCAGGGACATGGGTTCCTAATCGGATGGGGGGATGTGCCAGTACGCATGCGACATGACAAGACAATTTTTGCATGGGGGCCCTACTTGCTTGGGATGTTGTATCACCAGTTGAATGAGGTAGCCTACAAGGGTGTACATAGCATTAGTTGTGGGACAACATTGCTGATGATCTGGGCTTGGGAGCATATTCCTGTCTTTTGTCCATCAATTCAAAGGCCATAGTTAGGGGATGGAATGCCTTATGTTTTCTTATATGCGGGTGCCCTGCAATAGATGAGAGTTGGAGAGACTGGATTTTGGTGGCACAAGATTGATATGATGACAACATTTGTCTGGAGGCCTTATAGGGATTTTCCATAATAGGTCAGAGAGGGAGATCACTTGGAATTCTATTGATAGTTCTGATATCTGATTGGGTGGATTGTGTAGTCACAACTGATTATTGAGATGTACCTATCCCAGCGGGTACTACATTGGTGAGTAGTAGGGTGTACCTATTGGGACAATGTAGTATGCACGGTCATCGTGAGAGCCGATGTGGGGGCCAACAATATCAGTTCCTTTGGCCGAGCAGTAGATAGACGGGTTGGTAGCACAACCATGGGGTTGGAGTTGGGGTCTAGAAGATCCAGGGACGTCTACAGATTATGACTTATGGTGGTAGACACATAGGATGCATCCATTGGAAGATCCAGATGATCCAACACCGATTGATCGCCGATCAGTTATTCCCTAGGTGCAGTGAGGAGGTCAAGGAGGTAGGGGGAGAGGGAGAGATGGAGGCCGAGGAGACAGGGGGAGAGGAGATGGAGGGAGAGGTGGCAGAGATGGAGGAGATGGCGATGGTGGAGGGAGGAGGAGGAGAGGAGGGGACGACGGGAGGCAGGGGAGGAGGGTGAGGTAGCATGTCAAGAGAGTATCACTAGAGGTGATCCATGAGGTGGCCGAGGAGGAGGAGAGAGAGGAGGAGCAACCAACAGTGGAGGGGAGATAGGAGGTAGAGAGGCTAAGGGAGGAGAGATAGCTAGAGGTGGAGGTCAGGCAGGAGGTAGAGGTGGAGGTGGAGGTGGAGGTGAGACAACCAGAGGAAGAGGAGGCATTTGATGTTGGTAGAGAGGAGGAAGTCATGGGGGTGAGGAGGATGTGGGTGATGATGAGGAGCTAGACATCGGTGGATATGAGGACATGGACGAGGCAGAGAGGCAACTTTGAGAGAGGATGATAGATAGGGAGCTAGATATATCCAGGGTGCCACCATTGCCGTGAGATGCCAGAGTGGATTAGCGTCTAGCTGATATGTAGCACAGACTGGATGAGGCCACAATAGAGATTAGAGCCCTATGGGAAGATTTGGAGTTTACACAGGTTGAGAGGGATCAGGCAGAGATTCGGCGGTGGGAGATTGAGAACTGGTGCACTCAGTTTGGGGTGAAATCACAATACTGTGTCTCACTCTTTGCCCAAGATGAACATTTACATCAATATTTTTAACTGAATCTTCATCTTCTGAGACTTATAGCAGCTAAACCATAAAGAATTTGAAGATGATGTGAACTAGTGATTTGTGGAAATTTGTGTGTAGATTCTAAATATATTTTTTTCAAATTTTTTGAAATAAATCATGAATCTTTCAACATATCCTTTAATAACTGGTTTTAGATAGAAAACAACATTTTTAGAAAGTAATGTTTGTGTCGTACAACATAATTTTTTTTTATAAAGGATTAAATTCTAATTTTTGGAATATAGATTCTCAACATCAATATCTAGGGAAAGGTTATTTTTTCATAATTTTTTGCTGCATATTTTTTTTAAAATTAATTTTTGAAGTCACTGTAACTATAATTTGGACATACGTGTGTGTTGTACAACCTAAATTTTTGTGTATATATCAAAATCCAATTTTTCTTTTTTGGGTGAAACAAGGAAATCAATATATAGGGAATGGGGTATTTTTGAAATTTTCTTACAATGGTTTACTATTTTTCCACCTCTACACAACAAAGAGCTTGATATTTAGATAAAAACCTTTGTTTAGTAAAAATTGAAAATTAAATACATGATAAAATGAAAATATATCAAAAATATACTTGTTGGAAAGCTAGTTTCAAGGGCTACAATCTTGGAAAAAATTATTTTTAAATGATGTTATTTAATCCCTCAAAAGGTAAAGAAAAAGTGGTTTTTTTCCAACATTTTGATAGTTGTGAAGGAGACTCCATTGTGGGTATGATTTAATACTATAGGGGTTCTATCCAAGGGGGTTTGATCTAAGGGGGTCTTATCTACCCCTCTTCAATTAAAACCCTTTAGATGGATCCTCTGAAGACTTAAATCATTAGTTTTTCTAAAAATAATAATTTCAGGAAAAAATCAGCACATCCCAAAAGTGAGACACAATATTGTGGCAACACCCTTTGCACAGATGGTTACAGGGCTAGTTGGAGATGTTGGTAGAGAGTTGTCTAGGGTCAGCACTAGCAGAGGCTAGTATTGCATGCTATATGAGAGAGCAGTGCCGATTGATCAGAGAGAGCCTGAATTATCTAGGTCACAAAGTAGGACAGAAACAAGGCCATGGAGTAGCAGCCGCACACACAACAGTCACAACCAAAGTAGTGTGGGTGGCTCTACATCCTCAGGGTATTCATTAGGTCACCGCTCTCATCATAGTCACAGGAATTCCTCTAGCCACCAATCGAGGCACAGTCATGGGTCATCTAGGTCAGGGCACAAATTAGAGCACAGTCAGCCTCCAGTTACAGATCCATCAGCCTCTCAGACTCATGCCGCAGTATCCTCACAGGCTCATGTTGCCATGTCCACTATGCCATCAATATCAGTTCCTATCATCGAGCATTAGTCACCTCGGTCTTCTCCTCGAGGGGATGAGGAGAGTTTAGCTTAGGGGAATTTGACATTGTTATCTTGACATCATGTTATATACATTATGTTATGACACTTTATATTTTGACCATCGAGCCTACGAGCTCTATTTTTGGGATATCTCGTGACTCTATTCTGTGACATGATTTTTTGAGATTATATATATGATGCAGTTTTGATGCAGTCTATATGCTATATATTATGTGATGATGCATTATGTGTTGATGGTGTTTATGATATACACTTTTATGATGATGCATTTTATATGTCATGTGATGTGTGCAATTATGATGATTATAGGATGCTTATATCCCATGATGATATTGTTATGATGATGATGACATTCTATATGGATGCATAATGTATTATTCTAATGGATTCCATTTTTATGATTATAGATGCGTTAATGAATGAATATATATGTATGAATAATGCAATCTTATGATGTGATGTATATGTTTTAATGTTATGGGTGATGTATGCACTTACATGTTATGTGAATGCAAACTGATGAATGAAAATGATATATGTACGGTAATGATGTAAATGGAAATATGTGAATGTGTAATAACCTAATGTAATGCCTATATGATCATGTATGCCATTATATTTTGTATGTCATAGGATATCATCAGGAGATGAACGAGGCAAAATGACTAGACAAAAGGAGATGAATGTTAGTGCGGAGATGGAATCCTTCAACATATTACCATAGGACTAATAATTGTTGCTCTTAATCATAATTGGGTGGATTATTGTAATGGCCAACAAACACCATGATATGACATAGATCAATGGTGTGCAAGGTTGTACCATCACTTAAGACAAACAGTCGTAGACAAGGATGATCATGACTCGTACTAAGAGCACAATTGCCCCAGTCTTTTTGTCACAATCAACCACAAGCATAATAAAGACAATAAAAATAATAAAGACAAGTCATGAAATGTCGTTGCTCCTCTAAATCCTGTTACCAAGACATTCTCGAGGAACTAGACACATGACTGTCTGAAAAAAGACAAGACAAGCCAATCATCATGATATGTCATTGCTTCTCTAAATCCTGTTGTCAAGACATCCTCAAGAAACTAGTAGCATGATGAAAAATCAAAAGACAAAATGCCATGATAATGTTTTCCAAGTGTGTCTGAATGTCAAGTGTTTCGATGTGAAGATGCCAATTTTGATGATGCCATGTTGAAAAATTCCAAGTGATGCCAAATTCAAGAAGGACACATCCTGAATGATGTCAATGTCAAGAGGATTGATCCTCAAATATCATGAAGATCCCTCAAAATTCCAGATGGTAGTGACAATTCCCTGGAAGGACACATCCTAGGGCGTAATTAAATGACAAGGGTGATCCTTCAAAAGGGCACATTTGCAGAATAACCAAGAGTTGATGGTTTGACTGGTTTTTCTTGAGTTTGACTAAGGTTGAATGAGTTTGACTTGTTTGGACAGATTTGACTTGTGTTGACAGAATCGACTACATGCCAATGTTGACATGCTGATGTATTTGACATATTGATTAAATTTTTGTTTTAGGAGTATGTTTGTTTTGGAATTGTTGACAACGATTTTACTCGCATCAAAAAGATCTTATAGATTTTCCACAGAAAAAATTGCGAAAAGCCTACCTTTCTTGAAAGATATGAAAAAAAGACAACCTAAGAAAGAATTTTGCATTCACAGAACAAAGATTGACTTCCGTTTAATCCCAAGTCTCCATAAACCAGGTCATGATTGCACTAAACATAGCTCTCGGGTAATGATGTGATAATTTTGCTATTAATTTCAAAGGGGAATATGGTTATTTCTAGTTTTATTAAGGATTACTAACATTTCACATAAAACTTCAATTTTATCATCAAATGACATCATGAAATCGAAAGATTCATCATAATATTTCATGAATAAAAAAAATTCTTTGCTATCACTTAAGTAAATTTAGCATTAAGCATTCAAAAATTTCATGGAAAATAAAAGATTTTCAACGAAACTATTTCCATTCACTTCTATTTTTTAGAACATTTTCAAAAAATATTAACATCTAATATAAAGCAAAACATAAAAAAATGTAAAATAAAATTTCTCCCAGTTATTCTCCATGGATGCCTCAAAGAATTAATCAAAATAGAGCAAACCAATTTATACTTCACCAGATTGCTTCACAGCTACGTATAAAATGATGCAAGCTTTTAAAGAGAGGGTTTTGTTTATGGACATCGAATAGGTTCTGGATGCACCCTTAAATGACGCAACATACAGACTTGTTCAACCAAACTTACAAAACCAACTACAAAAGATACTTAGATAGGTAGCTATCCATAAAAAATTGATATCAATTAATGTCTATGTGTATACAAATTTTTATGCCAGAATGGTTCAGAAAATAGGAAAAAAGAACAAAACTAAAAAGAAGTTTTTACTCCTCCGACATCCACAAATTCTGAACTTAAATAAAAATGTTGGAGGAGATGGCCTTTTATAGAAACAAGGCACCCTATAAGTTCAACTTAAAAATATCTCAGAGAAATCAGAAACAAAAAATTAAAATGTCACGTGGCATATGCCAACTGTCATCAAGAACTTTCTAGAATAAGTCAAAGCTTTGACTTTATCCGCAACAACACTTTCCTCCATAATTCAACACAAACACTTTATATTTGTCGAGGATACAAACTATATTTTGAAATACCAGAATGAAGAACACCTATCGGGACCGGGATCAACCTGCAAAACTTAACAAGTAGATTCTATTACACTTCCGGTATCTGGTATCCGGTTCTTTTCATATTCACTTATGGCTCCATTTCTAGATTTCGTCCTTCCTTCTTTGATGATTACTCTCAGAAATCTCTCAATATTTGATGCATGTGTTCCTTTGAAATCCTTCTTATTGCTCTCCAGGTAAGTTTGAGCCTAATATATTCTTTGGTTACTTGAAGTAGGACATCATTTTTCTGTGCCTTTTCTGCTTCATACTTGACAATAAAATTTATGCACTGTATTATTTCATCAATAACCTCCCTTGTCAACAATTGAACATGATCTCTGTTTATTCTTTCTATCCATTCTTTGAAAGCTTTAACTTCCTTCCCATCCTGTCCTAATGTTTGAGGATCAAAGCTTTGTCATGACAATACCTCAACAAATTCTTGATTTTCTCTCATTAGTATTTTGCACTCAATGGTGACCTTTTCAAATCCTTCAATACATTTTATTAACATGTCACCTTCCCATTTCAACTGATTCTTCCACTTTCTTGGCAATGAAATTTTAGATTATGATATTATACTGTTTTGTATTAACTCTTGGACATTTGTCTGTATGAGAATTTCCATATTTTTCCTTTCATCAATGACCTGCTCCCGACGATGTTTACATTCATCTTCAAATCCTTTCAATTTCTCTGAATGACGGTATGCTTCCTTGTACATTTTTATTGCATCCGTAATAAATTCATCTCCCTGCTTTATCTAGTATTCAATCCATTCTTCAAATATATTCATCTTGTGGTGAACTGCAGCAATGGCATCTACTTGTTCTTGTGACATTAGCACTGGATGTTGGGGCAGTTCAGCTTGCTCTTGGCCCGATAAAGTCAGTGATTTGATAAAATGCTCTAGTTTAGCAACCTGTTCTTTTAATTCTCTTTTCTTTTGTTTGTATTTCTGTACTCTGGCAACAGTAGCATTCAAATTCACTTTTATTTCTTCTAATTCTTGTTGCCAGGATGAGTGTCCAAGATTAATACTTGTGATTTTATATTCCTTAGGCATTATCTCATGTCTATCTTTATCATTTGTTGGAGTAGCTATCTGGATGGTTCTGTTACCGTCTGCATTCCTTTGTATGACATGCTTTGCTTTTGCTCTGCGCCTAGGTTTAGGAGTATTTGCTTCCTATATGAAATTACTGAGGTTTAGAGGTAATATTTCTACTTCCATTGGGGAAGCTAATTCCCTGATTAACCAATCAGGTGTATCATCATCTTGCGGTACCTTTGTAACTCTTTCTTGTTTATGCTTATTACTTGATTCAATAATTTCATCGTGTCTTGCCATATTTTGTGAAATGGGAATTTCTCTATCAACTTTTGACATAGACTCAGGATTAGTAGGATTTTGCACTGCCTCCTATGTTTGGAGACTTATATCTTCCTATCTATCTAGGTTTTCCGATTCTTCTCTCTGAATCTTATCTTCTTCATTTACAGCTACGCTAGGATTTTCTTCGTTTTCAGTTCCATCTCCTGCAAACTGTGTAGCTTCTTCTTCTAAAATTTTAGTTTCAATTTCAATTCCAGCATGGCCTTTATCTATTTCATCAAAAACCTGCGAAGGTTCATTAACATTTTGCACATTCTCAAAAGAAAATTGAGAATCAAGAGTGTCTTTAATAACTCTCTTATCAACAGGGTTTTTCTCTTCATTTCCCCCTATTTCCATTTCAAGTATGCTAGGATTTCCCGCTTGTGAGGTGAGTGTTCCTTGAATAAATTGTTCTTCTTCAATATTTATGGGATTAGAGCTTGTATCCTGCATTTCATCTGTCACTGAGTGTATTGTAGGTTTATCTTTGGATTTCTTTTCTTTTATCTTTTCCCACATAGTACCCCATCTATCTACTTGTTCATTAATTCTAGCCTCATCTTCCTCAAAAATTTCTTCTAAAGCCACATGAGTCCCACCCAGTGCTTGCTTCATACTGGCCATATTAACAGAAGGGGGAGAAGTAAATAATGCTACAACTCTTTGAGATGCAAATATAGTCTATGTACCAACATTCTTTGTTACTCCTATTCCTTCATCAACAGTTATCCTAGTTCTTGGTCTGGCCGTGGAAGAAGACGCACCTTTAGGCCTTATTTTGGACTTTTCTTTACCAGTCTCTGGATCTTTATGTTTTTCTGATAATTTTGTGGGGACTTCCTATCTTTTTGTTTAAGGGGTTCTTTCTTCAATTCTAATGCCTAGAGTAGCCTTACTAGTCATTCTTTTCTTCTTGATAGGTTCTCCACTTTCAAAAGAAGTTTCATCTCTTTTCTTTCTTCTTTTATCTTCTGAGTAGATGGGTTCAATTCCTCTTTCTCTTAGACTTTTACAAAAATCATCAATCCAATGTTGAGTGTACCTTATGACTGGCCTAGTAAAATCATCAATTGATGTCATGTCTTTATCCTCAACACTTGGATCTGGAATAGGTTCATCATATATCCTTTCATTATTATAAAACTGATTTAGCACCTGACCATCATCTTCTACCAGTTGGTCTGTGATATCATAGAGTTTGAGCATTCGAGCAAACCCTAGAGTCATTCTTTCATACTTTTTCCTTCTGACCTCATGCTTGTCTTCACAATTAAGCCAATAATCTTCTAAATGATGTACATGAGCACGATAACCAACTATGCTTTTTTTAGTATTTCCTTCAACATCATAGTACATTCTCTAAAGTGGAAATTCTTCAAAATTGTAAGTTTTCAGTTCCTCCTCGCACAAATCAACCACTCTGATTGCACTGCACTTATAATTCCCTATTGTAATAGGAAATTTAAAAGAGGCCTTCTTGCGAGCATGGCTATAAAGAGCCTGGGATGGTTTTAACTATCTCACTAATTCCAATAAAACAATTTTATTTGTACGATACCTGGGAAAAATGAATGGGTGTCCATCAAATCCCTCCACTTTGATGTAGGAGTAAGTTGGTAACTGTATGTATCGGCCTCCCATAGGCTGAATGGCACTTTGTGCTTCCAGGGATAATCTCTTAGATTTGTCACCCTCCATTTTTCTTACCAATTTCATGGAAAAAAAATCATTAACTTTTCTATAATCACCTTTATACCCATGAACAATGATTTGGGGTAAATGTGCATATATCAAACTATTGCCAATTTTTGTGCCCAGAGTACCAATCTATTTTAATCCTTGTTTATTGGCTCTCATAGCACAGGAGTAAATAACATATGATGACATGTAGAAACATTTGGTTTTGGGGAATGTAGTAATTTGTTCATGTAACTTATCGCTTATCAATTTTCCCCAATGCAAATCTACAGGGCTTTCTATCATTTGAGATATTTTCACAAACATCTAGGGTTCAAACCTGCTTGCATCTCTTAAACTAGCTACTCTGCTCAGCAAAGTTATTATTTCTTGCATTTCTTACTTAAACTTAGATCTCTGAATTACTTTGGTCTGTGGTGTAATTAGCTGTTGGCACCATTGGGTGCTCACAATTTCTCTGATGTGTTCTTTGGTGCTCTGATATGTCTTGGCCTTTTCTTTTAGGTCGACATTGTCCATCATTTTGTAGGAGGGGAGACCAAATGTACACATAATTCCATTCTGAGACAAGTCTAAATAAGTTCTTCCTTCGTTTTCAGCAATCCTTTTGGATGGATTATAATGGTTTATACATTGCATTACTAATTCTGGAGCTTCCATCGCTGGTGGAAACCCTCCTACAGGAAGTAACCCATTTGATATGACATTTTTAATACATTGGGTAGCATTTTCTTGCAGCAACCATGAATGAATTTCAATTTCAGAAGACCATCCCATGTGGGTATCTGTGACCACCACATTAATGGGCATTGCCTGCGAATTGCGGTATTTGAATTCGTCCTTTGCTCTTGCTTTAGAAGTGCTCATTTTTTATATAATGTGCTCTAGAATTTTTTTAAAATATTTGTCTATGTGTGCGAGTTAGGGTTAAATTTAACCAAACATTACATTTCATAAAACTTTCAATTCATTCTTTGATCAAATTTAACAACTCAGAGGAAAATTAATATCCTAATTGCAGAATGAGAAAATACCATTATCGAAGATTTCTATCCTGAGAAACTCTTTTCAATAAATCAGTTATTCGGAACATACCTGGTTCTGGTTAAAATGATGATTCTTCAGAGTACAACTTCAAAACCCTTGGGTAGCTGCAACTTAATTTCCTAAAATTTTTACCTCTGCTTACATGCTAAAGTAGCTTCGTGAATTCAATGTCTTTAGCAAGTTTGCAATATGACGCGAAGTGGAGTGTTGTAAAAGCAATTGCACGCTTGAGGTGGTGCCAAATACATAGGTAGTTCGCTACCTTCATTAATTACCTGTTATTTCACATTAATTCCTAGAATAAAGGTGTAATCATTACAGATTATGGTTCAACTTATGAACACCTAAATTTTTGAGCTGACTCGCCATTTGAGAAGAAAGACAGCGTGGTGACTATTCATGGCAGTTAAATGTCATGCCAATTTTATACAGGGTATATGACATTAATGATATGAGATTAATTATGATCACCGGAGTTACAACTTCCAATAATATCTTTGATAAAATTCACATAACACCGGGATCTAAAAAATACTTCTCGAGAAAAGAGAAAAAAAACGGAACAAGAGAAAGAAAACCTGGAAACCAAAACTGAAAGATATACTTGAAAACATTTCAAAGCAGACTTTCCGGTTTTTGATTTTTACTTTAAAGAAAACAATAAGGCACCGAACTCTGATAAAAGAGAAAATTATCGGGTTTATACAATTCGATTAATAAAATACCGGGCAGAGCTAAAGTTATTTAAAGAAAAACTCTTTCGACTTATGCAGGACTTAGAAATTCTAGTTTTTGGTAATAGAATAAACAACAAATACATACTGAAACACCAAAATACCAGGCAGAACTAAGTACATCACCAAAAAGGCCAAGTGAAATTGAGAAACAACTAGCGACCGATCAAGCATCGATTAAATCCATGCCAAGGAGGACAAAAACAACAAAGCAAAAAAAGGAGCAAGGAAAGAAAAGAAAAGAAAAGGGGGTCCACATTTTTCCAAGG
This sequence comes from Sequoia sempervirens, assembly GCA_007258455.2. Taxonomy (NCBI): domain Eukaryota; kingdom Viridiplantae; phylum Streptophyta; class Pinopsida; order Cupressales; family Cupressaceae; genus Sequoia; species Sequoia sempervirens. Next base: position 118,453,614 of record VDFB02000017.1, on the reverse strand, counting down.
AGAAAAATGGGGCATGTTGTGAGACTACACAACAACTAGCAACCAACAAAACAAAACAAAACAATAGAAAGTCAATTCCAGATCTAACATCAATGTTCCAACTTTCTTTTGTATTCTAATTATAAATCATAGGATCTTTATTCTATTTCCAAATCTTACTCTGGTTAGCATGCATAATTAAGTATTACTAAGCTCACGTGTGTGCAATTGGTTTATTTTTGCTATAGTAAACTTAGAAATACGAAACATTTGCATTAACCTATGTAATATGACAATTCCTTGTAAGCCAACCAAGGATAGAGCCTTGTTGCCAGTTAGGCATCCATAGCCTTGGTAGAGTTATTTGGATAGCCTAAAGAGTTGATATCACTTATTTATTTATTTTTTAGATATAGCAATGATAACTCATTTTTTTTTATTTTTTTTTGATTTTGCAATAATAGCTCATCTATCAACTTGCAAGCATTGAAGCACCGCTATTAGGTTGAGAATTATAGTGGTAGCAAAGGTAGTCTTTTTATTTTTCAATTAATGCAAACAACTGATATCCCAAATTTTAGTAGAATGATTTAAATGTGTTCTTTTGTAGCTCAACATCAACTGAATAATTCATGCTAACTGGAGTACATAAAATTGAACAATTTTTGAACAATTTATAAATGGAAAACTAATTCTGGTCAGAAAAGAGATTAAAGTTCTGGAGTTGACGTACTATTGACTTGTAAACCTTTAAAAGTTGTTAATCGATGTAAAGTACCACAATGTAACACCCAAAAAAAAAAAAACTATTTACAAAAACAACTAACTCATGACTAAAAATAATGCTTTAGAAAATGCCCATTCACAGGCAATGGGATATCTTTGCTAGTCAAGGACTTTAATCTATAATTACTCTCACCCAAAATTTTAGAAATTTGGTATGGGCCTGTCTGTTAAACTTTCCATGTTCATTTTTACGTTCATGGGATTTATTCCAATATAGGACCAAATCGGATATTTTAAAAGTATTTAACTTGGCACGTTTATCAAACCATCTTTTCACTATAGATTGATGTTTAGAAAAATGATCTATGGCTTGTGTTCGTTTCTCATCTAAATGCATCAATTGCAACAATCGAGCTTAAGTTTGATCATCTAATCCAATATATTCTTGTGCAAACTGCCAGGTAGGGATTTTTAAATTTATTGGGAGTATAGGATCTACCCCATAAACCAAATGATAAGGAGAATTCCCTAATGAAACTTTCATTCTAGTATGATCTACCCATAGGGCGAACCTTAACAAAGAATGCCATTCCCTAAGGTTCTTTTCAATCAATTTTTTAATTATATCCAACAAATTTTTATTTGATGATTCAACTAATCCATTTCCTTGTGGATAATAATTAGACAAAAAATTTCAACGTTATGCCATATTCAAATGCCCGATTAGAAAACTTTAATGAAGCAAAGGCACGACCATTATCACATACCAATGCATATGACGTTCCAAACCTAGTGATAATGTTCTCTTCCAAAAATTTGATGACTACGTCGATAGTGCATTGTTTGTTGGGGAACGCCTCTATCCATCGGGTACAATAGTCTGTAGCAGTAAGTATGAACCTATGTCTAGCTGAGGATGGAGGATTAATATTTCCAATAAAGTCTAGTCCCCACTGTGAAAAAGGATGCATCTCCATCACCGACTGCAACAGTTGAGCATTGAATCTTCCCTTATCTGACGCTATCTGACATGTATGATAGTGTTTAACATGTTCATAAGTATCTTTAAAAATCTTAGGCCAGTAGTAGCCTGCTCTTAAAATGAGGTGTGCAGTAGCCAAAGGTGCTCCATGAGCTATTCCAAATCTATCATGTAGTTCCTGCAACACTTTATCAACTTTTGTTCTATTTAAGCATCTTAAATAAATTCCTTCATGATTTCTTTTAAATAGAGCTCCTCCTTTAATCATATAACTTTGTGATTTTATCTTGAGGGATCTTTTTTGATTTCTTCTCATATGATCAAGACAGGTATGGCTGACCAAATAATGCCAAATGTCTGAATACTAGCCTTCTTGGTCCTTTTCATCTAACATGTATTGCTGACTCAAAATTTGGGGATCTATCTTGGAAATAGATTTGACCAAGGCTTGTCCATGGACCAACCTCATAGGTATAATGTCTAAATCATATTCTTGTAATATAGTAACCCATTTAGCTCTCTTTTCTTTGAGCTCACTTTGTGTCAACAACATCTTGACAGTTGAATCTGGGACAATAGCCTTGAGAATACTCCTAAGGATATAATGTCTAAACTTGCATATGACTTGACCAAAGTGAAGGCTTGTTTTTCAACATATGTATATCTCAACTCCGCCTCCTTGAATAGAGTGCTCATAAAAGAAATTGGTTTTTCTTCTTTATTTTTTTCCCTTTTGTGTTAATACTGTAGCACAAGTATGACCAGACGTGAATGAGTAAATATAAAAAGGTTTAATATAATCTGGGCTTACTAGTACTGGTGCTTTTGTGATTGCAGTTTTTATAGTATCGAAGGTGATCTTAGCTTCATTCGTCCACTCTATTTTGGCATCTTTCTTTAACATATCATTGAGTGGCTTCACTATTTCAAAAAATCCCGTAATAAATTTTTGAACAAAATTTATCTTACCGAAATATGACTTCAATTCTTTTCTACTTCCTGGGGGCTATAGTTTGAGTAGTGCGTTCACTCTGTCTGGGTCAATTGAAATACCATGTTCAGAAATGATATGTCCCAATAATTTTCCTTCAGTCACCCCCAAAATACATTTCTTAGGATTTAGGGAAGCTCCGTAAGTTTCACACTTTTGTAATATCACTCTGAGATCTCGGACATGATCTCTTCTATCTTTAGAAAATACTGTTAGATCATCCATGTAAATGATGATGCATTTTCCTATCAATTCTCAAAAATCATAGTCCATCGCTCTTTGGAATGTAGCCCCAATGTTTATCAATCCAAATGACATCCTTCTGTAAGCAAAAGTTCCCCACTTAGTGGTGGAAGTGGTTTTCATCCGATCCTATTTCACTACCATTACTTGATTATACCCCAAAAATTCATCCAAAAAGGACATAATCTGCGAACCATTAACTATTTGTAACACTTCTTCGAGTGAAGGTAGTGGATAATTGTCTTTTTTAGATGCTCTGTTGAGATTCCAAAAATCTACGCACAATCTGATGTCTCCATTATTTTTCCTAACAGGGACTAAATTTTCCACCCAAGTAGAATGTATGATTGGAAAAATTATCTTGGATGACAATAGTTTTTGAACTTCCTTTTGAATTAAAGGCTGTAAAAGTGCATTTATTGGACATTGTTTCTGTCGGAAAGGTTTCGCATCAGGCTTTAATGGTATTGTATGTGTGATGATAGAAGTGTCATACGTCTTCAAATCTTCATAGGTCCATGCTATGACTTTCCAATAATCTTTAAGTTCCTGAGCAATATTTCTTTTCTCTTCTTCGGTACAAACCTTCCCTATAATTACATTCTTAGGATCTTCTTCAGTATTCAAATTATATAATTTAGATAATCCTCCTTCACTTTGAGGTAAATATTTTTGTCTGATTATTTGATCAATATCAAACAATCATTCTAACTCAATTATTCCTTTCAGAATGTTATTATCTTTGACTTGAGTCAATTCTTCATCTTGAATTTCACCATCGGGGCGATCTATCTCTTCAATAATTTGTGCTTCAAAAATACTAAAATTAGTAATGAATTCCAGTATGTGCTTGTCATCTTCGAACACTTGTAGGTTAGTAACATTATAAGGAACCGAGGGTAATTTTACCAATTCAACTATGAATCTTTTCAAATATGAAGTTTCTAAAGGTTCCAAAGTACTAGCAATTGTCGCTAGTGCATCGACTCTCTGATTAAATCTTCTTGGGATGTGAGTAATATTAAATGCATCGAATTCTTCAATCAGATCCCATATTCTATGTCGGTAATTGGATAGTCTTTTGTAATGGTAGATATATTGCTTTCAGACTTGTTTAAATACCAATTCTAAATCGCCGAACACTTTGAGAATTCTGACCCTTTTCTTGATTGCCAGGATCAAGCCATATAAGAGCTTAATATTCTGCTGCATTGTTAGTACATTGAAATTGCAATTGTTATGCAGCAAGAAAGGACTTACCTTTCGGGTTGATCAGTTCCAATCCAATTCCAATTCGTTGTTTCAATTTTGATCCATCAAATTTAAGAATCCAAGCTTGATCGTTTGTAATCAATATTTTACCATTTTTTGACTCATTGTGTAAATATTTTTATTTTGTATATTTTCATCTTCATTCTTATGTGCTTTCGGTTTGATCCCCGCGATGTTGTCACGTCCTAGAAAAAATTGACTCTCAATTCTATGGATTATCTCCAAACACATCATACAATTGTTTTATGAATGTGCAAGATTGTGCAATTGGCACTAGTCCTGCAATAACAAGCTTTTCAGTGAAATTTTATTTTTATTATTCTCTTGAGCTTTTGCTACTATTTTGAAATTTATTACAAGGATCATTCTCCTCCTCAGAGGAGTCACAATCTGATTCAATTAAAACATCTGTTCTAGGAATTAACTTATTAGATTTCTCGACTTCACAAGTGAAAACTTCTTCAATTTTAACTCCTGAATTACGCAATTTATAAACTCCTAGTTCTACATTGATATATAGAATTTCATTTTTCTAATTATAATATGTGATCATGTATTTCATATGGGGTTCTCTTTCAATCTTAATTTGATTAGGCACTCCTTTCCATGGTAACCATATGTGTAAAAAATTAGTGGACATGTATCCATTTAAAGTTTTAGACCATTCTCTACTCAACAACATACCATAGGTATCTGGTATCTCCACGACTTGAATGTCAATGTAATACTGGATCCTAGGATTAGAAGCCAATTGCATGTGGATATTAGTCAACTCCCCTATCACATTTACCTCTATCTTGTCAAGTTGAGTGACCTTCTTTAAAGAATTTTCAGGAGTTAAACCTAATGTTTGGAATATGGATAACGACATCATGTTAGTAGAGGCTCCAGAGTCTACTAAAAAATTGTGAAGATTCTTACAAAATATTCTCAAAGTGAGCAAAAATGGCGGTGACTCTAGTTTTCCTTTATAAAAGGCTACTTGTGTGTCAACCATGGGAACAATGTTCTTGTCTTTTGTTTTAGCTTGACTGTCTTTTATTTGAGCATCCTTGGATTTTCTCTCCTTAGGAAAATATTCTAGAATATTTAGGAAAGCTTTCTTGATCATAGGCATTTTAAGCATTTCTAACAAAGAAAGGCTAATCTTTACTTTCTTGATTTCTTTCGCTAAGTAATTAGTCAAATTATTTTGATCAACATGATCAATCTTTTCACCTTTTGAAACATTTAATGAATTGTGCTAAGAAGTCACCTTAGGTAATCCAAGATTGTTACTTGATTTATCATCAGGTGGAGTATTGAAGTTATTTGGCAGGATGGACGTTGTTAAAGGTCCATTGAATTTACCTCCAGTGTTAGCATTATTCCTTGTGTTGTAATTATGTCTCTTCTAATATTGTTGAAAAGTATGTATTTCATCCATTTCTTCTATAGGCTCATTTTCATCCTGATAAGGAAAAGTATGTCTCCAAAGTCATAGTTGAATCATCACCTTCATATCTGTGAGCATGATTTGTAATACTTGAAGGTATTTTGAAACATTCATAACTTTCTAAAACTAAGGCAAAATCATATCCTACCAGAACTAATTCATTTCCTTTAGGAGGTTGAGAATCACAATGCTCATTATGATGAGTAGCAGCAAAGAAAATATCTGAAGTGATTTTGAATTGTGAACAATCCACTTCAGAATGAGCATTTGTATTATGAATTCTACACCAATTTTTCATTGCAAGGCTAGCTAAATTCACTTTTGATGTAAACTTTTCATTGGTTGAATCAAGATTATCCAAAGGTGTTGATACTCCCCCATTATTAGGGCATGTATTCCATGGTCTAAATGGCTTGGGAGCGTTATACACTCGATTTTGAGAATTTGAATAATTGTTTTGAGAATAATTTTTTTGATTTCTTAATTGTGTAACTTCTGTAGTTAATCTTTTAAGTTGAACTGTGACTTCTTTCATGTCTTCCTTTTCCTCAGAAATTTTGATATTTTGATTCTCTTGAGTTTGTGAGAATTTTTTTTTTCCATTAGGATGTAGCTCTGTAATAGCTGGACCAGGGTGCGGGACTAAAGCTTGACTATTTCCTGGTTGAAAAAGAGTATTTTGAGTCATGGGAGTCATGGGATGAATTATAGGGAATCCATTTGTGTTCGGGGTAGGGTAAATATTTAATCCATTTCTTCCATTTGTGGATAATCCATTTCCAAGATGTTTCATTTCTAAATTCACACTTATGACTTCAACATAAGCTTCTGGTAAAGTAGCGGGAGGATTAGCTCTTCGCTTCACAAACATAGTAGTCAAGGGATCTACTGCTATATAATAAACTGTGATAGCAGAAAAATTATCCACTACATAAGGTGCTTGTAACCTAGAATAAGCCTTTTGGAATCTATCATTAAAAGTGGTTATAGGTTCTCCCTCGAACCTCTTTATTTGAGCGAATTGATGATATAGCAAGGCAGGACCTGTAGGTGTTCTAAACCTAGCTAAAAATTGAGTTTCCATGTCTTGACATGACCTGATAGAATTACGAGTCAAATTAATATACCACTGGTAAACTTCATCACTCAAAGTGTATGGGAACAATCGACACACAACGTCTTCATGTTGAATTCTTGCTCGAAAAAATGTATATTTGAATATACTGATGTGTTCTTCAACATCTTTGTGAAAATAGTACTTATGACACAACTTGTCAGGATTTTTTGGTAAATCATTATATATGGAAAATTGAATTGGTGATTCCACATTAAAGAATGCCATCACTACAACGGTTGATGGTGTAGCAATGGTTGGAATATTTGGATTTGCACTTGAACTTATAGAATTTTGAGGTCTGGACAATGTTTGACCACTAAGCTCAACTAAGGTCACCTTAGGATCACTAGACTGAGATCTAGTGGTTCTACGAAAATCTAGTTTAACCTAACAAAAACCAAAAATAACAACAAGGCCCTCCTTCTAGTGCCAGTTCCTATTGACAATGATTTTACTTGGATCAAACAACTTGCATAGATTTTCGACAGACAAAACCGCGAAAAGCCTACCTTTCTTGAAAGATATGAAACAAAGACAACCTAAGAAAGAATTATGCATTCACAGAACAAAAATTACTTCTGTTTAATCCCAAGTCTCCATAAACCAGGTCATGAAAATGTTCTCTCATTTTCATGGATCATTCTAAGGTTCCCTTGCTCACAATATAATTATTCAACATGGCATCAAAATGTATGGAGTAATCTAATGACTAAAGGTCACTCTCTATATGTTGAAAATAAGGTACCTGAACCTACAAATGTAGATAAAAAGATAAAATGGATGATTAAACATACCAAAGCTCTTAGATGTCTTTGTAGACTAGTTTCTCAAGATTTGTTGTTTCAAGTTGAATCATGTAAAAATTCTCATGAAGCTTGGGAAAAATTGAAAACATTATATGGTACTACAAATGAAGTAAGAGGCTATTAAATTGGTAATGAATTAATGAGCCTTGATCCTAAGAAATTTGACAACATCCAAGACTACATCACTAAGGTTAATGATCAAAGAGAGAAATTTAAAGCATGTGGAATTGATAAGAAGGAAATTCAATTGGTCTATAATACAATGAACAAAATTGGTCCTAATTATGCTTCTTTTTGTTTCTAGCTTTCATACTCATAGATTGACTATGGGGTATGCATATGCTACACCTTCATTTGCATCATTTTCTGAGATGTTGATACATGAGCAACAAAAGCTTATCTCAACGGGTCTCATCAAGACTTCTAAATCTTAGGCATTTTTGGTTAGTTAGGTGAAAGAATTAGAATCAGATAAGAAACAAAAGAAAGCAAAAAATAATCCACATTCAGATCAAGCAAAGAAAAAATCCTCTTCTAAAGGGGAATCATCTAAGGAGAGGCCTACTTGTGCATATTGCAAGAAGGATGGACATGAAGAACACTATTCTTATAAGAAGGATATTGATGCGTTGAAAAATATTCTAAAAAAGAATTAGATTGATTTTCCTTCTAGAATGTTTGAATCACCTCCTCCTTCCTAGTCTAAAAAGGAAAAAGGTCAAGCTTCTACATCAGGATACAAAGGACAAGCTCTTTGTGCTTTTTTAGGTCATGGATTAGGGAGATGGCTTCTAGATTTAGGAGCATCTCATCATATGGCATCTTCACAATCTATATTCTCTTCTTTTCAGCCTTGTACTATGTCTCCTATCTTGATGGGAAAAAAATACATACATGAGTGTAATAGGGAAGGGATCTATTAGTTTTGGGGACAAAACTTTCCAAGATGTCTTGTGTATTCCTCATTTGATGAACAATCTTCTTTCCATATATCAAATTACACACGGTGGAGATGGGAAGACTATGGAGTTCACACTTGATTCAATCATCATTCAAGACTTGGAGAGTAGAGAGATCATTGCTACTAGGTTGGTTGATCATTCATCTCAGTTATATACCTTTGCAGGTTTTGCTTCTGATGATGAAATTGTTCCTTCGATTGTTGATCACCATGATTTAGAGGATACATTTGGATTCTTAAATTTGGGAGTTCTCACATCAGATCCAGTTCTTGAGTCATGCATTTCATCTCCTCCATCTATTGTTACACTTGATGATACTTGTATTGCCACAGTTTTTTCTTCTTGTGATTCAGTGCAGCAGGATCCTGATTGTGTTTCAGATTTGGATACTTGTGATGGCTTCTTGACAGGTATTTCATACTTGTTTGTGGAGTCTCATATTGCATATTTGGGAGACATCATTGATAACATTCATCTTCTCTTTGATGAATATGCTTCTTCTTCAATTGTTGCGAGGGAACACCTTGACCCTCTTGTTAAATCTCTACATGATCATTCTTTGCAGTTTGACATGACTATGGATACTTTTGGAAAACATTTGGAGGAGGCTTATTTGTCTTTAAAGGGGATATCATTGTGTTTGGATCATGTTCTACATTTATCTCTACTAGATTTTGGATTGTCCTCTTCAGTAGTGTGGTCTGGAATGCCTATTTGGAGTGTGTCAACTTTTGGTATCGACATGGAGACACTTGAGCATGATTTAGAGACATCATCTCATATCATCCATATTCTTGATATCCTTCATACATTCATGGTTTTGTTTCTTCCTAAGGGGAGGAACGTTGTTCAACGAGATTGGATCATCTTGAACATTCAATGTTGAGCTTCTACCATCATTGTAGGAGACACAACATTGAGGGGGGGATGCCTTGTCTCTCTTCTATTTCTCTCTTATGGGGGGGTCTTTTTCCTCACATGGGGTTTTGGCCTTCTCATGCATCATTGAGAGCATTTCATTTTTTGTATTTTATCTCTCTTTTGGGGAGGATTTTTGTCCCACTGGGTTTTCTCCTTTTCTCCGTTTGTGAGATATGTCTTTTGCATATGTACATGGGTACCTAACATGGCCTAGTATTAGGGACCCATACTTACATCTTTGTGTCATTTGCATAATAATCTGCTACTTCCTAAGTTGCACTTAAGGGGGGGTGTTGGTGTAAACAAAGTCTTGTACCTAGTTAATTCATTACTAGGGGACTTATTTACATATGTTAAGTTTACTTAGGTCTTAGGGAGGAATCTTTCTAGAAGGTGTTAGTTGTCATTATTTTTATCTTATCTTTTGACTTGTAACACATGTGAACCTAGGTAAGTGTGATTAGTTGTCTCATGTCATATGATTAATGCACTTGTCATAATCTTATGACATCTTGTATCTCACCTTGGCTATATAACCAAGGGGTTTCTGCTACATTGTACATAAAAATAACATTGAATCATATTGATAAGAATATAGTTTATTCTTGTCACATTCTACTCTCTCTCTTTATGCTTTCCATTTGGTCTCAAGATCTTGGCATCCATAGCTAATTCTAACAAGATTTTTTTGGAGCTAGGAACATCGATTTTTCCTACATACATAGATTCTATCTAATTGCCTCTTAAAATTACTACTCACAAGGGAATGGACTAGTCAATTCTATAATTTTTTTATTAGATTCTTCAAAATGATCATCTCTAACCACTAAAGAGGATGAAATTTTCACCTAATGACTCTTGGCCAAAAGGATTATGCTAAAAAATTCCCTTGGAAAATACACCTATGCCCTTTTATATAAGAAAGATGATAAGTTATCTACGTTAGTTGAGATATCCTTTTTAAAAATCCACTAAATTGAGCTATATGATAATTATTATATGACTATTATAATGCTAGAATTGTTGAAACTAAACAACAAAGGATATAAACCAAAAAAAGAATGGGGGAAAGAATTAAGTTGTGGCGAAGATGTGATTATATGAGAGAGCTATGGTCCACGAATTCAAATTTTGCAACCTAATTATAAAGTGGGATGCAAAACAGCTAAGTTAGACCACCATAGTAAGTTTTCCTCACTTTGGAGTGGTATATATTGTTGGAAATTTGGGGAGATTGCTGGAAGTTGGCAACATGAGCATGAGGAACAAGAAAAGGTACATAATAAACTGTTGTAGTGTTTTCATTGATGTCAAAATTGTAACTTATGTGAAGATTTTGGTTGTAGACCATTTTGATTAGTTCTAATAGGTTTTTGAGTTGTTGAGGAAGACATCTTTGCAAGATGGTTTGATCTAGAAAAGTAAGTTGTGTGGGAAATTGGCCAAGTGTTAATTCAGCTAATTCATGGTAATAATGCATCTATTTTAGGGTCTGCACCACTCTGCAAATAAAGGTTTCAATATGTTATTCTAACATTATTTTTCTAGATGTTAGATGTATCTAATTCCAAGATTTCATCATTTTTTGATGAGTGGATTGAAAGTTATGGGTAACAAAAGTTTGGCTTGGAAAAATATAGTTATTCTCTATGCAGTGCATGTGTGTGGGAGATTCCACACTTCTCTATAAATGAGTTTGCGCTTTTGAGGATAAGTTTGAAAATGGAAGTAGAGTATTGATTCTAGTTGGCATTGAGTTTTGAGGTCCACATGTTGATATGAGGATACATAGTTGAAGGTTTTTGTTATTAGGTCTTATACTATGCCGACCTAATAAGTTTAATGGTATGAGAAGGATAAATAAGTGTTGTAGTATTATGTGGGATCTAATAAAGGTCCATGGCAACCTATTTTAAATTACTTTGAGTTTTGAATCTTGGTGCAAGATATGTATGAAAGTTTTGGAGCTGACAAGTTATATTTTAGGTGTTACATCTAATTAGGCCAACCTAATTGATGTTAGAGTTGAAGTGGATATATATGTTAGATCCTTTCAGTGTTTTGATGTATGGTATGATGTGTGATGTGAAGATTCTACATGCAACTATTATCAGAGCAGTGTGAATTAAGTTGTGAATGTTGAGTAGAATATTGAAGTGATACGAATGCAGAGGAAAGTAAAGTGCTAGATTTGAATCAGATGAAGTGTGTAAATTTAGTTTATTGAGCTTCATTGGAGCTATATTTCATGCATATAAAATATGCAATTGTAATAGTTCAAAATAGGCTATGAGTCACTATCTCTGTTCTATCTTTTTCTCTATGGACAATGAGTCCACCTGTAGCGAGTAGTTCTATAAATAGACTATAACTGGTTATAATATACTATGATATAACCCTTACTGTGGTTTTTTCCATTTTTGGTTTTCCATTTAAAAATATTGGTGTTCATGTGTTATGCGATGTTGTGAATACTTCATGCTTTCTTTCTTTATTACAGTTGAATATGGTTTGGTGATTAGATGTTTAATGTTTGAATGGTTTAAGAGAATACTGATTCACTCCCCTCTTAGTATTATGGGTTATCAACAATTGGTATTAGAGCCTGGTTCCTTGGAAGAAGCTTAACTGCTTGGGGAAGGTCTTGGAGGTTGAACACATGGTTGACAAAAAAATTCCTATTCCTCTAGAAGAGATTCCAATAGTTGGAATCATAGAAGAAGATTACATTCTTGACAAAGATGGAGAACTCAAATTTTCCCTTGAAGATATTGAAAAGATAGAAGATGAAAACAGAGATCTAAAATAAAATATCAAAGAAGCAAATGAATGCATCAGAAAATTAAGAGAGAAAATCAAGAAGTTCAGAGAAAGGCATAATGAAGTCAGTGAGCAATTGAAGCAAGCAAATGAATCCATCACTATTCTGAAAGCGCAAGTTGAAGAAAATAAAAGAATTGAAGAATGTTTGAATGCAATGGTGAAAATTAAATCAGAGGAATACACAAGGCTTGAACAAGAAGTGGTAAATATAAGATCAGATTTGGAGAAAGCAAGAAGTCATGAAGAAAAATTCAAAATGAGTGATACAAAGATTGATGAGATTATTGCAAATCAAAAGGCTCTAAAAAAAAAGTGGATTAGGGTTTGAGATAGGAGAAAGTTCAAAGTCAGATTAGACATCAAATACTAAAAAGAAGATTGAAGATAAGAAGAACAATAGCAAGATCCAAAATCAAAGAAATGAATCCAAAAGACCACCGATCAGACAACCAAATGCATAGAGGTACCTATATTTTAACGAATTTTGTTATTCTTGCAATAAATTTGGACATAAGGCAATGGAATATAGAAGCAAAATGAATCAAAATGTCCCATCCATTTTTGGTTAATGTTTTACATGCAATAGATTTGGTCATAAAGCTAGTGAATGTAGAATTCAAATGATGAATGGCTATAACAATAGTAGAATGATTCAATCTTTTAATGGCTAATGTTATATATGCTATGGATTTGGACACAAAGCTATTCAATGTAGATCTAGAGTGAATGGAAGGAATACTATTCAAAAGAATGTTGTATGCTATAATTGCAGTAGACTTGGACATATTGCCAAGTCTTGTAGAAGCATAAATAAAAAGAAATATAATTCGGTAAAGAGGAATGAACCAATAAAAAAGGTGGATCCAGAAGAAAAAAAGAAGGAAATGGAAAAGATCTAGAGAAAGAAGGAAGAGACAAAAGTCAAGGAAGAATTTGTACCATCCTCTGGTGCAGATGTTTCCTCCAGAAACTAGGCTAAGAGCTATGGCTTAGGGGGAGCTTTAATGAAAATATTTAGTCCCCTGCCAAAGAAGAGGTGTTGATGCCTCAACACAAAGATATATGATGAATATCAACATGCTTGATCTATTGGTGAAGATTACATAAGAAAAAATATTAATGCAGATGTTTATGGAGCTTCAAAAGTTGAATGTGGACATAGATAAAGGGTTGAAAACTTTATTGTTTGAATAATTCAATGAAAAATTAGGTCAAATCAAAGAATTATAAGTGATTTCACTAAGGAAAATTCATTTCACAAATGCATTCAAGAAGAAGCATAGTAGAGAGGAAATAATTCAAAGTGTTCAAGGAAAATTGAGATTCAGTGCATCAAAACCCTAGTTTGGTGAGTGAAGAAAAAGGTATTTGAAAATATATTTACCCTAGTTTTCGAAGAACTTTGTTTGGAAAGTAGTTTGAATCTATATTCCAATGGCTACACTGAGGGTTGTTGAGGTAATAGAGAAAACACAACCTAAATTCAAGAAATATCTCACAAAATCCATAGAATATGACTCGTTGGGTGCATTTTCTCGTATTCCTTATGGGGTTTTTCCGACTAAGGATATTAGGATCTATATTCATGGGAAAATGGATGAATACCCTCACATTAAGCTAGCATATTTGTGGGAGAATGAGCTAACATGAGAATGCTTTTCCCTAAAACCAGAATATAAAAACCTAGTTGCTAAGAAATTGGATGTATGACAATGGTTTTCAAAATTTTTCTATGAGAAAAATTGAGTTAGAATTTCCTTAATCAGAATTCATGACCAATTTGTTTGGACTGATATGCCCATCATGATAACTAAGGAGGTAATAAGAGAGGTTACTGGTCTATGCTCTACAAGACCCGTTCCTATTTTGAAATCTGTCAAAAATTAAGTAGTTATGGAACTTATTGGTGCTACTTATGACAAGAGATCCCTAAACATCAATACTATCAGAAACCCTAGTCCTAGGCATGCTGCAATGGTTATTGGATACAAGATCTATTTTACCAATAGGGAAAATTTAGTGTTTTCCACCACAATTAATGTGGTATGTGAAATGGTTGAAAAGGGTGCAGATTATGGTCTTTGTGAGTAGATTAGGAAACAATTGATGGAGAACTTGAAGAAAAAAAATTAGAATAAGTATGCATTTAAATATGGCACCTTTGTTATGTGTTTGTTGTTTTACTTCTTGAAGGAGCTTCCTAGAATTGGATGTGTATCCTGGTTGAAAGGAAGACTAGTTGCCCATCATATTGCAGATTTAGTGAGAATTCTTGGAAATTTTAAAGCACAAGATGATGCTCTTGCTGCTTTCTTTACAATATTTCAAAGGAGAATGCATGGAAGAGAAAGAATACCAAGGAAAATAGTTTTAAAATATAAGAATGACATCACATTTTTGGTGTCTACAAACTGATGTATCATGAAGGTAGTGGAACAAAGAACTGTATGGGTTCCTGAATTAGGATATGAGGTTATAAAGGTAGATCTTGTTGGTTTTGCTGATGTTTTGTTGAATATTCCTAAGGACACACCAAAGGAAAGATATGGAACATATGAGGATAAATCCATGGAGGTGCACATGGAACAAAAGAAACTAGTAATTCATAAAAAGTTTAGGAAGATGATGGAAGAGATTGTAGAGGAAATGGGTGTGTCAAAGGAACAAATGCGACATTTAAGAGAAGAAAAGGCTAAGGAAGAGTCAAGTGCTATAGGAGGATCTGCAACCATAAGAATATCTGATAGAACAACTACCACTCCTCATTCTAAATAGAAGTCCTTTGGGGCTGTACCATCTATTGGAGAAAAGAGAAAGACAATTGCTAGTCCTATGATAAGGGAGAAATCCCCTTCGGTTGTGCAAACCACAAGAGATGAGAAGAAGAAAGCTGCTACTACTACACCACCTACTTCCCTTGCTAGAAGAAGAGTTAAGCAAAAGGCAATGTGAGAGAAGGGTATATGCATCAATGTTGTAGAAGAAGAAGAAGAATTGGAAGAAGGACCACAATTGGTTTTAGGAGAAAAAGTGATACTTTACAAGGTGAAGCTAGTGCAAAAAGGAGAAGATTTGATATAATTGACATAGACAACGAAGAGGAGATAGAAAAAAAGGAAGCGTTTGTTATTCATATGAGAGAAAAGAAGAAAGAAGTCACCAAGAAGGCTTCTCCAGAGAAGAAAGGAAAAGAAACAAGTCAAAAGAAGAAGACTCTAGGTGAAATCAAATAAAAGGAACAAACATAACTGGTAAGGCCTCACTCACCTATGAAATTAGAGGCATTGTTTAATAGTATTTTGTAGAATGAAATGTTGGGAGAGACTGGAACTCTCTAGAAAGATGTAGATGAGGTGGATAAGGCCACCATTATTGAAGAAATTATCAAATACATTGTTGTTCTTGAGGTGGATATGAGGAATATCAAGAAACATATTCCTACAAACTTATGGAACATTTTGTTAGAGAGAAGGAAAGAAGCTGTAGAAAAAGAAGCAAGGCTTAAGGAAGAAGCTTTGAAAAGAATAAGTGCTCCTCTATCCAAGGATGAAAAAGCCACATTGGCTACAACATTTAGCAAGGAACTAAGGAATAGGAAAAGGGTGACAACCCTTATGGGAAAAGATCAAAGTGACCTTGAAAGGCTTAGGAAGGAAATAAATGAAAAAGTTGAGGAGATTACAAAAAATATGGGAATGATACTAGAAGATAAGGAAGAAGTGAATGTTTAAACCCTTTCTCTAGAACAAGACATTGAAAAAGACGTGCAGATAGGTGATGCTCAACATGAGCATGACACAAATGAAGAAGGTGCACTAGACAACACTTCTTTAGAAGTGGAGGACATGGCAAAAAGAAATTCTGAGGATGGAGTGATCAAAGAAGAAATTTCCAAGGAAAACATCACTCTTCCTTTGGTACAAGAAGAAGTTACTCCCCCGGTCATCTCAAAAAATCTTGTAGAGGAAGAAGATACAAATAAAGATGACAATGAAAAGAATGTTGATGCAGAAAAAAGAACATGAAAAGGAAGGTGAAGGCAAGAATAAGGATGCATCCAGAGATGTACAAATAGAAAAACAAAAACCAATAGACTCCATAAATGGTGAAGAAAAGGATCCAAAGGGAAAGGATGTGGAGACAACAAATATTTTTGGTGAATCCTCTAGCTCCTTCGAAGATTCCTTAAAAAATCTATTATGCAGCCCAAGTCCCAATCTTTTATTGTATCATCACAAATACTGCTATTGCCGATGCAACAAGGTAGTGTAGACTTGGATAAGATCTTTCCTCTTCATAAGATACAATTAGGAGATGTATTTCATGCATCCAAAAGAAAGGAGATCATTGAGACACACTAGAAAAGTGGTGAAATAATGGAAGAGGCAGTGAAAGCACCGCAAGAAACAATACCCAATGCAAATATAGATACATTGCTATCCGGTATGGAGAACCTGAAACTGCTAAGTGATTCCTTTAAGGCACATGCCTCCAGATTGAAAGAAGAAGCAAAAAAAGAGGTTGAGAAAAGAATAAATGACAACAAAATGTTGGAAATGATTGAGAAATGTGCCATTACACATAAAAAGTTTTTAGAGTTGTTGAAGGATGCACAAGGGTGCGTTGATGAGGAAAAGGCTCTAGATCAATACAACATGAAGTGGCTCAGAGCCACACATAGCATAAGGAAGGAGATGAAATCTATTGAGTCTTGAATTAATACTACCTTAAGTGCCTATGATTTGGTAGTTGACCTAACTAGAGAAATAAGGAATATAATAGAAGACATGCACAAAAAATTCTTTCAATTGCAAGCTCAAAAAGAACACATAATCCTGCATTTTGGGGAAATAAGAGACTTGGTCAAATCCCAAACTCCTACTATTTTCAAAATCTCTTTTGAGTGTAGACATAGCCAAGAAGATGAATTTGTTACCTGACACTCCAAAAGAGGGAGAAGACTTGTGTATGGAATTTGAAACATAGTGTAGATTACTTTCTATAGCCAAGAAAGAATGGGAAGGTAGGCCAACATGGCAGTCCCATTTGTAGAATTTTTAGACGTCAACCACCTTTGTTTGACATATTTCTCAATTTTTATGAATTTTAGTGTCTATATTCAGATTCTTTATACATATGTGAGCTATATAGTGTTGTTTCCAATATATTTTTGGGTTTTTATTTTGGTACATAAGTCAGGGGGAGGTAATCCATTCATTTTAGTTTGTATACATGCACACATTTCTCAGGGGGAGTCTTGGTGAAAGTCATAACTGTTGTATAGGTGCCATTTTCCCTTGATGTCAAAGGGGGAGAATGGTTTGGAGATTTTGGCATGTTTCCATCATTAACAAAGGGGGAGATTGTTGGAAGTTTGGGGAAATTGCTGGAAGTTGGAAACATGAGCATGTAGAACAAGTAAAGGTACATAACGAAGTGTTGCAGTGTTGTCATTGATGTCAACATTGTGACTTATGTGAAGATTTTGGTTGTAGACCATTTTAATCAGTTCTAATAGGTTTTTGAGTTGTTGAGGAAGACATATTTGCAAGATGGTTTGATCCAGAAACGTAAGTTGTGTGGGAAATTGACTAAGTGTCAATTTGGCTAATTTAGGGTAACAGTGCATCTATTTTTGGGTCCACACAACTCCACAAATGAAGGTTTAAATTTGTTCTTCTAACATTATTTTACTGGATGTTAGATGTATCTTATTCCAAGATTTCATCATGTTTTGATAAGTGGATTGAAAGTTATGAGTAACATAAGTTTGGCCTGACAAAATATAGTTATTCTTTGTGCAGTGCATGTGTGTGGGAGATTTCACACTTCTCCGCAAATGAGTTTTTGGCTTTGCAAATTTGAGGATAAGTTTCTAGATGATAGTAGAGTATGGATTCTATTTGGCATTGAGTTTTTGAGGTCCTCGTGTCGATATGTGGATACACAATTGAAGGTTTTTGTTATTAAGTCTTATACCTTGCTGACCTAACAAGTTTGATGGTATGCAAAGGATAAATAAGTGTTGTAGTCTTATGTGGTATTTGTTATAGGTCTACGCTGACCTATTTTAAATTATTTTGAGCTTTGAATGTTGGTGCGAAATATGTATGAAAGTTTTGGAGACAAAAAGTTATATTTTGGGTGTTACATCTAATTAGGCTGAGCTAATTGATGTTAGATTTGAAGCAAATATATATATGTTAGATCCTTTCAGTGTTTTGATGTATGGTATGAACATATGATGAGTGATGCAAAGATTCTACATATGAATATTATCAGATCAATGCAAATTTAAGTTGTGAGTATTGAGTAGAAGATTGAAGTGATGCAAATGCAAAGGAAAGAAGAGTGTTAGATCTTAATCAAATGAAGTGTATAAAGTCAGTTTATTGAGATTCATTGGAATTATATTTCATGCATATGAAAGATGCAATTGTAACAATTCAAAATAGGATATGAGACACCATCTCTCTTCTATATTTCTCTCTATGGATAGTGAGTCCACCTGCAGTAATCACTTATGTAAATATACTATAATCGATTATAATATATTGTGAGCTAACCCTCACCGTAGTTTTTACCATTTTGGGTTTTCCACATAAAAATCTTGATGTTCATGCATTATGTGATGCTGTGAATATTTCATGCTTTCTTTCTTTATTATAGTTGAATATGCTTTGGTGATTGGATGTTTAATGTTTGAGTGGTTTAAGAGAATATTGATTCACCCTCAATCTCAATATTCTGGGTATTCAACATATATGTTGTCTCATCTTGTAAGAAAGATAACTCCTTCCCAATTACATACTATGAGTGGGAATATCCCATTGATCCCTATCAATGATATTTTATTAATGCTCCATGTTTGATTTCTAATCCTCTCATGTATTATATGTTTGTTTTTTATTTTTGAATGCTAAAGTTTCTCTACAAATATGTTTCATATTCTTCTAAGTTGAAGAATATTGAGTTTTCTCTCCTGATACATATTCACCCCTTCTAAATAACTTGGAATCAATTTGAAGAGAATGATAAATGAAAAGGTCCAACCATGATAATATCTTCAAAATCATGGTTATTTGATTGGAATGCTAGTATGGATAGAGATTTATTTTATAATGACATCCTTGATATCATTCATTGCATATGGTAGCCTCATGTTGCTCGAGTAAAGATCAAAAGTGTTGGTGGACTATAACATACTATTATTTGATAACCAAGGAAATAACAAACCAAATCTACCTATTTAAAAGGTAAAAGTTTTAATTGGAGATCCCACATGAAGATGAGGAATATCAGTAAATTTTGTAAGAGGATGCTCTTGTAACCATTCAAACATCACTTTGAGGAAAAATGTGTCATGCATTCCCAAAATCAGGGGGAATGCAAAAGTAAAATCTTGACCTTATGAAACTTTTCATGAAGTCAACCTATTATATTTTGCCCCTTTCTAGTGAGATAATTTTCTTAAAACAAATTCCCATTGGCGATGAAGATAATTAAAGACCCATCATACACCATCAAATCAATAATATTGATGAAGTGTTGAAGTTTCAAAACTTATTAGATAAAAATAATACAATAAGAAGTTAGGATACATCATCAAAGTTACAAGAGGGAAAATCTTCTCCTTAAAGAGTAGATGGACCCATCATTATGTCATCAAGCCACATGTCCACCTCCCCGCATATTGAAAAGATATGAAAATCTATCAAAATATTAAAGCCATTAAATGGTCCACATTAAGAGAAAATGCCACAAAGGGAAATATTTAAAGTTTCAATAAATTATATGATCCATTAACCATTTGAAAGAATTTATTATAGTAGGTATAAATTAAACACTAGGATTCTAGTATAAAAAATTTAGAAAATAGACTATAAAATATATTCACCCTCAAATTCTTGTCTTGTTTTTTAGTTGTAACTTTTAAATATTTATATTTTGGATCATCTAGAGAGTAAAGAGAGTTATATAGCTATAAAAAAATAAAAAAATTAAAAGAATTATTAGAAAGGCCCAAAATTTATAGGAATATTTTCAGTCATACATCAAGTATAAATAAAATCCAATATGGTCTATGAAAAGAAAGGAAAGAAAGTGGTGAGTAAATATCATAATAATGGGGAAAGGTCCTCCATTTATGCATAATAATACTCTTACCTACTCTACTTCCATATATCCTTTTGAGAAGGATCTATCGTGAAGAAATAAGACCCCTCTATCCATCAACAAAAGGGATTTCATTATAATAAATTTCATTTGCAATCCCACGATTACTAGAACCACTATAACTTTGATACAAAGAGCCTTTGAAAACTTATTTTTTTTAGATCAATCCTTTAGGGATAGGATTTTAATGAAGTCATGGATAGAGGATCTACTTAAATATAGTCTAGTTATGTAATGGCTCCATATAAATAGGAAACACAACACAATAATGCACAATAAAAGTATAATTTGTAGTATTTCACATATAATTCTTCCACATGACATAAATGAAAAAAATAATGAATAAGAATGTTTATAACAATGTTGAATTCCATCATAATACGTACCAATATTATAATATTCAAAATTATAGATCTTCTATCTATTCCATCTCCTTACTACCTGCCTCCCTAAGGAGTTGATTTCCCCCTTATATAGTGATTTTTTCAAGTAAAGAGGTAACAATAACCAATTCCCATGCTCTTTCTTCCATAACCATTCCTAATCAAAATTTAAAATATTATAATACATGCAACATTAATATTTTGGTGCAAGGGCTCAAAATTCCCCTCTTAGGAATAAGTGTAATGCCCCAACTTTGGCATCAAAACATTAGTAGATAGAAGACATACCGACATTTTTTTTCACATTTGAAGTGCAAAACTTATATTTTTTATTTCAAACTCATGCACACATAATATCATGACAATATACAATGTTACACAAGATACTCATCACCAATGCACAAAGAAAAATGGCATGATCAAAATGCTTCTCTAATTATGTGATAAAATCACCATGATGACTCTATGAGGTAGGAATCATCTTAATTTAAAAACTACCCACACTCAAAAATATATAGGAGATGATGAAGATGGTACATTGACACATCCACAACCTCTAAAATGAAGAACATACATTCATAAGGTCATAGACATGAAAAAATATTGTTACACATACACACCAAAGATCAAGTGCAAGGAGATCAATATATCAAAAATTTCCAAAAGTACCACGCGGACTAAGATTATATTTAGAAAAAGTATAGGTCCAGAAGAAAAAAATATCCTTTTTTCTAAAAAACTATAAGAAAATTTTGTTGTCCAAGGTTCTAGACTACAACACACTTCAAGAAACCAATGCACTTTTAGGACTTTAGTGCACTTTCAATACAATATTATATTGTATTTTACTCCTCCAATTTTTATCCAATCTTATGATCCCATTCTAGCCAATAATTCACCATAACAAACTTCCAAAACCAAAAAAAAGTTTTGTAAGTTTTTTGGTATTAGACTCAATTCTTTGGAGTATGGACATAGATATAATTGAACCCATTCTAGGATTTTAACCATATAATTTAATACTTGTTCAATATCTAAGAATTCAAACCAAACAAGAGCACATATCTACTAGATATGGTCATCATGTATATCTAAGGATCACATAATAAGAGGGCTAGAGATATATGAGAACCTAGTGGTACAACCAACTCACTCCAAGCTAGTTGTCCTAATTCTATGCATGAATGTCAAAACTAAATTTGTCATGACCTGAAAACATCTCAAATAACCACATGAATTCAGGGATAGGACAAGTAGAGGATTCATAAATAGTTCATTAAAACTCTAAATCCACCTGCATCTATTCACATACACACATGGAACACACATGCAACAAGAATAGTAACCAAGTTGGGGATACATCCACTACATTAGATACTATTATTGGCCATAGATCACATCATTTAAAATCAATTGCATATGGCATATATTATATCTACAATAACATACTTGTTATTTCTAAATTAAACACCATACTAGGTTTTGTAATCATGTTTCTATCATATAGCTAAACATGAGATAAACAACATAAAATTCCATGCACATTTGACATGAGTGTTAAGATGTTCCAAGATTAAAGATAGATCTACCACCACTTATGAGGGTAGATTACATTAAACACAAAAAAATAAATATAGTAATATTACAAAATATCAATTCTAACATCCCAAATTATACATTTTTTAACAAGGGACAATATAGGATAAATTCACAAACTCTATTTTAAATTCAAGAACAAAGGTTTATTTCTATTCAAATATTATGATAGAATTTTCAAAATGTACAGGATAATTCACAAATATTTAAGAATACACACACAAAATTATTGAGCCTCTTCAAAGGTGCTTCAATAGTAAAAAATTACATGATTACAAAATATTACAAATTTATCAAATAGAAAGGTTACAAGGTAACAAGATATGAAGAAAGAATAGATCCATGTGAAAAATACATGATACTACCATGGTCCATGAGCAATCCCAATGCTGATTAACACCACCATGTGGGACCTTGAGGCCTTGAACTAAGAGATGGTCTCCATGGTTAGAAAGGCACAACACACAAAGTTAGCCTCACACACACAACATATAAACATGGTTTCCTAAATAAAAAAATTGATACAAAAACTTGACCAAATAAGGAAAAGGAAGGTAGATAAGACACGAAGTGGTTTGTCCCTTGGTTCTCCATAGCCAAGCGAGGAAGTGAAGTATATCTTGTAGGTCTCATGGTGAGCATCCAGCCCATGTTTTCTTATCATTATACAAGGAAATTTTTTAGTTCTTGCATTCAAGCAAGTGACTTCTTTAATGCTTACACCCATGCAAAGGAATTCTTTAGTTCTTATACCATTCATTAAATTTTTATTAATGAAAATTTATTACCCATAATCTACATTCAAGATCTATTAGTCAATTCACATTGTTCAATTTTATATAATGGACTTATTTAGTGCTTTCCCTAAAATATCTCCAAGAATTTAAGTGAATTATCCATTCCAAAGCCTCATATAGTACCTATCTTGTATCCAAGACAAGAGTCAATCTTTATATAAAGCTCTATAGATGGGTAAGGATTATATTTTTATGCAAACATGCTCCCTAATGTAAGAAAATTTTATTCCTCTAGGAGAAATCATGATGCCACAAAATAATATTTTAAAAAATAAATTAAAAAATAATTATAAAAATATTCAAGTACAACCATTAATGGATCTTCAAGTTACCTTCCCAATTTTTTCTCATAATTTTTAAAACACATAATATTAAAATTTAAAAAATCCAAATCCACCCAACATCACACTTTTCTAATCACATATAATTTTTTAGGAAATTTTTTCGAGGTTTAAAGAGTAATTCCACTTTTTCATAAAAAATAAAGACAAATTTAATTAAAATTTCAATAATACCCGCATAGCCTAAATCTACCCAATATCACACTTTTGTGATTACTCAGATATTGAAAAAAATTTCCATGGTAACGAGGAAAAATTGAGTTTTTTCAAAATAAAATAAACCTACATCAATATTTAGCTATTCAATTGAAAAAAAACTATATTAACTTTTTTATTCCTCCCAACCCAAATCCATATAATTTAATACCTAAAATATAATAATCCAAATCAAAATCAAACAAAAAATGCGTGTTAATTAAATAGGAAAAACACCTTGCTCTGAAGCTTCCAAAATAGATTTTCCTTTCTATGTAAGTTCTTTTCTAAGCCAAGTAGAATCTAATTCAATATCAAAGTACCATTACAAGTTTAAGAAATTAAATCTAATATAGGGTTTCAATAAATCACGGTCTTTTCTTTTCTTTCCCAAATTAAAAAAAATTCTATGTAAGAGGGGAATTGGATCGACAAAATTACATCAATGAAAACAAACCAATTGAAATCAAAGCAAGATAAATCACAACCTGCTCATGAAATGTGATTGTAAAGCAATGAATTCAATAAGAAATGTTAGCATAAATGAGAACATATACGAATTCAAAGACTACAATTTTACCATCCCATGTCAGAGTGTATTCATATTGATAATGGATGTTGGATTGCTTGATCAATACAAAGCCTCCATTGTTGCAAAAAGATTCAAAGGTAGTTGTAATGGTGATCTAGAATGCAAGTGTTTTCTCAATGTGCTTCAATAGCCAATTTGACATGACCTCTCCATAAATTCTCGAGATTATTTGATTGTTTGTGAGAAGGATGAAGGTTGTTTTATAGATTTTCAAGTTTTAGATGAATGATTAGGATTTAACAATGAAAGATCACGATCAACAATTGAGAACCGTTGAGAGGAAATAGATTGACCAGTTAACTCATTTGATTGATCTAGTTAAGGGATTTAATTGGATAATTAGTGGGATTATATTGAATGATTAATGGGATTGAAGAAATCAAATTGAGTGTTTAGTGGGATTAGAGAAATTAGTGGAATTGGGAAATAGATTGAGAAACCAGCGGTCATGATTTATTCAATCAAGATATGTGAGGATGTATTAATTAATTTAATAATTAATTAATGTTTGAGAGGAATGTGCAAGTTGTATTTGACTTTAATAAATAAAACGTATATTTATTTATTGACCATGTTGAGTGATTTTGGGGAAATTGAATAATTGATTTAATTATTTGAATTTGGAGAAGGGAAAGTGACTTAATTAAATTATTAATGATAACAATTTAATTAATTTAGATGCATACGTAATGCTAGTGACATAATTAAATAATTTATGTTTATTTAATCAATTAGGTTAGATAAGGTTAAATTAGGACATTTATTAAATAAATGAGATTTATTTAATTAGTCAAAAAATGATGACATAGTGAATTAATTAAACAATTCAAGATTATTTAATTAATAGAGGAAAATAGGGTTAATGATGCAAATGATGTTAAAAAGGGATTAATGATGTTAATGAAGTGATATATAATAGTGATAATGAAAGTGATGTCCACAATGGAAAAATGTAGTTTAGGATATGTGATATGCATTAAGCCATTTCTACATGTCTACATTTTTCCCCTCTTTGACACAAAGTACTGGTTACATTGTTTCAAAGAATTCGATGTTTTGATCAAGGTTTGAAAAATTTAATATGCCCCACTATGCCCCCATGATCAGCGAAAGGATGATAAGATGCTGGGCTACCCCCTCGAGAGGTCGGCCAAAAAAATTACATTTTCAGGTCAAGCACTCAACTTGGTCTATGAATAGTTCAGATTGTAGAGAACAAAAAATTAAGGCCTAGGGCTCACGTTTAGGGTTTTAGATGGTCATAGGTGCTCCCAAAATTGCCTAGAAGGGATCCAAGGGTAAAAATTAGGGTTTTGGAGGGGTGTTAAAATGGAAATTAGTGTAAATTCACCCCTCATTTGCACACTTTGATTGAGAGATGCTTGCCTCTAGAGATTTTATGAGATTTTTTGTTGCAAATGGTGATTTATGATGCCTTGAGTTCCAGGAGTACCACACAGAGCAAACGTGATTAGAAAGTATTGATGACCAGTAGGTGCAGGGGCTCTGGTATGTATATCTTTAATTTTTGCTTTTGAGTTATTTTCGCCTTTGTAATTAATACACAAACTTAGTTTAGGTGATAGCATCAATCTTAGGAAAAAATCACTATTGATGCGATACAGACGCTATCATTGTTTTAGGATGGTTGCTTTGAAAATGATGACCACTTTTGCAAATTTTGGTTGCTATTGCTAAGGATGGCCACTTTTGAATGGCTGCTTTTGACAAATTTGACTGTAAGATAGGAATTTTAGGAACAAGGCTACTATTGAGAAATATGGCCACTATCACCTTTAAACATGCATGCTATTGCCAAGGATAGCCACTATTGCAAAACATGGTCACTATCGCACTAGAAAATGTGCACTATTGTTTAAATTAACTAATTTAGCTAGCTTAGTTGTAGTTTAAGTTCTTGACTTGATTTTGTTGGTATGTGGTGATTGATCATGCTATAATGTATATCCCATGGTATACTGTACACCCCGATACGTATCCTTGCCGGGGTTTGGGGCCGGGCTGGGCCCGGGATGGGGGTTTGGGGGCGGCAATCGCCGAGAAAAAATTTCTTCCTACTTTTTCACGTCATCACCGAAAAAGGGAAAAATCCTCAACGGTAAGGAAAAATTTGATTTTGTAGAACCTAAAACCAAAGCCGTTTAAAAGGGGGTCTTGCATGGGTATTACAAGATGATGAAAAATGCTGTAATGGTTCTGCAAGATTGTAATAAGTTTTGCAATCGATAATA